>WETZ01000010.1:228606-828606 GCA_011034095.1 Fusarium cf. aywerte | reverse complement strand
AGCAAGATATGGAAAGTTGAAGCCATGGGGTATTGGGGCTGCCATGTGTAAGGGACGTACGTTCGCGGAGAAAGAGATTATTGGTTTGGGATCAGCTGTTATAAGTCTTTGGGATATCAGTCCTGCTGATGGGAAGTGGAAGTTACCTGATATGATTCCTGGTACTGGAGTTAAGAAGCCAGTCAATGATGTACGTGTCGTGATACAGCGAAGAGTGCTATGATTTTGAGATAGTGACAATGTGTCATCTAGAGATTTGGGTTTGGTATAAGTCATTAATAGAGTTTGTTTGCGCTTTCCCCTGCCTTGATGGGGCGTGTAAGTTTTGCTCACCCCCATCAAGATAAAGCCATATGCTTCTGCCATCTTCCAGACTGATCTCGTCAGGTCTACATACCCTTTCTTCTTCCCGCTGCGTATCTAAAAATCCACGTTTAGGGCTTTGTGTCAAACGTTGCTACAACAACCCACCCATTAATTTCAGGCACTTTCAAGTTGTGAAATAATCTCCCCGTTAACTCCAGATACCGAGCATAAATCCAAAGATGACTCATGTCGACGAAATAAACAGAAGAAATTAGATTTTTCCTTCTTTCCAAAGGACACATGCCAGGGAGCTTCCTGTCACGGTTATGGAGCAAGTGGATATACTTGCGTAGACGATCTTATTGGGTTCGTCTGATAAAGATAATCGGAACTTGGTGATTTGCTGATGGGAGAACCATTACTCTGGGCAAGATGATTTCTTAGTAAAGATTTTGAAGATGGTCGAGATGAGAGTTAAACTATCAACACAATGGGTATAATAGTATATTTGTACATGATGACGCGTAATTTATGTTCAGAGAGAGTGAGTCTCATACACGTAATGCCCAGTCTTTTCAGTTCGAGAGTTTACTGAAAGGCATATAGTGTTTGAACTGAGGGTAATGGCGTTAGGGGCAACCAGAGTCTTTTTCTTCAAAGTCTATTATCTTTCCTATAAGGAACCGCAAATTCCCCTGCCTCTTCTAAACCAGAACTTCTTCTTTGCATCTTCTGTCAAGCTCTCTCGTCCAATACTCTCAGCTAGCAACTCTTGCTATCACTCTTATTAATACCCTTTCTATTACTCTCTCTCTACCACTCTCAATCCTCTTACTACTACTCTTAAGACTACTCTGACTATCACCTCTTATAACTCTTACCACCATTGACCACCTCTCATTACTAGCTTCTATTGCTTACTTCGACTTGAATTTCGTCGCCGACATCTATTTACAGATATATCAAGCTCGCAAAGATCAAAGCTCGATATTCTCTATGGCCAACTTTTATCACAAGAATTCTGATATCAGTCTTGAAGACTACCGTCAACAATTTACAAAAGCTACCGGCTATCCGTGGTACGGGCTATTACATGATACATATACACCTATAACTATGCCAGAGACTACAGTCGACATGGCATCCAAGATGGAGTGGAATGAGTTCTTGGACCTTTATTATCATGTGAGCGGTCCTTCACGCTCACCAACTACGATATCGACACCTCAGTCTCTATCCGATATAACTGAGTCTATGAATTACACCTTCTCACCTCAGGATATTCGAGACGCTATTGCCTCGCTTCCTGCAAAATCTCGCAAAAGAGTTCCAACCTATCCACCTCCATCTCATCTTAGTGGTGTTGAAGACAAGAGGGGCACTGTTCCTTCGGGACACTTTTCCGGCGTTGCCATGGGCACAAACCTTACTCCTCCTGATACACCCTCTCTTCCCAATGAACCCAAGGGCACAAAATCTGATCCTCCGTCTCCAACCAACGCTTTCACAACCATAAGCTGGGGTCCTTCTCAATTCCCAACCAACAACTCCAGGAGTGGAAACTGGGTTCCTCCCTCTTCTCCAAGACACTTTAGCAGTACATACAAGCAAGTCCCTGAGCAACCGCCTAATGCCCAAGGCAAGTATATATATCTGCCTCTGCCTGCCCAACGATATGTCCTCTCTGAGATGCAAACCCTTCTGGAACACGCCTGCTTCTCCTTTGCTGAGAGATGCATGCCACACATCCTCGAGCAAAACGGATGGGACTGTCCGGAGGCTGGCGAACTGAATGTGTGGGCACATCACCTCACTGCGAGATGCAACTACAGAGATCTGGATATGTTTGCTCGATACAACAGGATCACAGAACCTCTTGAAGGTCTGATGGAATCAGCCAAGCAGATCCGCCACACCGCTGTTCATCGAACTAGGCTGACGGTGACTTATCTTGCCACACTTATGGACCATGCAGTGGCTCTCTGTACTATTCTTGGAGAACCCAAAGATTTGAAGCAGTTGCAAGATATCAGGGATATTACGAACTCCGAGATCTCGCAGCTCGAGGATGATGCGCAGAAAGTTGGTACTGAGTTGATGCAGGCCCTGAAGATCCGCTGGAGTCATATTTCAGCCCGATGAATATCTGCCTGGGGATAGATCAAGGTTACACTGATAAAGACACTATATTATCGAGGTCTGCTAATGGTTGCACCATACAAAACGAGCATCAAGGAAAGCGGCTTCTGAAGACCCAGCATCAATCTCTATCGANTATTTCAGCCCGATGAATATCTGCCTGGGGATAGATCAAGGTTACACTGATAAAGACACTATATTATCGAGGTCTGCTAATGGTTGCACCATACAAAACGAGCATCAAGGAAAGCGGCTTCTGAAGACCCAGCATCAATCTCTATCGACATCATTAAACATCTGCAGGCGATTCAGCATTTCTATCGTGGCATTTCAAGGAGCTCTGTGGGGTTGCTTAGGCGTTCAAAGGGGTTTGCATATATATTTTGATCGTTAGCAAGTTTAATTCAATTTGGGGTTGGATACAAAAGCCGCACCATCGCTCATTGCTTTGCATATTCAAGATTTTCTGCTAGTTTACTGTGTGATAATACGTAAACCCCAATTATGATGTTCAACAAGCCCAAGAGGCCTGACACTAAACAATTGAAGACTCAATCCACTCTGTTCCTTTGTCGAGAGAATTCCCCTCTGATAGATATGGCTTATGTTTATGGGTAGACTCGAAGGAACTGAACTACCCCTGTACCATCGACCCATAGTGAATGCGCTGTCCTGGGTATAATCATTGGTCATTGTAGGTCTATCATGCTTCGTTTAATTGTAACTTTTGCCAAACTCCTCTAAAAACAACGTCCTCAAGGGTCCCTTCTTCTTAGTTGCTCTTCTCGGTGAAAACGAAAGCATCGAGCTCCTGGTAGGTCTTCTCCAAGTCGTCGTTGACGAGAATCTTGTCAAACTCAGCCGATCGCGCCCAGGCGAGCTCGTCCTGCGCACGGGTAAGACGCTGCTGAATGCTCTCCTCAGTCTCGGTACCACGACCTCGGAGTCTCTTCTCAAGCTCCTCGGTATCTGGGGGAGAAACGAAGACATAGCGAGCGTCGATGGTTGACGCCTTGACTTGCTTAACGCCTTCCATTTCGATGTCGAGGACGACAACCTTGCCCTTGGCTGTTTGTTCTTCGATAGTCGCCTTGCTAGTTCCGTAGAGGTTGCTTCCGAATTGGGCGCTGGAAGAGGCGGTGTCAGTGTATGCGCAAGGTTATCCATGTGATGGGTGAACGTACTGCTCGACAAAGCCATCCTTGGCGATCAAGTCTCGGAAAGCATCCTTGGTGACAAAGTGGTAGTGAACACCATCACTCTCGCCCTCACGAGGGTTGCGGGTAGTATGCGACACGGAGAGAGTGAACTGGTCGGGGTGTCGGGTGAAGAGCATGTTGATCAGCGTGCCCTTTCCGACACCGCTAGGTCCCGAGATGACGATGGGTCGACGGTCCGAAGGAGAAGCCATTATGAAGGAGCGTCTATAGAGGAAGAGAGTTAGAATAGAGTATGAGGTAGGCTGAAGCTTTGGGTACTCACTTTGGGACTTGAAAGACAGGGATTTGCTTAATTGAAAGAGTTGAGTTGCGCTTCGCATAACCCAGAAACCACCGCATCGTGGTGGGAAAATGCTAATAATGGCGGGGTGTTGGCTACCTAATCTAATCTAATCTAATGCAGGAGTCACTGCGCACTGTGGGGAATTCATCCAATCACGTGGTTACCCTCTAGACTGCAGAAAGATGGCTACGGTGAGGACTCATGGAGCTGCCACTTGAGTAGTTCATGGAGTCTGCATATGCCAAGAGATTGCACAACAATTAGCAATCATGTTATACAGGTAGGTAGAAGTGCAGCTTAACGTAAAGGGCAAAGCACAAGTCACACCCACTGACTGCTCGGGGGTCACGAAACAAGTAAAGAAGCCAAGCGTGTTTGTCTATTAATATACCTAAGCATCAACTATTCTATGCTTCATTCCGACTTTATGCCATAAGCTGTCGTAACACGTCACCAGTTGCCTCAAGCCCGGGGTATCATCCATGCCTTTCTTCACCCTCATTAACCTGTATACATCGTCCTTGTGCATGTCGTATTATTACCCATTATACTCCTTTTCAATCAACCCGATGCTTGTTGCGAGAAGGTCCTCTTTCAAGCTCAGGAGTCCTCATGTCGCGTACTCGTTCATCTCGAGGCTCAACTGCCGTGACTGTAGTATCCCAATGGATGTAAAACAATCGTCCTCGCCAGTTGACAGTATTTCCAAAGACGACTGCATAGGCCCAGACCGGGAAAGCAAGTCCCTCCCGTCCAATCCAAGCAGCCAGGAATTCCGGAAATGGGCGGCATTTAACTCCACCTGGATTTGTGAAGCCTCTGGCGAAATAAGGCGTGTGTTCATCAACCTCCATTGTGAGGCCGGAATGCAAACGTCGGTAACCGAGATAGTCTACGAGCATCCAAAGAGTAGTTATCGAAGACCAGGCAGTCGCCATAACGCTCCAAGTTTTGGGAATACCCCACCAGTCATTGAAGAGTGGCACAGTCGTGATCGCGTAGGAGATATAGGTAGCGAACAGAAAGCATTCAGTGAACGGTTCAAGAACTGTCGCTGAAAGAACTGTATACTTTCTGGCCCGGAGCCACCGAGATCGTCGTGCTAGGTAGGCCTTAACAGACATGCCTGACACTGGCTGAACGGCGATGTCCCCCCAGACAAGCCCGTGTCTTTTGTAGCCGGGAAAATCTGCACCCCACAGCGCCTCGCCTATTAAATGGTCTTCACAAATATTGTGAGAGAAATAATCCACGCCTGTTGGGAGGTTCTTTTCTTGATCCAGTTTCGGATTAAATGCGGGATCCGTCGCTTGATCAAGTTGGGACTTCCGGAACATGTTGCTTTTGCCAACAGCGCATGGTGCTGCACGGAGAATGTTGATGGCACTGTAGAACTTAGCATGTGAAGTTGCCATGAACATCTCGTCAAGACGTCCGCCGCCTTGGATGGTACCCCTGGAATCATTGTGTACTTCCTCGTCAACCGAATCGTCAGCAGGGTTATCTTCCTCAGATGAAGCATCCAAGAGAGACTGACCTTCTGCCGCGAATGGCGTAGAGTAGTCCGTCAAATCAACAACAATGGGTAGCTGATGGACAAATTTGTAGGGTTTAGAGGCGCCGCCGACTCGGTACCCCATAAGCTTGTCAACCATACGCCCCAGAACTCCCTTGGCCATCCAGACATTGCAGTCAACAACCCATACAATATCCCCCTTGGCCTCCCGGTATGCTCGGCTGAGATTGCGGATCTTGGGGTTGGGCCCCATGTTGACGGTCTCGCTTAGGACATGGTCATCCTTCTCGAGCAAAATACGCGCATCGATCGTGGGGAAATCTTCGATGACCTTTTGGAGGACGGGATACGCTGGGTCGGCATCATCTTCGAGACAGAGACGGATCGAGAACTTGTCATGTGGATAGTCCTGTCGAAAGGACGCAGCGATGCAATCGTAAAGTCTGGGCTCTAAGCCCTTGACTGGCCGGATGATGGTGACGTGAGGCGCATTTTGACCAAGCTGAGAGGACAACGGAGGAGCATTACGATTCCTAAAGTTACAAAGGCTTGTGTCGCGTGTCAGGGAGAGTTTAGTTGGGTGAGAAATACAAAACTTACAGCGAACGCGCACCAATGACGACAAGGGTGGTGACGATGCTGCCGAGAAACAAAGAGGCTGCAGAAAGAGACTCCTTTATTGAGTACATTGTAACGAGAATGGTGGAGGAGTGAGTGAGTTATCGACTGAGCAACGGGAATGCCCGTTGACCTCGAATAAAGAAGAGTTCCTTGTAAAGGGTACTCCTACTCCGTTAAGGTCGGAGGTATGGAGTTGGGGGGAAGATGTGGCTGACTAGCCAATCGCGCGCGACCTTGGGGAGCCGGGTGAGCTAAGGTTGGGTCTTCTCTTTCTCCACCTGGCGCGAAGCTCTAAAACTAGGTACCTATTAGGTAGTAGCCCCTCCGCGACCTGATAGAACTTATGTCACTCTATTTATTGCCTTACCTATAGCGACGACGTTATTTGATTAACTAAAATAAATATAATAAATTTATCCACTGACACCGTCTTAATTCGGTCACTTTAATCTTTTTACTACTATAAGACCTTAAGCATCGCCGATAAACACTAAAGAACGACATCTAAACGTATAAGTTAAAATAACCCCTATTATCGACACTACAGTGCGCTACCCTGCACCCTCCTTCAGGGTGAATTAGTGCATTTGATTGGCTTTGGCCGTTACTTGCCTACCACGCAGCAGCTTCATCACTTTCTCACCAAACCTCTCATTTCCTACGGCTGTTTTGATGATTACTTCCGTGATTTCGGATTTCTTTTCAAGCTGGTCCAGTAGTAATTCAATAATATTGAACGCCTCACTGCCCGTCAAACTCAAGCCCTTCCCTTCCAAAAACCCCGCCCCCCCTTTAGTATCTCGCATGTGTGTGTGTGTGTGTGTGTGTGTGTGTGTGTCAAGCGAGGTCAAGAGATTAAAGCACCTTGCAATGGCGTTACCTGATGGCTACCCTCAATTAGCGGCACTCGGAACTTAGGATGAACCAGTAGCAGCTTCTTACACACAAGTCATAAAAGCTCTAGTATCTAAATCTGAGGCAGTGAACAATCTCCTCCTTCTAATATGCTGTCTATCCACGAATGTAATCCTGTTGCTAGCCCCCAAAGGTCAAATCAGATAGAATGATTCATAGCATGAAACTTTGGATCAAGCAATATCCTGCCTTAAGCATTCCTCCAAGTGAAGAAAATATCTTTCAAAGATCATAGTAGTTCTCGATAGTCAAGGGAACTTGCTGGTTCCCCTGATACAGCAGCACATAGTGCATTCTGGTGCCGTCCCAATGAAAGTTGAACTCCAAGCTCTGGAGCTCACCAGTGGCATTCCAGGACAGGCAGCTTGCAAATCCAGGGACTGCATTTGGCCCCTCTTGGCGATATATGTTCACGTAAAAACGGCCATCTCTCCCATGCCACACTGCCTGCGGAGGAACAGGTCTTCTGTTTTAGCCGTTAGCGGAGAGTTCGTCGCCCTGGAGAGTGTATCAGCCAAATGATCTACCAGCACATGTATGAATGAGATACTAACTGGGTTGACAAGCCAAAGAATGGATCTATCAGTGCTACTCTCCAAGCCATAGCCTTCTCCTGAGGCTCGAGCATTGACCTGCACAATTGGCTGATGTGACTGGCTATTTGCCTGAATACCATGGAACACGACACCTCGAGCTACTGAAGTCCAACTATAGAAACTGGTCAGTTACGGTGAGAGCGAAACGCTAGCGATAACTGACCCTTCATTGTTTCGGAAGCAAGCGAAACCGGTTGAAGGAGACGAGATTTCCGCCATGCTTTTCATCTTCTCTTGAAGATATGGGTTACGGCCAAACCCTCCAGACACGACGACATACTGGAAACCCCATTATTAGCAAGTTGTATGCATATCCGGTCTAGAAATTACTCACTTTTGTCGGGTTTCCTGTCTCTCGGCTTACCAGTGACATTTCAGAGTTAACTAAGTTGACAATCTTGTTAACAATAGGATCAAACACCTTATTGATATCGTCCCTAGAGTAATCATCAGCTGCCTCCTTTGGCTAGTCTGGGGGGGAAGATGAACGAAGAGTAAAGGAATAACCGCTTATTACTTACGCGGTAAAGGTCATCATGAGACTGTCAGGGTTTGCTCCAGGATTTCGTCTAGCCTGATACCCAAGAAATGTCAGAGGAAGCCGGAAGGATTTAGCTACCATGCCGACAGAGTGATTTTCCTTCAACTTTTCATCCCAGATATCCCTGACAAACTCATTGAAGTCTTTGTCGCTCAGGGCTTTGAACGTTGGCCTTGGACACACTCTCTTAACCTTGTGCTTGACCAGGTCCAGGAATGCATCGTCTACAAGAGCCGCCCCAGCAAAGATACATTTGCCAGGTGTAATCTCCCGCACGGCGAAAGGCTGGATAGATACCACTTGGTACGAGATCAGATCCTGTTGAGGAGATAAGTGCCACGAAGATAGGCTGACGTTGGGGTAGTCAATCCACTCACTGTAGTTCCTCCACCACAGTCGCAGATGATAACTGTGTCTCCGACCTGGAATCCTGCACCCTGATAGATGATTTAGACGGCGTTCAAAGTACATACGTTGTGCGAGGATTTGCTCTGCCTACCTCGAGGTTGCCTGGGTAGACTGACTCGGCCGACATGAGAGCAATGCCAGCGGCTTCTGCCTCTGTGACAAATTTCTGCGCAAGACGAACGTTTGGGCCAAGAATATTAGAGGACTGAATGGCCTGATAGAGTCTTTTTCGAGCGTCTGCCGGCCAGATGACTGGAACCGTCACGGTAATTACAATATGACACTGCGCGAACTTGTCAATCGTTTCGATATACTCACGAATTTTCTTGTGAGCATGTTTCCAGATAAGTGCAAAGAACTTTGAGGTGACATCGATGGCAGTCATGTCTAGTGCCTCGCGTTCTTTGGTGAAATTGTTGAGTTTCTTCGATACTCGGAGATCATAAGGCAAATCGTCCTTATGTGGAAGTGACAATTTGAACCATTCCAACCACTTGCCATCATATCCCGAGTCATCATAAATACCGGTAGGGTACTTTGTAGGGACTTGGAATCCATTAGAACCGAAAACCTCCAGCCAATGGACATAACAGCGGTTAGGGTGGGCTTCGCTTCCAGAATTGGGGACCGCGAAGGCTATCTTGGAATACCTGCAATTGCATAAGCAAGAATAATCTCCCAGAAGTGAATAGTTTGGGTGATTGTCCCCACTGAACTCACGTAGTGCCAAAATCTATTCCGGCGAACACATCCAGACGACGAGTGGGTTGTCCTGTGGGAGTTGCCTCACGAGACGCCATCTTGATAGAGTTTCGAATAATATGTGTGTGAAGTTCTGAAGCTCCAGATTTGTTGCAAGTAGGACACATCATGGATTATATTTGGCCTGAGAGCAAACGGGCAGCTACGGTAATACCAAAAGCGAGCTATGCAAGGGCTGAGATTGTCAGGACTCACCGACCTATGATTTGTATCTGCCATTATCCAATATATCACATTCTAGACCGGCTGCCTGCTATCCGCTGTGAGGGTGGTAGGGACGTGCACGATTGCCCACGTCGTCAAGAAAAGTGCGATATTGGTCGGTGATGGTGTCCTCCGTTGTGGCACAAGGCTGAGGAAAGAGTCTGTAAGTATCCTTAACCTGGTCCAAACTGGAGATCCTCCCCAATCATATGATACTTTTCGGAACTAACGCCCGACTTGGAGGCCTATGGCTAACGGTAAGATACGTTGGTCCAAATACATACTGCAGAGTCAAGGGTTGAAGTGGCTTCTCGCAGCAAGGAGTCTTGATATGACTTGTTCTAGAGACTCAAAAGCCCCGTAGTGTGGTAGGCACGGGATGAAAGAACAGGGAAGAAAGAGAAATCAGAGTTTCTTTGTTCAAGATAGCCCAACATGACAACTAGCACCGACAGGTCTTGGACTATTGTAGATACCAATCAAACACTTATCGAAATACTGCTTCATACCCTTGACACGATTGATTTCAATGGCTCATACTGTAGACTTTGAGTTGCCTATCAGCCATCCTGAGGAGGTAGAGGAAACGGAAAGACCACGTCTGATGGTTGTTCGATGGGCGGCTTCTGGTGTAAGCCAGTCTTGTTGGTTCCCACCCCCCCCTCCCGATGCCATCCATCCAAGACAATCAATAAGATAATTTGTTTGCCCAGCCACGCACGGATATATTTGTTTCAGCCATCTGTGACACACGGAGAATCACTTCTTTGTTCATCAGCCTTTGGTTTGATTCTTTGTCTTAGTAATTACTGGTAGGGGCGGTGAATTCTGCTGCGCACAGAATTGTGACGAGTATAAGTACAGAATTCCAAACTGCCTGATTTCACCCAAGTTCGTTACTCTCGGTAGTTTCATTATATCTCACTAGAGAGCGACGAGCCTATTCTTCTCAGCATGGCTGCTCCTCGCAGATCCAAACGAATTCAGGCGCTCAATCAATCCAACGAAAGCTCTCCAAGACTCACCGAAAGTCCCAAATCCTCAAAGAAGTACCACCCCGAGAAGAGAAGAAAGATGACTGAGAGCCAGAGCGGAATGCCAGAAGGGCATTCCAAAGGACCGCCAGGGATCGATCCAGTATGGGTATGTAGCCACCTACATTGGTATCCGCAATCAGTCTCAAAGCTAACATATATCAAGGCTAAGCAGGAAGAACAGCGACTCGAAGAAGCGGAAAGAAGAAGACACTATTGCAGATTTCTTCTTAATGAGCCCTTAACTCTTTTACCCCTAGACGAATATGCCAAAGTACTAGAATGGAAGGTTCTTCGCGGCATGATCAGTTCTCTTGTAAATGTCCCCAGTCTTCGGAATGTGCCGTGGGACAGTCTCGACAACGGCCTCCAGGAGAAGTTCATGAGCTATTCCCCCAATGCAGAAGAGCTTTTCGGAGTCCCTCACGGGGCCGGGTATGTATTTGAACGATGGGCTTGGGAGATCATAGATGAGAATTTCTTTTCCAAGAAAAGTAAGGATATTATTTGGTCCTCACCTTACTGGGAAGCTCAGGCAGCCATGGAGCGCTACTTACAAGGTACGAAGCATGACATGATATGACTGAGATTCGTAAGCTCCTGGATCGACATAGCACTAACCAGAGTAACAGAACATAACTTCTCTTATGATGACGAACATGTGTCTTGTAAGTTTCCACACTGGAGATACACCACGATGGACTTCTACAGGTCACTTAAAGACTCTCCACAAAGGGACCGAAGGATCGACCCAACCTGTGTTGTCCCCATCATTGCCAAAGCCCTCGGCCGATACTTCCCAGAGGAGCATGTAAGAGATGCCGACAGCAGAGTCTACTCATCAACACTCGAGATCCTTGTCGATAAAGTAGTCTCTGTGGAGTTTTGCTTTGACGCCAATCTGACTTTCTTCTCCCATGTCTTCCACCACCCCATAACTCAACAAACCTGCGGTTTTCCTTACTCGCGTGAAATTGAAGGAATAGAGGGTCGGGCTATGAAGACCTCCTTCCCCGATGATAACTACAAGGGACGACTTGTCGATTTTGTATATGCACCAATGCTGCTGCAACGCGGGCATCACTATGGATATGATTACAATGTCAAGACAGCTGTGTATCCCTTGTCAGTTTGCGTTGCTTACATTGAGGAGTGGCACAACCCGCCAGATTCGCCACAAGAGGAGGAAGAAGATGGAGAGACGAGTGACGAGGATGACGAGGATGACGAGGATGACGAGGATGACGAGGATGACGAGGAGTATGATCAGGATAAAGAAGAAGAAGGGATAATGGAGGAGGTGGGAAAAAATAACAAGAACAAGGAGAAGGCAGACAAGGAGATACCTGCGAGAGCCAAATCCGCCAACTCCCCTTACCTAGTTTAGAGGTACGGAGTAATTAAACAGAGATTGACCAGGGCATGGACGTGTGGAAGGAGGTTGATTATGATGAGTTCGTCGTTACTACGAAATGAGAATGTTATTTAAAGGCTGTAACATGATTTTCACTATTTTTTCCTAAGACTTTACGATTTAGTGTCGGCTCTTGAAATCTCCAAATCCATCCTAACACTTCGCATCCACTGACAGAAGAAAATGGCTTGTGCTGCAGGGCCCTCTGCCATGGTGCATTGTGCATCGCATCTGCAAGATACCAAGAAACAGTACAGGCCTCTCTGGCTTATAGACTATGCAAAGACAGCTGCTTAGCTCCTGATCGACAGCCCTTTTTCATAGCCAATCCGGGAACTAAAAGCCTTGGGTAGTACATATTAGCATCAATCAACAGGTTCCAGATAGCTATCGATGCTCGTTTGAGTCAGTTCTATCAACTATTACAAAGAGTATATTCCGCAGAATGGTTATACAAAACCGAGGCGAGGGACTAAGCCGATGAGAAACACACATTTGATAATTAATTCCATGCGACTCAAAAAAACGGTTCCTGTCCTGAAGCTCGTTAGCTCCAAGTGGAGAAGAGCCTGGTGGAGAGGAGGGAGAGCTTCTGAGCAAACTGTGGCCTTGCGCACGAGGCATCAAAGTGGGGAGCTCCAATTCCAGAAAACCTCGACTTTTCTGCCCCCATCAACCTTTCTCCGTCATCATCTTCACAAAAACACAACAAAATCTCTCACAGCTCGTGGAAGCTTTCGCACCTCAGGTCGAGCTTCACACTTGAGCAACTGACATTGTTCACCCTTCGAGGTTGAGCATTGTGTTGCTGTGAATGGCCACGAGGATTAATTCCCAGCCAGCATCGTGCCTGGGTCACGTCCTAGATAGGTAGGTCTTTGACTCTGTCAAGCTTTTCTTTTCTTTTCTTTTCTTTTCTTTTCCCTTCCAATGTTCGGTTGCACGGAGCATATCTCTGTTCTTCGAACCATTTGAGGCTCCTCTGAGCCTCATCCTGTTGCGGTGATGACACCATATCAAAATGCTTAGAGAATCCATTCATTTGGTCTCCCATGAAGCCTTGATAATATAGACTACAACGGTATCTGAGCAACAAGACACATTTGGCTTCTTTTAATCTCGTCGCTATTGAGATCTCAGCTAACATCTGTCGGAAGACCAAGATGACCCCGAGAAATGGCTGAGATTCAATCATCAAACACAGAGCCCGTTGGTACCCCGCCGACCACGGATTCCGCCGGTCAACGGCAATCCCAGCAGCGAGGGCCATCATTGCATCAGATCTACGCCCTTCCGGCACCGATCCGCACTTTCCCTTTGCCGGCCTTTTATCCGAACAACCCCATATCCTTCTTCCATGTCGCGTATGCGTGGTTAGGCCAACTATGGTCTCCTCCTAAGGCGGAACCTTCGGTTGTGCACAATGGGACATGGTCCGCCGCTACATCATCCGTTCACATAACAGATGACGTTTCTACCCGAGCCTTGTGGGAGCAAGGCTTCTATGGCAAGGGTAATCTAAGTCGCAGTGAGCCAAATTGGCTCAAGCGTGAGCAGGTTCGTCAAGGGCTTGTTGAGACACATGTCAGTGAGATCATGACTGTGCAGAGACGTGAAGAACGTATGCGCGCCAAGTGGGAGCGAGCACGTCTAGAACAAGAGGCGATTAGAGAGACTAGATTGAAGGAAGCCGAAGAAGCAAAGGCAAGAGAAATTAAGGCACGAGAAGCCAAGGAAAAGAAAGTACGGGCCCAAGCGTCGAAAGACGTTGCAGCGCCCGAGTCTGTCAAGCCAATTTCACTATCCGCCGCTCTTCCGATCTACGAGTCACCCGTCAGCCCTGCTGCACTGTTGTCTCTACCAAATTCATTGGTAGACCTTGCCCAGCCCAAGGCTATTGAGTCTGTCCAGCCTACCGTTCCTGTACCGACACATGCCTCACCTGTGGACCCTACGACTCTCCTGTCTTTGCCAAACTCGGCGGCAGATATTGCTGATGGGCCTGCAGTAGAGAATGATGATGGTCTGAACGTTCTGGGGATTTCTGGCGCTCGAATGCCTGGTCTAGGATTGTCTGTGGATACTGCACGTTCTAATTCGGTCATCAATGGTACCGCCTCCGTTGTCAGTTCCTCGTCGGATGATGAAGAGGGTACGAAGCCGAAGAGTCGCCGCAAGAGCGTTCGATTTTCTCCCACTGTGGAGTCAACCACGTTTCATTTCGCAGACCCTCCTAGCCCCAAGCGTGCAGAGTCGAATGGGAAGCTGAACGGGTTGGCTGACACCCGGCCTATTTCACCTGTTGCTTTGAACGGACAAAAGGATGACGCTTCAAAGGAAATTGCAAGCAAACCTGTTCTAAAGAACATGGAACATCTCCAGCTTATGCCCGAGGAGGCTTTCTTCCTCAGCTTCGGCTTGGGGGCCTTGCAAGTTACCGACCCTGCTTCTGGTTCTCAGTTGTCATCGTTGGATTTGTTGAAGCTTTTCCGGCAGCACTCGTATTTTCCCCCTCGTGTCAAGGCCGAAGATCCTGCTCTTCAGCCTGATGACAACTTCTTGGTTCACTATGCCGTGTACCACCACTTCAGATCCCTTGGGTTTGTTCCTCGTGGCGGTATCAAGTTCGGCGTTGACTGGCTGTTGTACAATCGGGGACCCGTCTTTGATCACGCTGAGTTTGGATTGATTGTCATTCCATCTTACTCTGATGCTCTATGGAAAGAGGCTGCAAAACAGAACCCTCAGAAGACTTGGCAATGGCTTCACGGAACCGTTCGCGTTCTTTCACACGTCACCAAGAGTCTTGTGCTGGTCTATGTAGATGTGCCGCCTCCATCGAAATTCGAGAGGGCTCTTGAAAAAGGTGTCGCTGAAGCCTTGAAGTTGTACAAGGTTAGAGAAATGATGGTTAAGCGATGGTCAACCAACCGTAACAGAGGTTGATGAATCAATGCTTAATGGGCAAATGCCAACGGTCGGAGATATGTGCTTGTATTATATCGGTGGATGATGATCTTGATGTACAACAGGTAGCAAGGCGTTTATGTTCAACTGTACAGCACAATATTCTATATTATGATATTAAATCTATACATGGTCTTGAGGCCAAGATATGAACTCACATTTATTATTCGTTCCTTCATGCATGTGTGTTGTAAAAACCACCCAATGGTTGTCCTCATCAAAATACATCACCTCATCAGGCCACTTTGCTTCTGACGAAAGGCTTCACCAGGTCCAGCTGAATAACGCGGGGGTTTAAGCCGAGAAACCCCACATGAAGCAATCCTCCCCATTCGGCCGAGGTAAGGTGTAAGTAGCCAACATATATGCCACTCTTCGATACACAAAGCCTCGCTTTCCTTCTCTCACACGATTATCGTCTAATTATTCTACTTTCTATTCACTACATCTCAGCGTATTTGGGAGAAGCGATAGAAACCGATCTTTCCTTCATCATGTTCTCTCGCCGGTTAGCAGCTCAAACCTACAGAGCAATTCCCCGCGGAATCTCATTCAACCGAGCAAGTGCTCAAAGACACATCACCTTCAGAAAGGGTCACAGCACGCCGCCTAAATTCCATCCAAGGCACTCATTCGAAGCCAATCATCTCACAGTCTCCAGTGGCGACCGCTTCATCCAGATCCATGAGAAGAACGGCGGCTGGACGAGACTAGACGCCATCCTTCTTCGCGACAGCTGCACTTGTCCAACATGCGTCGACGCATCTTCTGGTCAAAAGAGCTTTGCGACAACAGCTATACCTTCAGACATCGAGATTGACAATGTACGCTTGACGGAAGATGGCTTTGGAATCACGTTCAAAAACGATATGTACAAGGATCATGAGATGATCCTTCCCTGGTTAACAATCGACAAAGCACTCGGTTACAAAAAGGTCGACAGGATGCCTTACCCACGGCAAGATATGGTATATCCCAAAACAGGCCGGACCTTTTGGGACAAGGGCACCATCGAGAAGCGCGTTCGCAAAATCGATTATCACGAATTCATGAAAGGATCCGACGCTTTCTGGCATACCCTTCTTGACCTCTCAAATCTTGGTCTTGTGTTTCTAGAGAACGTGCCACACGACGAGAACTCAATTGTCAACATCACCACGCGCATCGCCAACATCAAAGAGACATTCTACGGCCGCACATTTGACGTTCGCGCAAAGCCAGATGCCGAGAACGTAGCCTACACGAGCGGCTACTTGGGTCTTCACCAAGATCTGCTGTATCTTGAGAGTCCACCTGCGATTCAGCTCCTTCACTGTATGGAAAACTCATGTAATGGCGGAGAATCACTTTTTAGCGATGGTCTCTTTGCAGGCAAACTCCTCTGGCTGCAAGAGTGCCCAACAATCACTAACCTAGCGCGCGTTCTGATTCCTTATCACTACGAGAAGCACGGATACTTTTACCGTCAGAGGCGACCGCTACTTGATGTCGGTCCCAATGGAAACCTCGCTGGTGTATACTGGAGTCCGCCTTTCCAGAACCATTTCCAGGTCCCTGCTGCTGATATGCGAGCGTGGCTTGAGCCAGCGAAACTTTTCGATGGATTGATCAATGACCCTGACGCTATGTACGAGATGAAGATGAAGCCTGGCGAGTGCGTTCTTTTTGATAATACGCGAGTCATGCATGGAAGGAATCAGTTCGATGTTGGTGGCGGATCAAGGTGGTTGAGGGGAGCGTATATTTCTAGAGAGGATATTGTGAGTCGTATGTTGCATGTCCCCGAGGAGTTGGCGACGGAGTACCGAGCTGGCAAGGAGTGGAGCCGTGAGCAGGAAATTGAAGAGCTGAAGGCGTCGAGGTGGTTTGGCAAGGTTGGGGAACAGGTTGGTAGAATGGTTAACGGGTTGAATGAAAAAGGGGCTGCAAGGTTGGGACGAGTAGACTATGATATACTGAGGAGTTAGAATTGATCAAAGACACGAAGCATGCATGGCACAGCGAGGCTATAGATAATAAACTGGTTGCATTAGAAGCTCAGATGCTAAAAACTACTTTTCCGATAAACCATCCCGAGACGCCTAACCGATCCCGATAAAACACCGTGGGTCATGAATCATCCCTCTTCAATCATCACTACTTCTTAAAATGTTTACCACTTCTTAGCCTCAACACCCTCGGGAGGAACGGTCTCAACCTTTCGGTCCTTGACATCGTTCCAATCTGTGCTGAGACTAGTGCCGTTGCTTTCAGTGAAACTTTTCATCATGGCTCGCTGCTGCTCGGGGGTGGCACCCTTGAAAAGCTTCTTGAAGAAGACATTGACATCCTTCTCTTCATCAGAGTCAATTTCGTTGCCAATATTGTCCCAGTTCTTCTTCCCGGTCTTGGAAGACGTAGGGTAAGTTTTGGTGGGTTGGGGAGCGGGCTCCGATGGCCCCTCAGAGGCAGCAGTGGTCTTTCCTTTATCTTGGACGAAGGTTGAAGATTCTCCCTGGACGGTTGTAACATCCGATGAAACATCAGCAGCGTCCATGGCCTTTTTGCGAGCTTCCTTGAGAACGTTGAGCTTTCTGGGATTGAGGTCAGTACGAGTTGTTAAATGATGTGTTCGAGCACGTACGCAGTCTCCTCAGCTGGTGCGGAAGCAGAGGCCGCGCTGGCATCTTCGTCCTTCTTCAGCTGCTTCCACATTCCAGGAGTCTTTTTCTTGAGGGTAAGTTCAACCTTGTTGGGAGTGACTCTGTATGTAGAAGTTTCGGTATTAATGTTACCCCATGTGTGAAAGCTCAGACATCCCTCAGATCCATTTGGCCAAACGAGGGGATCAAGAGAGACAAAGTCGTCCTTGAACTCAACTTGAAGCTTCTCCTTGTTGACTTTCTTGGAGAAAATGGACACTGACATGGTCTCGTTGTTCTGGAACTCTTGGATTCGTGGGGGTGAGTTGTCAACCTCTGCAGGCTTAGTAGCAGTTTGTGCAGCAGAAGCCTTGTCATCAGATTTCTTCATTCCCAAATCCGCCAAACCTGCCAATTCCTTAAGCTCAGGCTTGATACTTGTGGTGAGCTTGCGTGCAGGGTCGTCCTCAGGGAGCTTCTCCATAGCAAACAGAATCTGCATGCGCAAGGTGCTAGCCATACGCCAGTCCTTGTAGTTGGCAGGGTCCTGGGGTTGGAGCGAGGGGCCCTTAGGTTTGTTCACCTCATCGGTCGCGGACTCCTCTTGTGCATCTTTCAAGGTCACCTTGTAGAATCCATTCTCGTCGCATTTGGTCTTAGCTGGATCTTCTTTCTCGACAGCGGGGAAGCCCTTGACTAGACGCATGGCGTATACGCAGCATGCATCAGCGTTGGCATATTGTCCGAGACGGAAGTAGGCCACAGCACGTCGGTAGTGGGCTTCGATGAGTAGCGGTCGCTTATTTCGGTCGTAGGCAGAGTGCCAAGCAAGGTTGGCGTCGTCGAGCGCTTCTTGGAATTTCTTGTGGTTGATAAGGGCTTTCGATCGGGCGACGAGCCATAGAGGGTTCTTTGAAGTTTGAAGAGCGGCTGTAAGCTTATCGATGGCTTCGCCCCAGTTGCGCGCTTCGGCAGCGGCGAGACCCTGTTGGGCCAGTGTGGTATAGGACATTGCGGCAGGCCTGAGCAGTGGTATCGATGTGTGGATATGATGGGGACGGAGGGTTTGAGAGGAAAAGTGAAGCTCTTGAAAGGAAGATGCAATATCTCTGGTTCAATGTTACATGCAAGGCAACAGTCGGAAACTTAAAAGCTAAAGGCTGAAGTTGGAGATGGTGGGTTCTGGAAGCTTTGGTGGGGCAGGCGGGCATGAGCATGATGCACCTCACCTTCCCCATGTTAGTACAAGCGGCAAGCGACCTGCAGACTTACCATGATGAAATAGAGCAAAAGAAGTCCCAAGTTTAAGAGAATAATCTCTGTATTCTTACAGTAGCCTAGTAGAATGCACAGTTATTTTCACATTCTATAACTCAGATTCATACCCCGAGCCCGAGATACCGACCTTGGTAGTGCCTTCCGCTTTATCTGCCCAGGTGGGTTGGAATCATTCGTGTGTAAGGAAGGTGCTATCTCTTGTACAAACAACAGTCGCTCCCGTCTGAAGCCTCCTCTTTAATTCTCTCCTTGATTCATACTCATCTGTTCAATCTTTCATTGACGCGGGAACCATATCTACAAACGAAAAAGAATCGATTGTTTAGACTTCAATCTTCCTGCATCACGCTACGTTCTTACGATTTAGGAGATTGAACCAGCGACATACACTCTTCACAACTTCGACTACAGCTCCCCAGGCTCTCTCGAAAGACTGATACAAAGACAAAAAGAGAGATCGGGCCTCACGATGAGCTTTTGCGTAATCTGGGAATCGAACCCAGGGCTCCCCGATGGCAACGGAGAATTTTACCACTAAACCAATTACGCGGCTATTTGATTGGTTTCTGATGCNGAGATTGAACCAGCGACATACACTCTTCACAACTTCGACTACAGCTCCCCAGGCTCTCTCGAAAGACTGATACAAAGACAAAAAGAGAGATCGGGCCTCACGATGAGCTTTTGCGTAATCTGGGAATCGAACCCAGGGCTCCCCGATGGCAACGGAGAATTTTACCACTAAACCAATTACGCGGCTATTTGATTGGTTTCTGATGCTCTTTGGAAGCATTGAGTATGATATGCCGCTGGGCTTCGAAGAAGGATGTTCCTTACACTGGGATGTTACACGCACAACGCCTACGTGATGGACGAAGCAAATTAGACTTCATTTATTTAGGTAAATCTTAGATCGCAAATGTGTTCCTGTCATAAACTTAGGTTATATATCTTGAGAAGAGGCCACCTCCTGACCTAGTGAATATAGCATGTAGAGAAAGCCAGCAAAACTCAGACCACAAACAACCACCGAGGAGATATGGTACGCCAGATCACACAACCGCGTGGCTTGAAGACCAACCATTTGTGCAAGAGAGTGGCGAGTACGGTACCACAAAGTAGGCTCTGCTTGTGTCTCTGTATCCTGTGATTGTGGTTTCTTGGGCACATCCAAGGGTAATGGTTCTTTCTCTTGGCAGACCAGCAACTCCACTTCGTTCCACGCGAAGGCCCTATGACCTTCGAAGTTATCCTGCGCTTCTTGGAGGCTCTTCTGCTCAAGCGTATCTAGCTCCGCTCGGCGTGAAGCTATCTCACTGAGGGTACTGCCAAGTGCAGTATCGAAGCTTCGTTTTAGATCCGAAAGCGACTCAAGCTGAGACTTGACCGAGTCTCGAATCATCTGAAGTGTACCCAGAGCATCTGAACCCGGAACTCCAAGGATAGTTCCGAGTGCAACAGCATGGTCTGCCAATAAAGCGAGATAGTTGCCATGGACTGGCTGACGATGAACAGCGAGGTGACGGATTTGTTTGCCCGAGCTTAAAAGGCTCGCCAGGGAAAGCTCGACGTCATTAGAACGAGCACGGTGTTCCAGTTGTATGGACTTCTTTTTAAGATGACACATCCAGATGTTCAGCTCTCCAGCTTCAGGACAGTCCCATTGCATACTTTCCAATATACCAGGCATGTTCTCCTTGGCAAAGTCGAAGCACATGTGTTCCAAGATGGTTTGAATCCGCCTGAGAATAAGGTGTTGCGTTCTGAGAGGCGGATAAGCCTGGACAGGTATAGTTGTTTCTTCATTGTTCAGAGAACTGGCGGGTGATTGAGGAGCTGGACGATTTATGTGAGTATAAAGTTCCAGAAACTCATTCCATCCAATCTTACACTTACGCGAAGTGAAAGGTGCATCAGTATTGTCAATGAGGGGTATGCGCTCATTCGCTATCGTCTCCTTTGTAGGCGAAGACTCTGTGACTAGCTGAATTCCCTTCGCCGCAGCGGTCTTTGCAGCTTTCCCTGGATTGGCGATGGGGGATCTCGACTCCGCAAGATCTCTGGGGAGTGCTGAATCGCTTTCGGGCAGATGGAAGACTGACTGGAGCTCCTCGCTAGACTCATTCCAATGTACCTGATCGACTTGTGACCCTTCACTATGTTCTTGCTCGACCTTCACAGGGTCTTCTACCTTTATAGGATCCGAAGATATCCCCAACAAAGAATCGAGGTTGGTAAATGCGACACCTTTCGACTCCGCCAAATCTAACGGGTCTTGTAGTAGTTCCTTGACTGGCCCGGAACTGTCTTTCTTAGGTTCGATGTTTTTGGGTTTGGGAGCAACGGGCTGAGATGTCACGGGTTCCGGAGTTGGAGGTGGTGACGGCTCCCCCCTTGCGAAACGCCTCTTGGCGATTGTCTCGGACTCGAACACTTTGGCTTCCAGTAACATGCGGATAGCTTTCACCACCTCGTCGTGACCGTACTTCTTATTCACAGCCCGGGTGGTTGGGTCATTTCGTGTTTTGTCGATGCGCTGTTGAATGGGTTTTGGCTTTCGAAAGGATGCGTATTCCTTGCTGAAAATGTTCTTGTAAGCAACGTAGATTTCGTTTTCTTGGTCTTTTGTGAGAACCATTTTGAAGGTTGGACGAGAAAGGTTCTTGAGCTTCGGGCGTCAGGAGTACATAAAATATCCAAGAGCCTGTATAAATGGCACAAAATATTTGGTCTCTTATTCAGCAAAGTCAAGTTTTCTGCTCCTGAGGAGTGGGAGGGAATGGGATTTAAATAAAATGAGAGAGTCAAGCGATACGTTTTGTGAGAGTGCAGGGTGGATGCATAAACACCGATGCGAGATGCAAGGTGCAAGGCAGATTGTTTATGTGTAGCAAACACTCTTAAGCAAGGGTCAGAACTCTGGGGTAACGGATAACTCGAGGATCAAGTTTAGGCTACAGTGAACGAGCAAGCAAATATCAGGCCGGACTTGACTATTCCGCCTCTCAAGCTGTGAGGAAACTATATAAATCTGGGCTGGCAGCCAGTGTTGGCTAGTTGTAAGGGAACTGTATAAATCTGGGCTGGCAGCCAGTGTTGGCCAGTTATGGTCGAAACATGGCCGCATATACCACTGCTGCGCCCCGCCAGCCTCGTCTGAAACCAACATACATAGATATATGGCCCAACCGATACTTCAGCGCGAATGTAAAGGACGACGAACGGAAAATGCCTGATTTACGTCAATTAATTAAAAGTATATATTAACTAAGGGCCTCGCCACATCTTGTCATATCACATATCCATCATGGTTTCTCAACACCATTCTCCTTGACGACCCAGCTAGGGACAAGCTTTTCTTCAGGGAACCTCTTGGCAAACATGCCCAGCGCCTTGATGGTAAAGGTGAATTTGTAGTTGGGGTACGAAATCATGCAGGACTTGTTGAACACGCCCTCGATGGCCTCCTGCAGCCACTCTCCATTGGGTTGTTGGCGATCCATGATCAACTGGATGCCTCTCCTGAGAGGCTCCACATGGGGGTACTCAGCCTCCATCAGGCCGATCAAAGCCCAAGCTGTCTGAACTACAAGGGATCCTGAAGGGTGTTCGACGTACTCCATAGTTTCACAGGCCTATGCATGTTAGTAAAAACTTGTAAGTAAATTGCTAAGGTACATACCTTGTAGCTTTCTGACCAGCCACCATCGGCTCTCTGCTTGGAGATCAAGAAGTCACAGCCACGCCTTGAGTTCTCGCCCGTAGTGTATGTCTGGCCGATATGCTTCATGCTCTCGAGCGCAAACATGCCAGCGTAGGTAAAACAGATACCCCAGCTTCCATACCAACCGCCATCGGGACGCTGGTTAGACTTGATCCATTCGGCAGCAGTTCGGATCAGAGTCTTGACTTCCTTGGTACGGTAGTCAGGCCAGTACTTGTTGAACAAAGACAGAGCTGTCACGCAGGCTGTTGTGCATTCAGGGTAGTCGTACTCAATCATGATACGACCAAAGACCTCGGCGGCGTTAAGCATTTCTAGCCACTCGCCTCCGCGTCTCTTCTCATATGAAGACATACCACCGTTTTCATTCTGATACAGCAGCAGGGTATCAACAGCATCGAATAGTCTTCGCTCTTCAAGGACCTCTGGAAGCCCGCCAACCTTTTGTAGAAGGATGATGGCCTTCATTGCTTCCGAGATGCAATCACTGACACCATAGCCCTGGTCTTTGTTGCTAAATGGCCAACCACCCTTTCGAGGTTGACGGTAACAGACTTCCTGGTCAACACAATCCTCTCGGATCTGCTGTCTCTCCAGATAATGCAGGGACTTCATCAGCATAGGCCGCCACTTCTCATCCTTATGAAGACCGGCCTCAAAGACAGCTTGGATCAGGAAGGCTGTATCCCAGCATTGGACACCGTTGGTGCCATTGACCAGCATACCTTCGTCCTTGACCCACAGGAACTCCTCAAGTCGCTCGATATGTCTTTGAACCCCGTAGCTATCTGGACCGTCGCGAGCGTAGCACATGACTGTGTTCATAGTAGCGTTGACGGGCGCCAAGCATGCATAGTCCGTGTTAGCGTCCTCCATATCGACTTGCTTACTCGACCATGCCTCTGCCTTTTCTTTAAGAATGTTGGGTCGTAGATAAGGGTTCCAGACGTTGACAATTAACCAATTGGCTGTGTTGAGCAGCCATGACTTTGGGTGATAGTTGTCGACGACACCAATGTCGTTGCGGTGCTTGATCCACTTGATCTTGGTGTAGTCTTCAATGAAGACTTCCTTCTTCAGGGATCGGATGACATCCGTCTCTTCACAGCTCCATCGCTTCGAGTATAGCCAGCCCATTGGTAGAAACACCATTCGAATGTGAATCCACCATCTCCATGGCGCGAAAGGGACCCAATCGGGAAGAAGCCAAATTTCCGGTGGGACAGGGTTGACGACATCCCAATCCATCACTCCTAGAACCGCCATCCAGAATTTTGCCCAGTGAGGCGCATATAATGCTCCTCCCATTTTATGAAGAGTACCCCTAGCCTTGACCAATACAGAATCATCGGGCTCGACACCGACAAGACGAAGGGCTACGTAGTTCATCAAAGTCCCAAAGACACTGCTCTCTCCCTCAATATGTAGACCCCAACCGCCATCCTCGGGGTGTGCTCGTGCGGAAATGTATTTGTAGATCGCGGTCGCTTTCGCAGAGGAAATTGGTGTTCTGGTGACATACCAGGTGATGACGACGCTGGGTAGGAGAAACATGGGACCGCCATATTCGCAACCCCAGTGACCGCTGGGTAATTGAAGTTTTTCGAAAAAATCGAGACCATTTGCGGCGGCGGCCAAAGGGCTATCGGGCTTGGGTAGATCAGGGAGATCCTATAACATCACCATATTAGCTTCAGCTTAATCAGGGGCACCAGACAATGCGCACGCACCAGAGAAAGGTTCAAGTACCACTTCTCAGCATAACTTTGAGGCCATTCCTTTGCGGCATCGTCGTCCTCAAGGTAGTGCCATGTGTGGCGGCTGTCATCGTCCTTGAGCCTCCATCGTGTCTTGTCCAACTCTGAACCGATGCGCGGCTGCTTGGGGAATGGTTGGCCCTGTTTCAATAGTGGTTCGGACTCAGTGTCAGCAGCGCGCTTACGTGACTTTAGCGCGTTAGCGTCACGTCCACTAGAATTTGCGACCATATTTGGAGAAGTTTGAAGTTCTCAATGGAACGCAAAGGTCGTATTGACTGAAAAAGAAGTAGTGGAATGATGTTGAAATAAACCCCTTGTCAAGGTCAAATCAGTCGAGAGCCAGGCACAAGCACATACTTTAAACCAAACTAACACGGAACCGGAGTTAAAACTACTTGGGCTAGAGGGAAGGCCCGCGGGTGCCCGGTAGTACCTGCCCGGGACGGACCCAGAGACATCAAAATGCCCCGGCCTTAGCGGTCTAGCCCCTGAAAATCAATTCGGGCAGGCGCGGGATTGGTTCCAAGCACCATCCACAAGACACCATCACATTGTGACTCTGCGTATTCGGACATCGTCTTTCATTGAACTTCTGAGATTCGATCAAAGATATTACTGCTTCGAGCGGATTGTCAATCGTCCGGTGACCATGGATGAAGAAATAGACTTTGCTCAAGCAATTGCTACACCAGAACTGTCTCAAAGACGAATTAATCGCCCCTTCCCAGAGACAGTCAACCATAGAGATACGAATACGATAATCAGCAACACGAATGTTGGGACAGTCGTGGCTCGCATTGAGAGCATTCTCGAGCAAATCATTGACGCATTAGCTGCAGGCCAAGAGTTGTCGATTGCATTCACCAAAAGGACCTCTCGTCGGGTTGCAAATGCGCCCCCGGAGCAAGTTCACTTCCCTGGTCGCAACCAGCAAGAGGCTATCAAATTTGGTAACATTCTGCGGTGACTGCATATCGCTTGACTGACATACTGCAGCACGCATACTTCTGATCCTGCAACTTTCACATGATGCTCTTGTATCTGGTACAATTCTGACCAAGCGGTTGGTTAGTTCTACCTGAATGCAAGAAGATGCTAATGGCTTTAGTCACATCTTCTACCAACATCAAGACCTCTTTGAGAAGCAAAAGGAAGTGGACGAGCTTGTTGACGACGTTGCATTTACTCTTGGTATCAATCGTGCGGACTTGAATATTGTACGCTTCATCGATTGAACTCTTCGAAGCATTGCCGCTTACTATAGCAGGTCGCAGCTTCAAAGGGTGTATTGGCTGGACCACTGACCATTGGTCTTCATGATGGCAGTACATTGAACCCTTGTTTGGGAGATCTAGTAAGCCCGATCATGATATGCTGCCATTCAACACGCTCTGATTGCAGCAGGGAATGGCTATCCCAATCATCCAGTCAATTTCCGGCATTGACATTCATGAAACCAGATAGATACTGGTCGTGGAGAAGGATGTAAGAGTCGAATGTCTTACCTGCCGATTACGAATACTGATACCCCGCCATGCAGGCTGTCTTCAGATCGCTCTGTTCCTCTCAATTCTGGAGGACGTCTTTATCTGGCCCTGGGGTACTTATCACTGTACGCATTCCTCAGACCTTTCGAGACGCAGGCTTACCAAAGTAGGCCAAAGGATATCCTGACTTGACCACTCGTTCATTCTTGAATTTTGTCAGCACAAGATATCCACAGTTGCCAATCTTGGGACTGTTCGACTACGACCCTGACGGAGTCAAGATTCTGCGATGCTACCAATATGGATCCGATAAATTGAGCCACGAAGCTGATCTCGGTACTGAAGCACTGCGATGGCTAGGGATCAGGTCAACCCATTTCTTTCGAGACTACACTAGTGACTCAGCAGCCAACACAGCCAGTCAGTCTTTGCAGGCGTCCATCGCTTCAACCTCATGTCGCGACCCTGTTTCTTACATGAGCACCAGAGAGCGCGCCGCAGCAACCTCGGCATTGAAGAAGGTCTTTCAATCAACAAAGAGTGAGACTGAAGTATCGGAAATAAGACACGAACTACAATTAATGCTGTGTCTTGGTGTCAAGGCTGAGATCGAATGGGTGGATGAATCTGGAGATCTCTTTTCATGGCTTGACGAGGAGATTAGCGAGATGCTGGATGGTGATATGCTTTAAAGACATCTGAAAATCGAAGGAAGTCGAGGAAGATGGTTTACTATGGGATCTGGGTCTCAATCAATGTTCTCACACATAGTCGCAATTTGATCAGCCTACAACAATTTAATTGTCAGTGACGATGATCAGAAACAAGATTTGTCTACCCTGCATCGACCCACCCCCACACTGTGCGAAAATAGCGGGGTATCTACACACACAGTCCCCTCATCTTCACAAAATTTTATATCTTTGACATTGAATCATCACCAATCGCAATCATGGCCCCCAAACTCACAGAAGACGAGATCGATGATCTCATTTACTTTTCCCGAGCCGGAGAGCAGGAGGACTTGACCGAGGCCATCAAGACCCTGGCTGAGCGTGAGAACGCTAGCCCTGCTGAGATTGTTGCCGCTGCTCAGGATGCCTCCAACAAGTCTACATGCTTGCACATGGCGACAGGGAACGGCCATCTAGGTATGTAGTAAAAACTTCCAGTTTCTGAAGATTCCAGAGACTTTAGGAGCTGGCCCTTTAAGTCTTCAACAGTCGTGCAATATCAAACTAACACTTGTCAGAAATCGTCCGCCAACTCATCCAATACTTTGACAACCGACCAAAGGAGCAGAAGCAAGCCTTCCTGGACGAGTCAAACGAAGCTGGAAACACCGGCCTTCACTGGGCAGCCCTGGGCGGTCACCTTGACGTTATCAAGCTGCTTCTTGAGCAAGGAGCTTCTCCTGCGCTTGCAAACGAGCAGAACTACGTTCCTCTTGACTTGGCCTACTTCAACCACAAGAACGACGTGGCCGAGTACTTCCTGTCTACTGCTAAGAAGCTGGAGGACAAGAACCAAGAAGAGGGTGGCCTGGAAGCTGCTGTTGGGTCAGTTGAGATCCAGGAGGATGATGGCAAGGCTGAGGAGAAGAAGGAGGAGACTTCGTAGAAATTCCCACGAGATGATTTGGGTTGAAAAATTGGGAAGGGAAGGATAAAGACTAGATGGCGAGGCTCGGAAAATGAAAAGGAATTGGGAGTTTAGGACATATATGAGAACAACGAAAACACTTTCACACCATCATAACTGGGATATAATTCAAATGTGACATCACATAGCAGGGTGCAGGAGGGGATTTCCAAGAAGGACAGGGCCAGCCCGTCCATTTCATTGTTTCTTACCTTACTTCGAACTTCAAGCACTTACCAACTTCCACCACCTATAACCGACACCCTAATCCCTCTGAACCCAATAAATTCTGTTGAAGGCTGGCAAACTCCATATAGATATGTGTCTGATGCCTGTGACAGTAGATGGTCGAAGGATCCGCAATTCTGAGACCGCAACCGAGTCTGTCACATGTATGCGCAGGACAGTAAATCGAATACTGAGAGCTGTTGCGGGTAGTTGAAAAGTCTGAGAGACATTGCCACTCTGTAGCATTACAGGTATGTTTCTTACAAAACATTCCCTGACGCCCATCGAGAGAAACCATGGCGAGACCCTTACAAGATCCAGATGCACAGATTGTATCTGGCTGCTGATCGGCTCTGTCTTCGTGCATCTGTCGTAGCGTCTTACCCTTCCCGGATGCTTCTTCATCTCCATTGAAGGAGCTGTCGAGAATTTTATCCATTACTTCTAGCTCTTCTCTCAGCTCATTGAAGATTCTTTCCTCATTTGAAATGAGCTTGGTCTTTTCTTCAGCGCACTTCCCACAATCACCACCAATCTTAACGATGGTATACTCTTCCTTCTTCAACTTTGTCGTCCGTCTAATTTCCGGTCCGGGCTTTTTGAGGATGACTTCTTCAGTTACACAGCCAAGAAAATCATCACAACGGAGAACTGCCCGAGTTCGTAGCCGATGAGGGTTTTCAGTGGTGGAGCAGGAGAACTCTAGTTCCATATAGTGACACATGATTACAAAGTCTGAGGAAGAAGGGGTTTAAATAGTTGGACAATTTTGAACAATAGTTTAAGATGAAGAGGATGCTTCGATGTTGGACTGGTGTGCCGCTTTGGCCTTCTAGCATAGAAACGGTCTCCTCTTATATACACATTTCTCCTACTGTCTTTGTGTTGTTGAAGCTTTGTAACCCACCCAGTCAATAGAATAGTGCTTGGTCGCAAGTACAAAGCATTGTTCGTCCATATTTTGAAACGAACATACAATAGAAGACAAAGAACATTGTTTAGGAAGCTAGAACTGAGCAATTTGAGACCACCAACCTATCTATGTACAATTGGAGTCCTTTGCCCAGGAAAAAAAAAAAAAAAAGAAAAAGAAAACCAGGAGTTATAATGAGGGCTTGATGTATACAACGTGGGTAAGAAGATCCAAAATGCAGCATGTTGTTCCATAAATCTCATGGATAGGTCTACAAATCTACCCCACTCCACCCTTTCGATACATCCATTGCTTTTGTTCAGTCCTCCCGAACTTCCAGACAAGAAATCATTTCACTCAATTCACAAACAAGCCCCTCATATACGGCCTGTTGAAGGCGTGGTCTAGTAAGATCATCGCCATATCCAAAATCACATTCCAGACACCTTCTCGTCAAATCCCGATATCTCGGCCCCAAAGCTGATACTTGTGTCGATAACTTTCGGACCTCGATAACATCTTCTGAAGATTTGAGTACCGACCACGTTCCAATTTGTAGTAGAATTGTCCCAAGACTCCACAGAGTTAGGTTTCTGACGCCGTATAGAAGCCTGGCCTCCTCAAGAGCATCGTCTACTTCTAGAGGACTGGGAAGGCTTGTAGCAGCTCGTTGTTGCCTCGGCTCTGAGAAGAACTTCTGGGTAAACTCATACGCAACATGTAATGTTCCTAAGCTATTTATGGGGTCACGGTCCATGTTGCTATTGCAGAATATCAAATCATGTACATTGAAGTATTTCTTGAGCCACGGCGTTGAGTGAAGTTTCAAGACAGCGCATACAATCTCGCGAGCTATTTTGAGTTGGTCCACAATGGATATGGACTTCTCTGCTGACGTTTTGAATGCCTCACTCATGGGAACCAAAGTTGCATGTGGACTGGTAGATGTTTTCGGCGTGATTTCGCCATGGATATCAGCGGGCCGGTTCTCGTAGAAATGGTGGCGATAATTCTCTTCAATGCTTCCGTCGAGGTATCCGAAACAATATCTGTTTGTAGAAGGATTTGATGGGAGCACGCAGTCTCTGTACAATGCTGCACAAAGGTCGACCATAAATGAGTCAGGATTTGAGTCGATTGTTTTGGAGTTGTCCAGAAAGCGACGTGATCGACCTTCGTTTGACTCTTTCTCTTCTCCTCCAGCTTCAGCAAATCGAACCTTTCTTCTCTTGCGTTGGTTATCATGAAGGCATGAAGATAGTTCGATGTTCGGGGGCGTGGGAGGACCCAGCACTGGGTCACGGTTCTGTGTCCGTATTCTGACATCAATCGTCCGCTCGTCAAACTCAAAACTGGCGAGGTTGTCAATATAGTATCAGATATCAAAGCTCTGGTGAGGGGCTTATACTTGTTAGCCACAGGATGTCCGATACAAGTGATGGTAGCATTCGTATAGACATCCTTCTGGATCTCGGTGTTGATAAATAATCGTACAATGTGCTGCGTCTTATGGTCTATCCCTGGCTCTAATCCTTTTGACCATGCCATGGTGAAGGCTTCATGCAATGCCTTGGACGCCTCTTTAGCCTTTCTGATATTGATATACTCGGAATCGGTATGCTTTCGGATGGTTCGTCGCGGTGACACTGTACTCATCGGTTGGCTCAGCTCCTGCGTTTGTTCGCGGAGCAGCTTTAGTTCTTCGAGTGATTGGTTCAAGTCTTTGATGTTTTGTTCAAGTTTTGCTTCGTTGTGCGTAATTTTGGTTCCCTCACGTAAACGTCGTATGGCATCTCTGGGAAGCTCATTCTATTTCCGTTAGCTCTTTTCTTACTTACTGTTTTATCTTCCTACCTCATCGCATTGGTCCACGATCTGGTCGAAGCAGTCGAATATGGACTGAAAACTTGCCATTGTGGAGCCAATCTCTTCAATGATTTGTTTGTAGGAGGTGTAACTGTCTCCCAAGTTCCTTCTCATTTCATCTTCGAGCTCTTGGCTGCTCCATTTAGGGTGATGTTCATCTTTCAGCATCAACTCCACAACGTCTTCGTCTTGTAGCAAAGGCCTCAAGAGAAGTTGGATCTCATTGGTAAAGACCTTCGATTGTCGACCGACTCGCTTGTGGACTCGACGTAGCTCTCGAGAATAATGACGGAATATCTTGAGCTTCTTGCAAAGAACTTTGCATGTTTTTACCGCTCCGCCGAAAACCGGCAAAACGCCAAAGGCAAGTGATACTGGCTCCATCTTGGTAGTTGAAAAGGGATGCGGGGTATTTGCTACCCATAAGCCCTTCAAGACCATTTCGAGGCTGTAGAGAGCTGGCCTATAAGTGAGGCGCCCAAGGTTGACTTGGAGTTAGGCGCCCAAGGCAGTGCCGAGGGGCTGTGTTATGTATGCGGTGAACCTATCTTAAATGTTATTGGGTCATAATCTCGAGGCTGATTTCACGTTCACAATAGTCCCTATTTCTACAAATCTCACAAAAAGCTGCTCTTTACCGGCCAAAGACCCTTTCGATTAAGACAGTAATGGAGAATATTGCCAAACAAAAGGGTCACGACCCAGAGTCTAGAGTCCACCTATTCCTGGATGGCCTAACAGACTTCGATGAAAGGCCACCTGACGAGGAGAACCTTGTTGCGCGCTTATGTACCTGCCTGCTTGCTGTGTGTCCCGACACCTACCAGAAGTTCAGTAGGTCGAAGCTACCAGAGACGGAAGATAAGCGCTCGGTCGGTATCAGCTTACAACGAAGTTTCGATCGTCTGAGACTTTGGTGTGACAGTTATGGCATATGCGCAGGTGACCAAGAAATCAAGTTCAAGAAATCTAGAAATTTACGGCACGCCACTGTCGAGACCCTAACCAGCATTGGCAATACACTTATTGAGAGTAGGTTCATATCCCCTCTTCAAAGGACATAAAGCTACCATTCCTTGTTTGCTTGCGGCTAACATATTCCTAGGACTTGAACCAATGACATCCTCTAAGGAAGGTGAAGCCTCCAACTCAGCTGAAAAAACAACAAAGGAGTTAAGGGATGTCCTCGAGGTAGCCCGCAGCTATCTGGATTACGATGCCACTTCATCGGACAGCGACTCAGACTACGACTCTGATAGTTTCAGCGAAGTCGCGCAGGATCTCGAGACAGATACCATGTGCCTTATGGATCTCGATAAGCTATTTCAAAGCGTAGCGCCGGCTTCCTTTTCTGAGAAAACGATCTCTGCAAAAGAAACCCAAATTTGGCTGCCGCATTATGTGTACAAGGATATGATTCAAACGCGATTTCCGAAAGCAGAAAGCTCTTTGGTTTCGAAACTGTCCATAGCATCTTATGATCGTTTTCTCAGGTGCCAGCAAGAACGACAAACCCAAACTAAAGAATCTAGCAACACCGAAACGACCGCTTCTGGGTCTGTGTTTCCGGATTCAGGTCTTGGAACATCTATTTCTTATCCGGCCTCTATAGCAGAAACGGTCATGTCGTATCATGCTGATGTGGGAAATTCGGTCCGGATTCCACCGCTACCCAAAGAAGCTAAGGAGGGGACACCCTTTGAATGCATTTCTTGTGATAAACTGCTCTCTATTCGCAGCAACTCAGCATGGAAGCGACATTTATACCAAGATCTGCTCCCATGGCTATGCCTTGATCCACATTGTTCTTTTACTACAGCCTTTAAGACGCACGATGATTGGGTAACGCATATTGCACACGAGCATAAGCTTGAGCCAGGTTGGCTGTCAATCACCTGTCCCCTGTGCCTCAACAAAACCGCACCAGGAAAGACGTCTATCACGACGCATCTGTGCGACCATCTTGAAGAAATATCGCTTGCTGCAATCCCAACAAATCAAGATCTGGACTCTTGCTCGGGTCTTGAATATGTTTCAACGACTTCTGAGAATCAAAATAAAAAAAGTAAGGTGGAAATGGCCAATGATGGTTTTGATATTAGGGACGATGACTTGATTTTGTATCCCAGCAACGAGCAGAGTCTCACGCTCCGTGAGAATTGGCTTGAACTTACACCTAATCCTTTTTTCGGGGCTGATGAAAACCGGGAGTTTAATGGCACCTGGATTACAGTCGTGCCAGATGAAGAAGTGGCCATAGAAGAGGAAGAATTAGCTGTTTTGAGAGCCAAAATGGCCAAAAAGGTGGAACTCACTATAGCTGAAAAAGCTCGCCTGTTCCTCTCAGTTAGGACCACAATTCGACGCTGCCGAGTGGAATCTGCCAAAAGAGCTGAAAAGGCTGCTGCGGAACAGGCTGCTAAGGAAGCTGAGGAGTCTGCTGTCAATTTGAGCCTTCATTGAGCTACGTGTCTAACCGTGTGGACCAGGATTTAGGACATGAATAGATGATGGGCAGGTAATTGAAAAACGCTCTTGAATAAAATAAAAATAAAAATAAAGAGAGAGAGAGAGAGAGAGAGAGAGAGAGAGAGAGAGAGAGAGAGAGAAAGCTACCAACCAACCCACCGTGTCTCGTCTTTGAACTGACTTCCATGTGCCGACAGCCAAGATGTCGAGCGTCTAGCTGAAAGAAACCACCTTACCTGAGAATATTTGCTGCACCGCCTTATTTCACATTTCGGTAGATCGGCCAAAGCGATCTGAATAAGTGAATCGTGATATCTGAATACAGAAGAGCCCCGGGGTTCGGAAGCGCAGGCTGTACGCATTACTGCGGTGAGTTTGCGTGGATTGATACAAGAGGCCATCAGGGTTCTCGCCGACCGAAACCCTTTTATCATTACCTTGAGAGCATCACGTTCTGCCTCCAAAAGCCCATTCAACAACTTGATCTGTATCAAGAATCATTATTGAGAGTACACAAAACTTTGCTGGGATATCACGGTACACCATGGAGCAGCCCGTCGAGAATATCCCCCACTGCCACCACCACCATCATCACCTGCTATTTCATACCCATCATCATCATCACCGTGGCCCTCCGCAAGATATACCGAGGTCTATGGGACAGCACAATAAGTCGCACTATAAGTTCGTTGTCTTGGAAGAGTTTCGTTCCATTCGTTTACTCACCAGAATTTAGTAGTGTTCCTCCCATGATATTTCAATGGCCATGGATTATCGAATTATGCAACCAAGTATCAAAAGAGCTTCGACAGAATATAGACTGGATTGGGATCAAGCCACCAGCGTCAAGTCCTACCAAAATGCTGGACTATGCTTGTGGAAACGGAGTGGCATCTCGAGTAAGACCAGCCCTGGTAGAGCTACTGTTATTATTTCAATACTGATCTTGTAGGCTCTTGCTCCATTCATGTCCACAGTAAGAGGCATGGACATCTCAACCGCGATGACAGAACAATACAACGAAATGGCTCTCAAAGCAGGATACACCCAAACCAAAATGCATGCTGTGCAAGGCGATATCATCGAGCCCGAATCGACACCCTCTCCCGAACTTCACACGCCCGCATTCTTCAATTTTGATTTAATAGTCATGTGTATGGCACTTCACCACATAGAAGACCCAGACAATATGATCCTGCAGCTTTCTAAGAGGCTTGGGCCAGGAGGAATTTTGCTTATAATCGACTGGGTTTCAGATTCTGAGAGCAGAGGCCAAGAAGCGGGTAATCCGACGATGGACTTTTCAAAACCTAGTGTCAATAGAATGGGCTTCGATGAGGAAGAGGTCAAGAGTGCGTATGGCAAGGCTGGTTTGGAGGATTGGTCGTGGAAAGGGACATCTACGCCGTCACAGGTTCCTAGGGAGATTGGAGGTAAACAACAGCTGTTCTTTGCTCGGGGGAGGAAGTCAGGTAATTGATTCAATTCACGTTGAGCTAGTACTTTTGGCCTATATGCACCCTGTCACCGTTGATGCATCTCTCATGCTCTGAATCATACAGCACAATCGCTTAATTACCAGTATTCACATTTTCCCAGACCATCTCAAGCACCTTGATCAGACTAGATCTAGGTAATATAGCGAGGAAAGTGTTACACTGACCACAACGAAGGGGCTGTGCATGTAGAAAAGTCGACGTAACCGTTTCACTGATAGATCGAATCAAGTGTAAATCAAGAACGAGCCAACGTCGCGTGTGATTCATTAACCATGAGTATATATATACTTTTATATCTTCCAGCATAAATAGAGCATGTTGCCATTTCCAAGAGGGAAAAAAGAATTATTCCCCCATCAAAGCCACGCACAGGATAGCAATAACAACCCAACGCCAGCTGAATCTAAATATATCAGTTCCATCATGGAATATCCAAACTACTACGACGAAATGAACAAGCTTCATAATATATACAACAGCCTAGGGGATGTCTATGCAGCGTCCGAGATCGTATCTTCTAGACCCAACCTTCTCCCTGCGCTTGCGAGCCTCCTAACCAGATATGGCCTAGCAAGGAAGTATGATATTCGGCTTAACCACAAACACTTCAACATCCAGGAAGGCGAGATAGTTATCAGCTTTATCGGTAGGAACTCGACACTATCTGTTGTTTGTAATGACGATGAACTGCCCGAGGAAATGCTTGCTAATGAGGGAATAATCCCTATCCCCGGGCATATCGTTGTGCCCAGCGAATTCCTCGTCAAGGATGGACAGGCTATTCCTTACGAGTTTGCCTATGCAGCCCCCGAGAGAGAGGAAAACATAGACCCCAATTTCTTGTATGAGTGGTGCAATATTCTCCATCACGAGGGGGTAGATGGTCTCCTGGGGTTGAGTCTCCGAGATGACAGGATTCCAATGGACGCCCTTGAAGTCTCTAACCCTCGGGCCAGGATCAACAGGTTGATCTTTGGGAATGCCGGTACAGAGAACATACCCGTAGTTTCAACTGCGTGGCGAGTTCATGAGGTCTATGGCATTGCAGAGGCTAAAAAGTGTCGTTCCTGCCGCACAATGCAAGTGCATATAGATAAATGCTCGCAAGGTTAGATAGTCGTTTTGATAGGAATGGATGGATTGATGGTTGTATTGATTTTAGATATATTCAACCCTCAGTCGGGCTACCAAGACTGTAGTCTCATTAAACATAGTTAATGTACGAAGTCCCATCTCCCAAACTGCAGAGTGAATCGAGTGAACGCATCATATAGTCGAATCGGCATGACACTGCTGGAAGTTGACGAGCCTTGGCGTCTATAGAGGCAGGAATTTGAATTTAACAATAGGATATATACTAAAAGACAAACATATAGATGATTTCTCATTTCCATCGACTGTCCAGTAACCTTTTGACAGAAGTAGGGTAGAAAGCTGTCATAGGAAGGGTTCTTAGTGTTACGTTACAGATACTGGAAAGCATATCACATGATCCACACACACAAGCCCGCGTTATTGCCAAAATTGCTCCACCTCTACTACCTCTGACGTCCTGGCTGGCTTCTCCACCAACGCATCTGCAGCAAATTTCTCCACCATCCATCCCGATCGCCTCTAGCGTCGAGCCCACAGCGGAATGTTGACAGCGACCATTCTTTGTCGTGTAAGTACATCTTTTTGCGAAAGCGAATATCCTGTCTGGTGATGATACTGTTCTTGCCCTCCTCTGTACTCGGCTTTGAGCCTGAAGATACCAACACCCGGAACCCGTACTCTTTTTGTTCCACCTGAAGACATTTCTTCCATTCGCGAGCGCAAATACAACTGCGGAAATAGCCCGTGCTAACGTTTGAGTACTCTAGGTTTCGCCCATTCTTCTTTCGGTAACCAATCACGCATGTATTCCATAGCGATGGACAAAATACAGACGCCAGAAGGCTGCGCAACGAAAATATGACACTCAAATAAGCTGTAGGCATTTTTGAGGGCTGGGCAGCCTCGTACTCCACGCCGAAAAGTCATGGTGAAGGATTCAGGTACCTTGTCATATTGGTCAAGAAGGGCTAGCCTTTCATGGCAGCAGGTTGGGGTCAAGCATCCAGGCCTCATGTCGACAAATCTGGAGAAGCTTGAGGCAGTGCTTACTGGTGAACCCCAGTAGTCAACTGTTTTCGACTTTGCGGGCAAAAGTCCAATGAAATTGATAATAACTAACTGATGGCTTTCACCAAAATAAACGAAGTCGACTGACGGCCACCAAGCCTTCCGCTCGACAAGACCGTCTCGTTTTGAGGCGACAAAATGCCTTGCACACCCTGACTGCGTTACATCCGCCGCACCCAGTGACGGCGGGCTTCAGGTACCCCAGACCATACCCTGTCGCTTTTCTGTAGCCTCTTATTAGACCATACCCATCAAAGGAATGAATAAGCGAAGGATCGAGTGCGTAAGCGACAACCACTTCCGATAGGCAACAGCACGATCCTTCGAGGTTTATCGCGTAACGCCACGTGTTGAACGGCGTAGCTTTTCTATAAACTGAAGCTTTGGCAGTCCTCCTCTTGTGTCACTTCCTACCCCCAAACCTTATTTCCTTCGAAGACGATTGCATCACTCTGCGTCCTATCATCTTACTAGCCTTTACCAAATCTCAGCCAGGTAAGATTTTGAATCCTTCTATCGCTAGCACTAGCTAACATTTCTCAACAGCCAGTATGAAGATACAAGCTGTTATCGCTGCTGTCATGACCACCGTGGTCATCGCCGACCAACACCCTGGTGCCGAAAGGCTGTGCGGTCGTCTTGGGCCCATGATATGGGACCCCAGATATCTTCCCAAGGATGTTGATGTTAGCCAGATCCGTATGTGTGCAGACCATCCAATGGGAGCTGGCAATTACTGGGGTTTGGGTGAATATCTGCCCAACTGGGTTCCTCGTAACCCTCTTGCGGATTGGAATTGGCTATAAAGTTCAAAATTCAATCAGGACGAGTAGGCAGTTTGATATATATGAATTTTATTTTGAAAAGTTGCCGAGTATGAAAACATATCTCGGTTTATGACAACGAACCAACCATCCTGGACGGCTTCTGGCACAATATTGAATTAGCTATATAGTCTAGTATCCGGTCGTCAATCTCCTGCGAACGGCGTCCTCAAGAGTCTCCAGATCTTCATCCTTTAGCCCAATTCTTTCATTATCCGTCTTCTCATACAGGGTCCCACCCTCGGACCAAATTCTTCGAAGCGTATACATAGTAGAACTAGGGTTTCCTTCAGCCCACCCCCTCTTCTCTGCCTCCCTCAATTCATCGAGTGTGTAGTTTGAAACAGTCCACGGATCGCCTCCAGTCTGTTTCTCCAACTCTTTCAGAATCTGCTGCGATGTCACGACAAAAGACTGAACCTTCAGAGCTTTGTTGAATGACTCAGAAGGATGACGAAGAGCTGCTACTACAGCCTTGCCAACACTGCAAGACGTTAGTAGTTTTACTTTAGAAAGTGGCGCATACAACTTACTCAGGCATGGTTGTAAATCCAATCTTTCCTTCTCCATTATCAATCAAAACAGCTTTCTTTCCCACATGATCAAACCCTCCAGCTTCAGGAATACTAGGTGTGAGGGTAAAGTACATATCAATGTACGGCCCCGTAACCACAAAAGTATACTTGAGCCCATTCGCGTTCTCACGAATATACTTTCGCACCTTGAGCTTAAGCTGATGCGGTTTCTCGTCCGCACTCTGAGGACCGTATTCAACATCCGTGCCGTATTCAGAAGGGAAGAACCATTTTACAGAGCCGGATTCTATAGCGAGTTTGAAGAGTTTGATTTGCGTTTCGATGACGTTTCTGCCCACGGCGCTTACCACGGTGTCGATGCCTTGATATGCTTTCTTGACGTCCTCATCATTGTTCACATCGCCCGTAATGACTCTGACTGCCTTCGATTTGAGCTCTTGGATAAAGTCTGCTTTCTTGGTGACTGTCTCTTCGGAAGTGAAGATGGTGACATGGTTGAAGGCGGGTTGGGCATTGGCTATTGCCCGGGTGATGTACCGGCCGATGGTGCCTGTTGCACCAAAGATAAGAATGCTTCGAGGTTGAAAGTCTGTCATTTTGAGTATTCTTGGGGAGTAACTGGATTTGTGGTTCCTACGAGATTTATGTGTGTTTGGAGACGTTGATTTATAAGCTGAAGTCGAAGGGCGTCGGTTGTTTGAGCCGAGGCGGGGTCATGATGGTCTAAAAGCACGACATTCAGTCGCAGTAAGTGGATGCCTTTGGAAGATGACTCCACCTATGATGTTTTATCGGTACGATCATGAAAATCCATTTACTGAATTGTGAAGTCTACGAACTTCTGGCTTTCATATTTTGGCTGTAGGTTGACATCATGCGAGATATGCCTCGCAATAAACTCATGATTTGAGACAAACCAGAATTGATGCCCATAGTCATCCCTGCGATGACTTGACTTGTTCAAACTATAAGAAATGTGGCTTAGTCGATCCGATGCCGTCTCTTGTTGTAAATATCCAGATATACCACAGAATCCAGGTGATGATGCACTTGTCGACGTTTGGAAGTGTTCGAACTACCGTATGCTTAGGCATCAAAAGGAGTCCTTTCATGGTGCATAAAGAATATATCAGAACTTTACAAACAGAGTTTTTGATGCTCAGTTTCATCTATGATCAAGTCTCTTAGACGACCAGAGGAAGTGAAAGGTTAGATGGTAAACTACCTCAACCTTCCGAATACTCTCTCACCCATACTGTACAAGTGGAAGGAACCCCTAATCATCGCCTCTAAATCATCTTGAAAACATACTTGACATTTTTGCATCTTCTTCCAATTCTCTTGCATCTAAATACACTTCCAGTACAGGCATATTCTAAATTGAATACATAACAGCAATGCCTTCAGAAGCTCGCCTCGCGCAAATGTCCTGCTTCCGCCGCAGCGTCCTCTGCAGAGACATGATCCAAGCCCTCCACAACTGTCTAGCTAAGTACAGATACGGCTTTGCACCTCCTCACGACTCACCACTGCATCGCTACCACATCGTCGATGTGACCTCAAAGAAACCCATCCTTGGCGAGTCCATGAGCTTTGTGAACTGCGACCGGGATCACGAATTCGGTGTCGGATGCTGCCCTTCCAACACGATGTGCTTCGATCCCAATTACAGCGCAAAGAGGTACATGGATAATTTCCTTTCAGAAGCGAATGTATTTCGTATAGTCAGTAGACCCCAGGTCCAGGGATGTCCGCTCCAACGAATTCTCGCCTTGTACAGAGACTGCATACCCAATCAACACGTTCAAGGTTTCTCAAACGCGATTACCAACATCTTTCTTGATTTGTACTACCCGCGCAGATGGGATCCGGCAGTTCATGGAATTGTGGCTTGGACTGGTGATTCTTACAATGTCCTCGCAACTGAGTACATGACAGAGATTATGGCTGCGAGGGCGAGGGGGAATATGAGAGATTTCCGTGGTCATGTGGAATCGGATTCAGAGTCTGAATGAACGGGGGATGTCATTGGAAGGATCGAGGTGGCGTTTGAGCAGGGTTTCGCGGAGTTTTGGAAGCATATGCTTGGCTATTATATTGCATTGCATTCACTCAACATCGGATCAAAGCCTCATTGTTTCTATCATGAGTTTATTTCTTCATCAATTCATAGCGATCCAGCAAATGTGGTTGTTACTCTAAATTTATTATGATCCTCAAATCCAAACATCCGCTATCCTAAACGCCTTACAATGAATGCCCCTCGACCCGCAAAACAGTCTGCAAATGCTTAAATGCCAACTTCTCCTCCTTATGGCAAGCCAACAGATTCGCCGTCTTGAGCACATTCTTGATCTGGCGACCGTTCAGGTCCAGCGCAGCAAGAGCCTTGACCTCATCGTTTGTGATAACATGCGCCGCATCACCCTCCAAGTTTGCGTGAACGCTGATCGCACGGCTCAGGAATCCTCGCCAGACAGACTCACGAGCTGTGGCATCGAGAGAAGGATACTCGAGCGACATGTGGATTCGACTCTGGAAGGCCTGGTCCATATCCTTGATGCGGTTGGTTGTGAGGAAGAGGATTCCCTCGTAGTACTCCAGTGTGCGGAGGAAGATGGAGACGATGCGGTTGCGCTCGATGTCATGAGCTGATCGAGCCTCGAGGAAGACATCGCACTCGTCGAGAAGTAGTATAGCATTCCAGTTGGCCACCATTTCGAGAATACGGTTGAGGTTCTCCTCAATATTGTAGGCATCGCTGCCTAGATCACCTGCGCTCATGATATACAGAGGTACCTTCATCTCCTCAGCCACCGACTCAGCAGTCAGCGTCTTACCAATACCAGGACCACCTGACAAGAGCATGATGATACCCTTGCCCTTGCCAGAGATGATGTCGTCAAACACGTTCTTGAACTTGACTTGGCTCTGCGCAAAAGCAAGGATCATGTCCTTATGATCTTGGGAGAGAACAAGTGAATCGAACGCCTTGTCGTTGAATTGGACATCTGTCACATCGTCGATGTCAAATTCCATCCATCGCTTGTTCTTGAGGGCATAACCTCGAATGACGGGGCCGGTCATTATCAGTTGCTCCTCCGTCAAGGCAGGGCGGGAGCCGGTACCCTTGCCGTCTTCAGCGTTCTCTACAGCCTCATCTCCACTCCAGAGGTAGTTCATGTAGACCAGGTTCTCAGGATGGTTCTCCTCCCAGTTAGCTCCATCAATCACAATGCGTGAGTTGACCTTCTCCATGCGAGTCGTAGTTGAGGTTGGGCGCCATATGGCAGTACCGCTGTACGCCTTGTAGTAGTAGCCTGCAAGACTCTCAAACTTGCGACCGCGCTGGAGAAGAAATTCCTTGGCGGCTTCAGGCTTGGGGTGGTATTCGAAGGGATAGACGGATAAGTTAGAGAATGGAGTTGTGCCAGGGAAGTCGCTGATCTGCATGTTGACATCGGCCCAGCCCATACTCTTTCCATCCCAATCAATTCCCTTGCAGCTCAATCCGTACACCATACCGCACCGAGTCTTGAAGTAGCTTCCCGAATCGAATCGAGCAGCAACAGGCTTCCCCTTGACAGTGCCCCATACGGTGCAGCCAGGAGAGAAGAGAGCCCAGACATGCTCAAAAGCAACAGCGCGGTTCTTGAAGTAATCCTTTCGGAGCTGAATAATCTCGCCCAACTCCTGCTCCAAAATCTTGTGCAATAGTGTAATATGCTCTCTTGTAACCTGATCCCAAGTAGTATCATCCTTTGCAGCGGTCAATTGCTCCCATCGATGCACAAAGCATTCAAAGGGAGCCATAAACTTGAGACGTGCGACATCGGTGATGATACCAGGATAGTCTTCAAAGACCTTACCAAGCACGCGCTTGAGATAGGGAGACTGAACGACGATGCTGTCGATGACAAGGGGCTTGTTGGAGTCAGCCTGCTTGGGTTTCATCTTGCGGATGATGACTGCGTATTTCTGTGTTTCTTCATTCTCTGCTGCCTCCTCTAGATCGTCGGGGTATTTGTCTGTCCATGAGCGGGCACCGTCCTTGTCGAATTTTGCGTAGAGATCTTTGCTCTCTGTGACGAGGCCGACCATGATCTTTTCTTTCTTTTCTTTCTTTTCTTCTTCTGTGGACTCTTCTTTTGTCTCTTCAGTCTTGGGGTCTTGTGTGCTGGTCTCTTCTGTCTTTGTCTCGGTTGTGGTCTCCTCCTTTTGACGCTCAGTGTCTGCAGGTGTTACAATAACACCGGACTCATCGCCGCTGCTCTTGCTTGAATCGATTGTGTCGACAGGCATGGTGTTCTAAGGCACAGTGTCTTGTGAGGACTAAGGCGGGTGTAGTTGTGAGTAAAGGGAGGATGAAGTAAAGTTTGGGTAGTGATGAGAGTCTGGAATAGATGATGATGATAGTGATGATGATGCGAATAATTCATTTGTCGTGGTCTCGGTGACCCCCTATATAATATCCTGTCCATAATGGAAAGAAGGCCTCCAGGCTGCAGGCTGCAGGCTGACGGCCTGTTACTCACACGGCATTTCTTAGACCCACGTTACAGACCAAAATCAGCGGTGATCTGCTACAAAACATGATCAAGCGATTTATCTGTTTCTGATAGGTTGAAGTAATCCTTCGGCGTCCAAATGAAGCAATATTGACGGACTGTCCAGGCTGCACTGCCCATCGAGGGATCTAGATCCAGGCACAGCAGGCAGGGGGACCCATAAGGCTTAGTCTCGAGTGCAGGCGGCATAAAGCATCGCCTAGCCTCAGCACTGCCCAGGTGAGAAGTGGCCTCAAAACGTAGCGATTAATGCCGTGTTAGTGCTGACTATGGATCTTCAGTTTGTAGGAATGTCAACCTGGAAAGCCAACCGCCGAAAGAGTCATCGCGAGAATTGGTTCCACAACTACACTAAAGATCTTCAACATAAGCGGCTTCTCATATTATAGGACTACTAGCATATGTTCAACTATTCAGAGATACACTAAAATGTAAATAATAGTACTAGTATTATCGTGAATTCCATACACCAGGCAACTACAAGTTCCCACCAGCCAAGATTCTCTCAGCAGCCTCTTTCACAGCTTGCTGCGCCAATAGAAACAAGCTTGGTCCAACACTAATCCTAGCAACACCAATATTTGCCAAGTCCTTAGTTGACAGCGCATCTTCTGCCTGATGCGCCAACTTGACTGCGACTTTTCCGTCGAGCTCCTTAACCAAAATCTCGACCCAGGCATCTCTCAGCCCACGTCCTGACCCGCCCCAGTAAAAGACGGTTGTGGCGCCCGCCTCGAGGTATGCCTTGCCACGTGCGATGGCCTCCTTCATGACTTCTGCTTCTGAGAGACCTTGATCGACGTGGAACATGTCGCAGCGGGCGTTAATGACAAAGTCTGGGCAGCCTGCCTCTGCTGCGGTAGATAGAATTGTCTTGAGGCGCTGGACTTGTTCATCGATGGGATAAAAGGTGTTGTTTTCTGGTCTGACATCTTCAATGTTTGCGCCTACGACACCCAATTCAACAGCTCTCTTGATAACAGAGACAAGCTGTGATCCATAGCCATCTTGCAAATCAGCCGATAGCGGGATGCCAGCTGCTTTGGCGAGGGGTCCAATCTTGGCAATTGCTTCGAGATTTTGGTCTAGGGTGAGCTCTTCATCTTTGACACCGTATGTAGCAGCAACAGCCCAAGAAGCCGTCGCAAGTGCTTTAACAGGCTTATAACCCCCGGTGTTGAGAGATGTGACTGTATTGAATGAGGCTACATCCCATACATTGGGGAAAATGATGGGAGAGGACGGCTTGTGAAGAGCCTTGAGCTGTTGGGCAAGATGGTTCGACATAATGAATATTGGACGGCTGATTCAAAATATTGTATAATGAAGCGCATTCATTCTAATTTATTGTCACTGTCGAAGACTATTTATAAGAAAATACTGTAGAGTCATACTTCACTTGCATCCACTTGTCAATAATAGGTGTTGCTTTCAATGTAAAGGGCGCGCGGGGCTGAAGTACAGATACAGTATAGGAAGGCCGATAGAGAGCGACAAAGAATGAAATGCCATTTGTCAACCACAAAGCCATGGCTTGAAGGTAAAATCCTTATACTTTATTGTACCACAACCCGAGGCAATTCTGGCACATAAGAGCATTATAATCTCGCGATACCCTCACTTTTCCACTTGGTGACCACTAATTGACCCATCGAATCTCTCACAAAATGATTGACAAGGGTAGCTTGTCCAACTTCCCACTTGGGACTCGGCGGTGGAGTTGCATCGATGCCAAATAGCGCTCAAGAACACAGCTTTTTGGGAATCATACCATCTGCATTTGACCACAGATGATCTTCAACACGCCTTTCCAACCAACAAAGACGTATTGTACCACCAAGATGCCTCTTCATCTACGACCAGCTGTCCCAGAGGACATCCCTGGCATGTGCAAGGTTTACTACTCAGCCTTTGCCGACACCATCATCGGAAGCCGTGTCTTCAACGCAGATAAACAAGCCTCTGATCAATTCTTCCTCAAGAGCTTCGCAGAGGACATGGCCAATCCCAACTGCAAAGTTCTAGTCGTCACCCACAAGACAACCCCGGAGTCAAAAGACGAGCAAGTAGTCGGCCTGACAAAGTGGAATCTCCCCGGCGCGCCGATCCAGGATGTCCCGCCAGCCGAGGCATGGCCCGCCGCAGGAGAATTGGCCGTTGAATTCTTCGGCACAATGACAGAAGGACATCGCAAATTTATGGGCGACAGGCCTCACTACCACCTCGAAGTCATTTGTGTGCACGAGGACTGGCAGGGCAAGGGAGCAGCAAGTCTACTACTGCGCTGGGGTATTGAGCATGCGGACGCAGAGGGTATGCCGTGCTTTCTCGAGGCTACACCAAAGGGAAGACCGGTATACGAAAAGTACGGATTCCAGATGAAAGGCGAGGATGTGTTTGAGTGGCCGTTCGGAAAGTCTGTGGAGACGTACATGGAGCGTGATGCAAAAGTAGAGAAACGGACCATGACGCGGCCCAAATCCAAGGAATTGGCGTGAAAATGACATGACAGAAGGAGGGACTGTTGATCACTGCGGCGTTTTACATGGCCTTTGTGTCACTGATACATAACTACCTACGTAGGTAGGTAGGTTTCTATGCACATACTGAAAGGTTTCGATAATCTAGTCTATCAAACAAAACACACTAAGAACTTTACATCTTCAAACATCTCTCTACAACTACACAATGCGAACATGATACATACATAATGTGCACCTGCGAATGGATTCATTATGCCTGCGGCCACGAGATAAAGCGCCGCTACATCGCTTGCACAACCCTCACCGAAATAAGAAACAGCTCCGAATGTCCCTGCGGCAGTATCAACTTTACGGTTACTCGATCACCAAGACCCTGCGGACACCCTAGATGCGACTATATTGAGTGCATGGTGGAAGGATGGGTTTGCTGCATATGCAAAAAGGGTCCTAACGAAGGACATGTATGCAAGCAAGATGTGAAGCCATGGCGATGGGATTATTTCGAGTGTGGGCATGACTTTTGCAAGGATTGTAGGCCTTGCAAAGATGGGGAGAGGAAGAAGAGTGGTGATGATGGACGCAGGCATACTCAGGAAGCGCCTGTTAGAAAAGGGTCTAAGAAGAGGATTCGAAGGAGCTTGGATATAATTACCAGAAGGATTGAGCGAGTCTAATGGCGTATGAGGTTATTTTCACGACTACATTCTAGACAAAATGAAGATAAATTGATGAATACTTTCCTTTCACACGATTGTTCTTGTATGGAGGTTCCGACTCGGCCGAGAACCCGATGTATCTGAATATGAACCTGACGATCATTTCTTTGTGGGTTGCATACAACGACGTCAACGCTGGTCAATCCTAGAATAGAAATGCCAAGGAACCAACCCAGAAGAATAAAAAAGATCCAAACTCTCCGGAATCTCCGGAGCTTCTTCCTCTTTTTCAACAAGCCTCGGCTGATGAGGTCAGCATTAATTAGTCGTGGCGTTGTCTCTGTGGCTTTTCCTCTTCATCATGACGTCGTGACGATCTTTTTTTTTTTTCCCTTCTATTCGCAACAAGGTAACTGTGCACAAGACAAAGCTTGACGTTCGGTCACGGAATGGGAATAGACTATAAGAACCAAGATCTTTGTCGCGTGACTTACCCCTTTCATTTCTTAATTGAATGATGCTGACGATGTGATTTTCTGTCTTATTCTTTTTCTTCTTTTTTGTTCTTTTCAACTAACTTGGCATTCTCTTTTAATTATTTAAATCCCTGCCTCTCTAAATTGACAAAGTGCACTGTCAGTTTTTTTTTTTTTTTTTTTTTTTTTTCTCAAATCCTTGCCAATATTAGCGCGTTACTGGTGTTGATATTAATGCTGGTTTGCAGGAAACAGCGTGGCAGTACATNTTTTTTTTTTTTTTTTTTTTTTTTTTTTTGCATGTGAAAAGGGTCAATTTATCTTAGCGTCAGCGTAAACGTCACCAATTTCAGATCAAGCATTCAATCAATCAATCAATCAGGATCAAAGACAAAACAAAAATCTTTGGAAACAGCCACAGTTTAGACGCTGTCAAGAAAATCCCCGTCGGATATTTGTGTCAAAATTTATTTCAAACATACATAAGCGATACTTCCACCCTTGCCACTGAATTCCCTTGTCAATACTTCACTTCGACTGTGGCTCCTTTTCTCGCGACAACTTACTCTCCTTCATCCGCGCATCGTCGCACCTTTTCCTCACCATGAACGCTTCCAAAATGTCCTACCTCTCGCGCCTAAGCCCTATCCCGGCCTTTCCTGAATACACAGGCCCTTACAAAGTCGGTACCGTCGACGTCGAGATCCCCATTTCCGAACTCAATGCGCCCAGCGTCGCCCCAGAGGGCTCCGACAAGATTCATACCGTCCAATATCGCATGTTCTACCCAGCTGTCTCCGAATCGAACGAGAAGCGCATTAGCTGGTTGCCGAACCCTCAGCGACAGCATTTGGTCGCCTACACAAAGTTCTTGGGCATCGGTCCTATGCTCGCTGAGTTTCTCTCGTAAGTATCTTGTTCGCTAAATCGTGGCTTTGCGCTGACGTATACTGTAGTTTTCTCCCACGACACCTTCACTACACTACCATTCCTGCCCACAAGAATGCGAAACTCCTCGAATCGTCGACCGAGAATAAGCGATGGCCTACAATGATCTTTTCCCACGGCCTAGGAGGATGCCGAAACTCTTACTCCTACGTCGCAGGCTCTCTCGCATCTCACGGCATCGTCGTCATCTGCCCTGAACACCGAGATGGCAGCGCTGTCGCCAGTTTCGTTCGTGTACCCGAGACTCAGAACGGAACGACCACATCAAATAGCCGAATCCAGGTTCACTACGAGAAGATCTCTCACGATGTCAGTCCTGAAGTCTACCACGCTCGCGAAGCTCAACTCCGAATTCGATGCTGGGAGCTTGGTCTTATTCATCAAGCTATGCTTGCTGTTGACCGTGGCAACCAACTGACGAACCTGAACCGCTCGACGCCTAGCCTTGACCAATTTATCGGCCAATGCAACATTCACGAGCCCGGTAGCATCATCTTTGCCGGACACAGTTTTGGAGCCGCTACCGTTACACAATTCATGAAGAGCACCTACTACGCTGGTGTCCCCGAAGTCGCCGCCATGGAGAAGCCTATCTTTGCTCCTGCTGAGGGCAGTGAAATCCGAGAGCAGATCACCGAGAAGACCCTTACCATGCTTCTTGACATGTGGTGTATGCCCTTGATGGCCCCCAACTCGAAGCCTCTTTTTGAGCTACCTTTGCCTGTCTATGCCGACAAAGCTACTGCCCCTGGTGGCAAGGCTATCTTGGCAGTCGAGTCGGAACATTTTTTCAAGTGGAGAGATCACCTTAACCTCAAGGCTCGTATCCTGAGCCCCGATCCCACAGTCAAGGTTGTGGCTCCTCAACTATTCGAGCGACCTAGTGGAATCAAGATGTCTGAACCCAACTTCTTCTACGTCATCAACTCTGCCCATTTGAACCAGTCCGACTTTGGAATCTTGTTCCCATGGTTGACCCAGAAGATCTTCAAAGCCGAGCAACCTGAACGAGCACTCCGCCTGAATCTCCGCGCACAACTCCAGATGCTTCGCGAAAACAACGTCCCCGTCGGCCGTACTTACGTTGGAGACCTGGCTGATGGAACATCTTTCGATAAACTCGAAAAGTTCAACCAAGAAAAGGGCGACCCATGTAAGGACGGCATCAACGATGACCAAGCCATCTTCGACACAAGTGGCAACAATCCTGTCGAGTTTTGGCGATGGATCGATATTATTGGTCTTGGCGACTCTGGTGACAAGAAGACGACCGAGAAGAAGGTCGAAGAAGGTGAAGAGGAAATGAAGGGCGAACTTGACCCTAGTGATGAAGTGCCTGGAGCACCACCCTCTATTACCGGAGCTGCGACCGCTACCGCAGCATAAAGAATGAACGAAAAATGGATTCATGAGCGATTGATCTTTGGGAAGGACTACTGTTTTGAGATACCTCTTTTTGGCGCAAGGATAGGCAAATTTGTTTTGGTAGCAACTTCTGAGAATACCACCGATAGACCTCCTTTATACATATAAGAATAGCACCGGATTTAATCAATTCTCTTTTGCATATCCCATCTCGATGACGAGTGTTGACCCCTCATTCTGCCATATCCCTCCCGTCCCACCAAGCACACATCGTGCAGACACAGGATTCCACATGTGTCCTGTTATCTCCTCCAGTGAAACTCTAACGTCTCCTCTTGGGGCGCACACAACTGTTCGACATGATCCCTCCGTGACGGACCGGCATTGGCCGCCGGGAATGCTGATGCGTCGTTCTTCATCGACGAGGTTGAACCATCCTGCTATAGCAGCAGGACAAGCGACTCTATCAGGACCGGGTTTCTGCTCGCTGTCAGTAAATGGAATATGTTTCGAATAAGAAAGAGACTTGCAGTGGTGCAGGCGAGTGTCTCGGGTGTGTTCTCGGCGGGAGCTTTTATGTATTTGAATGGATCGATGCCTGTTTCGTCGGCGAGGGAAAACCATGAGAATTGGTCTACGATAGCTTCTGGTTCATCATTGCGGACTTTGATAATTTCTTTCGCGACGCATAGAATTGCGATGCTGATGAGGAGTGCTGTTAGAAGCATCGTTGGATCGTTTGCGGTTAGAGATGGGTGTCTTAGACAATATCAGCAGTAGAGATGCGAATGCTTTCGAACGATGCTTGGCCTTTCCTTGCACGATAGACTTTTTTTTTTTAGATTTTGATTATGGACTTTGTAATAATGTTATTGAACTTGCGGGGAAATTGGTGATTATAAAGACGTCAAACAGGACCTTGATGGACTACGATTCATGATCGGTCAATTGTACAATGAATGCAGGCTCCAGCTCTTCCTAAACACGGGACTTATGTCATGCCTACCTGGATTTGGTCATCGAGGAAACACGAAGAAGGTCCGTCTTTTCGCCTATCCTTCGCCAAATGAAGCATGGCGAACGTTGCACTTGGTGCCGTGGTGAGCTTGGGTTCCGGATGCGGACATGGGACAGATAGGTGCTAACTTATACTACGGTCTTGGGCCTATGATTTTGGTGCAACATACCTAGTAGTTAAGCACCTTCCGCATGAAGAAGCTGATCATTTCCACTATCTAGACTGCCTAACTATTCTTTCTATTTCGCTGCGAATAATACTTCATCTTGGAGCCAGACTAAATCAAATGGTGTTTAACGTATAAATAACTATAGGGTAAGCTATTTTTTGCCGTACAGTATAGTGATCGATTCGTTTATCAAATACGTTAAGCTTCAAAATTTAGTAGAACACTTGCTCTACTAAAAATGGCCTGCTAACTATTAAAAGTTGCTTAGGTACACTCGTTGGCCGATAGGTTGTCATTGGCCTGGACCTTTTATCCGTTATTCATGATTCGCCACTAATGCTGATGTCAATTTGGGTTCCTTCTCTGCTGTATCTTCTAACACCCACAACACCTGCTGATGCACCTAAGTCCTAAAGAAAACAACAATAATGCCAGATCAAGCTAGTTCACACTTTCGTCCCTTAATGCCGGCCTCGGCAATGCCCAGAAGAACTAGACCTCTAGACCCTAGGCAGACACTAGCGCCTAGACGGAAGACCGTAGACAAGGCGTGCCTCGCTTGTAGGAGACGAAAGACAAGGGTATGTATAACGTTAGGTGCCAAAATGAAGTGCTCATAAACGAGGCTATCAGCATTTACTGAGTAAAGCTGCAATACTGGTGCTGATTTTAGCTGGATAGTGTGATGGTCAAGGGGCGCGCTGCTCTATGTGCATTAAACATGGTGGTCTCTGCGAATACACTGCCACCGATTCTCAGGAGAACAAAAGAATCAAAAGGCAACTCATCGACACAGAAGAGCGATTGCAAGCTCACGAAGAATTGTACAGCATCCTTCAGACCAAACCTGCCGAGGAGATCAAGACAATTCTAGACCGTATAAGAACCGGCCAAGACGTTCGAGCTATCTTGCAACACCTACGGGATGGAGACTTGTTACTACAAATTGCTTTGGTCCCGGAAACCCAGCATCGCTACAGTTTTCCATATCAATTGAGGATGCCATCGTTTCTGCTAAACCATACCAATCCGTACCTTCAGTCTCGAATCTATAGAATAGTTGGCGAGCCTGCGGCAACATTTAGCGACTCTGCCACCAGCCTTGGAGCAGCGAGGGTAGGGAATGACGCCCAGTACAGAGCTCCATATCACGCAGCAAAGCTTATTGATCCGCGTCTTGATGCTGCCAAGCCATCCCAGTGGACATTGGTCCCAGCAAGTGATACATTTCTCAGGGACCTTCTCAGAGCATTTTTCTTGCATGAATATCCTATGTTTCCCTTCTTTCACAAAGACCACTTTCTCGAAGATATGTCCGCTGGCCGTCATCGCTTCTGCTCGTCTTTGCTCGTCAACGCCACGCTTGCAGCTGCCTGCGTAGGTTTGGTCATTTTGCGATTTGCACATATGGCTAATTGTATCTTAGCACTCATACAGCAGACTGGCAAACCGTACTGAGTTCTGGAATCCCCAATCTATGCAGTATCAGTTCATGGCTGAAGCCAGACGAATCAGAGAGCTTGAAGCATATGAGGATTCTCTCACCACAGTACAGGCCACCATGGTCATGGCGCTATTATATAACATAAATGCAGCTGACAAGGTCGGGTGGTCTTACTGCGAGCAGGGCTTTGCAATGGCTCGTCGAATAGGACTCTTCGACCCGTACCCGATTACAATGGACGATAAGATGAAGTCTGCTCGTGGGTTGACAGCTTGGGCAACATTCTGCTTTCAGGTGTAAGTCTATGGAACCAGACTGTCCACATGGTACTGACAGAAAGTCCGAACAGATTATTCACCTTCCACTTCTTTCGCGCTCCGGTGATGGACGCACCTCTTTGCCCCTTGTGGAACCCCCAGGACAATCCAGAATGGTATCCTGAGCTATGGGTCATGTATCCTCTAAGCCAAAGCCCTATTCCTGTTCGGCTGGGAGAGCACTTTAAAAAACTTTCAGAATTTCGTGCCCTTCTTAATGAGATTGGGGATTATAGCTTTGTAAAGCTAGAAGGTAAAAGAAAACTGACGTTCGACGAGGCTTGGGGCTTTTACCTGAAGCTGAAATGTTGGTATGAGTCATTGCCTGACTCCTTGTCAATCACCAACGCCGTTTTGCCTTTTCAATTACTTCATCAGTGGGTACCCTGCGACAATTCGATAATTGATGTATACTGATGAATGTAGCATGCACTATTTCAATATTCTAATGATGTTGATGGAGCCGTTTACAGCTGCTGAGGTGCAATCAGAAAAGGATGACCAATCTCGAAGCCCGACCAACTTGGTCATTGATGCCAAAATAAGTTTCGAAACAGTTCAACGGTTGTACTATCTACGACATGGCTTCGAGTACCATGATCCTCTTCTCATTCAGTTTCAAGTCCAGCTGGCATTCATGGCGATAAAAACACTGGCCTCCAAAGAGAATATGCCTCAAGAGGTTGCAGAAGCCGTACGATCAACTCTCATGTTAGCCCTCAAAGGCGTGAGAGACCAGGCAAGCAGGAATTACCTTGGTTTAGCGATCTTTCGGGTCTTGAAAGATCAAGTGCAGAATGATGCACTGCTTTTGCAGGGTCTTTCTGATGTTGAAGTGGAGGACGAGAAGACAAAAGCTTTGATAGCAAATCATGTAAAAGCGGCATATCCGATTAATGTGTTGAGTATATATGAGGATCCTGAGGAGAAAAGTGTGGGAGCTATGGTGCTGCGTACAAAGAGCTGAATGTGAACGAACATAGTGAACCTGGATAAGATTGAGATAGACACATTATCAACAAGGCGGCTCTGGATTTTTTACTTTGTTGAATCAGATACGTGCTGATGCTAAGAGCGTATTATGAACAAGTTTAACAGCATCAGCCTTCCTACGCGTTGAGAGCTGGTGTCGCAACACAACAATTCCACCAGCGCTGGACAATCTAGCTGCTGTCTCTGAAGTCCCTGATAAAACAGTAACATTGGTACCCGGTTACTCTTCAGTCTTGCCCTTTGCCCACAGTTCCTTGAACACCAGACACCGCGGCTCAAGAAGACCCGTATTCACAATCTGTAGAGCTTTCTCTGGCGTTTTATCAGAACGAGGCCTCACTCCACCTCCAAAGACCCCAATCTTGGGAATCTGTTCCCACCCAGGTCCAGTCTCAGGGTCTCTGGTGAACCTTCCCCAAGCCTTCTGCATCTCCCTGCTCAGCTCGTCCTGGAACTCCGTAGCTCCCTTGTCAGGATATGTACCGAAAAGAGTTTGAATTTCAGAAGAATGATAGGCACCACTACCTTTGAAGATCTCAGTATTTGCAAAGCTGGCGTTGTACATGAATCGCCAGGTTTTGATACCCGTCTTGGCAAAGTCCTCCGAAGTGTAGCGGATCGGACATTGCATGCCGAGCTCGGTGGCGATCCTGACGACTTGATCAAAGTCGTTCGCAATTCCTAGAGATCCAATGGGGTAGAAGACTTTAAGCATGGAGACTTGGGTGGTGGTGATGTCAGGCATCCAGGCACTAAGGGCATCTTTCAGTGTGGCGTTCATGAAATCTTCCATCCTTGCTTCATCAGCTGTCGAGCCCAGCATGACAGGAACACGAGCCATGATTTTGTTCTTGTCGCTAGACTTAAGTCGGACATCGCGTGGGAAGTTTGCAAGAGTCGTTCCATTGTCGCTGATGGGTTGGAAGCCAAGCGCTGCTCTCTCAATGGTATCCTTGAGCTTGGTAGCAGGAACTTTGCGCATGCACTGGAGCACGTCGTCGAACGTTGCCTTGTCGCAGTTCGACAATTTGGCAGCATTATCCCAAGAGCCAGTTGGCGTGACATTGGTGTTGGCAGTTCCAGATTGAAGGATAGCAGCGCGGAAAGGGAGAGGATCAGGAGGGGCGGTAATCAGATCATCAACACTTCCTGCACCGGCACTCTCTCCAAAGATGGTAACTTTCTTGGGATCTCCTCCGAAGGCGCCGATGTTGTCTTGGACCCATTGCAGGGCTAGTCGTTGGTCAAGGAAGCTAGTGATGTATTAGTGACAAGTCAAGAATTATTTAGTCGACACTTACCCAAGGTTCCATTCTCCTTGTGGTAAATCATAAGTAGTAGGGAATCCAAAGATGTTTGTCCGATAGTTAATAGTGACAACGACAACATCTTCATGTCCCGCCATCTTCGATCCCTCATAGTAAGGAAGCGACCCGGATCCATGACTAAAACTACCCCCATGAATCCAAAACGCGACGGGCTTTGAACCAGCCTTTGCGCCAGCGGGGGCATAAATGTTAAGATTCAAGCAATCTTCATCAGTTCCCGCTGGAGGTCCAGGCGTAGCAAACTTCTTGATGGTCCGATTACGCTTCTCTTCTGGGTAGTTGAATTGCATGAGACAGGAGGGCTTGTACTCAGAAGCATCGTAGGGGGTGTCCCATGGTTTGGCTGGTTCTGGTGGGCTGAAACGGATGGGCTTTTCGGCAAAAGGAATACCGAGGAACTTATTGACGATGGTCCCAGAATCTGGGATGGAAGTTGTGATTCCAATTACCACTCCATTGTCGATGGTTGCAGTTGGGTTGTTGAATGTTTTTGAACGTGGGATAGCGAGTGATGTTCCTGCTAAGAGGGCAGTTGTAAGGAGGGTGAGCGAAGCCATGATGATGTCGGATGATAAGAAACAGAGTCGAGGTCAACACAGGATATGAAGCTGCTTATATAGAGCTTTCGCCCATCGACCTCACAGCTTACACTCATTCCGCAGTGGGTATGAGTGAACCTCACCACACGACTTGACATCTTCAGTGGAGCTATGTCATAGAACCTGGCATCAGGTCATGAGCTTTGGAAACCATTTCTTGACCAATAAACAGTCAGCATTTATAGCCGAAGTTATGAGAGTAAAGGTTGGATCTTCGAGATGATACTGACCTTACTCTATTAGGCTTCATCCTGCGTCTTGGTTCGTTGGTTGGACATCAACATCCTGGTTTGAAGGTGCAAGGGTAGCGCAGCATGAAACTCAATACGGTTTAGGGCAGAGCCTCAGCTTTGACGTCTAAAACGGGGCAAGCTGAACAGTCGTGGGCTTAGACATACGAAGCTGAGATATGTGTCTGATCATTGAGCAAGACGTAATGGAAATGCGTTTGTTCATTGAGCTGGGGCCTGCGGTCCGAGATAGTGCTGATCTGTTAATCTGGAACGGTTTCATAGAACGCAATTCTTCGACTATGTGGTTACCCTGAACTTCAGTGAATATGTTTAGGAAGCCATGGATGTCGAGTGTCAAACTCACCATAACGAATGCTCATTCCAAGAAAGTTCAAACGGAATCGGTACTAAGGAGACTTTCATCAGTCAAAATCATGATTTGAAGGCTGGCCACGTGATGTAGGCAGCTCACATTGTTGCCTGCTCCCGCCTGCAGCAGCTTGATAAAAACAAACAAAACATCGCCAAAATCCTGTCGCTCACCAAGACCAATATTGGTGTACCATGGATCAGAGTATCGCTCGTCTTGAGCAAGACGGAATATGCGACAAGCGCCTTTGCGACGCGATCCGATGCTTCTTTAAAGACGTTGCAGTCGCTACAAGCGATCACGACGAAATGTTTGCAGTATTGCAACGACCAATCCTAACCTTTTAGGCAGAGATAGATGGTCTGGAGAATGATACGCAGCCTGAATAACCCTCAAAGAAAGTGAACCCGACTGCTATGAGAGCAGAAACAGGCTCCTATCAAGTCACGACCATCGAGAATGGCGATTTACGAACACCGACTCAGGGCAGCCGCCGTCAGTTCACCGAAGAATTGCCCACAAGAGACCCAAATACGCAGTATATACTGAGGTTGAAAGTTAGAGAATACACCTCAAGTCTTGAACCGAAGAACAAAAACAGAAATCATCAATCGGCTACACGGCAGCTTGAGACAGAGACTGATGGTGCTGCTGACAAGTTACGTCAAGAGCTCAAGAAGAAGGAGAACGAGCTGTCCAAAGAGAAACTGGAGTCAGCCAGAAATGATCTTGAAATAGATCTACTGAGAGACGACAACTACAAAGTACGCCAGGATCTTGAGAAAAGCCGGGAGTCCATCGGGGGACTTCTCGCAGCCTGCAATGAAACTGCTACTATTATGCAGTCATGCCGTGAGACTATTACTGCAGCCCAGTTGGAGGCATCGAATCACACCCATAATAAGCGAAAAAGAGATGATGTCACAGCAGTGGGCTTTGATAATCAAGAAAGGGAGACTATTGTGGACAATCAAGCATCCAGAACTGGGTCCGAAACACGACATGTCCTCAGAAGGGGTCTTATCGACTGGGACAGGATCAGAAACGGACATACCACCAAACCAATGAATCGCAGTGCCAATAGATTCTTTGTGCCCGACCCGCATCCAAGAAACTCGCGTGACGACGACAAAAGGCAGGGCCGACGACTCCGAGGTCGGGAGTAGATCAACTATGACATTAGAACAACCGAGCTCTGGAGAAGTGAGTTATATGACCGTGGCGAAAGACAGGCGGTTCAATACCGACTTCTCATATTTTGTTGTGGCTATTTGAGTGCAGATAAGTGCCCGAGCCGAACTTGTGAGCTTCTTCCATCATGGAATATGTGAACGGTATTGCTGACAAAGTGTATGCAGGTCCTCGAATAAAAGTGACTTCTAGGATCTCAAAAGGGATGAATTGTGGGCTATTGTTTCAGCTAATTACTTGCTATTTCGGATCTTGAGGCAATATTCAATGGAAAATTGTATGACAATTGAGACTGCTATATGGAATCATATTGTACAGCACCAGTCGTGCGATTATGTCAATCATCTTATAGTTTAGGAGCGGATGAAAGTACGCAAGGGAAAGTATCTGGTTCATCTCGAGTCGCTCACTAAATATCCGAAAATCTATCGTGGTCAATGAATATTTGACATACTTGTTAGAAGAGGCGATCAGAAGAGTCCCAGGTGCCATGCTCTTAGCCAGTAGCTTGAGCATAAGAAACTGGCCGAACCTGTAGCATATTTTCATCAAGCGGGCCTATGAACTTGCAAAGAAAACACGACGGGATGCGATGAACCAACTTTTGGAATCACATGCAAGCAATAGTTGAGCTATTTGCAAGTGAGATGAATTGATGATCGCAGATCTTTTGTTCAGCCAAGGGTACTCTCCGGACGCGAACCCGGAACTTTCTCCACTTCTGTCCGACACGGCGCCGGCAATTGACCCGATTACGGAAGCTGGCGATATCATCCCAGGCCAAAAAGCAGCATCTCCCCAAAACGGCGACCGAGTCTCTCAATCGAAGCTTAACTCAAGTTCTCGGCTCGGCCCGTTGTCTAAAAGTGCACAAACGCGACATACTCGTTCCGTGCCTGCATGTAAATCAAATCGTACCCAGGGGTCATCTACCATTGAGCTATGAACGTGGAAATGATGGACCATCGTCAATGTCTTGCGCCATCGCTGATTAGCTCTGCTAACAGGGCACGTGGGTGGTTGGTCCCTGATGACCTGGGGGTTTCAAACTTTCATGCAAGCCTGCTGAGGACAGGCATACAGACGCTGATTGGACGCTTGGTTCAAGGGGTCACTATAAGCTCACGAGGTTGTATTGGACCGTGGTATGATTAGATGGACCAGATATTGGGATGGGTGAATTAATGCAAAAGACATATATAGTTTCAGGAGGCCTTCTGTCAGAACTTGTTTGTTTGTCGTCACCCCCTCACTCTCACTCGGCAGCTCATCTTACCATCAGTCATCATGAAGTCTTTCGTTTCTGTCGCTCTTCTGCCTCTCGCCGTCCAGGCTGTGAGGATCGTGCAATCCAATGATGATGGCTGGGCTGAATCGTACGTCCGTACCTTCAATGACGCTTTGAACAACGCGGGCTACGATGTTGTTCTCTCAGCCCCTGCTGAGAACAAGTCGGGCAGCAGTATGTGGACCATGCATAGCTGTAATATCAATCATGTCTAACATCATTCAGGCTCTAGAGATGAAAACCCCAAGGATCGCACGACACCTTGTCAGTATGACAGCTGTCCTGCCAACAGCGGCCCTGTCGGCTCTGACCCCAAGCGACCTGATCTCAACTGGGTCAACTCTTTCCCCGTTACTGCTATGAAGTACGGTATCGACACCTTTGGTCCCAGTCTGTGGGATGGCGCTGCTCCTGAACTTGCCGTTGCCGGTCCCAATGTTGGCACCAACCTTTGGCTTCAAGTTCCCTTCTCTGGCACCGTTGGCGCTGCTTGCTACGCTGCTCACGAAGTTGGAATCCCCGCCATTGCCTTCTCCGGAGCTTCTACCGGCAACACTGCTTTCAATACTAGCCCCGTTCCCAAGCGCAGCTTGGTCTACGCCGAGCTTGCTACCACACTCGTCAAGAAGGTTATCGATTCTGGAAAGCCTTACCTGCCCAAGGACGTCTACCTCAACGTCAACTTCCCCAAGGTTGAAGGCAAGTGCACTGATGCGTCCAAGTTCCAGTGGGTGCTGACCCGCATCAACACTGGCTTGTTGTCAGACCGTGATACTGAGTGGTGTGACGAAGACCGTCTCCCCACTGAGACTGAGATTGCTCTCAGAAGTGGCTGCTATGTTTCTGTTAGTGTTGGAGATGCTGCCGATAAGACCACAGCCGATGCTGCTCGACAGAAGGTTGTCCTGAACAAGCTCAAGGATATGCTTGTCTGCGTCGACTAGAGTGAGGGCGGGCTTTTTTGTAGATCAAGATATGTAGTCAATTAGTGTAGTTTAATCGATTGAGCTTCTTGGTCAGCTATTCGTAAAAAGAATGCAACAAGTGATGCCATTTATAATAAACAAGTAGAGGTACATGGTCGATGTTCTTAAGTGGAAGCTTATCGATAAGCGTTGACACCTGACTTTCCAGGCCCACCGCAGCCTTTGGTGCAACCTCGACTTTTTGCGCCGTCTCCAATATCACGATCAAGGGCCGGTCCGCCAAAGCTCTCAATTCCGACGTATAATGGCGCCAATCGACCGCTGCTTGGCCTCCATGGCCAGGCTATCCCTCCTTCAGACTCCTCGGCCGGCAATTCCCTCGATACCCAAGTTTCTCGCTCCGGCAGCGGCCCAACAAGTTCGACAGGCTTCGGTGGTCCGAATTAGAAAGACGACAAAGAAGAAGAAGCCCCTCCCCAAGGACTTCAAGAGACATAACCTGAACAAGAGAGAGTTTCCTCAGTACTCATTATGTGAGGCTATGAGGTTAGTAAAGGAAGCTGTGCTGTATAATTGGACAGTAGTGACTAACACCGTCTAGAATCCTCCGCGCCGTTGAGGTCGGAGAACCCCCCGCTTCGATCAAGTACGAGCTACACATCAACCTCAAGACCGCCCGCAATGGCCCTGTCATCAAGAACAGCGTCCGTCTACCCCACCCTGTCCAGAGCGACTGGCAAATCGCAGTCATCTGCCCCGAAGGCAGCGAGATCGCCCGTGAAGCCACCGCCGCAGGTGCCGTAGCTGTTGGTCAAGAAACACTCTTCGAAGCCATCCGACAAGAAAAGATCAACTTTGACCGACTTATCTGCCACGAAGCCAGCGAGGCTGCCCTCAACAAGGCCGGTCTGGGAAAGATCCTCGGTCCCAAGGGTCTCATGCCCAGCAAGCGTATGCGAACTATTGTTCCTGACGTCGTCAAATCGATGCGAGACTCCGCTGGTGCTGCCGATTACCGCGAGAGACAGGGCGTTATTCGCTTGGCTATTGGACAATTGGGCTACTCACCCGACCAGCTCAAGAACAACATCAAGGTGTTGTTGGCAAAGATCAAGGCAGAGTGTGCCGAGATCTCAGAGGAGGTGCACAAGGAGGTCCACGAGGTTATCCTCAGCACAACACATGGACCCGGTATTAGCTTGAACGGGAACCTGAAGGATGCTGATGAGAAAATTACCCCTGAGGCTTTATCGAGCATCATGTAAAAAGAGCATAGCTTGTGGGGCTTGTATAATTGTATCATATGTTATATTAACGAATAGACGTTGTGGGAGTGGTCGTGGGTATCATTGGGATTTTATTTGCGGTGAACCTTTTAACCACCTCGGAGGGCCTTGATGGCTTCTGATTGTGCATCCAGCACTCTATATATCGCCAGGCACTTGAGAACTCTGTCCTGACCTTTTACGCCAGCCTTCTTGGCTTCTTTCAGCGCATTACCCAAGTCTAGTAGCAGAGTATTTCTGCAACGTGTCAAGCGTTCCTCCATTTTGATCACATATGGTGTATCGGGGTCCAAGGGCTCGAGAAGTTTTGTAATTCGGCTGCATTCTTGAGCTGAAGCGAGCAATTTTGCTGGCGAACTTCCGTAGTTGTCGTCCTCATCTTCATCTTCACTTTCTTCGTCCCAATCTTGGTCGGCTGGCAAACTGTCCAGCGAGAGTCGTTCTTCTAAGGATGCAAGTCGCTCAGAAAGCTCCATCATCTTTCGTCCCTTCTCTATGGCTGATCGCACACCACGTAGCTCTCCATTTAGGGTATTTGTCTCTTCCTTTCGCTCCGTCACTTTTGTCTTGACTTCTTCAACAGCCCTGCGAAAGCCTAGTAGAGAAACTTTGACATCTTCAACCTTGTCGTCGCCGCCACGCAGCTCGCTACCCAAAGAAAGAAATGCCGTGTAGTTCGAGTTGACAAGTTCCAGTAGCTCAGAGCTAATAGCAGCGCTTCGGTCGCGTAAGTCCGATCTTAGATCCTCGAGTGTTTGATGACGATGCGGTAAAGCAGATAGGTAAGCAGCAGGTTGAAAGTCTTCAGCGAGGAAGTCTGCGCGAGGGAGAGCTTCAGGGAATGGGAGAGGAGCGTCGTCGTCCACGGAAGATGAAGAGTCGGAGCCGGAGAGAGTGAACGGGGCTGATATACCGAGACCCGTCATTGATGATGCGAGAGGGTCTGGCGCAGCGGCCATTGTAAATGGTGGTGGTGGTTTCGTGGTGTCGCCTGTAAGTGTCTAGATGTAGCACTAAAGGTGAGGTGGCATGGATTCGGTGGAGGAGCTTCCAGCGGTTGTCGGCGGCGCTAGCTTTGATAGGAAGCCATTGATCTTATCGATAAACTCCAGACGCTGGTAAACCTGAACATATTAGTTATTCTGGAATTCATTGATTAGCATTCCACAAGTATTGGAATATGAGTTCTTATTTGAAACAGTTCTGTAACGTTAATTTAATCAAGTCACCAGTCAACAGAATTCTCTATGAACACCTCCTCGTAGGTTACAAAAGGCTGTATGGTGTAAGTGCCTGTTACAACGCGAATACGAATGATAAAGAACAAGACCCTTGACTTGTATCGCTTTTCACGAGTTAGACCCCTAAGTTACCCAAAGCTGTGGCTCATGTACTCTTGAATTCTCCGTTCGCCAGAATCACCTCATATGGAGCTCCTCGTTCCGTAGGCCGAAGTGTTTCTCATTGGTCATCCTTCAGTTGTTGGTGATCCAGACCTGCTCCGTGTAACAGACAAGCGGCTTAGCTCAGTGGATAACATGCTCAAAGCCAGGGGTTTAATCACCAAGCACGCACTTAGCGGTAGAAAGAGTGGTCAAGACAATAAGATGCTCAAAGAGCGGATACATATTACGTTTAAGAAGCCGAGTTGAGGTACGACTTGCCGAGGATACACCCGGGGCTGAGGAGGGCGATTATCAGATGCTACATCACCAAGGAAGAGAGGACGGAGAGAGTATTGTAATTTCTGTTACCTCCGATCAGTTTCCAGGTACAGTTTCAAGGTTGGCTATTACTCCAGCGTCGCCTGGGCTTAGAGTCGTCAGACTACATCAAGGCGCTTTTCGTGGACGGAGGATTTAAAATTTATTCCATCGAGCGTATGATCGGCCATTGAACTCCGGCTATGAACATTACACGTGAGCGGACCAGTGTCCCAACGGCAATAATATCTTTGCAACGAATCCTGTGTTTTGGCTCAACTTCAAGGCGGGGAAATTCCCAAAGCGAAGTCGGAGTTTGAAGACCTTTTGATCGGCAGTAACTACAGGAAGACATCTTGACCGGATCTTATCTGATGGTTGCAGCATCCGCTCGTGCAATTCCGACTTACGCCGTCTTGTTCCAGGTGAGCACCGAGCTTCGGATTAGCTTAACAAGGTCAAGGTCCACGTTGTGAGGGGTCTTCAGTGGAGGAAGTCCATTTAATAGAGGACACTTATTGGAGATCATCAATGATAATCCCCCTTACTGTTGCATTATGACGAGGATGTCCATATGCTACGACGTCACGTCAACTGCCGCGATAATCATCACTTTATCAATCACTTTGTTAATCAATGGCTCTTCAAAAAAGCTCCGAAGGTTGGCTATCATACCACAATTGGGTTTAAGGAATTTGGGATGGTGGCCGACGTCGTAGGGGTCACGGTGGGGGGGAACAAACTGAAAGGTCAAGGCGTTGCGGAGCCATTAAGTTATGACTGATTGATACGCTTCCATGAAACTGGATGCCTGAATACTTCTTGGCTGGCAATCAGATTACGAGAAAAGTTGCTCTTCAGCTCGGTGGTAATCTGATGAACCGTCCTCTAAATGGATGGTCGCGCAGTCTCCATGCCGTGATGTGTGCCTGGCGTTCGGGATTTAGTGCCTGGCGTGATATTTTCTGCAAAGTTTTTATCAATCAAATCTTATCAATCTGATCAGATCCACTATCGTCTCCTGGAATCGGACCATTGGTTTCCCAACGGTCGGTTGTGGTCGGGGCACAAAAGCAACGACGCACCCCGCGATTGAATTCTCTCTTCCACTACCCTTTTCCCCTCTAATCTCTTGCTGCGCTTTAGTTGGTGATCTTCTTGAAGACACATCTGCCTGTACATACTCGCATGGGTTCATCCACGTTATCAATCTGACTCCCAGGCTCTCAGCTGTATCAATCAGCCGAGACTAAAGCCGAGATCGCACCGAGCTGTCACATTGTAGCTGCGTTGCGTCAGACGGATCCCAAAATCTTATCAATCTGTTTATCAATCTTCCACCAATCCCTCATCATCACCACCACCATTGCCAAATCGATTTGAATCAACATCACAACAAGCAACCCCAAATCGATTACGCGCATTTTCTTTTCGAGATCCACGTTACGGGTTTGTATTTTCGGCTATCCCACCCGTCTTGGCCTAACCAACCGACCGAGGCCCGATTCCGTTACGAGCATAATATCCATTACATTTCACCCTCCATCATGTCGGCATCGTCTCCCCGACAGTCAGTTGAGTCTCCTGGAGCAGGAACTCCTACATCAGCTGGAACCAAAAGTCGTGCTATCTCAGCTGCACCTGGACCTGCATCACCAGCCACATCTGGGTCCCACAGCCACAGAACGCCACTCTCCATTAAGCCGAGTTCGAAGCCACCTCCACCCACACAACCTCAGCAGCGAACTGCTCTTCCTTCCATCAACAAGATGGCCATGTCGTCCGTAATCAGCCCCAGTCCGGCTCCGTCGGAGCCTCCAAAGGTGTCTATGACTTCCAAAGAATGGGTGATCCCTCCTAGACCCAAGCCTGGCAGGAAGCCTGCTACCGATACGCCTCCCACTAAGCGTAAGGCTCAAAACCGCGCAGCTCAAAGAGCTTTCCGAGAGCGGAGGGCTGCCCGAGTTGGGGAACTTGAAGAACAACTTGATCAGCAACGTGAGGTTCAGGAAAAGCATGAGGCAGATCTTAAGGATAAGATTCACGAGCTTGAACTTGATGTTCAGTCCTACCGGTCCAGGTGCATGTTGCTTGAAAATATGCTCGAACGGGAAAGACAAGATCGTATCCGTGTTGAAACAGAAGCCGAAACTCTTAAGCGTCGTCTGGATGAAGGAATTTTCAACTCAAACTTTCAGTCACGAAGCATGAGTGCTCAACATCCTTTTGATGGATTGCACAGTCCTACAAGTCAAGCACCAAGACACAGTCTTCCCGAAGGACGACCGGACCGCCAGTCAGGGCACTCTTTCTCCATATCACAAATCATCTCTCCCCCAGAAACCCTCGACATGAACTCATCCCATGATCCCGAGACTACCCTTACTTGCGGAAACTGTTCCCCAAACGGACATTGTGCGTGCGCAGAAGAGGTGATGAAGACAGCCGAAAGCGGCTGCGGCAAATGCAGTCTCTTGTCAACTTGTCAGTGTCTCGACGAAGAAGCTGAAGCCCTTGATCGATCCCAGGACCTCAAGCGTCCTGTGTCGCCATCGGCAGATGTGTCCCATGAAAAGAGACATCGCTCTAGTCCACAAGATGCAGTGGAGACTGACTACACAGCTATGTTCACTCGCAAACCTGTCCAGGAGACTTTCCCTGCCCCCTCTCAACTCCCTTCCATGGATTCCATGCCCTTTAGAGATGGCTGCGGTTTCTGTAAAGACGGAACATACTGCGTCTGTGCCGATACTGCACTTGCGACCCCCGCCATGACCCCTAATGATACCCTTCCTCCCATCTCTCAGCAGGTTCAGACCCCCCCTCCTGAAGAGACTGACCCTCCAATGCTTGCGATGGAGATGACAGCTGATGGAGCTGTCAAGCTTCCTCGTCGCAAACCGACCCAACCAGCAGAACGTCCAAGTGGTTGCGGTCCAAAAGGCCCTGGTACATGTGCTCAGTGCCAGGCTGACCCCAAGTCTGGTCTCTTCTGTCGTCTGATGGCCGCCAACTTCAACCGTAAAGACGGTAGCTCTGGAGGCTGCTGTGGCGGTAAGGGTGCTGGCGGTGGTTGCTGCAAATCTCAGCCTAAACAGCCTCAGCAACCCGAAAAGATAAACCTCCCAAGCCTCCCAAGCCTGGGTTTGAGTTGCGCCGAGGCATACCAAACACTATCTAGCCATCGCAATTTTTCCAAGGCGGCAGACGACATTGGATCTTGGCTTCCCAAACTCAAAGCTACTCCAAGACCTGGTTCTCGGCCAGCACCTCCTGGTTCGATGATGCCCATCGAAGTTGAAGCAGCAAGTATAATGAGCGTCCTGAAGGATTTTGATGTTCGGTTTGGGAGGGGAATTTAATGGGATCCCAAGCCGTTAAAAGGGACGAATTGCATACCAAGTACATGAACAAAACGGTGGTTTAGCGAGTGCATAAGCTCATGCGACAGTTACAGCATGCCTAATATGGCATTTGGTTGGGTTTTGGTTGAGCGTTGATATTATACCCTTATTTGGAAAAGATGTAGTCACTTTACTGTATATGCATCTACGAATTTATGCGTTTATCAAGTTTCTAATGCATGCCCGTGATGTGATAAGATGAGACATGTGCCGGCGGGTGCATTTAATACCGGACGTCTGGTAAGTTCAAAAGCAATGCTTGCATCATGGGGATAGGCTGATGGATCGACCAGTCGGAAAAGTAGACGAGGTAAACAAGACGTGAAGGAGGGATGGCGAGTGTGGTTACTTTTCTGGAAGGCCACTATCGATCGAGCTAGTCAAAAGGAAACGGTGTCCAAAATGACATTGGCGGCTCTGGCATGTCATTGTGAGGTGTATCAACCGAAGCGGAGGTGGTGATAGTAACAAGTTGACAAGTACGTGGGTGACTACGTGGTTGACTAGCTTGAATGAGTTGGTTCAGAGGACGCCACGGATGAACCTGTAAATCGCTCTGAGGATAGATCACGCGCTGACGTGCATAAAGGCAAGAGTATCCTCGGCTGAAAGAAGATGACATACTGGGGAAAAGCTGGGGGCTATGGTCGGATGAAGTTGTCGTGAACTGTCGACAAAGTTGCGGTGGAGTTTTGATGGTGGAGCAGCATGGCCAACGCACCGCACCGCCCGGGACGGTACAGAACAAGACTGTTACTGAGAGCGCTGTAGGACAAAATGTGCTGTTTACTTTTTTCTTACGACGGACGAATAAGGACAGCTGCATTAGAGTGGCGAATTAGCAGAGCCCAGCTGAGAACGGGTAGCGAGCAAATCAGACCGAATACGGCTGCATAACTCGACATGTCGGTCTGTCTAACAAATATGAATGGGCCAGGGTGTTTCTATTCGGTGAGCTTTTGAGCCTTTGCAACGAAAAAAAAAAAAAGAATTGTGTCTGGCAGTCAATGATTGGAAGAGGGTTGCATGTGGAGGTCGTCGCATGATTGGTGTCTGAGGGGGGATGCGTTGGCAGTTGGCACACAGCCCAGCCCAGTTGCTGCAACTCTACAGCAACTGTTGTCTTTGCTTTGCATAGGGTGAACTGGCGTGGTGCAATGAGATTGGTTGATTGATGTGGATGAGGGGGGGAGGGGGTTTTGGTACATTGTGTGATGGTCAAGTTTTGTTAGGGACGTGATGGGAATTGTTAGGAGGGAAGTATTTTTGGAAGAGAAAGAAGAGTCAAGAAGTTTTCTGTCACATGTTAAGTTTTGTAAGATCATGTTTTGTTTCAAAGATGAGTATCGTGAAGTGTATAACTGGACAAAGCCATATTGATCACTACTAGCTGTAGGTATATTAATTAATAACCCTTGCAATATCCAATATCTGTGTGGAAACCAAGCTATCCGACAACACATAGTCCAAGTACCGTATTGTAAACCGAAAAGTCAATCCGAACACGGTGACCGCATGTAAGTATTTGTTTTCTTTTTTTCCTCTATATCACTCACTTACAATTCTGTCTTGATAGAAATCCCTCGCTTGTCCTCGTGGACATAATTCCTGATCCAGTTTTATTGTGAACGGTCCTTGTTGGCTATGCAGGGACAACTCAGAGGGCTTCATCAGAGTTACACCAAACTATGATACAGCAAGCACAATCATATTGTTATTTTTGATTTCATCTGGAAATCAAGATTTGACAGAGTCATATTGATTTACAGCAACAGGCACATGTAGGTACACTGCATTCCATACACACAATAGCAGAACTAGGTCTGCAAGTCATTGTCCTACCACCATTGACTTCATGCTCATCATGACTTGTTGACTCGAGTGGGTGCATTGTTCCACTCTACCGCCATGGCGGTACAGTACTGTACCTACAAAACAGGTGTTCTCGACAGGGAGGGCAAGGTTGGAGGCTCTGTCGACCTAGGTAAAGGTCCACAGTTCAAAGATCAGCCAAGGTAGTTACCGAAGAAAGCCTTGAATCTAAGTTTCCACGGCCGGCTGAAGTTAGGCTTAGTAAAGAGACATGAAGATATGGGAACATAACATCAACCACCCCGTAGCGCTGAGCTTGCCAACGCACAACTCACCACCTCCCCCTGTGACCCGGCCCGACCTTGCCCTCTCTCTCTCTCCTCTACCTTGCCTTGCCCTGACAAGACCAGACCAGACCCAGGCCAGGCGCTGACTGACACGTGCGAATCGCACAGGGCTTCAGGTACCGACCCATAAAAGAGTTGTTGACCCAATTGTGTTTCAAGCTCACCCGCATTACCGCCTTCGTTTCTACCGAACTGGGCTTAGCACATCTGCCAACGCTGTAACCCTTCTGTAAAAGGCGGTACTGTATCCACTCCACTACCGTACCGTACCGCCTGTTCCCGTCCGTTATAGCGAGTAACTTGATGGATCCATTGGGATACCGATACCTCTACCCCATCATATTGGATCCTACCCTTATCCCAGCCAGCCAGCCCAGCCCGATCTCGTTGTCCAAAGCCAAGTCTTGTCTGTGCCTGTACCTACTGTACTGTACCTTACCTGTATCGGTCGGTCTTCTTGTCCGATTTGTTTCTATGCAGTCGGCACAACCGACAGATGCCAGTTGTAAGGCCCCTTGGTTATTACCGGTGTGTCTACTGTCTACAGTATAGTGCCTGCCTTGGTACCTACCATATCTTCCATCTATAGTCCCTTCCCACGATACTTACTTCTCCCCCCACCTCCCACTTCAACTCTTCTCTGACCTCCCACATCTTCTCTCTTCTCTCCTCTCTTCTCCTCCTCTACCATAGACCTCCCCTCTCCCCTATTCTCCGTGTTTTGTTTATTCTTGTATTCTCTACAAACAACGTGCGACTCCAGCCCGTGATACGATCCAAGTACTTTATACGCTAAAGCACCTCGGAACCAACGCGCCATCAACCTTCCAACCTCCCGCGCCCTGTCACTCTTTACTTCGTCCGATATTCGCTGGCAGGTCTAGCTCCCCCGTCTCGAATCCTCGTACAACGATCTACCTTGCGACTTGCTTCCGCCTGCATTTGTTCGAGCCATATACCTTTGTTCACAAAGTCCGTGGGCGGCGCCTCATAGAGAGCTGCCATAGCTGCGCGATTGCGACGCAGTATTCTCTCAGCCCGAAATGGTTTCTATGCAACGATCTCTGTCTTCACCAGTCCGCATTCATTCTGCTCCCAGTACGTCTCCGACGTCGCTACTCCTCAGCCCGTCTTCCTGCCTGAACGAAGTTCTGGCTTTGCGTGCCTGCAAGTTATACTGATCTGACTGGCTTTATAGCTGTGTCGTCCACTGTTGCGCAAGATTCGTGTTCGCCCCCTCCATCTGTCGATATCCATGTGCAACCACCTCGATCACGAAGACGACGCTCGCCGAGCCCTAGCCCAACCCGCGATACAACACAAAGGCTACGGAACGCTGATGACAAAGACCATCGGGGTCACGCTCACCAACAATCACCAGTCATGTCTTCCCGAAAGCCAATTGTGGCACAACCAAATATGCCTGGCCAACCGACACCAAGAAACAGTCCTAGAGTTTCGTCCCTAAAGCCTAGCAACGACGGAAACGATAATGAATCTTCTTCAAAGTTCAAGCCGTTACTGCAAGATGTTTCGCAATACACAAATCCACACCTATCTCCCGAATCCGAAAGTACAACTCTCGAAGAGCTGGCTCATCTAGTGCGACTGTCTAAGTACCAGGAGCGCAAGCGCGCCAACAATCGTCTACGTCTTCAAAGGAATTTGGTTTCTACTGCCCTCAGCGCCCGCTTGACCCGCTGCGGGGAAATAGCCCATCGTAATTTGGTCGACAGTTTCCGTCGTGACGACAAGGAGAACTTCTCTGCCCTGTACAGCGCCATCCATGATGTCCGAAACAGCTGCGACGAGCTCCGTCGCTATGCCCTCCTCGATCCCGAGATGGAGGGTCTCGCCAATGGTGGTCTTGGATCTTCTGAAAGTTTGGATACCCCCACTAACTCGGCAGCTCTTGGTCCTCTCAAATCAATAACACCATTTTTACACGACATTTCTGCTTCTGCTCGAGATACGTTTTTGGAATTTCTTACTCAGCTCCGTACAAATCCTGACTACCTCGCCACTCGTATATGTTCCCTGTCAAGTTCCGAGTTGAACTCATTCTTGACTTACCATAAAGGTTTGGAGCCTGTGGAATCTGTCCTGCCCTTCCATGGCCGTTCTGGAGGAAGATCCCACGCAAGTGCGCCCAAGAACAGCACTGCTGTGGATATAGAGCGATTGTTGTCTTTCCAACGCCACGACCCTCTGTCCATACTTATTCATACCTGCTTTGCCAATTCCGCTGGACCTGATAGTTCTGAGGATCAACGACGAACCGAAATCTGGGCTACCGCTTTGGCGCGGCTGATTTCGGAACCCAAGTCTACCGGAGAGCACTTTCTTATTTCAGTCCTCAACATTTGGACAGCAATGCGTGACTGGTCTGGCAAGTCCAACATGGAATGGTACCTGATGAAGATCCTTGAAGATGGAGCCTTTTTACTGGACCGAGCTGAGGACCAGCATGGCACACGATTCAACCTCTCTGATTGGAACCACTCGGACGAAGTTGCAGCCAAGGAGTTCTACGAGCGAGCAGTAAACCAATTATTTGAGCTTGTCGACGATGAGGATGCCACTGGAATACCCGAAGGACTCTTGGAACTTGGAAATGCCATCTTGAAGAAGCTCGACCACAAGTATGTCGAAAACACCTCTCGCTGGTTGGTCTGGAGGTGCCTTTTCTTCGTATTCCTCCTGGGCGTCATCATCCACCCGGAGTCTTACGGAATGCTGGCTGAGTATCACATAACACCCTATGCGCGTGAGAAGATTCTGAAGAAGGTAGCCATGAAGGCTCATGAGTATGTTTCCAGCATGTGGAGTGGTAAGCCATCGGCAACCTGTGTTCCTGTGGACGTACCACCAAAGATCAAAGGACATGTGGAAAGCATTCTCGCCCGTTTCCAGGGATCACGATCCAAGGCTCCGGCTGCCAAGCTACTCCCAGCGAGGTCCATTACGTCCTTGAGAGAGACCAAGGAGGTCCATCCCTATTTGGTCATTAGTCCAGCTGATCTCGCAACCTTGGTAAATGCCATCTTCCCAGAAAGAAGACCTCATTCGGCTTCGGGCAGCTTTAGATCAGGCCCGGCCTCTATCTCTGGCATGTCTGCTATCTCCCAGCCCATCTCCATGTCGAACCCAAGAAACAACTTTGATACTGCTTCAATCATCAGCACCAGCGTCTCTTCGGTATTTAGTGACTCAACTACAAGGGATGACTACCTAGATGAGCAGACATCGGTTACACCCCAGCGCTACTCCCCTCCAGCAATGGACTCTGAGCTTCAAAGACGATTGAACAAATATGAAGATGACGGTTATCGTCTGCGCCTGGCACTCCACGAGATGACTCAGAACTTGGGTTCTGACATTGTCCGTGGTTCATGCCACCCTTGTGCAGAGCGATGGCTTGTCCTATTTATCTCCTCTGATGGAAAGAGTTTGTCTACTAACATGACATTCGATCCTGACGAAGAGCTGGACGATGAAGAAAACTCATCTAGCACGGATACAGATGAGGAGGATGCTTCTGACGGACCTGAGCTCGACAAGGACTACCATCAACTTCGAGACTCGATTCTCAAGCTAGTGGAAGACTATGAGATTCCGCGTAGCCTCGAACCCGAAAACAGCCGGACGCAACTTAGTAACCGTGCATCCGGCCTCAAGAGGTACAAGTCAAAGACGAGAATCATCACTACTGAACGGTCAATGGCTAGTCGCAATCCGTACAGGAAGCATGTTGACAAAGAGACAAACGAGAAGCGACAAGCTTCCATTCCCGAGTCTGAAACAAAGGACGACAAGTCGGAAGCTGTCCTGATCACCATGCTCAAGGCAGCCTCGGCACAATCCAAGGCCCTAGCAGACTTTGTCTCATCTCATCAATACTGGAAGACTCTCAATCAACTCAATGCCCTCGCATCTCCATCGCTCCGAGCGAACGGGTTTGCAGTGCTGATCAATATTTTCTCTCGTGGACCGAGAGACTCAATCCGTCGATCTGCTTCTGCCATTGAGGAGTATGACGCTTGGCTTGTTTGGCTCAAGCAAAGCCAAGAGCGCCATGAAGGCATTATAGACCGCATGATGAAGCGTGTGCGGGCTGTACGCGACAAGATGTGGTATGTGACAGATGTACGTAACTCTAAGGAGTACGCTCACAGCCGTGACATTTGCCAAGCACTCAAGACTATGGGCATGCCTCGGCGTTGGAACTCTTTCCAGAGATCTCGCGCCCACATGTCTAGAGGACCAAGCTCGTCATACCTCTATCGTACCGAGTCTCAAATCATGGACCTTCTGGCAGCCTCCGAAGAGCAGGGCGGACCAAACAAGCTGAGTGATGACCCCGCTGAGGTTACTGCAGCATGGCTTCAAAACCGTGGCATCGAGAACTTCTGTATGGGCGAGGAGCGAATTCACAGATTCTGCTATGAGGTGGACAAGTGCATCTCAAGATTAGTCGGCGAGACTATTCGGGATGCGCCGGTTTTGTGGTCAAGTGAGCTTTACAAACGTGACAAGCTTGGCTACGACCGTGCAAGAGCTAGGGAAAAGGAGATGTCTTGGACCGGGGATGACTCTGGAAGCATCATCAGCGAAGATCGCAAGTTCAGCCCAACGTCAAGCAGACCAAGCTCACTTGCTCGGGATCTGAGATCGCTATCGATGCATAACCCAAGTCAACAGTCTCTTGACTCTGTGCGACAGAACATGCCTCGGGCTAGCTCAGCACTTTCAGATATTCTTGATGGACAGGAATACTTTGATCGTGCTTCGCCAGCGCACACCAATGATTCAGCCAGCACCTTCTGGTCACCATTCCAGCCAATTATGTCTCCAAGCTCAGGAGCTTCTCGAGGTTACTCGCCTACCACTAGCTTGACAAACCTCTCTACAACATTCTCTCACCCTCAGCAGCCTGGTACGGCCGCCTCCACCTCTACCTTCTCAACTGGGCGTCCTGGCACTTCAGCCTCATCGAATGAGACAGTGTTCCAGCACCAGAAGGTGGATGATGAGAAGACACGCTTCCTCAACGAGCTGAGACAGTCCCTGACCAGTCTTCTGCTTTCTGACCTTGGCAACCAAGTTTTCTCTCGAGGCTCGGAAACAGATGGTTGGTTTGACAAGCTGGGACAACAGTGCATCGATCGTAAGGATGCTCTTGATCGTCGGGCCCGACGTCGATCAGAGATTAAAGAGAAGCGAAGCTCAGGCCGGCCAAGAGTTATTGAAAAGAAGAAGAGCTTTGGCAACTTACGCGGTGCCGGTGATTCAAACTCGGAGCGTGCCTCGGAAGCTTCTGAAGGCGCTCCTCAGGGTACAAACGAGGGATCAAGTACCAATGACTCCACGCCACGTCTATCTATGGCTAAGGAGGACAAGGACAAAACCGAGTTCCCCTTCAAGAAGGCATACCAACGGTTGCTCAACATGTTTTGCGTTCACCCTAACCCTTACGCAAAGCTGAATGCCCTTTATGAATTGGAGAATCTCATTGTAGCTGCGCTGCAGTCTAGCGGACAGAAGAGGCCACGATGGAACCGATCTGATGCTGGATCGAGTGTTGTGACAGAGCACAACACCAACGCTCGCCCTACACCTCTAGAGGGAACGATTGACAACGTTAAGGAACGTCGATCGCAAGCGCTTCAGTCTCAGCTTGCGACGCCGTTCTTTGGTCCTCGACAAACCAACTCTGAGACAAGATCAATCATGTCAGGAGGAAACGTCAACACTGACATTATCACCAAGGAGCTTCAGGCTCTGTTTAGAGAGGCATCAATTCGACCAAAGACCCTCTTCCGCGATCTTCAGTTTATTGCATCATTTGTCCCGCCCTCGGTGTTGGACAAGCAGGAGCGCGGCAAAGCTTTCTGGAATACTGCTCTGGCGGCACTGAAGCTCAAGTCAGAGGTTTGCCGAACCATGGTAGAGATGGCAGACGAAGTGGTCGCAGCGCACACACATGTGCGTAAGCCTAGCGACAATACCATACCAGATGTGCCACAATCAACAACAGGCACACCACCACCGCCATCGACAACATACAAGCTAGATGATGCGGGTAAGATGTGGACAATCACGGCTAAGGAAGGATTCCCAACAGCACAGCGCGAGCTTGCGCTGTTCTACCTTTCCAACCCAGAATACGTTGAGCGTACAACGCTCCCTCTCTCCAAGCCACGCGAAGTGTTTAAGCAAACTGTCATGGACAAGTATGGCCGCTTGGGTAACGGCGGAGGCCGTACAGGATTCTCCAGCGGAGGAAGCGAAGGCAAGGAGAGTGATGTGAGAAGCGACCCAGGGCTGATGTGTGTCGCGGTTCACTGGATGGAAGCGGCCGAGCATGGAGGTGACGAGCTGGCGACGAGCTTCCTGCGACAGAATGAGTTTATGGGCGGTCGTTGAGAAGTGCAGAGTTGATATGTTGAGTTGCTTGGGCGCTGAAAGTATTATACCCACATGTTTTTTGTTTGGCGCTTGGGCGTCTTTAAGATTTCTTTGGATGCTTTATAGAAGGAAATTGAGGATATGTTGATACGCGCTCAAGATGTAGATGATATTTATGGTAAGATATGCATTGAATGCACGGGGTTTTGTTACATGATTGATATTATATGCTCTTGTGTATGTGGTGGGTATAACTGGTAAGACCAGTTTATGGAATGATATATCTGATCTGACTTCTGGCTTTGCTTGTTTCTGAAGTGAACCTTTAGTTATCTAAACTGGCGGGTGGTTTGCACGATAATCCGCACACACACAGAAGGCTTAACAGAAATGATAGCCTAAGCCCTTAACTAAATTATTCGAAGCCATCCTAAAGTCTTTTATCGTCCCTTATGCTTTAGTATAATGGCAGGATTAGGTGGCAGGGTTAATTCCTGAACCGCCTGACTGGCATAGACCAACTAAGTTATTTCGCCTCCTCTGTTGACAGCTTCAATCTTGATGTCCACGTAAGGATTACCTATGGTATTAGACACGGTCTTTCACACTGAGCTCTCCAGCTCAAAGGATTTGCACGAAATCCGGTGATCAGCTCGTCTAGGGGCAGTAGAAAAGCTCGAGATTAAAGCTTAGGGTATTAGAAGTAAATAGCCTAAGAGCTTATCTAAACTCGCATAATGTGACTAAGTTATTTCGTCTCTTATGCCTAAAGGAATCGAGTTTTCCATGGCCCTCTGGGCTAGGTTCCCGCTCTGCCTGCTCCTGTCATTTCCTACCAGGTTCCATCTTAACTGTGATTGATCTGAGATCTTGTTTGAGGCTGATGGTCAATTGGGACTAGTTATCATCATCAGACCCGTCGGACATATCTGTATTGCAGTGGTTAGCAACCCCAGCGCTCTACAGATCAAGCGCATATTGGTCCCAAATACCGTCACTCTCGTTGTCTTCGTCGTCATCACTACTTCCGCTATCGTCCTGTGGCCATATGACAGTTATTTTGGGCATCATTTCATGCTCAACAAAGTGCTTCCAGTCGGATCCTGTATATTGGCTCACGTTATCTCTCGTTCCCTCGAAGGCAACCAGAGACCGCGTGGGTCGAGAGAACCACTGTTGCTGTGGTAGGCTCAGTTTGATGTGGCGCAGCTCGAGGTTCGGTATATCCTTGAGCTTCTCTAGGAACTTGTTCCACATGTTGACCTTTGGAGGGGCGCCCGTATGGCCGTCTGGCAAGCGTCGACGAAGGGTGACCTTGTGAAACTCCAATCGTTCGAGAGAGGACGAGAATTTTCGGACCACAGCTAGAAGATGCTGGGGTTCCACGTTCATCATGCCGAAGTTTAGCTCCTCGAGTTGGGGATATTCTGGTGAAGGCCCAGGTGACAGATCCGGACACGTGGTGTTTGATGGGCTCGTCGCTGATGAGGTATCATCGCTAGCAAGCCACTTGAGAAGCATACCAGGTCCAGTGACGCTACTATGTGTCTCGTTAATGCGCAGATGCTTGATGTTCCTAAGTTTCAGGAGAAAGCCGCGGAGCATCATGTCTGCGCTTGGTGAATGACCAGCAGCATCATCACTTGAAAAGTCGCTTCCACCGAGCAGATCAATGTCTATGTGCAACTTCTCAAGGTTCTCTAGAACCGGTGTAACGCAGGGTTCCATGTAGGAAGGAATATTGAAGGCACAGTCTCGTAAATGATTCTTAGTTCTCGACATGTGCTCGATGCCCCTTGGTCTAGCATTGGCTTGCCCCAAAGCGTAAAGCACCGACGTAAAAATAGTGCTCCCGTAGGCTGTTGAGGTATCAGGCCCCCAAGTCATACCACTTCCCTGGCCCGGACGATGGCCAGTCTCTCTGAACGCTGTAGTTGACCCATAACTGGTCCATTGTTTGCCGGGGCCATCGCGTGTGCGCCTCACAGAATTGAAGTCACGAACGACTACATCTTCAAGGTTGGTGAGTTTTCTGAACGCTTCAACAAGCATATCCCGGTGGGCTCCTGTGCTCAGCATGGAGAACTGGCCGTTGTAGAGCTGCATCTGTTTAACAGTTCGTGCATTGTGACCATTGACTTGGAGGGCATGAGCGAAGCGATCGAGTCCAATGTGGACCTTGCGGAGGTGGCTGCTAAGACGACTCTTTGATATATCAATCAAGGCCTGTAGGCTTATCTCTGATATCATAAACTGCTTGCGGGTGAAGAATTCGTTGGTAAATGTGGTGTATAAGGCCTGCTCGATTGACCGGCATGTGAGGCGAACATTGCCGAGCTCGGGCGTTGTGAGGAAGGAAGTTATCCGTAAAAGGACCTCGAGAGGGACCTTCTGAAAAGGAGACGCTGATGGTGCGGTTGCGGTTGCAGGCGCGCTGATATCAACCATGGTGGTGTCGGAGTCGTTGGTCGACATGTTAGGTGAGCTTTAGTACAACTGTCGCCTAAAGCTGACCTAAAGCTTTTGTCGCTATCCTAATTCTTAGGAGAGCTTTAGTGTGTCTATTTTTTGCGATTCGCGTGGTGTTGAAGGAAACAAGAGAAGCAGACAGCGGGTCTTTATGGAAAGACGATGCCTTTTATTGTTGCATAAGGTTGGAGATTGAGATATAAGTTGAGTTGGGTGAGAGAGTGAGCTAGGGGCTAGTGTTAACCTTAGCTATTGCGACTGGGTGCTGTCATTCACGGTTCATACAGCAGGCAGCAGGCAGGTTTCGAGGGGCTAAAAGAAAACTCGGCCGATGCAAATACAAAAGACGAAATTAGTTAGTCATTTTGGACGCTTCAAGGGTATAACCTTGGGCTATTTATTTTTGCACCCCAAAGCCTCGAGACCAGCTTTTTTGTCGCCCCTGCTCCTAAGCAGGCAGTCGCTCTCCATTAAAATGGCATATGAATACCCCTTGTGGCACATAAAACCAGTGTAAATTACCGTGTTTTGTCAAGTTATGCACGTTTTTATTGATAAAATGAGATAAATGGTGAATTGAAGTACACAAGAATGAGAGTTTAAGTGAGGACAATGAGAGCAATTACGTTGACGCACTTGCCCGGAGGCATCCTAGTCCACTAAAACCTTCAACCATCCCCTACCTCTGGGCTTTAGGGTATCTTATGAATGAATAGCCAATGCAACAGCTGATCTAAGATGAAATGACTCGACTTATTAACCTCATCACTTGTTCTATTTGAAATCATGCCTGTTCACTTATCACAATAGCCTACTTCAGGTGCCTTTAAAAGAAACACAAAAGCAAAAGATATGTATAACATATATCATTCCATACAATTGGTCTTTCTGCCAAGGATTATCATGATACCAGAGCGAAAGGGTTGGTTTGTTTCACGGTTACATAGTAGTGTTAATTACTGTTGTCATTTCTTCAACGTTCATCTTGGTAATTCACGTATTGTCTGGTATATATCAATCGTAGAGTCTCGCAAGGAATACAACCGATATATCCTGTCGCATATGGGCTGGATGAAGGTATCCATCCATCAGTCAGTACCAAGGCATGTTACCAGCCATTTTAATCTACTTTGGGGAAATCAGAGAATCTAATTATCAAGGACTCGAGAGACAAAATCATAAGTCAAGTTACGCTGCTTTGAACCAAGCTCTTGTGTCATTTGTTTTTCGTACCCTAAAGCCCGTATCTCCAAAACCTGTAATCTACCTGAGCTCCGAGGCCCTCATCCATTATTTCCAGGCAGAAATTCCCACTCTGATGGATTTAATATGGGTCACCTGACATCGCGACCAGGTCGTGCCTAGATCCGGGTCTTTTAGCTCGTTGGTGCCTAGTAGCGCGTCATGGGTAGCTTTACAAGCTGTGGAGGTGGATCAAAGGTGACAGAATAAAGAGACAAATGGGCTGCGCATAGGATTCTCAAGCAGATGCAATTTCATCATAGAATGAAAAAAACGTTGATAGATAATCAAGATAAAGAAAAAGTATGAATTGACCATAGTATCCTTTTTCAGCCATTTTTCAGATGGTAAACCATTGCTTTCATGCTTCAATCGCCCATATCTCATTAATGGTTCTTTCCAGCTCTTTTTGTCAACCATCACAGGGCAGTTGAAGGAGAGTGAGGAAAGTGGGGGGTTTCAGCCTAGATGCCCGTGTTACCTTCTCATTCAGCTGGACGTCACTTCATGAGCTGAGCTTATGGCAAGACCTTAAAATGGGAAGGAGCCGACTTTATTTTGAAACCCTTCAATTCTCCTCCTCACCATCTATCTATCTCTCATCTACTCCCTTTTCCCCTCTCTTCATCTGTCATCCACTCAATCTCGGCCCATTCCTACTTCGTAAACGCCATCGGCCAACGCAAGGATCACCCCAAGATTCGGCGATTGCTCAATTCGGTCAGCTGTTGTTGACAAGCCAAAAACCGTTGGGTATGACACCGCGCCTCTCAGCCCCTAATCACCTGCTTTTCCCTCCACGAAGAGTTAGGGTTTATGCTACGCGATTGCCAACATTGCTAACGTTGTCATAAGTTGAGCTCGTTCCCATTTTGCGACTAACACTGAACCGCAATCTCTCATCTCTACCTGACAATCTTACATACTAAGCCACGCTTGGACACCAAACATCAAAATGCCACCCAGAAGAAGAGCAGCTGCCAGTGCTCCAGTCGATCCGCCTCTGGACGGCTGCGCAATTGCAGTGAGCGGCAAGTTTGACGACATTGGCCACAGTCATGCTTCTCTCGAGGCCCTCGTTCGCAAGCACGGCGGTACTTTCACAAGAAGCGTCACAAAGGCCACCACTCATGTTGTTTCTACTGATGATGACTTCAACTCCAAGAGCAACAAAGTCACCGCTGCACACGCCAAGGGCCTTCCCATTCTCAATCCATCGTGGTTGATTGATACCGACTCCAAAGGCACCAAACAAAACCCTGATGACTATAACTGGTCGTCTTCTAAAGCCAATGGCACCTCCAAGAAAAGATCTCCACCTGTGGATAATGCCGAAGAGGACAGCCAACCCAGGTCCAAGCGCGCACGAAGCACTAGCGTTGCTCCTCCGTCTAAGGCGAAACCCAAGACTACCAAGAAGGGGGCTCAAGCCGAGGCAGACATCGAAGACGAGCCTGAAGAGGAGGAAGAAGAGAAACCCAAGACAAAGGCTAAATCTAAGGCTCCTGCCAAGAAAGCCACCAAGGGTAAGGCGGCGGTCAAGGCTGAACCTGAGCCTGAGCCGGAATCTGAGCCCGAGGACCTGAAAGAAGAAAAGGTTGTGGCTGAAGGCCAGTTCATCAAAAAGAAAGATGTTGCCATCCCTCTTGACGATCATTGCACCCTCCCCAACTACCAGGTTTGGGTTGATCCTGACTCTGGGCTCATTTACGATGCGTCGCTGAACCAGACCAACGCTGGGAATAACAACAACAAGTTTTACCGTATTCAGGTGTTGAAGGATCCCAAGTCAGCAACCTTCAAGACATGGACCCGATGGGGTCGTGTTGGCGAGATGGGCCAAAAGGCCGTCCTTGGAAATGGCAGTCTTGATGACGCGGTCAAGGTTTTCCAGAAGAAGTTTAAGGACAAGTCAGGTCTCTCCTGGGACGACCGTGGCGCCAATCCCAAGCCTGGTAAATACGCTTTCGTCGAGCGTAGCTACAACCCTGACTCTGATGATGACGATGAAGAGGATGATAAGGCTGTCAAGAAGGAGGACGGAGAGGACAAGGATGAGGCGCCAGAACCTGAATGCAAGCTCGAGAAGCCCGTAAAGGAGTTGATGGAACTTATTTTTAACCAGCAATACTTCCAGCAGGCTATGTCCTCTCTTAACTACGATGCCAACAAGTTACCTTTGGGCAAACTGAGTAAGACCACCATTACCAGAGGTTTCCAGCAGCTCAAGGAACTTGCGGCTTTATTCGATAACCCCAATCTTGCCTCTACTGAGTATGGCATGAGCGTGGCCGCCGCAACTGAGAGTCTTTCTAATACGTTCTATTCGGTCATTCCCCATGATTTCGGTCGTAACCGACCTCCCATCATCAACAGCAATGCCCTGCTCAAAAAGGAAATAGAACTTTTGGAGAGCTTGTCAGACATGAAGGATGCAGCGGAAATCATGAAGATTGACCGCAAGACGAGGGATTCCATCCATCCTCTTGATCGACAATTTGCTGGTCTCGGCATGGAAGAAATGACTCCCCTTGAACACAACAGCAACGAGTTCACACGTCTTAAGGACTATCTGAACGAGTCTAGAGGTGCGACGCACAACATGACCTACGACGTTAAGGACATCTTCCGCATTGAGCGAGAAGGCGAGTTCAAGAGATTCGATGATTCCAAATTCTCCAAGATCTCATCTGATCGTCGTCTCCTTTGGCATGGTTCGCGAACGACGAACTACGGTGGTATCCTTAGTCAGGGTCTCCGAATCGCACCACCCGAAGCTCCTGTGTCCGGTTACATGTTTGGCAAGGGAATTTACCTCGCCGATATGTCTTCCAAGTCGGCCGGCTATTGTTGTTCTTGGAACTCTGGCGGTGAAGCGCTGCTTCTCCTTTGTGAAGCCGAGCTCGGAGATCCCATTCAGAAGCTCACCAGAGCCAGCTATGAAGCTGGTCAAACCGCAAAGAAACAAGGCATGCACAGTACATGGGGCCAGGGTCGAACTGGTCCCAGTAAGTGGATCGACGCTGGGGTTGTACATGAGAGCCTCAAGGGTACCAAGATGGTAAGTCTTTTGTTCTTGAATCTATCTTTCGCACATCATTACGAATCATATACTAACATTCTTAGCCTGACCCTAATGTTAAGCCTGGGGATACCAATGTTGATAATGCCAGCTTGTACTACAACGAGTACATCTGCTACGATGTCTCTCAAGTCAAGCTCCGCTACTTGCTCCGCGTCAAGATTTAGAGGCGCCGCACGTAGTAGTAATGGCGCAGTCAACAACCTTGAATGTATCCAGCGGCAACTTTTACTTGGGATTTTCTCGTTCGTATTTTCGCTTCTGCCGCAGATAAACTGGATTGCTACCAACCTCAACTGCCGTCCTGAATTCTACTTAGCAGCCGTTTGATAAGCGAAGGGGGTCTGGGTTTGATTTGACTGTCATTTGTGAAAAGCTCTTGCGCGGCGTATTGGTGGTTTCATCTTGTCTTCAAAAGGATGAAAATGGATTTGTTTTCTGGTAATCTGAAAGCAAGAAGTCATTTTCAGCGGAAATCCGGCGTTCATTGGCAGAGAGACTTGATTTAAATTTTACTTTGCACGTTTTCATTCTTCGCTTTATCCTGAAGTCCATTTTACGTAAATATATACACTATGTAGCACATTTGTATCTCATAAGATCGTTGAGGGTATTATCCATGGTCCCTTTAGCCTTGTACAGCGTTCCAACTCTTTGGTATAGATGAATCACCCCACTGCATCGGTCGTAATCATGAGCTCCCCTTGAGCTCAGATCCTTATGTGGCCCCAAGTCGTGAGACTTCTTGAACTGGGATGAACTGTAAGGTTGAACCTGAATTCTACCAAACGGAGTCGCTATAAATATGGAGGTGCACAGCATTTAGCACTGCACTCAGCTCTTGATGTTTGAATGTCGTCTCTTGTTGGCTCCGACGAGTAGTGGAGTGTTGAATACACCTCGCCGAGCAAGAATATTTGGAAGTATCGAGGTCTGCCGTTGCTTGGAATAACCTGTCTCGACGGGAGCCTTTGACTCGGCTTCGCCCGCCGCTTCGATTTCGACGTTACCAGACGAATTTTTTTGTCAGGCTTCTTGCCGGACCATCGGCCAGGAACCGGGATTTCGGCGTGTCTAATGATAAGGTTCCAAAACCCCTGACATTTCGTTGTGTGGGAGTGGCTCTGAAGAACTCGAGAATACAGAAATTGTGTACTTGCAGTCTTCTAGCCAGATCCGACTTTAATCATGCCCCCACACCTCCCTGAAGAGCATCGATACTTAGCCAATCGTTATTGGGCATCCATAAGTTTTGATCAAGTCCCATTCCGTACTCCAACCCAGCATCTGTGCCCAAACCATCCGTACCCCCGTCGTAAGCGTTGTTGATCTCCGAAATTCCGAAATCGTGCCTCGGAACTATCTCTGGGACACTCACGGCAGGTTTTGCGGGAGCTTGAACTTCGGTAGTTGGGTGTGGTAAATCCGGAGAGACCTGACTTTCAGGAACCCAAGGATCGGCGACGAGTGAGGGAGGGAACGTTGAGTCAGTCATGGCGGACATGGAAGCGGGAGTCATCGAGATAAATTGACTGGGATCGTTGAGGCTTGAATCATCCGCAAGACCAGACTGACGCAGACTTTGTTGAGAATAACCATTGTCAAGTGGAAGTCGACCATGTGGATCTGGCGTAACTGATGGTACACGAACGGCGATACCATGAGAGATCAGCTTCTCCAAATCCGCCTGGATCCCCTCTGCTGTCTTCCCCGCACAACAAGATTTGATCGTCAGCAAGCAAATCTTGGCCCGTTCCATGACAGCGTCCAAGGTGAGGTCATATTTGGGGCCATTGGTATGGTATGCGTAAGTCAACACGCGAGCGCATTGGTAGGCACAAATAGCCATGTCCAAATCGGTCACAGGTTTTGCATTGAGCTTGTGCATGGATGAGAAAATGTTGGCCATTGACATGGCATGTTCGACGCATTGTTGTTGGCAATGATCGACGAAAGCATCGTCAAGCGATGCAAGAATGACACGAGGAAGAGCCTCACGAAGACCTCCAAGAGCAAGACGGTATAGATCGATCTGGCATTGATGCCACCAGACATGTATCATGATGAATATGCAGATTCGTGGAGAATACGCCCGGAGTCTCAATGAGCTTTCTGAAAACTGGAAAGAAGCAGGCAGATGTGCCGCGAAATCGCTGAGATCTTTCTGTAACCCCCAGATACCAGCTTGGAGTTCGTCAGGCTTGGTGTTGCGGGTCAGCATAACTCGTCTTGAAAATTCCATGATTCGACGTCGCATGTGCTGTATTCGGATATGGAGGGCTAGACTGCCAACGTCTTCGGCCTGAGGGTTGCGAGGCTTGTCAGGATCGTGAATAAGTCTTTCGGTCGGTTGTGGAAGGTCAAATTCAAAGTTGCGCTCGTTGCATGGCAGTCCTACATGGATTTTATCAGCACTCCAAAGCGAGTAGTCACGATAACCGCCTGAGACACCCGAATCGATACAATAGAGGGCCCACATGAGTCGACGACGAGACTCTTGAGCAAGGAAACAAAGATTTGGAGCTTCGTGGTTCAGACGTAGAGCTGCAGCATATCGAGATGCTATACTCAACAGCATAAAAGCGCTTGGAGATTTCTTGGATAGGATACGGTGCTTGATAATCAGGACAAGCGCCTGCACTTTGATGGTTGAAGGCCGAGTGTAATCGGCAAAAATGAGACCCTCAGCATCGTCGATACATCTTTCACCATAATCCTTCATCCCCGGTCCCATATCCGTAAGGTACGATGTTATGCCAATCAGGGCCAGCAGAAGAGCCTTTTCCACCTTGCCTGAGTTGTATCGTCCTTCAAGGGAGGCCCGATGTAGAAACGAGAACATGGGAATATGATGGACATGATTGAAGAACTTGATAAAAGTTCGGCCTATTAAAGCATCGAAAGACTCATCTGGAAAGGGACTACAACTATTTGTTAGCCAGGGGAGTATTACCTACAATATCGACTTACATTTCAGGTGCAAAGCCTTGAGGCGTTGCGGTGCTAGCTGGGTCGGTCAAACCAGGGTCACTATCGTTATGACCGTCTTCTCGATCGCCGTCATGACTTTGTGGACTTGGGCCTTCTCTTAAAGAGATGCGCGCTCTTTTGCTCGGTCTATAAACACACTCAATGCCTTGGGAACGGCAGCGATCGCATGCCGGCATGTGGCCGGAACATCGGGCTTTTCGACTGTGGCAGCTGATGCAAGCTTGTCGGACTCGGCGGCGAGGCAAGGCACCAGACAAAGCGCCAGCGTCGCCATCATCGTAGGAGCAAGGAAAACCTAGTCGCTCGCAGTTGGAACAGATGTCGCGAGCACCATTGCATCGTACTTTGCGAGCGCGACAGGTTGTACAGGTCGAGGACGACTTTTTGGGTTTGCGATCGGGAGAGTTGGCATGAGAAGCAGGCTGAGAAGGGTTGGCCGGTTGCTGAGACACGGCCGAGGTAGAGGCGGTGGCTGAGACGGAAAGAGGAGAGTCGAGGCTGGGAATGAGGTTATTCGGATGGTCGCCTGCGGCGGAAGCGAGATCCATGGCGACGTTGGTTTAACTTGGAGCGCATGGAGGGGCCCGACGACTAGGACCGTTAACATCAGCTCAGCAGCGAAGTTCAGAGCAATCCACCGCGACCAACGTCGAGTTCGACAAGGGCCAGAAGGTGGGGAAACGATTTGTTTGGAGTTTTTAGATTATTTTTATTAGGAGAATTTGTAGTGACGATGGTGGTGATGTTTAGTGAGTGGATGGTCGGGTGGGAGTCAGAAGGCGGGCAAGTAGTGGAGGCGATAAGGAAGGTGGTCTTGTTTCTTGGGGCAGGCACTACTAGGTAGGCCCGGAAGGGGCAACAGAGGTGCATAGTGGGTGTATGCTTCCTAAAAATTGGTGTTGTTACAGTGAACGGTTAGTGGACTTGACGCCTAAGAGTGTTATTGATTGGAAGGCAATTAATCGATGCGCATAAAAATGCAGCACTAGACATCTACCTCCACTTATAACACATTCATTCATCTCTTCGACCGTGTGATGAAACTCTTACTTCCTTTAGGGGTAATGACGATTGAGTCCGGGTTCTTGCCTTCAAGTCCAACTCGGTGCACCCCCTTGGGTAGCAGTTGCTCACATGAGATCTGCTACATACAGGTGGGGCAAGCAGGTTCGATTGACATTCCCATTGTGTTCAGTCGTGATTCTCTTAATTCAACGTCGGGTTGACAGAATAGGACATTACAAGACAGACACTTAAACACTCGATCAACGCAGACACTGTCAGCTCATTCGTCCTTCTTGCATTCGTTCCGTGAGCGTTATTTTACACCAAAACATCTATGGTCTATTAGCCGAGCCGATGGAAAGCTGATGGAACGACGTTTTTGTGGAGCGAATTTAGCCCACAAGCTTGGCAAAATGTTGTGCCCAAGCCTTAATGGTCACAAAAGTCACCGCTAGTACATCGTTACCAGGGGACATTATTTATCAGTGAGTTTTGTTGCCGGTCAGTGTGTTGTCGGGGTGTTGATCAAACTAACGACGACCAAAGCGAGCACTTCCTGAGTTGTGATACTGTTCACGAGTCAGTCATGACAAGATCAGGTTCCAACACCATGTTGAAGCACGAGACCATCAATTGGTCCTTGTGCTGATTTTGCAAGAAATATTCGGACGCTCCTCAATGTCTCGTTGCAGCACGTATTAACCTGAGTTGTTTGCTATTTTCCTGCCAGAATCCTGCAGCTCAAAAACTTTATCACTTTTCTTTGTTCCATGACATCGACCACGCCGCAGGGGAAATCTGGGGATACCAATGAGAACAAGAATGGGCCGAGAAGCGACGCCTTCAAGGTCTGAGTCCCGCTCAATCCCGGCGCCTGGGCAAAAAGGGTCTCCGCCATAAACCGGGCTATCGACCAGGATACAGAGTGAAAGTTCAGAGGGCCAATTCTGCAAAAGAAAAGACACGAGCTAAGCGTTGAAAGAAACTTGAGACTTACATCGCCAGTCTCAGACAAGAAAGACAATCAATTGACTCATTACTTGAACAAACCGAAAATCTCCCCTCCAAAAGTGACCGGCCAAGGACACCGACGGCCCGAAGTGAGCTGATGGAGGTTGCGACCAACCGAAGTCGAAGGGCGGACAAGTCTTTTGCTTAGCGTCGTTGCTAGCTCATGCATAGTACCAACAATGGATAACTGCGTCATTTAACCGACGGCCGCTCCGACTCCCGGAATATCATCGTTTTGATCCCCCAGCTCGTATTGACACATACAAGTCACACATACAGGATGCCTGCCGCACAAACTCAGCTATCCGAACCGGTGGCTATTGAGTAATTGATGCGTTGATACATCAATATGAACGATGTTGATAACTTGAAATCTGACGACCTGGGGCATGCGTTCAGTTTTGAGCCCCTACCAGACATTCCTACAACACTACATCATGATGATTATTTGCATGACTGGTCATCACTTGAGTTCTTATACATACCATCTCTTCCGTCGCATTTCCGAGGTCGTCGGAATCAACCTATGCACCATGTACAATAAGTCATCGAGCTTTCTGGGGAAATTTCCCTAAAGATCTAGAGCTTTTCGCTAAGCAATTGTCACCATGATCCTCATGATGCTACCAAGACTTGATGGAATGCAAAAATGACTGAGATAGTCGGTTCTAGAAGCACGTACCGTTGTAGCTAGACGGGATATATGCTATTCCTTCCCCCATCCCCGGCTGTCCACGTCAAACTTTGCTCCTATGAATGGGCAGCACTCCACTAGAACCTGGTCATGTTTAACAATGTGTTCATCATGACACCGCGCGACCGAGCCTCAACCAAAACCGATGTCGTTCCAAATAATGAACTCAGCTTTTTCGGTCGTTTTTCTTGCAGAATCCGCTCACCTGTTTAGCATTTCGACGATTGCAAACTATCTAAAGGCAGATCATGAGAACTCATCAAGCACTAGCCATAGCTCCCTTGCAGCTACTGTGCATCCCCCACAGCTTCTTACTTAGCTGGAAAACTAGTCGATGCACTAACCATCCGTCTTTGATCGAACTGGTGTACAACAATAATGGCTGTCATGCCCTGTGCAGCCTTAGCGTTACTCGTGCCTTATAACGAGACACCTCTTGGAGCACATATCCTAAATGGATTTCCAGTCAAGCCTCGCGTCCTACTACGGACCATTTACTTTTTACTCATTGGACAATCGCATCACACAATTACACGGGCCGGATATGATGTAACGTAGTCCTTCAAATCTGAAGAAGTACAGTTCAGAGGCACGGGTGAGCAACAGCTCTCAAAGGCTGCCCAGGTTTGTGTCTAGCTTTCAAAGAGGCAGAGTATGTCCAGCCATTTCGCCAATTCATTATTAAAATCCAGCTTGAATAGCTCAAACTAAAGCCTCTCCTCGTATACATGGCTTCTAGTACATATACTGTTCGTCAACGTCTGCTAGATATCCATTTATATCCTGCATCATGGCAGTATTACATGCCCACACATTCATGTCTAGACCAGCGCCATATGGAATGCCAAAAAGGACATTAGAATCCGTGATAGGATCGTTGAGTAGATACGGTTCTCTTCCGTCGCCATCAAGAGGCGGCTCAGACGCAGATTGATCATCTTCTGGTGATCCAGTCCAGCTCAAAGCTGGTTCAGGCGGAGGTTCAGGAGCCGCATCACGACTATCGTCGATAAAATCAGATTGTCCAAGAAGACTGTGTATAGCTAGACGCTGGCGGATATATGCGTCTTTGGACAGTTTTGGCGGTGATTTGGGGTCAGTCTGGGCTGTTGTGATAGCACGACTATCCGAGGATTCAAGCCATGCTTTGTGTTGTTGTATGGCTCGCTCAAGCTCTAACCTCTGCAATCAAGTCAGTTACCTTTGCCCACTATATGACGTTAGAGTGCTCACCATGGACTTAAGCTGCTCCGAGAAGCGAAAGTAGCGCGTGATAACATCTAAACATAACTGTGCTTTTCTAATGGCTAGTTGCATTGATGGTCCTTTGTTTTCGCTTCCGGTATATGCCCCAAATAACACTAACCGGGCAGAGTGATAGGCACAGATAGCTGCGTCGAATTCAAGCACTTCCGTTTCATCGCTTTGTTGGACAAAGTCTGACACAATCTGGACGATTTTCTCGGCATGTGATAGACACCTATCCTTCATGAGTGCTCTTTCAGACGCAGAGACGCCTTCAATCGTAGCATGAGGCGTCGATTCTGGGTATTCTGTGAGAAATATTCGATAAAGGTCGCAGTGACTTTGTTGCCAACTCATATGCTACAAGTGTTAGTCAAGTCGAGGTCTAATCCAGAAGACTTACCATGGCGACATATTGAGGTGATCGGAGGAGTCCTTGTAGATTTGAAACCTGATATTGGTCATGTGGCGCCAGCTTTGTCTGTAAACGAAGAAGATCGTTCTGGAACCTCTCGATTGACGAGAAGAGATCTGAGAGACTGATTTCCTTCATCGATATCCTCCGGTTGAACCCCATGATAGCCCTTCGGATGTAAGCTAAACGCACAAAAGCAGCGCGAGAGCCTAAAACTTCTGGCTCGATCCCCTTTCCTGGTTGTAGGTATCCTGTGCTGACATGTCGCTCTTGAAGGAAGTCGATGTCTTCGCATGGCAGTTGGAGATAGATTGTGTCAGGGTTGAATAACTCAAACTCCTTCAAGCCTACACAAAAGCTATCCTCTAACAGGTACAAAGACCAAAACGTCCGCCTTCGAACCTCTTGTGCGACAGGAGTCAACTTGGAGTGCTCGTAGTTGAGGCGTAAGGCTACAGCCCATCTAGCTGCTAGACCAGCCATAATGAATGCTCTTGGGAACTGTCCAACTGCAGCTCGGTAGCGTATCAGAAGTAGTGATGCCTGAATCTTGAAAATGGACGGTTCTTCTAGACGTTCCAGGATCAGATGCTCGGCTTCTTGTGCCCACTGCGCACGCTCCTCCTGGTACGTGTCAAAGTAGGTCGCTGAAATAGCGCACAAGGCCAGCAGAAGTGCTCGGTCGATAGTTTTTTCGCGACATCTCTGGACAACCGTGGCCTGGTGTAGAAAACAGAATGACGGGAGAGGGTATAGCCGGTTAAAATACTGATTAATCAAGGAAACAACCAATTCATCCGTAATTGAACTTGAGTTTCCGACGACTATTGCATCGGCGGTGTCAGTCGTCGGACTGGAGACAATGCTTGGGCGTTGCACTTCGGGTGAAGCAGTCGATTGAGCAGTTGATGCCGAAGTAGAGTCATCCCGAGACGAGGATGCTTCAGTGGTCGTTGAGCCAGTTCTTGACAAGTACGTACAAGGCTTCTTTCTCCGCTGGCAATTTGTACATCTTGGTGTATCACCAGAACATCGAACTTTCATAGTCCTGCATTCTTGACAAGCTTTTGTACCGCGGCATTTCGGTGGAAGACGAGGCGTATAATTTCCATCAGAACCATCCTGCTCGAAAGAACATTGAAAGTTGAGTCGTTCACAAGTGCGACATCGTGGCACTGTACCGTCACATCGGACCTCCGGGTGTCAGTACCGGTCGAGCACCGGGGGGTGTTTGGTTGCTGTAAATACCTTGCGCACTCGACACTGAACACATGCGGCTTTCATTTCAAGGTTGGGCGGTTATTTGATGGTTTGGGGTGATTAGCATTCCAGGTCGAGTGCAGTATATTGTTGCGATCGCGGATACCGATTTCTTGCGATACAATGCCACTATCGTCGATTATAAGTACCAGACAATATCAAGTCTCACCATTTTGGTTGTATGTGAGCAAAACAACTTTGAAGATGAAAGAGGCGAATGCTTTCTTGGTCTATCCACAATGTCCACAGTGAGGTAGGTACAGGTACATTACGAATGTTGCCTCAGCTCAGTTCACTCGGCTTTAGGCAAGTGCGTACAAGCACGGATTTTCTATCCCTCCTTCTCCCTCTTCTTCCTTCCTCTTGCAAGGAAACGTCTCGAGCACGCCATTCTACATAAAATAGGATCGCTTACAAGACTTAAACAAGGAAGTATCCAATGAAGCTTCTTGCTACTCCCCGTCACATCACCATGCCCTGCGATGGCGTGCGGGGGTCCCCACCACTCGGGGCTTGTCTTGGCCACTCACAAGAGTCTCTGGCCGATAGGCGTATAAGCCCGCTTTTATCGGTCGAACAGTATTCAGCAACTCCCCGATATCAACATGAATCCCTGTCAGCTGCTGCAGAAGTTTGATATCAGATAGCAAGAACAATCATTTATGATATCTATCATTTCATTAAGATTGCTACCGAGTCGTCTGATATCTCATCATCTTGAACCACCTACCACTATGGCTCCTACATTTACAAGCACATCCTAATTACTAACCCCTGAATCCAGTTGTCCCATGCTCAATACACATGCGATCTCCCATAGGCGTATGGATAGGTCCATATGTCCATCGACCTCCAAGGCCCTGCACCGCCTTCTTCCGCTTCTTTGCACTCATTGCCGCAACACCCTCAAGACCTCGCACCCACGGCGCATCAGAGACGTACCATAGTGCTCCAGCCAGACTGCGAGGATCAACAGGCAAGTCCGGCCATTTGACCAATAGACTGGACAACATGGCAACAACCATGACAAGCAAGATACCAATGCTTAGACGGGAACATATCTCATGTGCATCACTTGTTTGAGTGCGGTTGTATGGAACGTTGGCGAGTAAAATCGGCAGGAATTGCGCAAGCACGGTTGTGAAGGCCGTAAAGAAGAGGAGAGGGTCTCGGATACGTAAAGCAACGAACAATCCTGACACTGGATTCGTGGCTGGTGTCATCAAAACTGATCGTGTTGGTACTTGGGGGTCTTCAGCCATACGCCGGTAAGGTGTGATAACAGCGACACCTAAAATTATTAGCAAAAGTTAAGGACACCATGAAGGGTAGACTCACTTGTAAACAGAAATTCCCAGCAGAAGACAACAATAACACCGAGTGCGGAGCAGACAAAGCGTACACCAAACTCTTGACTCTCCATAAGCTTCTTCAGACTCTTCGGCACGCTGCCGAAGGTATCAACAAAGTGATAATACCCAACAAAGCCAAGCAGACAGATCAAAAACACAAGAAACGTGAAGCGGTACCAGAAACTCAAAGCCATGAAAGTCTGTGGAGCTCGGTGACGTGTCTGTGGTCGATAGGCCATGCCTTCAGTATATAGGGTATTGTTGTAGGGGGCTGTGATGTCACGGTCAACATCACCGACAGCAATGACACCATATTCATCTCTTCCTTCTTGGTTGCGGAACCAGCCCATAGCGAATCTCTTCTCAGTAACGGCATTCTTGAGGTCTTTCCAGTCACTGGACCCCATGCATCGAATCTCCGGATTCCGGGCAACAAGAGCGGCAGTATTGACTGCACACCATGGGTTCGCATATACACCGGTGCGCCAATGACGGCTGATGACACTGAGTGTGAAAGCTAGAAGGATGGCGAGGGCGCCCAAGAGACCGATGAGGGCATAGGCCGCTTTGTTTGAAACACCAAGCTCAAGAGCACAGCCGTCGATAGCACCCTTGCTACAACGGCCATATATCTTCAGGCCAATGGCTTCACTAGATAGAGGCGCCACGAAGCTAGATGACCACAGAGCGAGGGAAGTCAGGAAGGGAAGAGGCTGGTTGTTGAAGAGGAGCTTGAAGGGGAGGTAGATACTCATCCAACCATCAAAGCTGAGAAGCAAAGCCTCACGACCCAAAGCGCCGCCTTGTCTGGTTAGTGCGGCAAACGGTTGATACTGTTGCGCTGCTTGATTTAATGCGCTAATACCCATGGCCAGAAGTACAGCAACGATGGGCGGAAGGAATTTCCCAATGAAGTAATCCGACTGCGTAAGGGTATGTGTCGTGGCTTCAACAACGATACGAGTATTGCCAGTTGGTGTTGAAACATCAGTTATAATAACCTGCGTTGGAGGCATAGTTGTCACCCTTGTCGTGCCAATTGGTGTAGACACTGAGGTAATGACTTGGCCATCAGGCAGTGTCTGAACCATTGTTACTGGAGGTGGCGCATCAACGATTGTTTTGACAGTCGCTTCGACTTGGCTCGTTCGATACTTGGTAACAGGAGGCTTCGCAACTTTACCGTCCGAATCGAGGGTCAGAACAGAGTAAAGTGTTGTCGTTCCAACAGATGCATATACGACCGGCGGACCAGTACGCGTTGTCTCTTTGACAGTTGTGCGAACTACGCCGCTATCCACGGCGGTGATAATCGTCTTTGTCTGCTGATCTCTTGACACAGTGACCGGGACGTACGCATAGGATGGTTGTCCGCCTGCTGATGTGTTGTCTTCCGGCGAAGTAGGAATGTCCTCTGCAGGGACTAGGGATGATGTGACATAGGTAGTTCCTGGGATGGTTTCCAGCAGCGTGCGGGTGACTTTTCCTGTTTCTGTGATCGTTTCGGTGACGGAGGTCACCTCGAGCGAGCCTGGCTTTGTAACCATTGTTGTGAAGAGTTCCTCGACTAGGGCGGTTGTCAGAGTACCACTTTCACCATCATCATCAGCACCCGAAGTATCGTCTGCAGGTTCAGATTCAGAAGATCCTGTTTCCTTAGGGCCAGAATCAGCAGCTGTTTCAGGTTCTGCTTCGGTAGCTGCTGTTGCGTCTGGCACAGCAGCTTCACTAACGACATCTTGTCTTTTCATAAAGAACAGTTTGTCATTCGTGATCTGGAATGATCGATTTTCGAGTTTTGCGGTGGTATCAGATCCATCCAGGGTGCGCACACCGTAGATTATCAAGCCCATCAGTGCAACAAGAACAAGTATGAGAGCACTGATAAAGGGCCATCGCAAAGGGATAGGACGATAATCGGGTCTTTCTCGTTGTTTCTTGTCTGGCTGTCCTGCATCTATTTCGACGGGGTAGACATCTGGTGCTGCGACAGGCTTGTACTCGTATGTAGGTCGTTGAGGCTGCCACCCTTGATTTTGGAGATAGGGTGGTTGATACATGTTGACACAGCGTTTCGACTTGAGAATCTGCAGCTGAACTGTATGTTTGTGCGAGGGTAACAGTATATAAACCGCAACCAGCAGAGCGTGAACCGCTCCGCCTCATCGCCCGGCTCTTCAACTCTCCGAGTGCTATAACTGTATTAGTCTGCAGAGAGCATGGTCACCGTACAGCCATCATTGGTAGCGTCAACGACTACAACGCAAAAGCCAGGCGTGGCGTCTCCCTTGAAAAGCTGGGATTGTCGAAATGCGGCGTCGCTACTGAACGGTGGGTGGAAGGCTATTGGGTCAACAGCCGAAGTGCTGTAAGGCTGAACCGAAAGAAGAAATGGCAAGACTGAGCTGAGTTCTCGGAACGCCTAGACCATGTTTAAGCTTATTGAGGAGGCTTAATCTGTCAAGGGTGCTGATGTTCGATTTAGTAAAGGGTCTTGTGCTAGTATGGAACTGGATATTCCGACACTGTGGTAAGAGAAGCCCAGCTGATGGGATGCTAAATATCGATCAAGAAGAATACACAAGTTCATATTGTTCATATTGAAGACGTTGAATTAAAAAAATTTAAGCGTTGTTCGAGTATAAGTAAATGTCTAGAACGGCAGTTGACACTTCAGCCCGGTAAAACAAGCTCATTTCCACTAGTCAAGTAGTCTCAATAATTGGATGCCTCTCCGTGTAGAAACGGAAAGGCAGTGACTTAAGCACCATCAACACAGATATTGACAAGTTTTCGGTTAATCTTTGATTCATTGGGTAACTCTATTATCCCAACAAGGCAGGTTTCAAAACGCCTCAAATCCAAATCCAGTAATGACCACGCCAACAAACGCCTCTCCCAATTCCGTCTAATATTTACCAGCCAAGAACGTTGAAAAGACTTGTTCGAGGATCCGGCACCTGACCGTTGAAAGTCTTTGCCCTCACAGACTCGCTCTTGGTGGTGTTGTACTGGCTAAAGTAACGATCGAATGTGCGTGATTGTGTGGAGAGTTGAGAGCGGACGTAGCCGCCTACAACAGAGATGCTTCCGACTGCGATGAGAACTGGAAGGACCCTTGAATTATTGTTAGATGGGATTCTTTGTTAGGTAGTGACGGGGACTTGCTTGGGTCCGGCAGTGGGCTTGATCATGGGAAGAGGAGCCATTTTGATGTGATTGGTTGATTGTGGTGTAAGTTGGTGCAGCTGAAGCTGAAGTTGTATTTGTGAGAAGAGAAGATCTCAAGTGATTGTTTGTTTGTTTGATGGTGATGATGAATTTTGAGTTGAGGTTGAATAACTTCGTTATTATATATCTATTTCTTGAACTTTAGTCTCGTTGAATTCCGTATACTCTCAAGGTCGAATGTTGATAATCTGAGCTGACTGGTGTTACAGTGGTGCTGTTTTTGGTGGTGCCATAATGCAGTACCATTGACTTGGAACGATCCAGCCCCACGCACTGCCACGTCGGGCGATGCCGGGGTCCGTGCCATGGCATTGGATCTCAATACGACTCTGGATCTGAGGAACAGGGAATAGATAATCGCTGGTTCTATCATAGGATATAGATCGATAGAGTAATGTATTGTTCAAACGGGCTCATTACTTTAATTCCTGATTATAGGTACTGTATACTGCGGTACGTATTTCGGGTAGACGTACCTACTTACCTGACTGGTGGTTTACAGTGCCACTAATCACTATCAACAATCGCAGATTTAAATCATAATGATAGATCCAAAATTACTGTCCTCTACTATTTTTACTCTGATAGGTCAAAAATACATCTTGATCAAGTTTTCTCCCGATTGTGTCCGTAAAGTCGACCGACACTTCAGACCTTCTCAGCACCTGACGCCCGCCTCCGAAATTATCTGATGATCGGACCCGGCGTCTACCGAACCCACCCAAAATTCCCCGGAAAATCAGCTCATCGTTCGGTTCTCGACATTCTCGAGGCCGGAGCCTATTTTCAACTGCTCACAATTATACCATAGCTTTATTCTCATGTTACTGCGTCTGGAACATCGATGTCAAGTTTTTTATTTATTATTTTTATTAGTCCTTCATCTGCTAGGCTTATGACAGATACTGCAATGGTGGGCGTGACCGAGAGATTATCTTCCATTATTCCTAGCAGGTCAAAACAGTAATCGCAATCCTTTGGGAAATATTCGAGACTTGTTCTTCCGTATTGTTAGCCGTCTGTCTCTTGAAATCATCAAGTCTGCCGGTCCGTGTGCTCCACAAATGCCCGTGTCTACGCCGTACATCTCGGTCAGTCGAATTATACAAGACACCTCACATTCCTTTGCCTTGACTGCTCTCCTTACGCCAGAACCATATTAAATAGACACATTATCTATCATCATCTTTCGTTTATATGCGCGACATCGTCCCAAAGTAACAGCAACATCAACCTCACCAACAATATTCATGATCTGACATTCCTCCCTTAAACCTCCCAATAATAACATTTCGGGAAATTTCAGCCCGCCTGTCCCAAAACAGAAAATCCAAAACAATGACATCCAATAATCGTCAATGACTTCCTTCTCCTTTCCCCAAATTTGCCAACGCGGGGGAAGTGAAACCTTCTAAAAATGGCTGAAAGGAAAGATTATCCCCACGTCATCACCTCATCATTCGCCAACCGCTTAAGTCATTGATTGATGTCAGATACCTACTTCCTCTCATCCTCATAGCTTCAGCTTTCTTCTGTATTCACCAACTACTACACCAAACGCAAGACAACAAATCACACAAAATGGCACCTTCAAGATTGATCCTTCGACCTGTGGTTCGCATCCCTCTTATGCGCTCTCAAGTGCGCTTCGCCGGCACAGAGCCTACACATGTCTATCCTGACGATAACCTCGGCGGTCCAGGAGGTCAACAGCCTCCGCCTCAAGCACCAGGTGGTCCAGAGGTCATCAAAAGGAATTGGTACGGTGACCATTCTTACCAGAAAAACTAAAACTGACAGTATCAGGGTGCCCATCGCCGCGGCAGTTGGCGTACTAGCAGGAGGTGTTTGGATCATGCTTCCCAAAAAAGGAAACCCACCCGAGAGAACTCTGCAGCATGGCATGTCGGCATCTTTTCAGGAATTGAAAGATGGAAAGGGTGCTGATTCGATGAAGGAGCTGAGTGGACGAAAAAATGGCTCCATGGGTGGTTTCAGAGCTGAGTGAGCACACAACAAACAAATCACGGCAGGAGGAATAAATAACTGTTGTTGACGTATATCATAACGTAGGCAAATCGCCCAGAGTATCAATCTCTATATCATCCCTCGCTCAGAACCTATATACAATAATAGTATTAGCAATAACCGAAACGCGTCTCAGACGCTTACATCACTTCTGCTCGGATGCTTCATCGCTCTTTTTCTGCAAAAGATAATCTCCTCCAAACAACGCTTTATACACCCCTTTCAGGCCTCTTACAGGCCATCCTGTCTTTGCAGTTGACTTCATGAGCTTCTCATCGCCTTCAATATCTACCTTGACTTTGTCATATACGCTCGGTAGATACGACGCTCCGTACTTTGCTCTCAGCGCATCATAAGACTCTCTGTTATAATGCGACCAGAATTCATCTTCTGTATAGTACGCCTGCGCATATAGCCACTTCTTTCCTCCGCAGTCTTGCACCTTTTGTTCCAGCGCGCGATTATGCCGAATGGCATCGCGTCGATTTCCCTGCAGAGGACCCCAAATTCCAAAATTGAGTAGATCCGTCGTACCAGGCTTCGCAAATTCAGCATGTAGTCCATGCCCCGAATTCGGTTCTTCACGCCGCACGCGTAGCGGACATATCCAGAGAGGATAAATCTTGAACTGCTTGTCTAACCAGTTCTGAAACTCTGGAACGCTGCTGTATGGTACGCCGACGTCTTGCACCATGTAGTAGTCGAACAGGTTACTCTTGTGGCCTGCTGAGTACATGACGCGTGCTCGGAGGAGCGGATCCAGGATATATCGAGTGACGCGGTTGAAGGGCGTGATGAAATAGTCAAAGGCATATTTCGCAACCCAGAATCCGCCTCTGTCGTAGCGGAAAAGGTAGTCTTTTAACGGGATGTAGTCGGCGACGCATGTTACTGAACCCATCCGTAGACCATCTCGTACTTTTTCGACATGTAAGTAAAACCACTTGTCTTTCCGTCGATTCAAGTGTCTCGGTGTTGCGCTTATCGGAATCTCATCCACCAGTCGACCAGCGCACACAACGGTGGTGTCTTTTGAGTAAACAATACCATCCACATAATCGTTATCCCATCTCTTGCACTCTTCCTTGATCATCTTCACCGACTCAGCCGGACCCCTCGCGAGTCTGTACTTTAATTCAACAAACTCCTTCGCATCTTTGAGCTGTACCTCTAATAAAGTGACAATCCCGAGAGTTCCGAAGGCCGACGCAGCACCCCAAAACAAATCCTGCTGATCCTCTTTCGACGCCCTCGTAACCGTGCCATCCGCAAGAACAATCTCAATCCAATTAACCGTGGCATCAAAAGCGCCGTATCGGTATGAGCTGCTTTCACCAGACGTCCCCGAAAAGCCACCTCCAACGGTAATAGCCGGAAACTCCATAACAACAAGAGGAACAAGACCGTGAGGCAGCGTCGCATCGACCAAAGATTCCATAGAAACATTGGGTTCAACAAGAACCGTTTTTGAGTCCTTGCTCACCTCGAGAACATTGTTTAGTCTGCTCGTGTCGACGGTGTTGTCGACACGGCGATTTGAATGTCGTGTGCTGTTAGTCGATCCATGGTATAGTCGAAACGGTTCTTGGCGGGCGTGAAAGTGCTTGACTCTGTCTGCGACGCCCGCGACGACAGTTTTATGGGCGTCCATCATGAGATGGAAGAGGTGTTTTTTTTTTTTTAGAATCTCAAAATTTTCCGATGATCAAAAGATGAAGACCAAGGTCAGAAATAATAAACTGGGCAGGCATGAGTCGTTCAAAGTAGTATCGTTTCGGAAATAACGAGCAAACTGATCCACAATTCCCTCAACTTTTATCCTGTTTGTTTGCTTGAGCTCACCACAGAGTTTTTATATGTACCTCCAGCCTACAGTCGGTAGGTACGGCATGAGTTGTCGGTGCAGATGAGTTTCAGTTATGACGCTGATTCCGACATATCCGAACAGCATAGTTTACTTCGAATCATAGATGAGCGCTTACTTTCTGACCTAGTCTCACTCACTATATAGCCTACCCTCTATAAACTCTCACTACCTATGATGGTCCGAGACGCCATGTCAAACACGTCAGCCTCACCAAGTACTGACAGTGCTTTATTAATCCTGGTCGATCCCAATATGACGTTTGTTGTTTCATTGGCTCAGCTGTAGATGCATGAAATTGCTTTTCTTTCCTTAACTTAGCTGATGGTTTGACACGATTCAAGACAATTACAAACAGCTTATCAGACCTCAAGTAGTTAGTCTGGCGATATAAATAATAATTACAGCTCATGGTAACGGAAAACCTGATTTTTCTATTATTGGAAATGAAATAATTCAATCAATTTATAGTTTAGATCAGGACATCGATTTCTTACACCGCATGTTGCGATTCAAGTTTTCTGACACCTCCAAATAAGTCAACTACACAAAACGAGGTTCAGAGATGATATCAATACAAGTAAAAAGTGTCTAGTGGCTTCCTTTGAGGGGTCACAGAACTTGGCTGTTGAAAGCATAGCGGATGAAGTTGGTCAATCAGTTTATGTAATCTCAGCAGATTCATAGGTAATTCAACAATCTTCTATTACCTCCTTGAGGTTTTCATTATAACTGAATCACTAGCGGTGCGTTGATAGACGTTTCTATCTATTCATGAATCGGATCGGGGAAGCTGTCGCAACGACAGTTGACTTTTTTCTTCCTCTGTATCTTCCTCGTCTGTATCTTCTTCCGGCGTATCGCTTCCTGGCGTATCACTTCCTGATGTGTCGCTTACTGTTGTATCGCCTCCTGGTGTATCGTTTGCTTTCGAATCGCTTTCTTCAATCTCACCTTCTTTCTTCGCTTTCGCCTTCTTCCCTTTATTGTCTGTCGCCTCTGGTGGTGTGAACATCGACTTGGTGTAATAAGTCACAGTTGGAGAGAGCCGTCCTGTCCAATTGGGGTCGTCATAAGCCTTCGGCGTGTTGGTCCATAGCTTGACGAAAAAATCGTGATGTTCTCGTTCTTGACGTCTAAACTCCGTATGTTCTGCCCGGACAAGTTGAGATCGTTGTACAGGCTCGTCTGTGTTAGCTCGCAATGTGCCACTCATTGCCCAGACATTATGGTTTTTAGTGTCGCCGCGGGCTATCATCGTCCATAAGTCGAGGTGGTCTTGCATCGTACATCTTCGGCATTTGGTGGTGGTATATCCGAACTTCCCTTGACTGTTCTGGCCTTTCGAGAAAACTTCTCTCATCTCAAAGTGCATGCTGTTGTGACCACATTGGTATATTACCCGCTGATGGCACGGCCCCGGGCCTTCTTCGACATCTTCTGGGCGTTTCCCCTCCTATGGGCATATGGGAGAGCCTTGGATGTTTCTGTACGCCAATGTCATCCTTCTGTAGCACGAGCTCCCAATAATGTGTCCACAGGGAAACACATAGGGCGAGTGATCATCTATGGGCTTTCCTTCTTCAACATCTTCGCAGGGTAGTCGGCATTTGACACATCGAAAACGGATACAGGCCAATCGAATGATATGTCCGTCTTTATTTGACAGAGTGGCGAAGTCCCTGAGGACCCTCATCGCCCATTTCTGAGCGTTCACCCCGGAGTATTGATCAGGAAGGCCGAGGCCACGTTCTATGAGTACGTCGAAATACATGTCGGCCATGTGTGGGAAGAGCGCTTTACGAGTGGCAAGCAGTGCATCATCCGCGTTTCGAATTTTGTCGTTGGACGCGTTGGTAGTCATTATACTTGAGCATAAGATGTATATCTCTGGTGCTGTTCCTTTGCGTAACGTATGCAACTGAGTATTGTCCTTAATGCTTGGTGTTTGGTACTGGTGTTCCAAGTCATCAAAATATATCAGTGACAGCCTGCAGTAGGCTCCTTCCAAAACATAAGACACCACTTCCGTTGGAAAGAGCACCTTCCCCCACTTCCAAGCTGCAGTCTCTCACTCAAATTGACACTAGCAGCAGGAGATATGGAATAGGTAATCTAGACACTACCTATGTTGCAGTTCAGACTTCTGGATCCCTACTAGACTGCCCTCGGACTATTTATCTTCTATTACCTCAGCCACCTTAAACCCCGGCCTTGAGCCTCCCATTGTCACTGGCGTTTCCTCTCGTGTTCCTGTGAAACGACTCATCTACTACAGAGATGACATCCTTCAACAGGTGGCTTACCAACAGCTTCAAAGCTTTGGTACAGCCGTCAAATACGTTCCACCCAACTTCAACATGTCAACAGCCTCCTTGACCATCTCATCAATAATCTCTCCAGCAGGTTGAACCTTTGTGATAGCTCCCGCGACTTGACCCATCAAATGCGGAATATCAAAATCGTTCCCCTGCTCAAAGTCATACTCGATCGGCACAATACCCTTGTCACACAACTCCTTAATCTTATCAGGCTGGTCGTGCCACTTCTGGATATACTCGTTTGTCTTCATTCTCAAAGGTCGTCCAGAGATAACAAGCGTGCGCTGAGTGTCCTCGTACCCACACGATACAACCGCCTTCTTATGCTCTTCACTGCAAGAAGCTTCTTCGGACGCGACAAACCGAGTGCCGACCCATACACCCGAGGCGCCCTGCATCAGAGAGCTTGCAAGACTACGACCAGAGGAGATACCTCCTGCAGCAAGGACCAACGCAGGCAGTCCCTTCAGAAGAGGAGGGTGGTACTTTGATGCAATATCGGCGACCGCAGGGATAAGGATCGAGTTTGCAACATCTCCTGTGTGACCGCCTCCCTCGCCGCCTTGGGCGCAAACCATATCGACTCCAAGCTCCAACGCTTTTGTCTGAATTGGGTCAGCGGATAACAGACTAATAGATCGGTTGACTTACTGCATGCTTGGGATGCCCCACCATGTTCATTACCAAAATACCCTTGTCGTGGAATCTCTTAATCACCTCTGGTGGTGGGACTCCAACAGCACTGACAAACAGCTTGGCGCCGCTATCAATGATGATGTCGACCAGTTCATCCAGCTTACCACCCGTATAATCATGGTTAGTCTTACGGGCATTACCACCGATCTGAGGCAATGCAAGGTCGACGCCAAAGGGCAGATCAGGCCGCGAGAAGTTGGCCTTCATCTCAGCAAGGATCTCTCGGAGCTGATTGGGTGTGTATTGGAAGCCGCCAATGATACCGAGACCACCAGCATTGGAGACTGCTGCTGCAAGACGACCACCTGATACTCTGGCCATTCCTGCAAGCACTATAGGGTGTTTAATTCCCAGAAGGGACGTGAGTGGTGTTGTAATTGGGCCTGGCGTTGTCATGTTGGCGGTATGTGCGTATAGCGTATTGAGGTAAGATTATGTTTAAGTGGTGATATAAGCTGACAAGATACGATCCGATGTCTATTTAAACAAAGATAAAAGTAAGCGTATATAGTAATGTTCTTACGCTCCTTCTCCGTGTAAATTGTGTGGGGTATCGACTCTTTAAGCATCACGAACCGATCTGCCGGTTTGCGGGGGAGGTTTCAACTCATGTCCGAGGCATTTCCGCATTGGGTTATAGATTCGCAGAGCCATGTGCTCCTCCGCATCAAAAGTACGGCACGGCACTTTATGATGCTTTGCGTTGCATTCTTATTAGTATTGTGCATGTTTACTATCTCATTAAACGATGTGTCTAAACTTAATCCTGTCCATGCCATGCCATCCTTAATCCCACGTATCATCGCATCGTCGGCTCAAATCCCATACTTGGCTCAGGTTTGGTATCATACATAAAATCATCTCTTGGCGGTCGCCACCGTCGCCTTTCTCATTAGTATTATAGCGAGCTTAATCCTCTCTTATGATGACGTTGTCATTGGAAGTGTGGTAAACGCGCTGGGACGAAATCCGTCTTTTCGAGCGATTCTGTGTCTTCAGGGCGTTGCGGACTCTTGGCACATTCCGAATCACCTCTTTTGGATACGTGGAGCTTGTCTTTGACCTCTTCCACGTGTCGGCAGTCAGCCTTTGAAGGCGAAGCTTCGTAAACATCGTCCTCTGCCACTTGTGGTTTCAAGTTAGAAAAGGACTTTGATTCAGATCTTGGTGTAAGACCCTTTTCTGCAGCAAGTTGTGCTGCAGCTTGCTTCTTTCTCTCGACAGCTTCATCTTCTTCCTTTTGTAGTAGATGCTCCTCTCGTTCTAGATCGTGTAGAGTTGGTGTTTCTGCGTCCGGCGTAATAGAATATGAGGTTGATCGACACTCCAGTCGGAATTCGTCTCTCGATGTGGAGGATCCTAACGTTGTTCGTGAGACCGTTCTTGACCCGGCTAATCCACCTGCTGGCCTTTTACCCTTACTGCTTGTCCTCACACTTTGTCCACTTCTGTCGTCTTTCCTGACCATATCGTATGTTACTTCATCGTCCAGTGGAACAGCATCTTCTTCGCCTTCGCCATCACTTGGGAACAGGTCTCCTCGTGATCGATACGAATCTGATGTATCACCTGACCCAGTCGTCCCGCTGCGCTTTCTAGTCACTGGTAGGTCGAGATCGAGGTCGGATCCGTCATCTGAATGTAGTAATGGTTCGTTTTCTCCTCCGCCATGTCGCCCTGGATGGTCCTGCAGATCTGCCGCACTAGGTTTGTATCGTAGAGTACCGCCCACTTTCCATGGTAGTTTACTGAGGAATCCAATTGGTTGTGTCTTCGGGATAACAGTCGGGTCGTCGTCCATGCTTGGTTTTCTTCGTCTATCTCGAGTTCCGTAACTCATACCGCGTTTCTTGCGTGGTTGTTCTGTCTCTGCTCCATTATGCCTTCGTGAACTGCCGGTACCAGCCAGCAATCTGTCCCAATCCTCATTACCCCATGCTCCAAAGAGACCGCTTTGCTCTTCATCATACCAATCATCGTAGAAATCGAAGCTGTATTCAGCCCTACTATGCGACAGCTCTCGTTCTCTTCGTCGTCGCAAACGCTCCTCAGGGTCACCTAAACATACAGTTGTACACTGTTCAATCGAGTTCCCGATGGAGGAGAAACAAGGGTTGATGTAATTATGCTGAAATGTCCAGATCCCAGCTGCCGCATTCTCTGTTATCGTCTCGGTATCGTGCGCAATCTGATTCCAACGTTGTCGCAGTCGGGGGTCCTCGAGGAATGCCATTGTGATAGTGGATATGACGTCGCAACATGGAAGCGCCGAAGTCGCAAGTTATTTTCGGATGGTGTAATAGGATTCGATAGAGCAGAAGATTGAATCTGGTTGGGATTCGAATTACTCAGTAGCCATGGTCGCCGGAGTCAAAATCTGCGATCAGTGGTCGAGAATACAATATCCTAAGTTCAAGTGGCTATGACATGGAGAAGATTGAGTTGAGTTGGGGCTGAGTGCTACCATACTGTACCAAAGTAAGACAGACAGCACAGCGGCTGTTGTGGCACGTGCAGCTGGGTGAGACGATTAATAGCTTGGGCTTTGTTGGGTGGGTGGTTGGGTGGAGGTACATGAAACGTATACGTTTGATGGCTGGCGGCAATGTACCCCTATAGGATCCACTGGGCTTGAACTGAATGATTCGATGATTCTTTAATATTGACGATCTTTGATGGCATGGAATTGTTCGAGAGGTGTTGGGGTTTGGGTTTTATCTCAGCTTGACGTCTCACATAAACACTAAGATCGATGTTGTAACAGGTACTGAATCTTGACGGGATAAGACAATAGCATTGTTTAGGGAGAAGCTGCTTAGCTGTGGTATTAAGCAATGCAAAAACGCAACAATAACAGTAACAATGATTCCAATCATCCACCAATCGACTCTTTACTTTCTTGGAATACGCATATTCGCCAGGACCCTCTCAATTAGCTCCTCTTTCGTAGCATTGGGATCTGGATGTAGGTTTCTCTGGAACAACTTAGCATACTTCACCTGTCATACGCAGGCTTCACTCACCTTCTCTAACCACAGTCGGCATTCTTCTCGAGACCATGTTTTGGGATCACCGGTAGGATCTGCCATAGGAGGAAACATCCCTTGACCATCGTTTCCCCAGATAGTGTATGCTGCTGCCATAGAGACGACACCTCCAAAGACTGAATCTCGGTTAGTACATGACTTACCCTGAAGGTGAGAAGCACTTACAGAGGACGACATTCTGGAAAGACGTTAGTAACATTTTACGTATTGAAATGATGATTACAATATTTGTGAGACATTTTCACTTACCTTGGACTTTAAGAGGCCATCAAGACGAGTAGACATTGTTGCACCGATGTTGGGTTCGTCTCTTGAGAAGAACTGTTTGAGCAAAACCCTAACGAGACACTTCGACAACAACAAATGTGCTTGACTAAAGATGTTTAGATAGAAGACCCGAGCCTCGATACGCTTTTTATATAGATCTTAAAACTGTCAACCTCAATCATATCACTATGAAAGGTGGCCAATTCGAATAACTTGACTGCTGCCTCCCATACCTGGCCACTCTGGTCTGCGCCACGTACTTCCTCTACGCCACACTTTCGGTGGATCGGCGCCCTTCACACCCGAACAGGTCCAGCCGCAGCGACTGGTCCGTGCACTCGACCCCCGCGAAGCAGCGCACAAAAGATAATTCCTTCTAAAATTCCTACTGAAATCGCAAACCCGTGCCTTTAACAAGTTACCTGTTCAACCCATTCCACCTTGAACTAACCGCCAAGATGCCTCAGGAGGTCGCTGATATCAAGAAGGTACGAACATTGGAATTCTTGAAATCAAGAGACTTTACTATCTAGAACGAAGTGCTGACTCAATTTCTCACAGTTCATCGAGATCTGCCGTCGCAAGGACGCTTCGTGTACGTTTTGAAACCGAAATAACCCATTACCACGCTCAGGGCGAAACGCAAATCGATTCTAACAATTAATTCCAACAGCCGCGCGGATCAAGAAGAACAAGCAGACCAACAACATCAAGTTCAAGGTCCGCTGCCAGAAGCACCTCTACACCCTGGTGCTCAAGGACAACGACAAGGCCGAGAAGCTTAAGCAGAGCCTTCCCCCCAGTATGCCCTCCTCCGACGATATTCCCGCGATGGAAACACAGTTCACTAACAATTTTCTCCCATCAGACCTGCAACTCACCGACGTCTCCAGCAAGAAGAAGTCTGCTTAAGAAGGTGGTTTGAAAAACGGGTAACTCTGGTTGTGGGAGGATTCACATGCACGAATGGGCGTCTCGGGATACCTTGCATTTCATCATGTGCTCTGAAAGGAGGATACTCGGATGAGTCTAAAAAAATAAAAAGAACGATTCGAGTCAAGACGTTTTGTCTAGCATTGTGTGATGAATGCTTTATTTCTACTAATGCATCAAGGGCTTGTGTTCGAATCGGGAGACTCTGGTATCTTCGAGCTTTGATGCAATACCGGACTCTATCAGCTCTTCGGAGCTGGGAGATGCGAGGATGACCATATTTTCTCTTCCCTCTTCTTCTACCTTCCACCCTGCCCACATCCTCTGATTTGATTCTGTCGAGGATTGTGTCTCAACCGCGTGAAATGCCTTCTCGAGTTTAGCCTTTTCTTCAGGCTTCACTGATATTTTCCAGATCTTGACCGGCCCTCGAGCAAAAGTGTCGCCACGGAAGCAATTGTTTCCCTTCACAGGCGTCCAGTGGTACAGAAGAACAGAATCCTTGTCTTGGCGGATGAACTTCTTCAGTTCTTGCATCAGACCCATGTTTTCTTGACTTTGGATCCATTCGTTGTGTGCATCCACAGATTCCCACGGAGCTGTGAGAAGCAAGCGCGGCGAATCATCTTCACTGATCCAAACATCCGTTGTATGGCTGTATGGCTTCCCTTCTAGGAGCTGCGGCTGGTGTCGAAGGATCCATTGGGTTTGAACTTGCTGGGTTTTTTCAAGGACCTCTTTCAGCTCCTCTGTATTGTGATCGGCTGATAGCTGAATAAAGGCGACTTCTGTGACACCCTCCATGATGCCTACATATGCTGTCAGACGGCAAGTATATTGAAAGCTCCGGTTTTGGCGATATTGATGGTTGAATGATACGGGTTGATGTATAGATTGGGTATTTCATATCTATCTACATGAAGCGGGGTTCGCTTGGTGATGCGGCACAGTGATGCCTGAAGAACGCCAGTCAACAATTCACTCGTCAGCTGTCATGCCGAAATCAAGAACGATAACCCAAGTACTTCCCCCACGCTCGGGTAAAAAAGTGAAGATATCTTGAGGTTCGTTATCTTGGGGTTGCACAAACGTGACTGAGCTGCCAAACAGAGACCGCTGACTGTGCTTTGATAACCTCAAGTTCTGGACGCAATGCAACGATGACTGCTTTGTGTGGCCTTGAGCAATGCTACTCTTCGTCGGGATTCCCACCTCCTTGAACTTGGAGAAGATCAACGTGCTAGCACCGGGACCCTTGATAGTAAACTACCGATAATCCGGTAGATTTTGAACTTCCTTTTTCAATCATGACATCCTTTCAAACCTTAATGGTATTGTACAGCACATTTAGCTGTTCGGTACCAGGAGAAGTCTAGGGGGAGCGTGGTCTGTCGGTTCCTTCGGCTTCAGTAAGAAGTAAATCCTGACTGCGTCTCTGCCGTGTGTAAAACTTTAGCAGGATTTGCACTGGAAAGGATGGCCATCCTCCGACTCTACCCTCCTCCCATGTTCGGCACCAAGGATCGACATGTAATTCGATGGTATTTTGTATTGGTTGTGATTCAAGATACTGGAATAAACATCTAAGTGGAGAGGATTGGTTCTGCGATGGAGGTCAGTCGTGGTTATGTATTCGTATAAAATATATGCGAATACGAAAAGTGTTTCGTAGCTGCAAAAGAGGAGTTGTTATCTCTGGGACAATTGAATAAAGTCGCTCTGCATTATCCAGTCGGAGGGATGATACAACCACACACACCAATAAGTCGGGTCACAATTGCTTACTGCAGGCACCAAAGATGGCTGGATGGATGGATGGATGGATGAATGTCAGGAAGTATATTTTACCCGCCTGTCTGTCGTCATCTTTTAGCTTCGCCGCATTACGTCGTAATCGCAACGACTTCAAAAGTTCATTGTCAACTTCGGCAGATATTTTTGCGTTGCAGCTGAACAGTTTCGTAACTTGATTTACAAAACTGTATCAACCAACCGGAGCTTATCCCACTAGAAACAGCATCTGTCTAGCGTATTGATTCAGCTGGAACGTGGGGACCAGGGTTGTCATACGCTTGCTGAGTGGTTTTGGATCCGGCCTATGGCATCGTCTGGACGTTGTCATCGTCATCTATCACGCGTCTCCAAGCACCGATGCCTATCTACCAGAGATATTTTATTCTCAGCTCCTTTTGTCTGTCTTGAATCTCCATTCCGGGAGTCGTCGCATTCTTTCGTTACCATCTGCATTGTCCTGCTTCCTCGTTCGATTTTCCACTATCGGTTGCTGCATCGACAAATCGCGGATAGCCGGGTGTAAGTCGTTAGTTGTGGTGGGCTCAGGCTCAATTTTCCAGATACTGTACCAGACCAATACCCCTAAAAGTCTAGACCTGGTGCTAGACCGCTATTTTGAGTTCTTCCAATTGGCGTCTCAACATTACTGTACACATTTAATTCAGCTACGGACGGACCCAAAAGAAGACAGATATTGTTGTGCTTGAATGGCAGTATCATTGTTTCAAGAGGTGATTTCATCTATATTCTGTCATATCATTTATTAGGCTAAAGATCGACTATAGCAGTTAGATTGTAACCCAAGTCGTTAAGCCTTGTCTCGTTAAAGACCGTTCCACCTCATCTTGTTTGCTCGTTGGTAGAGCCACGATAAAGCGTCTGCAGGCTGCACAATCGAGGCACACGCATCCGAGCCCTTTCCTATTTCGGACGACGGTTGTTCCTGCCAACTGACTGAGGTGTGTCAAAGAGCAGGTACATTGATCCAGGGACAAAGCAAAGACCAAGACCAAGACCCATTGGAAGGAACGAAGGAGGACTGCGGGGGGTCTCAATTACACGCCAGTACATTTCAGTTTCTAACTAAGCCAGCAGTTACGTTCTGGACTGGGCTGCATGCAACTGAACTGACGCTCCTTCCGTGACGTTACGATCCAACCTGGTTGAAATACCTTATTCGTTCTTTCTTCGGCTCGCACTTGCATTCTCATTGTTGGATGCTAAGGAAAGTCCGTCTTTGCCGGCGTATTATTTAACCTCCCTTGTTGCCGACTAATCTGATTTATTTCAACTTATTACACCCCCGCTCTCAAATCTACCCAAGGTCACTTTCCACCCCCTGACGATAGTAGTCACCAGAACGGCAACCTCTAATTTACCGACCCAAACAACCAACTTCTTCCTTGCAACCTTCCTTCTCTTCGATATTTATTCCTTACTATCGTTAACCTTTTTCGTCTTCAATCCTTCCCTGCAATAAACACGCTCCACGATATATCTCCAAACACGAAACACATATCGCACAGACATCATCTACTGACAGGGTCGATCACCACGTATTGAGATTACATTAACATTCGACCGGTCCCAGACGCGCAACGTCCCAATTGCATCCTCATGCCTTCTTTAAACCGAACCATGGTTACCGAGCTCAATGGCAACCATGCCAATGGAAACGGCAATGGTCACAGTCATACATCCGATTCTGGTTCGGAAACATCTGGCGAATCGAGCAACGGCAGCATCCCTCGTCGCATGAAACTGAACCGCAAAATGTCTAGCCCTATGGCACCTCCTTTCATGGTATCAGCACCAGGAAAGGTCATTGTTTTTGGCGAACACTCTGTTGTTCATGGCAAGGTATGACAGACTTATTTGATTGTTAATTCCATACTTACTTCGCCATTGGCGCATAGGCAGCCATCGCCGCAGCCATCTCTCTGCGGTCCTACCTACACGTTACTACCCTTTCCAAGTCGAAACGAACCGTCTCCCTCCGATTCGCCGATATCGATCTCGTCCACACCTGGAACATCGACGACCTACCATGGGAAGCCTTCCAACAACCGTCCAAGAAGAAGTCGTACTATTCTCTCGTGACAGAGCTCGACCCCGATCTCGTTGCTGCTATTCAACCACACATCGAAGTCGTTTCCCCCAATCACCCTGAGGAAATCCGAAGAGTACACCACAGCTCCGTGTCAGCTTTCCTATATCTTTTCCTATCGCTAGGATCGCCTTCATTCCCCCCTTGTCTTTATACTCTCCGCTCGACAATACCAATTGGTGCCGGCTTGGGCAGTAGCGCATCAGTTTCAGTATGCCTTGCGGCTGCCCTTCTTCTACAGCTACGGACGCTGTCTGGTCCTCACCCTGATCAACCTGCAGATGAGGCCCGGCTCCAAGTCGAAAGGATCAATAGATGGGCGTTTGTGTCAGAAATGTGTATTCATGGCAACCCTTCAGGCGTCGACAATACCGTTGCGACGCAAGGCAAGGCTGTCGTGTTTCAACGAACAGATTACTCCAAGCCACCAAAGGTTCGCCCAATCTGGGACTTTCCCGAACTACCTCTGTTGTTGGTGGACACTCGACAGGCCAAATCTACTGCACATGAGGTTGCCAAGGTCGCAAGTCTCAAGCAAACGCACCCCAAGCTCGTAAACAGCATTTTAGACGCCATGGACAAGGTCACAGATTCTGCTTCAGAACTGATCGAAGGAACATCTTTTGACAACAAATCTGTTGACGATCTTAGCAAGGTTGGTAAGTTGATGACCATCAACCATGGCTTGCTAGTATCGCTAGGAGTTTCCCACCCACGTTTGGAACGAGTACGAGAGCTGGTCGACCATGAGGATATCGGATGGACCAAGTTGACCGGTGCTGGTGGTGGTGGCTGCTCCATCACCCTTCTTCGACCTGATGTTCCTGTGGAGAAGCTCCAGAAGCTTGAAGGACAACTCGAAGCCGAGAACTATGCCAAGTTTGAGACTACTCTTGGAGGTGATGGTATTGGTGTCCTCTGGCCAGCTGTTCTCAAGAACGGTACCGAGGAGGATGAAGAAGGTGGCATGGAAATTGACTTGGAGAAATTCCTAGAGGCTGAAGGCACTGAAGGTGTCGAGAAGCTCGTTGGAGTACATGGTGATACTGGAGAAAGAGAGGGATGGAAGTTCTGGAGAGTGGAAAGCTAGCGACAAATACTAACAAAGATAAAAAGGCGTGCTCGAAGTTCAGGCATTCACTCCAATGTATTACTATACGGTTATAAAGCCATGCGACGCCGGACATGACCAGGAAATTTTAGAAAGCGGTTGGGAAAGGAGTCGCCTGATTTGGAGTTCGGTGCCTTCACTTAGGGCACATATATGATTATAATTTAGTAATGCAATAAGTTCTTTCTATTACCGTCCACGTTGCTTACTATATGTCGTTCAAGTCTGGAGTTTTATACAAGTGAAAACAACATTGGAGGCTCATGGCGGGCCACGTATACTGACTGACAATCTCCACCATTGACTACTCCTTTGCACCGCTCTTCAAAAGCTGTACCCTGTATTTCCAGTATCCTTCTCGTACAGGGTCCCACTTCTCACTCAACCGTCGCAGACACAATTCGGCCTTGTCCTTGTCACCCTCGTCATCGTAGAGCTTGGCCAGAAAGTCAAGCGCATGAGAACTACGCACCTCCTCTGAATCCTCACCCAATGCACTGACGAAGCCCTCAGCAAACTCCTTCATAGAAGACAGGGGACGAGTACCCTTGGCCAGGACGGCAAAGAGGTAGTTCCAAGGAGATTGGTTTTGCGGTGCAAGATCGATCTTTTCTTTACAGTACTTGATCTCACGGTCAAGCGTCTCTGCTGGAACACGAGGATCTGCTTCAGTGGGACCAGATCCAGAGGTTGAAGCTGTTGGGTCTGAAAAGACAAGATAAAAGCGGTGCGACCAAGCTGAGTTGTTTCGCACGTCCTCCTCGATGTGATTCTGCGTAGAAAGAAGCTCGCTCATGGTCCACATGGACAGCTTAGAGACGAGATACTGACGGTATGACCAAACATGGTAGTTCTTGGCATCCTCTTCCAACATGCGGGTGATGAACTGCGTCTCAGAGCGGGCAAGCTTTCGAACTGTCTGGTCATCTTCCTCGATGATAGGATAGTAGTAGTCCATAAGGAGCTGACGATGATTCCAGATCTGGTAGTTCTTGAGGTTTGCCAAGGCAACCTCGTTCAACCATTTGATCTCATCAGGGATACTGAGCTTGAGGACGGAAATAATCTTGAAGCGGAACAACCAGACAGTGTAATGCGCTGGGTTCATTGAGATGACGTGCTCGGTCAGACGTAGACTTCGGGGAGAGCATTCGTCCGCGGCCATGACGGCGCGGAGGTAGGAGACGGCTAAGATGCTTTTCAGTCAGTCACTCCTTTAGACCCTGTGGGCAGCGTCGGACGTACCCTCGGCATAGTCGTCCGGGTAGGCAATCTGCGCGAGGGCGCCTTCGGGCTCGTTTTGCGGAATGGGGATGACATCGTCCCACTCGGGATCATTGGCTAGAGTGCCCGTGATCTCGCCATACAAGTCCCTCTTGAGCGCAGCCATGGCTTTTCTCCTCGTCTTTTCAGCGGTGATTTCCTCGGCGGATACTTCGTGCTGCTTCTCTTGCTTCCTGAGAAACTGGCGGTGTTGGATCTGCAGCGACGTGAGCTTGGCGTGCTTGAGGGTGCGCTGCTGAAGCTCGTCGGGCGAGTATGATCCGATATCTCTGCCGAAGCGATCTGTTCCCCAGGCGTAATCGCGAGGGAGTCTGCGGATAGGAAGACCCTCTTTAGTGACGAACTTCCAGAACTCGCGCTCTGTCTTGTTGGAGAAGGGCACGCGGCGATTTACGGCGGGATGGATGAGGTTAACGTGTGCGTATGTCTTCTTCTCGGCGGGAGTCAGAGACGATAGGCCGACTTGCTGACGACGCTTCTCGACGGGGTTGGTTTGGAAGAAGCGCTGTTCTGAGCGCTGTGCGATGGTGTCTGGGGGAGATTCTGGAGCAGCTGGGGACAAGGTTAGTAAAGCGATGCCTGGATAGATATAGCTTTGAGAAACCTGCCTTTGGGCTCGGGGGCTGAGACCTTGGGGACGACTTTGGTCTTGGGTGGCATTGTCGAGAGTTGGAGAGAGCGCGAGGTTGTGATGGATGGTGGGGTTTGTCACTTGGTACATTTTTGCTTGATGGAGAGGGCTGCAGGGGACCATGTTACCCCGCCAAAGTGAAGCTATTGTTCTCGAAGCCATATCAGAGAACAATACAAAAAGCACGCCCTGGGAATATTTTAATATGTTGAGCAAACAAATAGGGGTGTCATTAAAAGTCAAAGTCATTGTTGGTCTAATCTGATTCATCTGTCTAGGCGAAAGCTTTGGATGAAAGCCATGATCATCCGAAGGTCATCATCCTATTATTCTATGCATGCGCTATGATATCCTCGCTTTCCATTGTGGTTTAGTAGTCTGGGAAAAGTCCTATCGTCTTCCCGGACGTTGTCTAGACCGACGGTTTCCTCTGCCTGCTCCTGGGGAAGTATAACTTGCACCCTATGCCTTCTTGACGCGGGGCTGTTTAGCAGAGTTGGCTCTGTTGCTATCCTCGCTGAGCGCACTTCTAGCCTTACCAAAGGTCATCGAAAAGGCTTGTGCTGTTGTGGTCGTCGATATCTGTTCGTTTGCTGCCCAACCCTACAGGGCGCGAAAGTTTTGAGACATGATCAGCCACTTCCTGATGCCCCTGGGAGGAAGCTTTGTCATAGCCTCCCAATTGGGCACCAGAACGAATGTCTCGTTGAACATCTTCTGCGGCGCCTCCCTGCCCTTTCCGTATTGCACTCTGCCCATAACAGTCACGAGGACGCTCATCTTCTCGCCGTTCTTCTCCCTCTTGGCGTTGTCGTAGATGTTCTCGGGAGCGCCCATGGTGAACGAAGGGTTAAGGACGTGGGCGTCGAGAGATTCTATCTCATAATGCACGTCCTTGCCTTGGGTTTCGAGGAGTTTGGAGTAGTCGGCAGGTGTAGGGACGACGGCGCCGTTGATGGAGATGTCTGCGGAGACGGGGTATCGCGACGAGGAGTTGATGTAGAAGGGCAGGAGATCAGAGTGTCGGTTGACAGCTTGGTAGTAGTGGGTGGTGAAGACTTCAGCCGCTGGAAGTTTGTTAGCTTTGCAATCAAGTTTTCGCGAATGCGAAGACGACTTACCGTCACTCGAGGCCTGCACCTCGTTTGTGGTGTTTGGGAGCGGCATAGTTGTATTGGAATGTGTGTTGCTAAATGTAGAAGAAACTCAAATGGATGAAAGAAGAATAAAGAGAAAAGGATTTATGTTAAAGAGTTTGGCGCAAAAGTGAATCACTGTAGGCAGAACTTAGAAAGGATGCCTGCGATGATGATGATGGAAAATTAGACAGTTATCGGAGAAACCAATGCGCACAGTGCATTTTTTTGGGCATCTTGAGTTCACCTGTAGTGCAAGTAACGCCATCTCCACATCTTGCTCAAACAATAGCAAGACGAGAGCTCTTAGAAGCTTAAAATTGCCATGAGGGCATTCAGACTTCAATCAATACAAGGCTTGCGCCAAGTCCAGTCGAGATTATCTCGTCAATCTAGCTGGATTCGCCCAGGATGTCGAGTCTTGCAAACGCCCACTTCGCGATGGAGTAGCTCCCAGAGCTCTGCGACAGACAAGGAGAAGCCGTATTATGTGACCACGCCCATTTTCTATGTCAATGCTGGTGAGTTATGTGTTCTCGTAGCTTGAGCTTTACTAATTGTTCACTGTAGCTCCTCATATTGGCCATCTCTACACTATGGTCTTGGCCGATGTCCTCAAACGATGGAAAGCGATCAATGGCAAAGAAGCATACCTTTGCACGGGAACCGACGAACATGGCATGAAAATTCAACAGGCAGCTTTGAAGGAGGGAATTTCACCTAAAGAGCTATGCGACAATAATTCAGACAAATTCAGGAATCTGGCCGAAGTCGCCAATATTTCCCACGACTTCTTCATCCGAACCACCGATCAAGAACATAAAGACGTTGTTCAACAATTTTGGCTTCTCCTCAAGGCTCGTGCACCTGAGGGATTGGGTCTTTATAAGGGAAAGCATGAGGGATGGTATTGTGTTAGTGATGAGTGCTTCTATCCAGAAGATCTGGTTGAACCCAGCGTTGTGCCGCAGACTGGTCGCAAGATCATGGCTAGCACTGAGACAGGTAATGAAGTCGAATGGATTTCCGAGACCACATGGTTCTTCCCTCTGTCCAAGTACAAAGAGAAACTACTGCGTTTTTACGATGAGAATCCTGATTGGATCCAGCCAGCTCATCGTATGAACGAAGTCAGACACTGGGTCGAAAACCACCTTGAGGACCTCTCAGTTACTCGCCCGACGTCAAGATTGAACTGGGGAATTAGTGATCCCGAGGACCCAAGCAGCACCATCTACGTCTGGGTGGATGCTCTCGTTAACTATCTGACCGTCACTGGATTTGGCTCCAAGTGGCATGTTGACGATGCGGACACAGGTAAATGGCCAGCAGATGTACATGTCGTCGGCAAGGATATTATTCGATTCCACGCAGTATACTGGCCTGCTCTGCTCATGGCTGCAGGTCTCCCTCTACCAAAGAAGATTCTCTGTCATAACCACTGGACCATGTCTAATCGCAAGATGTCCAAGTCCCTTGGAAACGTCGTCAACCCCTTCTCCGCCGTGCAAAGATGGGACCTTGACCCTCTGCGATACTTTCTTATGCGAAATGGTAGTCTCAAGGGCGACATGGGCTATTCAAATGAATCTATCATGGCCATTTACGAAAAAGAACTCCAAGCCAACATTGGTAACTTGTTTAATCGCATTTCTCGTAACAAGAACTTTTCTTGGTCTACTTTGGGAGCTGTTGAGGCTGCTAGGAATGGTGAATTTGACGATACCACGAAAATTGTGTCTCATGGAGCCGAGAATGTCGACTTTATGAGTCTCGAATCCACACTGGAGAACGCACCTGGAGCTATTCGACGTGATATGGATGAGATCAACTTGAGCAACGCTCTTCGAGGCATCTTTGAGCTTCTCCGAGAGGTAAATAGTACCCATTTTGCACTATGTGAAGCCTACTGACTGTTTCCAGACAAACCGCTTCATTACCGACACTGAGCCCTGGAAGATGACCAAGGATCAAGACCCCAATGCCAGAGTTCGTATCAATTGGGTCATTTATCGGTGCGCAGAAGCCTTGCGAATCGCCGGCATCCTACTACAGCCCATTATGCCTACAAAGGCAGAGAAGCTCTTGGACAACCTAGGTGTAAATCCAGAGCGACGCACCATCGAGTTTGCTTGCAAGGACACTGATCTCGAATATGGCACGCCGCCTCTTACAACCAACAACATCAAGCCCAACGGCTTCGAGACCCTGTTTCCTCCCGTTGCAGCCATTGACCTACCTGAAACCCCCATCAATACACCCAAAGGTAAAGCCAAGGTGAAGAATAGGCTAGGTCGTGTGGCAAGCTCTTTGGCTGAAGAAGCTCGAGAAAGTAAGAAATAGTTGAATCGGATTTCCAAAGAAATGAGTCATGAAAAATGTAAAATATGTACAATAATATCAGCAAGAATTATGTCCGTCTGCTGTCTGTCTTGTATGTGGTTAAAAGCCATATTGGTGCCCCATCTCAACTCGATTTTTCACCAATGGTGTGAGGTGAATATTGACTTCACAACTCACACCAGACAACCTCAAAATGAAGATCAATCAAAGTACAGGTAAACCACACCCTTTAATCATTTCAACAAGATTGTTTACGCATGGTAGCTATCTCAACAAGTAATGCCCTGCTTGTCCCATATGAAGCTCACCATGTGCGACAATATCACGCATGGATGCAAGATCCAGTAAGTTCTCATTACCCTCACCACATGTCTCGAATGCTCACATTTCCCAGGATATCCAAGAAGCTACCGCTTCAGAGCCCATGACTTTAGAGGAGGAATACGAAAATCAGCAGTCATGGCGCACGTCATCCGATAAACTCACTTTCATCGTCTGCGCGCCCGTCACACAAGACGTATCGCTCGTAAAAGCTGGCACAGCTGATGCAGACACTCTTATGCGTGGTGACATCAACTTCTTTCTCTATCCGTTCGAAAGCGAAGATGAAGATGAAACAATGGACACCAAAGGCTGGGTCACAGGTGAAGTAGACGTCATGATCGCTTCACCTTCGCATCGCGGACAGGGTCTTGGTCGAGCGGCAGTTTGCGCACTACTCGTCTATATCCAAAAGCACATCGATGGAATACTAGCAGAGTATGGGGTGAAGGAGCTGAAGGGGTTGATGGTTAAGATCAAAGAGGGAAACAAGGGCAGCAGAGCTTTGTTTGAGAAATTGGGTTTTGTGCAGAAGGGAGAAGTAAATTACTTTGGAGAGGTTCTGATGACGATCGGATGGGAGGATGTTGTTAAGAGGGATTGGTGGAAGGGGGCCGAGGAGGAGTTTAAAGAGGTGAGGTATGAGCTGGGAAGTGAGTGAGTGTTATAAGGTAATATCCCACCTAACAGAAAGGTTGACCTCTAAGCATTGAGATGCGGAAATAAACAGTCTAAGCCTTTGCTACCAAAACTAACATTCTACAAGATCAATCCCTCTCCAAGTTAGCTGTTTGTCGCGTTGCCCTATCGACAATAGCCAGAGCGCCACGCAGCTTCTCAATATCATGCTCAAGCTCCTTTCGTCTTCTAGCAGTGTTCTCATTCTCTCCGCCCACAATTCTCATCTCTTCCTCTGAAAGCCCAAGAATACGATTCGTGCTAAGACCCCAAACGGGTCCGTCCTCGGCAGTAACGAATGATTGAACGACGTGCATGTTGACGTTACGAATGAAAGCGTCCAGAGAAATCTTGGTAGGTTAGCATTGTCTTTGAAGAAGGGATGAGTCTCATACCTTGTAATATACCTTGAGAACGTCATGGACATCGATGACCATGTTCTTCTTTAGACTAGGATGAATAGAGTTGAAACAAAGTGAGAGATCGCTGTCAGGGCCTGTGTAGGAGTTGCTGAATGCTTCAAAAAATCTGAACCTTCTCCAATTAAGGATCTCGTCCCCGAACCGAGATCCAGTCGATTGCAGTCTTGTACACTTGGTCTCCATCTCACAGTGAGACCTACAGCGATCATACGCTTGAGCCTCAGATTGATAGAAGGACGATGCCAGGAGAGACCTTAGTTCTCTAGACATGAGTCCTGTGTCTCCTTCGAGTGGACAGACAGCATCAAGTATAGAGCCTGTACAGTTACTGACTGTTGCAGCGACACGCTGGAGGTGACGCTCTGCGATAGCAGTCCACTTCTTGACTTGCTCCTGGTACATGTCTGGATAGATATCAGGGTTGATGATCCCATCAAGTTGAGATACTTGATAAATCGACAATTTCTTGTTGATGGTTTTCATGAGATCCTTGGTATCTCGAACCTCGGATAAACCAGGGAAGGCCTTGTTCAAAGAGGCGTCAACTGCCGCCTTAGGAGTGGTGTGAGTATATGGGGGTAGAGCTTCGCCTTCAGCATTGGCCTGTGCTTGGAGTGCGATGCGCTCCTCAACCAAGGCTACAGGGTCAACATCAACATCTTCAAAGTGCCAAGTCCCACCGCAAGTTCGCATGAACTTGTCAAACTCCGCATTCAACCGGCTGACTTCTCTGCAGATCTCCATACTAGGATGAAGAAAGCCAGGGCGTTCGAGGGCTATTTGTGCCTTCTCCTCGTACTTCCGAACAGTCCCAACAACATACTGCTGCCTTGCAGCATGGCTGGTACGAGGTTCTCCAAGCATGACCTTTTCTTGTAATTTTTCTTCAAGATTATGTTGAATTGTGGTGCGCAGTGTTGGGAAGCATTCTCGGATCTTTGAGCTCAGAAGAGTCCCGAGATACGATTTGGCCGCCGAGGACCCAAGACGTCTTGGAGAGACTGAGTTCCAGGGGCTTCTGCCGAACAGCTTCTTTTCTGCGGTGCTGAGGTCGAAAGAGTCAGGATCTTTGTCTGCTCGGTTGCGAACAAGGAACCAGCCATCACGAATGCTTCCGAGACTGTGGGTAGAATTGCCGGTTGCGATTGATACGATCTTATTTGAAGTTAGTCAGGTGAGTGAAGTTGTGCATCATTTCAGTTGTTAGACTTACTCTCTTTGCTGCTTCAGGTTCATGCTGCACCATATCACACTTGGTGAAGACGCCAACGAAGCGATCTTGTTTAATAGGCTTTTTAGCCAGCCTCAGAATCTCCTGTCGATCAAAGTCTGTGGGAGCATCAACAACACAGCTTGCAAAAGTCAGTATTTCTGTCTCAAAGATTGGCCACAATCTGACTTACATAACGATGTTATCTTCATTGTTCATATACTCCTTGACCATGCTCTCGACCTTGGCTTGGTCTGTCTCATTGACAGTGGAAGCATTCTGGAATGTGCCGGGAAGGTCGAGAATGCTAAAGTAAGAACGCTGCGGGCCAGACAATTCGACCTTGAGGACTTCTGCTACAAAGTTCTTTCTGTCGTCTCCCAAGCCCGTTCGGAGACCCATGAATTCAGATGAAATCTGCCAGTGTTAGTCTCAGTGATAATCGAAATTGATAGAAGTTTTACCTCTTCGATAACCTTGGCGAATTTCTCTTTGGTGAGAACCTTGCCACTACATTCATAGTTCTTGATGTTGTCTGATGCAGGGTCCAAACCAGGCACATCGACCTCGGCGGGGTCAATTGTGATGCGGAAGGAATCATCGCTATCCGGTTCCGTACGTCGAGACACAATACGGGTAGGGAACCGAGTGCAGCATCCGCTGTCGACAGGAAATGGGATGCCAGTCAAGCTCTGTAGAAGAGACGACTTTCCGGAAGACTGGCCTCCGACAATGATGAGCTATCCTTTGTTAGCAACGAGTCACATTGTATCATGTGCGAGTATGCATACCTGCGGAATACTCAATTCTCCAGCCCCAAAAGATTGAAGTGCATCAATAGCATCGAACAAGATGCGATTGTGCTGACTATCAAAAGGATCCTCTGGCATGATATTTTGACGAGACTCGGTTGCAGACGCAAAGCTCACGGGTGTGTCCGGTTCAACAGTGACACTTGGGCGACGTGAACGATTTGGTGATGCGCCGGTATCATCAGATATGTATCCAACGCCTGAGTCGGCAGGAGACTTTGCACGAATCTGACTGGAACTCCCTTTAATAGAGATGAGTCCATCAGCAGACTTGAAAGAGGTTCGAGGCTGAGGGTGCATTGTAGGAATATCAACTGGGCCAGCCATGATGACTTGTAGATCAATGAAATAGTATGAAGAGGATTGGGAAAGAGAAAAAGGAAATAGGGTATATGAATATCAATTGAGAACAGGAAAATGGATTGTCGTCTGTCACTACAGGTCGGATATCATGTCATTTTATACTCGCAAAATGACTTGATGGTAACATCGTAGTAAGTGAGCTACGAGCTTTGGACATGGTGGATGAAGAAAGGATGCAGGTCTGGACTGCCATCACATCTGTTTCTCATGCAACTACGCGCCAGTTTTGTTTGAATCCACTTGAATTCAAGGGTTCATCGAGTCAAAGCGATTCTATCGCCAGTAGGAAGCTCTCGCGAATCTTTTTCCGGTGCAGAATATCTTGCTATTTGAGAGATGGCTAACTCTTCGGGCCAACAACAGTGGGGTTTGGATATGCAGTGCAGATATCTGTGTAAGTTGTCGCTCGAGGGCCATAAGACGAGTAGAACATTGAAACAAAAATAGTTTCTGGACCACATAGAGTTCAGGTAGAGGTCGCGGAAGGATTGATCAACCGTTTTGAAACATTGGTGTTCGTTTTCATTGGGCGATGGCCTATATGCTGTTGGTTGACGGCAACTCCTTCAGCTTTCTGCAGGGGTTGAGCGCATAGCTGGTAAGCTGAGAAGCCAATATGTATACCAAATTTGGCAACCCGAAGAATCGACCTTATCCGATCTGAATCCCAGTCGACATCTCTCTTTATGAGATGCATGACCATGGGAACATGATGGCCAGGTTCATTGGAGGGGATGAACAATGGTCGGACCCCAGAGTGTAGACTTGAGGTCGTCACATCGGCCTGGAGAGGCTCAGCTCAACCAACAACTAACAACGGCGGCTACACAAGAGAGTACCAATCGAATCCGGGTACGATATCTTCCTCCGGCCATCGGTTGTGAGTTGTACTCAAAATTCGTTACTATCAAGCGCCCGGCTTGCTTCCGTGTGTCTGGGGTCGCTTCATCGCGGAGTAAGAACATTGCTTTGTCAGCGCTGGGATCAACGTGCAATGTTTCCACTGTAGAATCATCTTTTCTCCATTCAACTTTGAAAGAATGGCTCGCACATTGATACTTCAGTGAACGATTTCGTGGGTAGAATGCAAAGTTTAGTCGTATGTGAGGAGCAAGTTACAACGTGCAGTCAATAGGAAGATTGTGGCGATGGCGACATCTAAGGTTATTTGATTTATCATGTGAGTTGTAGACATATTCCTCATAGATGAAGCAAAGATTCGAAGGTGTTGATGGTGTTGAATCAGGTGCAAGTCAAAAAGGAAAGAGCGCTTGTTTGATGCAAACTGAAAGGATTGTCCACTCCAGCGCACAGCACCTTCCCATTAGACAAACTGTCTTTGAAAGAGTTTCAAAGACACTTCTTGTCGTTATGATAAGTTACCAAAAGACTTCAGAAAAACTAGACTGATTTATGTCGACATTCAAAAGCCATCTGCATCTAAAACGATATCTCGTTATATGGTACAGGGTAGGTTGCCCCACCGTGGATAGCAGCGTCAATTCCGAGGTTGGCCCAAAATTTCAACATTCAACATCACCAATTCCTATCGCCCGTTGCATCAACACATCATCAGCCGCAGTCTCTCTAGCGCTGCATGCTAGTAATCACAATGAACACAATGTTCTCATCAATCACGCGCCTCGCGCGCCCGGTCATCGCCAAGTCCATCACCCAATCGCCTAGGTACAGCCCTCGATATGCCTCTATCCAACAATCGCTGACCTCATCAGGACATTCACAACCCTCGTCCCTCTCCGACCCTCCCTAACCCCTATGAACGGCGCCATCCGAAGAACCGTTCTACCATCAAGCTTCACTCCTTCGACAGGTGCCTCGGCCGATATCGTGCCTTCAAGCGCCATCTCAGCACACCCCGCGATGGGCGATATGCAAATCCGCTGCGGACCCCGAAACACCATGAATGGACACACTAGACTGGTGCAGAAGCGCAGACATGGATTCCTCGTCCGTAAGCGAAGCAAGACAGGAAGGAAGATTCTCCTCAGGAGGAAGATCAAGGGTCGAAGGAACATTGCCCAGTAGGCGATGACCGCTGAGACATTTAGGAGGCTGGATGACACGTCAATGAAGCCGCAGCGGCATGTGTACGATACGAAAAGGATAGAGAGAGGTGGTTTCTGGGTCCAGATGTCTCTAAGCCACCCTCGTACGATACGAAATCTGTACAAAGACTACAAAAACAAAAAATCTTGCACTATGGTCTCTCGGCGTGGTGCCGATAATGCTTACTCGAAGCTGAAGCTTAAACAGGGGTTCATCATGCAAAATGCACGAACAGCCAGTTCCAGACTGCACACGAACGTCATTGAAGCTGACAGTTTGGGGTTGACACATTTGGTCGACGTCGAGTTTGGAAGGAGGTTAAGCAAGATTGAAACGCCAAAATATCAAATTCGAAGCACCTGACTTCGGAGGTATTCTCGAATGAGAAAGAGATTTATAGTACTGTACTACGTAGTAGTTCCGATAGATCAATGCAGTACTAGTTTGGAGCTTGGCTGTAGCTTCACCGGAACTAGTCGACAACACCATGACAATGTGAGGAATAGTGTCAAACCCCGCATCTCAAAAGTGACAATCACAGGCTTTTAGTCAGGGCAAGAAAAAGGTGCATTGAGTTTTGCGTGTTCCTCGGTTTGTTTTTTGCTGGTGTGACCACCTGCAGGTCTTGGGTTGCGCCGATCATCAGGTACGCAGTGAGGTGAGCGGGAGAAACTAGTGAGTGTTTAGGCGGATGAATTAGAGATGAGATTTATATCATTGGAGCGCGTTTCATTTTAGTCTGTGAGAGCTTGAGGTTCTGGTTATTTGATTAATGAATCGTCGATACGAACATATAGTTTCAGGTGTTGAGAGCCTGGTCACAAGCGTATGCAATTCATTGTCGTTATCTCCGTCTCGGAATCCGTTCTATCCAGAGTAAAGATGATAACAATGGTGTGCAATAGACTGCAGCTTACATCGGCCCGCCTTGCATTAACAAAAATACAAGATGGTGTGCAGACTGATAAAAGAGGTAGGTGTCAAGGAAATGAGATGTCAGCCAGCTGAATAAGTGTGTCGTATAGGTGATTGCTTTTGTAAATAAAGGAGGTACAATATCAATCAATCTATTACTCTATGCAAATCATGTGCTATTTTAGTATCATCTGTTATCGACACGATCATCGTTTTAAATCGTGGCGATATACATAGACGAACGGGTTGAAGCGAGATTCGATTGATTAACTCTACAGAGTTATCTACCTACCAAATGTAGACACTGATGGGTTAGGTATTCGGATTCCCCCAGATATTGGTCGGCACTTGTGATTTCTTTCTCCAGATTACAATCCCGATTCAGTCGACACTCAAAAACCTGTTTTTTACCTTCTGTAAAAGTGCCCCCCACCTACGCAAAAGGTCCCTTGCTCAGCAACCCTTACCTGAACCAAAAAAAAAAAAGGTTCACGATGTTGCAGTTTGCGATAATTAATTGATGACTACATGCTGAATCTACATGCATGGCGGTCAAGGCTGAAAGCAAGGGTTGACCCGAATGGGCTGCAATATGGGTTCGTATTCTGGGTCATTTGTCTGTCGATCGTGGTGCAAATAATGGTACTCTACTCTACTCTACTCTACTGCAAGTGATAGAATCCAGGACAAGACCTTTTTGTGAAAGATGGTTGGTCAAAGCTATGCTATCGATATAGTTCGGGCGGTAAACCTACTCTGTAGTATGTACTGCCATTGGTCTCTTCATCACAGCGACACCAAACCTGTAGTCTAACATGATTGACCAACCATTCTCTTACGACTGAGCTCACTAGATCACCAGACTCGAATGTTTTTTCTTCTTTCTCGTTTTCTTCTCTTATTCCCCAGAACCACAACAAACTCATTCGAGAGCCCTACCGTCCCAACATTTTGACATCCCTTGCTCTGCTCCATCGAATCCTCTCAGGATGTAACAGAAGCTAAACAAGACCCCCCCTGCAACCCATACCCACCATCTTCTTCCCATCTCACAACCCTCACGTGGTCCGAGATCGTCGTTACCTGTATTGGAAGCTCCCTCCGGCACCAAGCGGAAATCGACCAAGGAAAAATAACGATGGAAGCAATCAAGCAGTTGACTGGCCGGGATCAAGGGTCTCAAGAATGCGGGGTGACCGGCCTCGCACGCACCTCATGGCAAGCAGGCATTGTAGTGCCGAAGCTCTTCATTTCGTTTTTTTTTTTCCTTTGGGGGAGGGGGCCCTGACGGCGGTTAGTAGACCGACCGTGTGAAGGAGTCTGCTGCCAAGATGGGATGGCATTGGGATCGGAGAGGTCTGAGCCTAGTTGGGCGGGTATTGTGATGAGAAGGGAGGGACCTAGAGGCTAAAAGCAAAAAAAGGACATATATAAGTTGTCACATCCCTCTTGAATATGAAGTTCTTGTAAGTCGGGATATCAGGGCCAGCTTGAGTATTCAGTATCCTTTCTGAGGGAGTCGCACCTTGTCACAGCTTGTCTATCACTTATACCACTTCGATCACTTGTCTGTCAAGATGCATCTGCTTTCACTTCTATCAGTCGTTACCCTCGCGGTAGCCAGTCCTCTGAGCGTCGAGGACTACGCCAAGGCTCTCGATGAAAGAGGTAAACATTCTCTTTTTACCAATAACATGCCATGTGCTTACAAGACCTCTAGCTATCACTGTCTCTACCACCAACTTCAACAACTTCAAGTTCTACATCCAGCACGGCGCCGCAGCATACTGCAACTCCGAAGCCAAGGCTGGTGCAAAGGTCACTTGCGGAGGAAACGGCTGTCCAACTATCCAGTCCAACGGTGCTACTATCGTGGCATCCTTCCTGTAAGTCGCACCCAGCACCAACACGTAACTAACACCCAACTTACACTTCTCTCACAGTGGCTCCAAGACTGGCATCGGTGGTTACGTCTCGACCGACCCTGTACGCAAGGAGATTGTTCTCTCAGTTCGCGGTAGCTCAAACATTCGCAACTGGCTTACCAACCTCGACTTCGACCAGGACGACTGCAGCTTGACCTCTGGCTGTGGTGTACACAGCGGTTTCCAGAATGCCTGGAATGAGATTTCCGCCGCAGCCACCGCTGCTGTAGCAAAGGCCCGCAAGGCAAACCCTTCATTCAAGGTCGTTGCTGCAGGTCACTCCCTGGGTGGTGCTGTAGCTACACTAGCAGGCGCAAACTTGCGGGTTGGTGGAACACCAGCTGACATTTACACCTACGGTTCACCACGAGTTGGAAACTCGCAGCTCGCAGCCTTCATCTCGAACCAGGCTGGTGGAGAGTTCCGCGTTACGAACGCCAAGGACCCCGTGCCTCGTCTCCCCCCTCTGATCTTCGGATACCGACACACATCCCCCGAGTACTGGCTGAATGGCAGCGGAGGTGACAAGGTTGACTACACAATCAACGACGTCAAGGTCTGTGAGGGTGCCGCCAACCTCGGATGCAACGGTGGAACGCTTGGATTGGATATCGATGCCCACCTCCACTACTTCCAGGGTACCGATGCTTGCTCTGGTTCTGGTATCTCGTGGAGAAGATACAGAAGTGCTAAGCGTGAGAGCATCTCTGAGAGGGCTGCTCCTATGAACGATGCTGAGCTTGAGAAGAAGCTCAATGCCTATGTTGAGATGGATAAGGAGTATGTCAAGACTCACACCAACCGCTCATCATAGTATGATATTTACGCCGTAATGAAATAATCATCATAATAAAAATATTGGATACCATTCAAATGCAAGCCTTATCAAACAGAAATCCATTAACTCTATCTTTGTAAATGCATCGTGACCTTACGCCATGTAATGAATCTTGCTACTGACAAAATTTTAATTGTGTTCCACAAACTCCAAAACACCAAATGACCTTTCGCTTTTGGTACAGCACGAAATCAATCATCAGATCCCTCAACAACCATACCCTGTGCATTTGGGACACCGACGAGAATGACGCCACGAGGCACGCGGACACTCTTCACCTTCATGCACCCAAAGACGTTGACCTCCCGAATATTGGGACAAGCTCGGAAGATGGAACCCAGGACGAAATCCGTCACCTCCTCGCAAAAGCTGATCTCTAACTCTTTCAGCTCAGGGTATTGGGCTTTCTCATGGAAGACCTCCTCAAAAGCCTCACGAGAGATATGACGACACGCATGAATGTTCAGATGCCGAAGCTTGTGACCGGAATGGGCCATCAATGCTTTGAAGCCATCACTGCAAAGACCAATGTTGTCAGGATTTTCTCGAGGCATACTGGCGTCAACCTGTCGACACTTTTGAAGGTCTATGAATTGCAGGGGCGGGTTAGCCCAGTTGGTAAACAACTCGCTAAAGCCAAAATCAGTCATAGTCTCACAATCGGTGATACGAAGCTTGGTGAGAGATCGACAATTGTCATGAATAGCTCGTAACACGGCATCATCGATGCTAGGGACAATCTTGAGAGAAAAAGTCTGAAGATTGGCGCCAATGCTGCGAAGAATTTTGACGCAAGCATCGGATCGTGTCTTGTTCTGCAATTGAAGTCCAAGATGCTCCAATGATGACAATTCTGCAATCGTCTTCACGCCATCGTTGGTGAGCTTCTGGTTGTTCTCAACCTTGAGTCGCTTCAAGTTGGGACAATGATCCCTTAGCATGGCTATACTTTCGTCACCGAAGTGGTTGTCGGTGTAGTATACTTGCACGCCCTTCAAGGATTGGCCCTTGGCTTTCATAAACTCATGCCACTTATCTTCACTCAGAAGATTGGCACCATGGAGATAGAATGTCTCTAGAGCAGTGTCACGAGTCAAGAGATAGTCCATGACCTCGTCTTTGAACTGGATACCACATCGAATCTTGAGGTGTCGAAGTCGTGGGGCAGTCTGAAAAATAGACATGTAGTCAAACTCGCTAAGTTTTGAACCATCGTAGATGTGAACGTTCTCGGTGGTAGGTTGGACGAAGAGAGGCAGGGTTTCGGGCTTTAGCAGTCGTCGCTTGGAGAACATCCGTGCAATCTTGTCGATGAGATGATCGGGCAGATCTCCCAGACTGTCAGCCAGATCGACATTCTTAGCTAGAGTCTGGACACAAAGAGTAGCCAAGCTCTTGGTGCCAACGTCTCCATCCAGAATTCGACTCTGAATCGCACGACGTCTACCAACACCACCCACGCCAGCCTGTTTCTTGGGCTTCTTCTTCGGCGCACCTTGTCGTTCCTTGGCTATCTCCCTTCCACAAGGGGCACATAGTAGCCCGCCATTAGGACCAGCTACCGAGTAGGGAGTGACGGTGAATCGTTTGTCGCAAATTTCGCAGTTTTCCATCTGACCGGGCATAGGACCAGAGTTTTGTTCCATGATGGCACGGGCAATTTCATCGTCCGAATCGTCGGTGGCCTGCTTGCGCTTCTTGAAAGCCTTGCTTTCCTTGATCTTAGCAAGCTTCTTCTCTTCCTCCCGCTTACGCTTCGCAGAGGCTTGATCATTGTCGCTGCGACCTGCACGACGACCGGAGCTGGCGCCAGCTGCGGAAGATTCGCCATTACCATTCACATCTTCTGATGCCTCTTCAGCCGCAGCTTGTCGTCGACGGGCATCGGCGGTTGAGCGAATCTGAGCAGCAGAGATGTTGTGTGACTGAGATATGGTCAGTATACTTTTAGTTGAGTCACGATAGTAGACTCACGGCCAGGAAATCTGTCAGAGCTGATTGACTATTACAACATTAGGATATATGGTTTGGCTCTTTCGTGGTTAAACTCACGGTCCATAAACACCACGTCGAGCGGGCTGGTTCTGGGTACCATTTTGACCATTCTGACCATTCTGTGCGGTTTGCCCGTTCTGACCATTTTGGCCCTGAGCGTTCTGATTGTTGCTCCTTGATCGCGCCCTACAAATGATAAGCTTATCGCCACTCAGAATCATGACGTTAATGAGAGAAACTTACATGGTTGTCGAAAAGAGATACGCCCTCTAAAACGAAAGATTTGCACAGGAAAATGTTCCTTGAACTTTGGCGACAACGACAAGCCCCTAAGTAACGGTACAAAAGGAAAAGTTAAGCTTGAAAAGGAGTCGGCGCAAAAAGTGAATTCATGCGACTCGGGCAGGTGGTGCAGTGGCGTTCCCGCTGCCGCCCCCTCGCACGAGATTGACACCGTGTCACGTGATAAAATCGCCTCCCAAAGGGACCTTTTTTGGTGGTGAATCGAGGATCCAGGTACAATGCACCCTAATTAGATCGACAATTTAGGCCCCCTTGCCCCTGACACGTGCCTTCGCGTAGCGGGGTGCTGTTCCCTGACACTGTGAACCGTGAATTGGGGTCTCTGTACGGGTAGGAACGCCCCCGAAAAAGGAGCTGGTGGCGACTTGCCTCAAACGTCTAACTTACTTTTTTTCCCTTTCGTCCTTATTTTTGTGTTATTCATCTGGTCTTAAAGACTTTTCCGATTGACGATTTTCTGTCAATTTCAATCGTTTGACAGCTTCACTGTTTGTTTGTTGTTGCCCGCAGTGACTTCGTTTGTATCTATTCACGGTCACTTACCATCACTGCATTTACACTTGTGCTTTAGTGAAGTACAAACGGGCAGGGGTTCAACTTTCGCCCTTCGCCTCTCATCAGGCTCCCATTTCGGATCTTACTCAACTGCAAGAGTTAAATCGCCCAAGACTTTTTTTCTCCATTTGCCCATCATCGTGCAGCTACGCACGCATACGAAGAATCCCTCATCGCATTCAAATCAACCGCACATCACACCCCTGTACTGGCTGACATCATGGCTCGCGGTCGCCCTTCGACTCGGGGCACTCCTACGGCCTCGATAGCAGATGGTGAGTATCTTACTGATTGAATATTTTTAACCGTGCTAACAATCGTCAGTCTCTCGAGAGCCATCCACCGCATCCGGTCGAATGACCCATTCAGCTCTTACCAGAAGTCAAGCTACTTCAGCCGCATCGACTCCTGTCCCAGAAGTTCAGGCGGCTCCTGGGTCGCGACCAAGAGGCCGTCCCAGAAAGAGTGTTGCCGCAGTTGATGCATCCCCTGCTGTTCAATCACCCACACCAGATGTTGTGCCAGCTAGACGACGTGGACGTCCAAGCAATGCCGTTGTTGCTGAAAGCGAGTCTGTGTCTTCAGTGCCCACTCCGAAGGATCTCGACTCGGAGAGTGATTATTCAACTCCAGCTTCGAGCAAAGTACCAACGCCAGCGGCAGTTGACCATGTAAAAATTGAGGTTGTGGTTCCTGCACCTTCTACTTCACTTGCTGTTGATCGTGAACGGGGCTTGCGCAATAGTGCGTATTCTTTGAAGGCGAGGAACAAGGGCAAGTCACGAATAATTGAAGACTCCGATGATGATGATGATGATGATCTTCTGGACAATTCCCGGGATGCTCAGGTGGCCCGTCGTCTTCAAAAGGAAGAGTTCAATCAAACGTCAACTATTGTCTCGCCGGCTCTTCCCTTGCGCAGAAGTGGCAGAGCCTCTTTGTCTTCTGGCCATGTTGCCACTACTCCTACCACTCAACCTTCAGTCAAGCGAGAACGAGCGTTGACTGATACGACTGCCAAACGAGGACGCCCATCAAAGAAGCAGAGAGTTGTTCCTGATTCTGATGATGAGGACATCGACATGGATGCTGAAATCGCAGCTGCAGCGGCGCTAGACTCGGAGCTCTCGTCACTGGGTTCAAATGAGGACGAGCCTTTTTCACAGGACGAAGGTAGTGACGAAGATGGAGATGAGTACGCTTCCAGCGACGAAGACGTCCCGCTCAGATCGCGAAAGTCGAAAGGCAAACTCCCTGCCCGTGCCCCTAAAAGCACAACATCTCGCGGAAAGGGTGTCGCTGCATCAGTGCCAACCTCCAACGCGGCAAATGCGCTGAACGAAGGCCCCTCGGGCGATGAACTTGATGCTTTGGAAAATGAGATGGGTCTCGCCGAATCATCCGACTACGACAACATCGATTCAGCCATCGATACCGGTGCTAGTGATACCGAGGGAGATGATGAAAACAGACGCAATATGGCTGCCATTGCCCAGAGTCGACGAGGTTTTAGCCAAGGTCGAAGTAAGCGCCACGTTAGGGAACGAGAGCGTTTAGTTAAGAACCACCCTGAGATCGAAACTATGTGGAGGGATCTGGAGGCGATGCCTGTTCTCAAGGCTGGGAAAGCAGCCCAGCCCAAAAACATTTCACGCCAGCTCAAGCCGTTTCAGCTTGAAGGTTTGGCCTGGATGATGGAGATGGAAAAGACAGAGTGGAAGGGTGGATTGCTCGGCGACGAGATGGGCTTAGGCAAGACCATTCAGGCTGTATCTCTGATAATGTCGGATTACCCTGCCAAGCAACCGTCGCTGGTGCTCGTGCCTCCTGTTGCTTTGATGCAATGGCAATCGGAGATTGCGTCGTATACTGACGGCACCTTGAAGACTTTTGTCTACCATGGTACAAACCAGAAGACCAAAGGGATCACTATCAGCCAGCTCAAGAAATACGATGTGATCATGATGTCGTACAACAGTCTCGAGTCGATTTATCGCAAGCAGGAGAAGGGGTTCAAGCGCAAGGATGGAATTTACAAGGAGAAGAGTGTCATTCACTCACTCAACTTTCATCGAATCATCTTGGATGAGGCGCACTGCATCAAAACTCGAACCACCATGACTGCCAAAGCATGCTTTGCTCTCAAGACCAACTTCCGATGGTGCTTGACTGGTACACCTCTCCAGAACCGAATTGGCGAGTTTTTCTCCTTGATTCGATTCCTGAACATCACCCCCTTTGCATCCTATTTGTGCAAGCAGTGCCCTTGCTCCATGCTTGAATGGTCGATGGATGAGCATAGTCGCTGCTCCGGATGCAAGCACGCTGGCATGCAACATGTTTCCGTTTTCAACCAGGAGCTCTTGAATCCTATCCAGAAGTTTGGTAATAATGGTAAAGGCAAAACTGCCTTTGCGAACCTACGACTGATGACGGATCGCATCATGCTACGTCGATTGAAGAAGGACCATACTAATTCTATGGAGCTTCCTGTCAAGGAAATTTATGTTGACCGTCAGTTTTTCGGAGAGGTTGAGAATGATTTTGCCAATAGTATCATGACCAACGGTCAACGCAAGTTTGATACCTATGTCGCACAAGGTGTTCTCCTCAACAACTATGCCAACATTTTCGGACTCATCATGCAAATGCGACAAGTTGCTGACCACCCTGACTTGCTCCTGAAGAAGAATGCTGAAGGAGGACAGAATGTTCTTGTCTGCTGTATCTGTGACGAGCCCGCCGAAGATACGGTACGCAGTAGGTGCAAACACGACTTTTGCCGAGCCTGTGTCGGTAGCTACGTCCGCTCGACTGATGAGCCTGACTGTCCTCGCTGTCACATTCCCCTATCGATTGATCTCGAACAGCCAGAGATTGAGCAGGACGAGAACCTTGTCAAGAAGAATTCTATCATCAACCGAATCAAGATGGAGAACTGGACATCATCTTCCAAGATCGAGCTTCTTGTCCATGAGCTGCACAAGCTTCGCTCTGACAATGCCTCACACAAGTCCATCATCTTCTCTCAGTTCACCACTATGTTGCAGCTCATTGAGTGGCGTTTGCGTCGAGCTGGTATCACTACGGTGATGCTTGACGGTAGCATGACACCTGCCCAGCGACAGGCTTCTATCGAACATTTCATGAACAACGTGGATGTTGAATGCTTCCTCGTTTCCCTTAAGGCCGGTGGTGTGGCGCTGAACTTGACCGAAGCCTCTCGAGTCTTCATCGTTGATCCGTAAGTTTATCCTTTACTCTTCTTTATCTTTACTAACCGCTATGTAGTTGGTGGAACCCAGCTGCCGAATGGCAATCTGCTGATCGATGCCATCGCATTGGCCAGACTCGACCCTGCACTATCACCCGTCTTTGCATCGAAGATTCGGTTGAAAGCCGAATGGTGCTCATCCAAGAGAAGAAGACCAACATGATTCACTCTACTGTCAACGCAGATGACAAGGCGATGGAGTCGCTCACCCCCGAAGACATGCAGTTCCTTTTCCGTGGTTCTTGAACGAGCTGGAGTATTCTACCTGCACATTTTGGTACAAAGGTGCATTTGAAATGACATCTACTGTTTTACCCTCCACGACAAATCCCTATCTTTCCATGATTAAACATGGGCAGAAGTATTGTACACTATGTGGCACTTTAGCCATCAGGTCAAATGGGATCGGATACGGAGCAAGGAGTTTGGCGTCGGCACGCCAGGCGGCGTTACGATACGACATGGTTGATTTTGGCATTCTCAGGGGCGTATGTACATGTTAGTCAGTGAAATAATAAATACGTTAAGATAATATAGATCGTCTCGTGAATTAATGTCGTAGCAATCAGATTTCACTATATAGGCACGCATGAAGAAGTTTGAACAACAGTTTTCAGATCGACATTATTAGCATTGAAAATCCATCTAACGAGTCTATCTAGTTCTTTTCTTGTCTTGTTTTCTAAGCGCTCTCATATGAACAGTTGTGCTGCAGTCATCCATTTTGATGGATATCAAACCTTACGAACAAAAAGATTCTCCAAAGAGAAAACGAAAGAAACATGTTCAGCTAGCCAAGCAGGTCTAGCATGGTTTTCGGGCTCCCGGAGATCACAGGCCGAGAAGGGCCTTGGCACCAGGCTCGCTGCAGACGTAGATAACGTCGTGAGCGTTGGAGAAACCGTTGAACTGAGTGGCAGAGCACTTGGTGTAGGCACCCATGTCCTCAAAGTACAGCCAGTCGCCGACATCAAGAATGGGGTCGAAGCGAGTGCTGTCAGTGATGCGATCAATACCGTCGCAGGTAGGACCCCAGATAGAGTACTCGAAGCCCTCGCCCACGGGAGTGGGTTCAGCAGCAGCAGTCTCGAAGAGAGTCTTTCCGGAAGCGCGGAGGACCTTTGCGGTGGGCTGCTGGTGGTCAAACATGATGTTGGAGAAGTTTCCGTAGACACCATCGTTGACGTAGAGCATGTAGCCCTTGCCATCGAGGGTGGGGTCCTCAACGGTGCGGCGGGCGATGATGTTGCAGGCAATGGTGAAAGCCGTGGCAACATAGTAACGACCGGGCTCGGCGATGATTTCGACGTTGCTGTGAGGTGGGAAGAATTCGTCGAGAGCGCCACGGAGAACGGTGGCCATAGCCTCGAAGGTGTCGCCACAGAAGCCACCACCAACGTCAAGGGTGCGCATGGCAAAACCAAAGTCGCGGGCCTGCTGAAAAACGGTATGGGCGTCGCGAACGGCCTTGAAGAAGGCAAGAGGATCGGAAGCACCAGAGCCAACGTGGAAGCTGACTCCAACAACGTTGAGACCAAGGTCCTTGGCGAGAGCGAGAAGACCCTCGGTGGTGTCCATGGCAGCACCGAACTTCATGCTGAAGCGGCACAGGGACTCGCTGTCGTCGGTCATAATGCGGAGGAAGAGCTCGGCTCCTGGGTAGAGCTTGGCGATCTTGTAGAGCTCGTCGGCATTGTCAAAGGTCATCTGCTTGACGCCCACAGACTTGACGTATCGGACGTACGAGTTGGTCTTGCAGGGTTGGGCGTAGATGATGCGGTCGGGGCTGAGGCCTGAAGACAGAACCTGCTCGATTTCGGTCTTGGAGGCGCAATCGAAGCCGGTGCCGAGCTCAGACAGAAGCTTGATGATCTGAGGATCGGGGTTGCACTTGACGGCTGTGTGCATGTGTTAGTGGTTGTGGAACAGGATGTTAGACCGAGACCTAGATGCTTACCATAGAAAGGCCGGACTCGAGGGAGATTCTTCTTCCAGCGGAGATGCTGGCGGTAGACCTCGCCGAGGTCGGCAACGAAGAAGGTATCTTCGTCGCCAGGCTCACACATCTCATGGTCAATGGCCTCCACGCGCTGGTGGAGAGCCTGACCGATGAGTTGCTTTGGGTTAATCACGTCATTTTGCTCAAGAGGTTCCCGAAGTAGGGGTTTCTTTAATGCGATATGAGGATGATTGACATTGTGGTTGTAAGTGTCGAGGACAGCCGTTGCCATAACCATATCCCAAAAGTTGCGGGGGTTTCGTTTGGGAGATTGACGAGGGATTGAGTCCGGAGACTTGTGGAATCGTATGTGTGAGAGTTGATGTTAAGAGAGTAAAAGTAGTCAACCGAAGATTCGGATTGGTGTTAAGGTGGTCGGGAACGGTAGCAAACTGATCCCTCGGTGATTTGGCGAGGCCTCCTCGACTCTTCCTCGGCGAGAGGAAGAACCTCTAAGTACCTCCTATGCGGCAGCTGACGGGTGTCGAAGAACGACGGGGGAGTATAGTCGGGTCTTGGATGGTACAAGACGGAGAGATCGAGAAGCTTGTTATCGTCGAGCAGCAATAGCAGCGGGAGGTGGGATCGCGTTGATGATGTGGGAAGGCTTGCAGAGGCTGAAATCTTTGTCACTGACGAAGCTCACGGCCGGAGGAGCCGTGGTGAAGACGGTGCCTTTTGTAGACCAAAGGCGGGTCGAAGTTTCGGTGGAGTGTTGAGCAGCTCGAAAAGATGCTCAAACGGTTTGTGTTGTCGATATCGGGAGATATCAACGGTAGTTGTTGTTTAAAGTTGGCAGATTGTCGTTGACAAGAAAAAGTTGGGGCGGGAGAGAGAAGGGGGGAGGAAGAAAAAGACGGGGGAGACGCAGGCCTTTTTATTTAGTCTTGTCCAAATACAGAAAAGATGGAGGTTGTCTTTTTTTTTCAATCAAGTCAAGTCTGTGCTGATTCGATTCGATTTTCCAGTGGCTGGACAGGGGGAAAGAAATGTGGAGGTTTTCTAGACAGACGCAATGCAAGTCTAGGTCGTTCCAAACGGTGACTTCGAGGTTGGATGGAGATGGAGGTGAGAGAAATTTTTACCCTCCACTTGTGACGTTTGCAAGAGGGGCAGTACCTATAGTAGAGCACTTGCAGGGGGGGGGGCTGTAGGCGGAGCACTGACCGAAAGGCTTAGAGAGGAGACGTGCCTGAACATCAACAGTGGTAGTGTAGTACAGTATACTTGGAAACTACTATATAATTACATACAGAAACAATGTTAAAGACTCCTGCATGAGACTCAAATTAAATAACATGTGGCATGACTTTCCCGTCCAATCCGGCAAATTGGCGGTGATGACGAACCGGACCATCTCGATGTTGATAGCTACAGGCCTCCCTCTACCAGGTAGATAGTCTGTGGACGGGTAAAGAAACCCCGCGCTAAACCAAACCCAAACCCCAACCTACAGTAGAAAAAAACACGGCACAATATCCCATTGGTAGGCGATCCTTGGAAATTCTGTGGCACTTCTTTGCAGTTCACACACATTTCCAGTGTCTCGGGAACCTAAAAAGAAGGAAAAAAGAGACCAGAATTATATGTACAGATACATTCGTTCATGCATGTGCAAGCACCCCTGGTTCAAGAAATACGGATTCTATTATCATTTCCGGATCTTTTGCGTTTTTTCATATCAAAAAGGAAAGCTTGTTTGTTGACCGACAGAGTCACCGACGGTTAATCAAGGCGTCATGTCACTTTTCATAATCCATTTTATTCCATATCCAAGGTATTTCAGAAGCTAAGACAAAACCCGATAATTCCCTCAGTAGAACACAAAAACAGACCAGACACACACGAGTCACGGAACAGGGCCTGGGGAACAAGCTCCAGCCTTACGCGGTCAGGCACCATTAGCTAAGCCCCCTGCACAAAATCATGGATGGCCCAAGTTCAAGCTTGTTATTCACATCGTCATGTTCCCCATCAAAAACGGCCAGCATCTTGTCAACTTTTTAATGCCTCTCTGTCTTTCTCGTAAATAATTCAACGAATCGGCTTGTATCCGGTTACAATAACGAAACTGCCGGTATTTGTAGGTTGTTATATGGCCTCAAGTCTCACTCACGCGATATACTCCGGCCAGAATTACAGACGAAATATTTCGAAAAGTGTTAGCTTGATGATCTCCTTGTTTATTTGTAGGCGGTCTAAATTTAGATCACCACTGCTTCCTCGAAGAGCCACCGACCTCTTCATATCCATATTCATATCAATCCTCAATACATGTACTCTGCTCTTTAGTCCAGTAAATCCATCGCTCAGGGACTCCGGCTCTGATAGAACGAGCTGCCTTCTCTCTCTAATCCGCCACCTGAATCTCTTCGTCCACATCTTCACTCAGTCCACGCTAATCATAAACCACCTCGTGCTTGGTGCTTGCGCTCCGCAGCCTCGAGGGTTCCTATAGCAAAGCCAGGGTGAATAGTATCTTCTGAAAATCAAAGTAAACAGAAGAAAGAGAGAAGGGTTGTATATGTTCTTGCGTTGCTCTGTGATCTCTAAGCCATCGAATAGGCAAAAAGATGTATCGTATCTGAACGCGTACCAACAAGTCAAAAGTCCCATCTTCAGAAGGGGTTTTTGCTGCGAAGCAACGTGAGGAGAGTCATTTATGCTTTGTTCGTCTATAATCTACAATTCATCGTACATGTTCTCATACAGCCGGAGCTGCTTCATCAACATTGTAGCACACTGCTGCTTCCGCCTCTAGTGCTGTCATTACCTTTTTAGTCGTAAACCCTTTACTCGGCGCCCTTGACGTCCATCTCACGGATCTGCCACTCGCCGTCAACCCATGACTGCTTCTCTCCAAGGAAAGCCACTCGGCCTTCACCCTTGGCCAATCCATCAACAAGATAGCGTTGAGCAACCTCGCGAACCTGATCCTTGGTGACATCTAGAAGCTGCTCGCGCTTCTTCTGCTTCATCTCTTCAGTGATGCCAGAGAGGAAGCGCCCCATACCCTCCTGGTTTACAGACTTGGGGGCATCGACTCCTTGGAACACAGAAATCTTGGCCTCCTCCAAATCACGGTCTGTCCACTTCTTATCAACAGCCCACTGACCAGCATTGCGCATGATGCTCAGGGTGTTCTGGGGGTTGGGGTCGCGGTAGGAGTAGAAGCCGAACAGACCGTCCAGGGCTCGAGAGTAAGCACCGCCACCGTATGCGCCACCCTTCTCGCGGATCTCATGGTGAAGATGCTTGTGTGTAAGAAGCTGTGACAAGATTTGGAGAGGTGCACCCTCTGCTGATGTGTAGGAAGTGGTTGGTACTGACAATCCACCATAGTAGACTTGGTATGGCAGAGGGTAAAATGTCTTGCTGTCCTTGGGAAGTTGTCGAGGTGAAGGGTTCTTCAAGTTCAAAGGATCGCGGGAAAGGTTACCCACAAAGCTTTGTAGCGAAGCACCGTTTGCCGCAACACTCTCTGAACCGCAGGTGATTGCAGTACGAAGGTTTCCACCGACGAGTGCAATGTTCTGAATCTGCTTGAGCTTAGAGATGACGTCCTCAAGCTTGTCAGTCTCAGGGCGGCTGGCCAAGGAAGTCACCAGCTGCACTTGAGAAAGACCAGACACCTGCTGTCGCAACCACGCGGATCGAGTGAGACCAGACTCTGCGCTTCCCATAGCGAATCGGTGTCCAGTAGAGGCAATGTCGTTGACAACTCCGTCAGCAGAAGCCTGGAGAAGCTGACGAATTCGAAGAGCCGCCTCAGGGCTGTCGAAGTCGGTACCCAAAACGAGCTTCTGGATGATGTCGAACATGACAGGGACATTGTGGTCCAATGCCATACCAGTGAAGATGATGCCTTCGCTAGCAGCATGGAAATCGGTAGGAGATGGGGTGCAGTGGTACCCAACTGAAACACCACCAGTCTTGAGCTTGATCAAATCCTCAAGCTGCTCCATGTTCAAATCCTTGGTACCAAGACGCATGATGCTGTCTGTGAACAAGGGGACTAACTCGCGAAGCTCATCTGGCAAGTTCTCTAGCGTGTTGATGGCGCGGAAGTATGTCAGACCGTTAGTGGGTGCCTCGTGCCATTGGATTTTGATTCCGTTGGCGTTCTCGTCTCGTACAACGACAGGCTCTTTGCTTCGGGGAATATCCTTGACATGAACAGTTGGCAAGCATCCAAGGTCCTCAGTGTTAGTCTTGTTCTGTTCAACCAACAATTCCTGCTCTTGTTTTTCAAAGTGCTTTCGTGCCTTCTCCTCACTTCCAGCCTCCTTGATCGCCGCCTGAATTCTGGTTGAAAGCCTCTCCTGCTCCTCCTTTGCCAAGTCTTCTCCGTAAGTGGTTGAAGGGGCCATGGTAAAAGTGAGAGTGTTGTCATTGAGGAGGTATCTGTCGATAAGACTCTCCAGGTAGTTGCCCTCAGCCATCTTAGCTTGGAAGCCATTAATGGTGTCGTTCCAAGCCAGTGAGTCGAAAGGATCAACACCGTTGAACCACTTTGGCTTGAGACGGTTCAGCATGGAGAAACCAAAGTTGGCAGTCTTGTGCTTAAGTGACAACTCCAGTTGGTGCAGTGAGCCGTCAATCTTGGTCTTGTCGAAACCCTTGTCACGCGCATCTCGCAGGATCTGCTGAACCTTCTCCTTGAGCTTGGGTACATCGCCCTCTTGGACACCAGTCAAGCCAATAGAGAAAATTCCCTTCTTGGCAGAACTGTCGTAACCAGCGTTGGGACTCCAATCAGCTCCCATGCCAGCCTCAATGAGACCGCGGTATAGGGGAGAACCATAACCATCCATTAGCAGGGTGGAGAGGAGAGCCAGAGAGAATGATTCCAGAACATCGGTAGTGTCGCCCATAATCCACGAAACAGAGGTCTTGTACTGGCGATCAGGGTCGACAAGTGGGTCGAGGGGACCATAAAGAGTCACTTCCTTGGGTCCGTTCAGAGTAACAGGCTCATGAATCTGCTTGTCACCCTGGATCTTCTCGAAAGCTTGGAGCTGCGCGTCGACTTGCTCAAGGTGGTCGGTCAGGGGCATATCACCATAGGTAAAGACCTTGGCGTTGCTGGGATGGTAGTGTTCAGCATGGAACTTCCGTAATTGCTCATAGGTGAGGTCGGTGATCTTCTGAGGGTCGCCACCAGAATTATTGATATCAGGGAAGATATGGTCGTGGAATCGGATATAGTATAGGTAGCCGGCGTCCGACATCTGACCCTTCATTTCGTTATACACCACACCCTTAAAAACCAGCTTCTTGCTCGCCTCATCCTCAGCAAGGGGATTCTCAGGACCAATTCGCCAGCCTTCCTGGGTAAAGTCGGACTTCTTGAGCAGAGGGTGCAACGTTGAATCGAGGTACACGGACATGAGATTTTTGAAATCTTGCGCGTTGGTTGTCGCGAAGGGGTAGAAAGTATGATCTGAAGCTGTGAAGGCGTTCATGAAGTTCGATAGCGTTCGCGGTAGCATCTTGAAGAAAGGATCGCGAATGGGGTATCTGCCGCTGTCAGTTTCCAACCCTTACATGTTTATGTGATTAGACGAGTCGTACTTTTCGCTACCGCACAGCGTCGTGTGCTCGAGAATATGAGGGATACCGGTGTCATCCGGGGGGTTCGTCTTGAAGCCGATTGAGAAGACATTGTTGCTGTCATCGCGAGCGATGTGAAGATAATCGGCGCCGGTCTTGTCGTGTTGAAGGTGTAGAGCCGTCAACTCAAGCTCTGGAACATGCTTAGATCTAACAAGGGTGAAACCATGGAGCTTCTCGCCGGGCTTTGGGAACTGTGACAGCTCAGTCACGGCCTTGCGTGCGCCGGCGGCGGCGTTACGAAGCATTGTAAAGTTGAAGAATTAACAAATGAAAACAGAAAAATAATAATACAGGAAACCCAGAATATAGTGTACAAATCGGGGGCGCAAAACTTTATATCAAAGGAGATGTGTAATGTCGTCAAAGAAGTAACGGAGATTTTGCTGCACGTAATGGACCCGGGAAAAGTGGAAGGCCCGAAGGGTCTGCTTTGTAACCCCAGCACTATCCTCATTCAACGCCCGGTCCAGCCCACGTCAGTTGCCAAGGCTTCATGCCGTAATTGTGGGTGCTCCAGTGGCACCAGTCAGTGGAAGACCACTATGCGATAGTGCGAGGGTCCCTAAAGCTACATTAGTCACAGTTGATGGACTAACAGCCTCAGCAGAAGATCCTGTCCAGATCTGTTAGTGTCCTAGCGCCTATCAACACAGAACCACAATGGTCCATGGAAAACCTATCCATGCTCCAAGCCTCCATGAGCCCTCCATCCTGTCACATCTTAGCGACTGTACAGTATTCTTCGATGACCAACAAGCCTGGCTTCTACGCTGTGCGCCTTTAGATCTACCATAGGTCGCACCGTCGTCGTTGCTCAGCATTGATACACATTGCTATTACCCAATCCACAAAGTATATCGAGGTACGAAGATATTGCCTCCTCAACCACTCAACGTGCCTCTCTGCGCTGCAGGTGTATTGCATGGTGGACAATTCTTGCGTGAGCCCAACTAACAGCACCCGCTCGTATTGCAGCCGATACCGAACATTGATTGATTTATCGTTTGCCATTTTTACGATTTCGACCCTCCCGAACTCGGTGACAAGTGCCTCCACCTGCGAATATCGACATTCATCCCGCTTCGATGCCCCCGGCTCTTCCTCATCTCGTGACCCCCGCCTGAACGATTGACGTCCGTTGCCTTGGCCTCCAACATTGATCAGTCGGCGATGCCTACGGGCCAGTTGGATGCTCATCTAACCAACGGGCACAACGGCCACGCTCACCCACCCGCATCAGCCAAGAAAGCTAAAGGAAAGAAAAATATGCCTAATGACGAGGCTTCGCGACTGCTCCATGCGCGTATATCGCAGCTGGAGCAGGATGCTGCGGGGGAGAAGGATCAAGAGCTAGAGATCGGTGCGTCTGACCTCGTTGTCTACTAGCGACGACCCCAAGCAGACAAGGAACGATATATGCTGATACGTGGACGCTACAGAACGTGAAGTTAAGAGGGCAAATCGGGATCTTCTTCAACAAGTCTCTAAGATGGACAATATGCAAAAGATCGATCACCTCACCAAGCGATCCAGTGAACTCTTGGCCGATATGCGACGCCTGGAGCGTGAGAATCAGAAGAACAAACGACGTGGGGACAACCTACAGAAGGAGAGAGATGCAAGTCGAACGGAACTCAGCAAGACCGTGGGCCTGAAAGAGAAGCTGGAGAAGCTCTGTCGGGAACTACAACGAGATAACAATAAGATGAAGGTGTGTTGGGAATCGCTTCGCAACCTACAGTGACTAACATTGGAATGTTAGAACGAGAACAAGGAACTTCAGACAACCCAGAAGCGTAACAACACTCACTGGGACGAAAAGTATGCCACTCTACTATCGAAATTGGAAGGGTATCAAGAAGAAAAGGATACGCCGAAGAAACAAGTTGTGGATATGGAAGTCGACGAACTGTAAGGCTTCATCTGCTACTCGGAAGTTTGCCCACTAACCCCTCGTTCTACAGTTTCCGGGTCCGATTTAAATCTTTCATCGAGCAATACGAGTTACGAGAGCTGCATTTCCACTCGTTAATGCGAACCAAAGAACTCGAGGTCCAGTATCACATGGCGCGGTACGAGAGAGAAAAGAAAAACGCCGAAGCAGAATCGACCAAGGCTCGACATCTCCAAGCGCAAGTTCAAGCTTTTACGAAAACCGAAACTGAGCTCAGAAATCAACTCAATGTTTACGTGGATAAGTTTAAGCAGGTGAGTGGACATGAACAAGACAGTTCGGCCTGTTGACTAATGGCACAGCAGGTAGAGGATACCCTGAACAACAGCAATGACTTGTTCCTATCCTTCCGTAAGGAGATGGAGGACATGTCTAAGAAAGGCAAGCGATTAGAGAAGGAGAACGAGAATCTTAAACGTCAAAAAGAAGCAACGGCTGCCAACATCATCCGTATGGCCGAAGAACGGCAGGACTGGAAGAAGAAGACAGAAACCGCCGAGAAAAAGACCGAGAAGCTTAGGAGCATCATCCAACAGATGCAGCAGCAGGGCCGTAAGGTGCCACCCGGCATGGCCAATACTGTCGAGAGCGGTTACTCGGATAGTCACGGAGGAAACGAAGGTGACGAAAGTGACTACTCTGACGAAGAGGGCGAGGAAGAAGAACTTAGCGAGTTCGACGACGATACAGAAGAGGAGACGCAAGGCAACGAGCAAGCAACGCCGGTAGCATACGGTCCCGAGCGTCCTCCTCAGCCAGTTCCCTCGGCTGCAACAAACGGGCACTAGGAGGCCACTCAGAAGGAGACTCAAGCTGTAGCCGAAACTGGAGATGAGCAGCCAGCGAGCAGCTCTGACACAATGGCTGATGATCTAGCCTTTATGAACGAGTACATCAGGGGTATGTCACGTGCGAGGCTCGATCGGCTTATCGAAGCCATGGTTGACTATTTCATGGGACAAGAAAGGGTCAACTAGTTGGCTATCGGGGTTGGGTTACTTGCTAGAGATGCTTATGTTTCGTTTTGCTGTTGCCTGTAACAAGTATTGTCGTAGCTAGGCATTATTAACTTGGACGTCCTCGCTCTAATTACTTGAAGCCATGTGCAATGTGAGACATGTGTGAAGTCAGCGATTATACCAGATATGACTCATGAGACACGGCAATTGAGCGATGACAGTTGGTAGTGTCAATGGTGCTACTAAAATACATCACTTGTGTCGTATCCTGGTGTCGTATTACGAAATCGGGATATCGGGGAATTTGACCCCCGACGTGCGTCAGGCCAGATCTACGCATCCCACTTTGATAAGCCGGGCAACGGGGGTCGCATAGCTTCCATCTTACAACTACAATCCAAGGTATACGGTTCATCAACACCACCGCAACCATGGATTTCCTTCAGGTATGTCAATCCTAGTGCCTATTAAAGATCATGAAGCTCTTCAAACCAGATTGTTTTATACAATGGATGCTAACTGTCACAGCGCCTCGCGCGCTTCCTCGATCGCCCGCTCTTCCCATGGAAGAAGCTCATCATGGGCTTTTCAGTCGGCCAATACCTCTTCGAAACGTTCCTCACTCTCCGTCAATACCGCGTCCTCCAGAAAACCAGTCCCCCCGCCGTCCTCTCTAAGGAAGTCTCTCAGGAAGTCTTTGACAAGTCGCAGGCCTACGGTCGCGCCAAGGCAAAGTTCGAAATCGTCAACGGTCTCTACTCTCAGGTTCAGAATCTCGCTTTCATGCACTTCGATGTCCTCCCCAAGCTCTGGTCCTGGACTGGTGATCTCCTTCTCAAGTGGGCGCCCGCGCGCTTCACCGGTGAGATCAGCCATACCATCGTCTTCGTCTTGACTTTTGCCGTCATCAGCCAGCTTCTTCGTCTTCCTTCTTCGATCTACCAGACATTTGTGCTTGAAGAGAAATTCGGTTTCAACAAGCAGACGCCCAAGCTCTTTGTCACCGATCTGATCAAGACCCAGGCTCTTACCTTTGTCCTCGCGCCCCCTTTCCTTGCTGGTTTCCTCAAGATCATTCAGAAGACTGGTAACCAGTTCTTCTACTACCTGTGGCTCTTCGTCATTGCTCTCCAGGTCTTCATGATCACCATCTACCCGGTTGCTATTCTGCCCCTGTTCAACAAGCTGTCTCCTCTCGAGGATGGTGAGCTCAAGACCAAGGTTGAATCTCTCGCCGCAAGCCTCAAGTTCCCCCTGCACGAGCTCTACGTCATTGATGGAAGCAAGCGAAGCGCCCACTCCAACGCCTATTTCTTTGGTCTTCCCTGGAAGAAGCACATTGTCATCTACGATACTCTGATTGAGAAGAGCGAGCCTGATGAGGTTGTTGCTGTTCTTGCTCACGAGTTGGGTCACTGGAAGCTCGGCCACACTACCAGCCTGTTCGGTATCTCTCAGGTAAGTACATGAAACTTCAATCAACTGCAACAAGAACTAACAAGATAATCTCAGGCTCACTCCTTCTACATCTTCCTCCTCTTCTCTGTCTTCATCAACAACCACTCCCTGTACTCTTCTTTTGGTTTCCTCAAGGAGCACCCCATCATTGTTGGCTTCATCCTCTTCTCTGATGCTCTTGCCCCCATGGATCTCGTCATCAACCTACTTATGCACATTGTCAGCCGCAAGTTCGAGTTTCAGGCCGATGCCTTTGCCAAGAAGCTTGGTTACCCTGAGCAGCTCGCCCGCTCTCTCCTCAAGCTCCAGATCCAGAACCTTAGCACCATGGACGCCGACTGGATGTACGCCAGCTACCACTTCTCTCACCCTCATCTGTCTGAGCGACTCAACGCCCTTGGCTGGAAGGGATCTGAGGGTGTTACCGAGGGCGTCACTGACAAGTCCCTTGAGAACGAGAAGGAGGGTGTTGTCAAGGCTAGTGGACGTGACGAGTTGTAAATCTAGAAAAAAAAAAAAAGCACATTTAGACGAGATTTCTTAATGGGTTCTCAGTCCAAGAGTTGCTAGAATCGGAAAATGGCCGGGTTGGAGCTGGGTATCTAGAAAGGATTGGCCACCGTTAGACACAGTATAGATCCAGACTCGTTGTATAATATAAGAACTGATTGTTTTTTATCGCTTCTAATTCTGGCATCGCTACCGATATACTCTTGAGGAACTCAAGTCTACCTGAGCGCCATTTACTCGTCCATTTTATTCGTTCTAATCATCTGATTCGTCAGAATCGTAGGATCCCTCTGAACCTTCTAGTTCTTCATCTTCCTCAGACGACTCTTCTTCCTCACCATCCTCAGGCTTCAGACCATAATCGTCATGGAAGTAGCTGAGTTCGTGTGTTTGGACCTTGTAGCCCATCTCCTTGAATGAGTTCTCCATACCCTGCGAAAAGTTAGTAAGAATTGGAAAGTGACGGCAGGGAAACAAACCTCTTGCATAATCTTGGCGGCGGTGACAACAATGTTGCTCTTGCCGGGTTCAAAACATGGCAGGACAGTCTCGCGCAAAGCAGTCTTGATCTCATCGATAGTGACAGCTCGCACACGTCGCAGCACCTCCTTGTCCCAGTCCTTAGGAAGACCGCGCACAACGCCCTGCACAAAGTTCTGTTGGGCAGCACTAGGCATAGTAGACTGCTCATCAGCGAACATGACAACAATCTGGCTGATGGTACCCTCGAGCAGGTGGTGGTCAATTTCGACCGAACCGTCAGCGATCTTGCTGATAGCCTCCTTGGAGGCTTTGATAGCCTTGTAAGCATCGGGCGAGCGATATACGTTGTACGAAATGATACCGGAGTTGATATCTCTGGAAAAGTAAACGCCATACGCGTAACCAGCACCTCGAACCGCGTTCCAAAGAGGACCCTCCGCAGCTTCAAGATAGCCAATAGCAACCATGATAGAGGCAAGACGAGGGTCTGTGTATGAGGCCATGCCCTTCGCTGTTGAAACAGAGTAAGAACTCTCGAGAGTGGTCATAGGAACGATGACTGCACCGACTGAGCCAGGGTTACGACCTTCATCGTTCAGAAGGCTCACGGGCTTGGGAATGTCGATCATGTTCTCAGATGCGGTCAGGGACTTGGAAAGAGTATCCCATGTAGTCAATGGGTCAGGGAGAGTAGCAAGGTTGGCAGTGACAAGGAAACGGAGGTTCTGGAATGTGAATAGCGAGTCTCGAACAGTGTTGAACCAACCGACAACCTTCTCAGGTTCCTTCTCGAGAAGCTTCTTGAGTCTCTTCAGGTACACAGCACGGACAAGTACACGCTTAGCCACAGCCAGAGATGACTTCTCCATGTGGAAGGCAGCGCTGACCTCACTGGCCATTGACTTACCATCACGCTTCGACTCAGGAATATCGGCCAGAGCCTTTGTGACACTAGCCTTGAGACGCTGAGGATCGAAGATGGAGTCGAACATCATGGTACGGATCCATTCAACTGCTGCAGCATACTTTTCGGGCTCAACTTGGAACTGAATCATGATGCCATCAGGATCGCCGAGGTAGCGGGCGGAGTTGAGGGAGTAACTGATAGTGTCTCGCTCAAGTTCCATGACCACCTGCTCGAAACCAACTTGCTTACCATCACGCATGATGTGTGTGTTGAAGAAGTTGTCGCTGAAAATGGGCATCAAGGGCTTGAGCTCGTTGGGGACCTGAGAGGTACCAATGTGGATAGAAATGTGGACGAAGTTGGTAGGAACATCCTCGAATTGGATGAATAGGGGAAGCTTGCCCTGAGTTGTACCATCAATGACCTTCTGCGCCGACCCGCTGCCTAGACCAACTGAGCGGGCATGTCCAGAGCGAGCAGTATCCGACTCGATGAAGTGGATGGAATCGGTACCAGGGACGCTCCAACGATCGACGACTTCGGCAGGGATAGGCTCATCGTTCTTCTTCTTGGCCTCTTCAAGACGCTTGGCAAGTTTCTCGAGACCCTCGGAGCCCAGATCCTCCTTACGCTTAGCGATGCGAGCTTCCTCGTCCTTCTTCATCTTGGTGGCCAACTCATTGGAAGGCTTGCCAAGGATAGAGATGTGAGGAGCGTCGGCCATCCACTTGCTGAGGAAATCTCGCCACTGCTTGTCCGACCACTTCTCCAAAACATCATACTCCTCTAGGTTCTGCAGGTCCGCAAGTGTAGATCCATCTCGCTTACCGAAGAGGTAGTCGGTGATGATGTTGGTTGCGTAGAAGGACTCGGATGTCTCAGCGTGGTACTTGACTTGGCGTCTCTCGCGGCGGATACACTCCCTCATGTAGTCCATGTCGATAGGCTTGGAGGCAACTTCCTTGAGGAGCTCGATAAGTCGCTTCTCAACAAACTCGAGCTTCTCAGTAGCAACACCTGTAGGCTGTAGCCAAATGACTGAGTTGGGTCGAGGGTCTGTCCAGTAAGAGACAGAGCTTGCCAACTCCTCCTTCTCAACCATAACATTCTCAAGAATGGAGACAGAAGAGCCGCACAAATAAGTAAGGAGAACGTTGAGGGCAGAAGAGTTGATAAGGTCGATACAGTCAGGACCAAAGAAGCCAACCAGAATTTCACCAACAGATTCGTCCTCCTCGGGAAACTCAGCGGTAACAATCTGAGTTTCGTTGATCTTGGGAGGCTGGGCAGAGTCGATCCATGGTCTATAAGTAGTTAGTAAAAGTCTAGTCTATAATACAAGAGGGATTTACCTCTTATAAGGTGAATCGAGAGAAGGGATATCGTCCTTGATAGACTCCTCAAAGTCCTCGAGAATCTGAAGAAGCTCATCCTGATTGACTTCTCCAACAAGAACAAGACACAAGTTTCGTGGCTGGTACATATCTTTGTGGAATTGGCGAATACGTTCAGGGGTAAGAACACGGAGGGCATCAGTCATTCCACCAGTCTCGTAGCGGAAGCCAACGTTCTCAGGGTAGAGGAGACGACGAGCCTTAAGATCCATGATCTCGGAACTGCGGAACTGAACAGCTTGCATCTCAGAGTAGACAACTCCAGCATCGTTACCTTCACCATCAATATGCCAAACTTCAGTCACAATGCCCTCGTCTGTGATAGTAGGCAAGATGACATGTTCGAGATAGACGGGAAGGATTTGTGCAAAACCGTCCCAACCGGCAGTTTCAAGAGTGTAGGCTGTGTGGTCTGTAGCAGTCCAGGCGTTGGTGTGAGAGTAGGCTCGAGACGACAACTTGTCGAGAAGACCCTTGTACTGATAGCTCTTGGAACCCATGAAGACGAGATGCTCAAGAGTGTGGGGAGCGCCCGAATCGTCAAAGATCTCGGTGGCTAGGGTAAAGTAGCCATTGAGCTTGGGGCCCTTACGGTCGGCAACCACAACCTGCATACCACTGCGGTCTGAGACATATTGAGTGATTGTGCAAGGGGCATAATCCGTCTTGAAGCTTTGGATCTTGCGGAAATGCGACTTTGAAGATTGTGCCGACATCTTGAAGTGTTTGAGGCCTGTCAGGCTCCAAATAGAACTGATCAAGTTAGTATATGAATGAGTGAAAGAATGTGAATTTGAAGCGCAATAATTTTATAGCAGAGGCTGATATTGAAGCGGTAGAATGGGACATAGGTAGGCATATAAGAACCCTTGTGGTACAATAATAAAACGTAAATCGCCAACAGACAACACGAATGGAAAGTACAACTGACTCAATACTTTTGGCTGCAAGAGGAAAGCTTGATATAAACAAATACACGGCGATGCTGAGTAGGGCGACGATCACGGCAACAGCATATTGTGAACGAGGAGGTTTGGGTGACATCACGACTAGAAGTCTTTGTGGATAATGATTGTTCCCGAGTCGGGTCGAATGCAGTTTGAAGCTATACAGAGCTTGGCATGAGCTGCATTTAAATAAAAGAAGTAACAACGGTCTCAAGAGACTTCTTGGATGGGAGTGGGCAAGCTGTTCTGATATATCGTCTCGTAGAATTGTTATACCCAACGAAGAGAAAAAGACCCCGCCATGAAAAGTGACTGACGAAGGAAGAGGAAACAGGATGAAGAAAACAAGGCAAATAAGGCAGAAATCAACCAAAACAAGTGACACAAAATGCAGTAAGCGTTCAGATACGAGAAAATACTTTACTTACCTTCGAAGAATATTTGCGGTAGGTAATGTAAAGCTGTACTGTAGATTGCTGCGAGCAAGAGCAAGAAAGCCCGACGAACTGCGCGAAGAGGGGTCCAATCGATCCAATGAGAATGGAACTAACGTAAAAATTACCCCGCTACCAAGGCAGCACAGCAGCACTTGGCTTGGTCTACAATGAAGCTCACTAGGTCAGCTTGCCGACTTACTTGTATGGGGGAAGAGAACTGACCAGATTTTCAGTATAGAGGGAAGGGGATCATATAAGTACAAACAATAAGCAAAAAAAAAAAAAAATATGATGACTGACTACTAACTAGTCTAATAATAACACCTATCATGGCTCCTCCCTCACGCATACTAACCAAGCAGGTACCTACATAAGCTACTAAGGTATCCGAGTATAGGTAACCTCTCCAAAGCAAGACAAGCACAAGCCAAACAGCTATCTTTCATTCGCAGCTTCGGCAGGCACGTCCCTCGCAAAATTCATCTCTTTCCTATTCATGATCACAAGAACAATACAATCCAATGGTGGGCTTCTCAAGAACAATGCCTACCTAAAGATGGCTTGAGCTCGCTATTAATTGGCTGTTCAGCCGCTAAGCGCTTGGACCAACATTCAAGCCACACTGACGCTGTAAAGTGGCAGGTGCGTACTGTCCCTATGTGCCATACCACCACATTTTGGGAAGCTGCGCTGCTGGCTGTGCTGTCCCGTCATGACGGCACTGGAAAGTTGCCAGTTTGTGGCTGATCTGCTCCTGCAACTTGCGACAAACACCAACAGCTCATGATTAGAGCTCACACTAACAATGCTGATATCGATCCTCTCCCTTGAAATTTAATTCAATTGGTTCATTAGTGTACGAGTGACAAACGAATAGTATACGAAGTTAAAGTCACCGATATCTCGGGAGCTACCGTACCACACCTACAATACACGTATAGCTTCACTATCGACCCTTCATATCCCCACGACGACCCCTTCAACCTCGCACAATGGCCGCAACGACAGAAAAAGCATCGCAGCAACTTAGCGACGCTCTTGTTGCATTTTCGCTTGAAGGCCGCTTTCCCGACGATGTCTCCGTTCTCCCTCCTGTTTCCGAAACCGACCTACAACCTGCGATCCAGGCTCTGGCAGAAGCCAAGCAAGGGCTGGAGGTAATTTGATTCCGTTATAAACGAACAGCCATCAACTATGATGCTCACGACGCCCACAGGCCGAGCTACACACCATCAACCAAGAGACAAAACAAGATGTCGATTCATGGGTACGGAATTCGAAGGCCCTGCAGGAGGACATTTTCCGCTCAAAGGCCATGGCCAATGAGATCGAACGACTATCTGAGGCTCCCGATGTCTCTGGAGAAGCTGTGGAAGATGCAGAAGAGAAGGCAGAGTTCTTAAATCGGGAAGTTCAGTACAGCCAGCAGCTTCACGGGGTGTTGCAAAGTATAAAGAGTGCTCACCAGCTCTTGAGCGAGGTGGAGGCTGCTAAGAACGAACGTCGCATTCTAGATTCGTTACGGCTTCTCGAGAGTATGTCACCACGCCGAATAGTTCAATCTATTCTAACCTTTCAACAGAATCATGGGCAGCGATCGATTCGATTGGTGTAAGCAAGTCTTGCCGGGTTATGAAGCTTCTGGATCTGCGAAGTTTTGAGCTCAAATCTGCTGTTCATGAGGTTTTCGACCATATTTGGAAAACATTAATTCATGTTGATATTGAGACTCGCCAATTTGCGGTGTACGATGTTGTCGAGAGTAAGGATATTCACAATATCGCGATAAACTGCTGCTAACAAGCCTTAGATGAGCAGATGAGCCTCACTGACGCTGTCATTGGTCTTCAAGCTTATAAAGAGGTCGATGAGCGTATGGAGCAACTTTGGCGAAATGTAGACGCCGCAATCATATCTCCTCGCATGGATTTCAGGAGCGACACCTTCCTCTCCATACAAGCAGATGGTGATATTCTGAAACTATCCGGCGAAACTTCAAGATCAGTCGATGCCCTTCTCACTGATTTGGGAACAACATTTGGCTTTCTGGCCCGAAAACTCCCCTCTGATCTTCTGCCATCACTCGGCAACTTTATGATGGCCGACGTGATACCAAAACTTATTGGCGAGTGGTTGGAACCAGCTGTACCTTCGTCGCTAAAGGAAATGGACAACTTTCAGGCCATGATTAAAAGAGCTAAAGAATTTTGTCAATCACTCACTGAGTACGGATACACCGGTTTCGCGGATCTACAAAACTGGGTTGATAATGCCCCATCAATATGGCTAGGAAAATGTCGAGAGACCACTCTCGATTCTGTTCGATCAAAGCTCCTTGGTGGAATCGGCGAGTCCAAGCAGGTCGAGAAGGTTGAGAAGCAGATGGTGTCAATCGCAGAAGGTAAAGAGATCACCAAGACACCAGGAGGTGCTGGTGCAACTGCCGAAACCGCCGACTGGGGAGCCGATTGGGGCGATGCATGGGAAGAAGACAACGAGCAGGCCAAAGACCAAGACAAACCTACGGCAAAGGGTCCAGGCTCTACCAAAGCAGATGAGGATGATGGTGCCGATGCATGGGGCTGGGATGAGGAAGATACCACTGCTGGAACTGAAGACACGAAACAAGCTACTGAGAAAGACGATGAGGATGACAGTGCTGCTGCTTGGGGATGGGATGACGAAGACACTACTCAACCAGAGCCGGCCCCAGCAGCCAAGAGCAAGACTTCAGCTCAAGGGGAAACTCGGGAGCTCGTGTTGAAGGAAACTTACAGCGTTTCGTCTATGCCCGAGCCAGTTCTCGAGCTTATCTACGCCATTCTAGAAGACGGTGCTGCATTGACGAGGGACGATGTTGAATATGCACCAGTCGCAGCCACAGCGCCTGGCCTGTTTGGTTTGCCAACGTTCGCCTTGGCTTTGTTTAGAGCTATCTCGCCATACTACTACTCCCTGAGCGAGGGAGGCAATATGTAAGGACGTCGACAGCCTGTTGAAGACACTACTGACTCGAAACAGGTTCTTGTACAATGATGCAATGTATTTAGCAGAGCGACTTTCTGAGTTTGCTGATGCCTGGAAGAAGCGTGAAGATTTGACACCCAGAGCCCGGAATATGCTGCGACTTGATAACGACATCAAGAGCTTACAGAGCTTCGCCAATCGCAGTTACGCCAATGAGATGAACATTCAAAAGACTATCCTTCGTGATTTCCTTGGTGGAGCTCAAAGCCTAATGCAACAAGATGAGATGGAATCTTGTGTAGAGCTGGCTACAGGTCGCATCCGCGCAATGGCTTCTATCTGGAAACCCATTCTGGCGCGTTCGGTTTGGACACAGGCTTTGGGTTCTCTGGCTGATGCTGTCGCGAATAAGCTTATCACCGACGTCCTTGAGATGTCTTCCATCGGCCAAGACGAAGCCTATAACATTGCTAAGGTCATCGCTACTGCTACAGAGCTCGATGACCTCTTCTTGCCCAGCGTTTTGGCAGGTACAGCAAGTACCGACGATGAGGTTCCGCAGACAGCTCAGTATGCACCCAGTTGGCTCCGTCTCAAGTACTTGAGCGAGGTACTTCAAAGCAATCTTAATGAGGTGCGCTATCTGTGGTTTGAAAGCGAATTGAGTCTTTACTTTTCCGCTTCTGAGGTTATCGACCTCATCGAGGCTAGCTTTGAGGCGAACCCAAGAACCAGGGATACCATTCGGGAGATTCAGTCCAAGCCTGCTCCTGTGGCTGGACGATAAGTATGAAAATATAAAACATTTAGATATTGGTAATAGAAAACATTCGTCTTTTTAGAATTAAAAGATTTAGAAGTGCATTCATGATTTGTGTCTAAACCCAAATTTGCACCACTTGAACGCCGACTATTGTAACCGAACAGGTTTGTCTCTCAGCATCATCATATTGTCGAATCGAAATGTCCTAATGATTAATTCCAAACTTTACTCTAAACCAAAACTAAACTTAGTTCCTACTCTCGAGTCCAGTTGCTTGACGAAATCCCTCTGTACACATGATAACTTCACTTTGGATGGGCTTACCCTGTACCCCGACTCAGCCCAGATCTGAAAATGAAAATGAACAGTCTCATAACAACGAGACACTTGGTGACTGGTTGGATCTCACAACTACTCTACATCATAATGAGGACAATTTTGACCACTAAAGATATCATTTTCTCCTATCCACGAGACAATACTGTCTCATACTGTATCACAATTGATGCACATCACAAGCAACATATATTAGAAACATCCAATAGTTTCATTCGACGTCAACACAAGACATACTCAAAGCTTTTCGCAATAAACATATGACTTCTCATAATGACCTACCTCAGCACAACATATCACATACCACAAGTCATGCCTGCCATTCTCATTCTCACTTTTGCTCGCCTTAGTCACACGCAAGCTGTATACATCGGTCGAGTCTATATCGTACCATGCTGAGCTGATTCACCGGTAACTTACAGCGAGGCAAACCTGTCACAGCATAAGGCGCCAACCGAGACCTTTTCATTTACGCAACGTCATGTTTTTGGTCGCTGTCCTCAAAGTCTTTTGTGAGAGGGTGTCTTCGTGTCGGTGCGATAATGAGGCCTGCACCGAACCGCCGAGGCACCTGCATATATCTTGAGACAGGCCTGAGAGACCAGTCAATGTCGAATGCCGGGATATCGCAGCAGCTGTAGGATGCTTCATCGGAGAGAAACGGACGTGATCTCCCTTCTGACCGTATGTTGCAGACGGTTACTCACAAGGAAGAGATTGCGCATTTCTATCCAGGTCCTTCCCTGTGTTCGTGCTGCTATTATGGTCTTGCGTTGTGTGTCATGCCAACGCATTATCAACCTAACTGACCGAAACCGACTGAGGTAAAAACTATCCAACAGTACGTCTCTCGTGAGATGTCGGTGATGAGCTGGAATTCATGCCAAAACTTTTCATGTTGGTCGTTGTGTGTTGGTCTCGATGAGGAGGGGCTTGTGCGTTAGATGGTCCAGCAAGCATGAAATGAAACATGCTGCACAGCCATCTAGATAGTCTGTGATCCATGAATAGTTTACTCGCCGAAGCCGCAAGCGATCCGCTGCCGACCGCTATCAAACAAAGCAGAGGTCGCGAGATGGTCCACGTAGCATAGGTAGCATAGTATACGGTAGCGGGCATTGGGGCAGTTGGTCGAAACGATTTCCAGAAGATATGGAGCATAAGCACCAAACAATGTCGCACAGATCCCGAAGGATTCAAGGCAGAATCTCGAGAGGCTCAAAATTATGCCTGTTGGGCTCACACGGGAATTCATAGTTGGACCCCTAGTGAGGCCCCTTCCATCTCCCTCAGACCTCTTAGAGCAACTGGGTTTTGTCTCAGCATAAACAGATGAGATGGAGTCTGAGCTCTCTTACTCGTGGGTCTTTACTCTGTCCGGAAGTCTTCCAGAACCTCCGGTGGTGCTATACCAGACATAGCTTCGATCAAGTGTTTTTTTTCGATGTTCCGGCTCCCCGTTGGAGTCGGGGATATCCATGAATATCTCTCATCCTTCCTTGAAGTCCGTTGGTAACTCGTTTATTGTCTGAGATGGCCCCTCAAGTCTTGTCATGTACGGTACTGAGCCACTACCAAAATAGATGTAAATCCGCTGTCATCCCGACGAAATTATGTACCTACAAGGTCCACCCCCGCACTAGGACCAGCCTCCCGGAACCGAATTCGCGGTTTCACATATCCCAGGTCTTCGTAGTTAAGGGGGGGAACCCTACCACTCAATCTCAGCCACTCTCGATTTCTCGCTCAAGCAAACAGAGCTTTCCCCAGGGTCATGTCTCAAGAGAACTCAAAACATCGACTGGCCCTGTTCATCGCGTGAAACGTGACCATATGGATATGCGAGTGATGCTGTGATCCCCCTGTATTGTAAGCTTGTGGGAGATTAACTTAATGCACTGATCAGGACCTGTCGTCGCCAGACAAAGCAAGTGCCGAATCTTTATGTATAGTAGTCGTGGATTTTTCCACTCGATAGATAGGGGTTGACCTCGCGCCGTCCGACAGTCCCGTACTATACTGTAGGATCAAGTGCAATCTTGTACACTACATCCGGGCTGTCACTGTGAAACAGCATCCGGACTGCGTTAGACTGGACTAGTGGCGGACCGTCAAAGACTTGTAAAACTAGCCTTCAGTGTTAGATGACACTGATAGTCGCTTGATAATTGACGTGGCATGCAAGTACAGTCAGAACCAACTATCTGTGGTGGTGAAGCTGAGTTAAGCAGTCATAGAGCCCAACAACATGTGCGCGATTGCATCACAAGACAGGGAAGAATGGCCACGTCAAATCCTGCCGAGATATGTCGGCGATAACTCACCTGCATCTTGTTCCAAACAGACAAACAAAAGTAGCATCAGCCGACAGATTGTCGAATTGATAGTATTTCTCCTCGCACAAGGTGAGGTCGGTACCACCGTGAATTGTGATAACCACTCAGTTTCGCTAGGCTCGACGTCGTGGCTATTCAGTAGGTCCTCGCCTGCATCACTTGGTCTCATGATAAAAAATACGGCAGGCGATAGAAGCAACTTGGTTGTCACTCCAAGCACATGCATAACAAGGTCACCGCACCTTCCCGTAAGTCGAGATATCAACCACAATTTGAGGTAGCCATCTCACACGATGCGCACACGATAGCCTGACATGCCATACCGTGAACACGGCGCCGGACACGCCCTCCGATCTTGTCTTTGTCCACGGCGCCGCGCCGTCTGCACCTCTCCAGGAACAGGCATGCGAGATGCTGACTTCACAAACTCCCTCACTGACCTCCCCGAACCGATATTCCACACATGTGCCAGCAAAAGTGATCAGTCACCATGTAAGACAGCACATGGGGCCGGCCCGAGCCAGGGCTAGCGATTTCGTACATAGCCTCTAATAAAAGACCTTATACCACTGGCTTACACATGGCAACCTCCATCATCGACTTTGCCAGCGCAACCACCTACTCGAGTTGTCAAGCAAATGAGACAAAAGGCACCACTCAGAGGGGTACCCTTGGATTGTTTTTTATCACCGCAAGGGACCAAGGTTGCACTCGTCAGCCTACATACAGCATCACATTCCTAGCTGATCAGACGGCTGAGTAGCGTGTATCTAATGCTGTGCCGTAGGTGCCTAGAAGGTCGTGCAGGTTCGGTGAGATCGCGGTGGCTGAACGGTGCTGCGTCTCTACCTAGGTAGGATTTCGATAATGCTAAAGGTCTGCCAGCACACGATGGATGTGATAAAATCTTGGTTCCCGGAGGGAAATGCGCAAATTATGATGTTAAAGTCTCGATGCCGGTTGAAATGCCATGGTATCAGATGTCAACCTTCTTGCTTCACCATGCATGCATGAACCAGCCAGTTATATTCCGGCGGTACAGTGCTCTTCTCAACATCAGCCAAGCCTGTCAGACAGTATGATTTGTGATATTATCAGATATGGTGAAAAGCCCGATAGGCAATGATACCTCGCAATGCCACTGTCAACCCTCTCTCATTGGTTCCCTGTGGCGACCTTCATGTGATGCAATATTGCTGACTGGTCATTGCCGATGATGCTCTGTGGCTGTACAACGCATAACTTTTGTACGACAACGCCAATAACGAATCCGTGTAGCTGCTGAAAAGAAGGATTCCTGCCCAAGTCCAATGTGGGCCTGTGTAATGAAGACAATCAAACTATCCGTACCAACAGATCAAGCCCAGCCACCGGTGCTTACAGACAGTAATCACAGCGCATCCCCCAAAGGCTAACAGTCAGCAGGCAACGCTAAAAAGACGTCAAATTCGTTGCCCGCCAGGGATCTCAAGACAGGGGGGGTCCGTAAGAAGGATTCTAGAAGGTCGAGTCGAACGAACAGCAGGTCAACACCCTGACAACCCTAAGGATGTGAGGTAGGGGTTCTTGGTCCCTGAGGGTTCGAGACAAGGTATGCCCACCAACAGTGTGGTCTTTGGGTCATCCGTGGTGATTTATGTGTTTCAACGGCCTTGAATCTCGCCGAACGCTTAAACGCCTTGTCGCAATTGAAGATTGGCTCGACAGCTTTAAGATTCAATCTGGATGAGACGACAGCGGGTTCCTGTTGGGATGTCGTTTTGAAGCCAAACTGCCAAGAATCATGTTGCCAATAGCCCCACTGATTTCAGGTACTTTACGGATAGATCCCCCTGGGGTCATGGCGTCTGTTGATTCAAGCCTTGAATCAGACAAGGACAAGCCTCTCAGTATTCTTGCTGTTTTCACATTATCACTGTTGCGTGGCTTTGCCGAAGTAAGAAGCTCTTAGCATAAATATGCCACGTAACGCAGCTCATCATTGCCTGGTGTTGCTACTTGCGCATCCGTACTGAGTCAAGAACCCCCTGGGTGTAGTTCGCCGATAGACTAGAGAAACAGTCTGTAACAAGGTGTTGATTTTAGGCTACAGGCCATCAATTCTCAACCCCATCGATTGCTACGGACGCTAGCGAGCAACGGCGCCTTTCACGCTCAATCTAACACTTTAATGACCTACCACGTCGTAGGACCAGTCCGCAGAATCGGATTGGTTGCAGTAATGACATGTTTGATGGCTGCATCAACCGTGAGTATTGTCTTTTCAATACCAGTAGCTATGAAATCTACACGATTGCATCGTAGTTATTGAGCTATCATGGTGATACAACACACTACCGGTATACCCCGATATACCTCTGACTTCCCCATGACAATCGCGACAACCCCTTGCTGCACATCAATGATGTGCAGCCGCAGCTGGCCCAAGCGTTGTGGTATCAGTAAAAGCTCAAGGGGGTGTCCACTGCGAATTTGGTCGCCATCTGGCCCTCTGCATATTGTTCCTTTGGACGCAAAGGTTCCGGATGAGTTTACCGGATATTGGATCCGTTGGGCTGGGTGGCGCCGTGTCCTGCATATGACCTGTTTATCTGATGTAGATTTCAAGACTGTTGAGAGCAATATAACAACCGGAAGCCTCCCGTAACGTCGGCAGTGTTTCTTTCCCATCAACTTGGGTCAATTCAGGGTACAGGCGTAGACCCTAGCAGGCCCCTCTTCAAGAGGAATTCACCGAGGTCATTTTGACAAAATTTAGTTAGTCAACTGTAAGCTTCATCTCGCGTAGCAAGGGCATACGGGTCGCTTCGAGTCATCAAAAGAACTCAGTGTAACGCCTACGCCCCGAGCGTTGAGAGTCCTTGTCGATGGTTACTGAGGTCGGTAGCACTTCCAGGGTTGCGCGACAGGTGTAGATGGAGAGCTCGCCTGCATGGTTATTGGACGTTGCACAGTAGCTGGAGAAGTCCCGATGCAAGCATTGATAAGTACAGACAAAACAAGTATTGATTGCCTGATACTGCAAACATGCCCGGCGGCCTCTGCTGCGACCTTGAAAATTATCAGTTGTAATAACCGGTGCCGGTGGTTGACATCCGAATATCTGCACCTCAATAGGAAGGCCGAGTTGATGGGTCAATCACAGATTAGCGGCTCTGATGCACGTTGTCACATCTTGACCCAATCCATATGCGGCACTGAATGCAGCGGCAGGCGCGCAATGAGCGGGCACTCCCGTGGTATCGATTCCACCGCGTGGTTTTCTATCAATCGGCGTGGGATGATTTGGCGCATTTCATCATGAGCTTCTCTGGGTGGCATTTAGAGGTGCCAGCTCTGTTGAGCTAAACAGACTAATGCGGCTTTCATATTCTGCCACGAATAGTTGATTCTACACGTGCCAGGCTCGTATGGATAAAGCCAAAAAGCTCAACTCGGGCTTCTTGATCTCGTGTTGATTGGTCTGGTTGTCAGCCTGCTGATGGTCATAGCTGTTATGATCTTCGAATTGGCTGCAGGTTGCTTAGGGTATGTCTGAGCGACATTGATGGATTCCCACCAAACGACCCTTAACACCTTGCAGTAGGTTTGATCAATGGTACCTTTGAGCGATAAAAGTTGCGCGCCTCACGAGAATAATTGGACTCGGAGACCCGAAAGACTGACTCTTTCGCATACTGTACGTTGTTTACAATGGTGGGCTTCGATACCACAGTAGGTGGATGCGAGCCAATACAACAGGCCTTGAGCTGTACCACCTCTCGCTGGCATACGTAGTAGCATCACATAGGTAGCCTGCAGAACATCAGGTGCCCAGCCGCAATGACGCGATGAAATGCACGGTAAGATTGAGCATCATTTTGTGCCTTGCGCCGATAGAGCAAGGTGATTGTGACGCAGTCACTGCAGTGGCAGAACCGGTCGAGAGTATTCAAGGTCTCGACACAGAAGCTCATAGCATACCATAGATGCTTAGCTTGATGTGGTTAGTTGTCATCCCACAAAGGGGTTAATGCCTTCTACGTGCTGCTTAAGGAAGCGCACGTGGATGCAGCCCATAGAGTAGAAATTGAGGGCGTGTCGTAGAAGTCTTGGAACGGGATAATCGGCATTATTTTTGCAGTGTAAGAATACGGCGCACCTTGAACCACTCGTAAACCGGCCGTGCCAACGCCCAGAAAGGTATAATACAGCGGACAGGACGACCGCTTAGCAGGCCTTGGCCTTGGCATTCGCTACGTTATCTGTAGCCGCGGCTAATTATAACACGAGAGCAACGATAATGCTAAAGCGAGCTGAATACGGGATTTATGTCGGTTGCAGAATAGCTGAGAAAATCTCATAGAAACAAATCGAACGACCGAGCCATAGCTTCAAAGAGAGACATCGTATCCCTCAAAGGACGAAAGGACGCAAGGACCCCAGTTGGGTAGCATTGCAAAAAGAAGTTTCAGTCATAACCGAAAAGCCCGAAACGCTCCCCCTCATTTGGTTTGGAGACGACATGCGAGTCGAAGGCCATAGACAGCTGCTGTGCTACCGCCAGACCGAGTTATGGGCTTTGTTTTCATGATAGGAACGGGTCAATGCAACATATCGGATGCTGAACTGGTGAACATGGTTCAATCTGCAATCAAACAGCCACGTCAGGAGATTAATTCCATCAGTCTCAGTCATAATTCCAGCTTCCCATCACAAGCGTGCGCATGGGTGCTCATGCACATCTGGAAGCTTCAACGTTTGTGGTCCGTAATTGAACCCGCTTGCACCCCCGCGTCGTTCAATGTCACTATCTGAGCCACGAGATTCCCCTACGTCACCCGGCAATCGCGTCATATCACCTTTCCGGCCACCCTTATTTTTATTGCTGAAAAAAGACGGCGGCGGAATTTGTGAGACTGAGAATCTTGCAGAATATGCAGTCTCCCAATTCTGCGATGGACAAGCCATAACTGAGCGAATAAATGACCAATGGATAACCAGACATGCTGATCATGAGGACAATCCGCTGGCCGGTCGAACGCTGACACATAGGCAAGGCTGACCGATGCTGCAAGTCGTCTCCCGAGACACAATAATCCAGTCCCTTCAAGGGAGGGGCTCAGGGCTCAAGTCGCTGCTAACAAATAACGGCCCCATGTCTCATAATCAATGCCCCTTAAGATCCCTTAGGGGCCGGGCATCCGCAATCATAAATCCCGTAACCGATTGGCCAGAACAGCGAGAGGCGACGTCATTACGCTTCCCCACGCAACGAAGCGAGCATTTAACGAATCAATAACGAATCACAACTCGACTGGCGGCTATGGCTGGCCCAGCACACTGGTGCCGTTTTGACACCCATTCTCCTCAAGCGAATCGAGATGTGGGAGCCGCCCGAGAGTGCCCTATCACCGACCCAGATAGCAATATATACTGGCACACCGCATGTGATATTATGGCTTTGCCATGGCTTTGATTGTTGTCCTTTTGTCGTTTGGATCCAGCTGGGATGGGTACTGTAGCTCGTGACCAGAAAAGAAAAAAACATGTTTGGCTGGCAAGAAATGTCGGTGTATGTGCCTTTTAAAATGAGATACCGGTCGTGGTTTGCTGTTCTAGAACCCCGCTTTGAGTTCCAAAGACTCAAGTAGGGTTTCTTGATAACAAACCCCAAATAAGATTTTGGTTAATTGGCCACTCTGGCGAGATCAAACAGGGAGGTTTGCGGCGCAACATCTGCATTTGCCTCTCTTATGACGGATTGAGCGTAAACAGAAGTAATATGACAAAATCGAGCCACCAAACACGCCTGGCAAGGCTGCAGACAGTGTTGCTGTGTGCTCTTCACAACAAAGCGGGGGATGGCGTCCGTCAAAGATGGATAAGCCAACGGTCAGGTACGGACAGCATGCATTCTCCGTAAACTACGGCCGAGATAGCTGAACATTCCCCACAGCGACGTTGTCCGCAGCAAGCATACGGTAGCTTACTATAGACACGCCCCATGCAAGTCCCAAGCTTGTGGAGCTCTCGCGTTCCCCTGTCCGGAGCTTGGGGGCCCTGACCTAAAATTGGCGGGAGTCGGCGCCAAAGGATCGACGAGATGATGATCTCATTCCGCTGTTGGTCGTCCAGGCGTTTGTTTCAAGATGTCTTTTGCCCAGCATGAGCAAATTGTCAAATCATATCATATGGCGAGCTGGCAGGGTGTCCCACAGAACTGGGCGGAATGCATGTTGAGTCCAGGAACTGGCATTCTGGGGCAATCAGCCTGTCATCTTCACAGCCCATGACGCCCTGTAACCTGTCTCCTGGGTCTAAATTTCCATTGGCTTATCCCCATAGGATATTCTCACCGGCAACTAACGGGTGGTTGATCCGTCTGGTATCGCGTGTCTGGGCATGTTTAGGAGTCATTGACTACGCCGCTCTTTGATTGTAACCTCAACAAGAAGAGACTATAGAGCCATGGCAGCAAGAGGAGCCGATAGCTGAAGGCAATGAAGGACAGGGTTATCCACGTCGTCAAAGATGCGATGCCATCGTCAATGAGCGGCACTTTCATGTGTTTCATAACTAAAATCGGCAAAGGCAATAATGCCACGTCACCTCGATGGTAAGTCTGTTGGTGAGAATGATAGACATCGTAGGCGGATTCGAGTAACCTCGGGATTCTTGGGACGACCCTGCAAAAGGGTGACCCAAAATCGTGTTTGAATTCACCGTCCTGCATGCCCTATCGAGTCAACCCTGGCCCCCCTTAACCGAGTATCTGGGTACCCGTCTACCGTGGCTGTGTGACAATCTGCACTCTGGCACTGGAGACAAACTGAGACTTGACAAACCATGCAGCCTTGCCATAGCCCAGACGCACGTAGGCGAAAGTAAGTAATCTGGCGGTCACTTTGAGGAGCAGGATGTGCCAGTCTCTAGCGAGGGTAGGGCAGGGTTAACATCGACGGCTTCTCGGGGAATGCTGAGTGTGGATACGTTGAATAAGGCGAAGGCCCTAAGCTGAAGAGTACGAGGAACCGCGCGGGCGCTGGGATTTGGTTGACATTTGGCTCGGCTCTGGGCAGAGTTAGCGATATGTACCACGGCGAGTTGCCTGCTTGCTTACCTGACTTGGGTTCCCTGTTGACTCTGAGGTTGAATAAAGGATGATGGATGACGAGAGATGAAAGGACATGCACCGTATGACACTGTATAGAGCTTAATCGGCGCTCTGGCGCGGTGGATACTGTGCAATCCCTTGATGGATGAGATTATCTCCATCAACTTAAAAAGAAGCGATGTGATGCTGACATGAACATTGGCAAGGAGGATTGAAATGCTAGGAAGAAGCCGATAGCGCGGTATGGCTGTGCTCTGCAGTGAGGTCTAATTCTAGATGCTGAGGCTGGTAATTTTAGCGGAAGATTTGAATCTGGTAACGGCCGACAAGCACTTTCTACGCTAAGTAAAGCACAACTAACAGGCAGGTACGATGTAATAGAGTTTTAGAATCCTAAAATCTAAGGCAGTCGCGAAATCAGATTACATTGATCCTGATCACATGAACTCACAAGGAAGCAAGGAATCCAATTCTGAGACTTCAATGTCGGCTATTGAGTCGATCTAAATCTTTATTGACCACGTTTCAAATCTTTCGGTTCGTGACAGTGGCTCTTTTCAAGGGGCCAATTTCCCTCCGCTCGGGTCAGGCTGGTTGACTGGGGACTGGAGTCAAAATGGACATTGGCGCTCCACACATCGTGTCAGACTGAGGTCATGGCATCGAGGAGGCTCAAATGCCTGGTCGCTGCGCTGCACGCACTATGGACGCTCTGCTCTGCTCGCAATGCGGAGTTGAACACGCCGTCTTAGAGACTCACCAGCCCCTAATGCAACAATGCAAATCCCCGGGCACTTTTGCTCTTGTGTTTGCGCCATAGTTGAACAGAGATGAGGCTTTGCATGTGGCTTTCATGGGGCCTTTAGAGTTAAATCGCTGGCATACAGATTGAGTCATCCCGTACGTACGCTGCGCGACACAGGTACCAGGCTGCCAGCAGGTAAAAGAAGGACGGACTGTGGCGATTGATTGGAAGCCCTGCTGCTCTGACCGACACCGGGCACATGGTTAGCCATGTGCCGAAGCGAGAGACGGAGGTACATGCGAAGACACCCAAGTCAAGGCGCCCAGACGAGTACCGTAGCGTATCAGCGAGCGTTGGAAATCGTTCGTTCGACGTTCCCCTGTCATGGAATTGTTCTTTCTTCTGCCACTATTCAAGACTGAATGGCAACGGGTTGCGGTTCCGGCCACTATTGACGGAACAGTTACTATCAATGACTCCTTGAACCGGAATAGTCTGCTCACCAGCTCGCACATCATCCTAAGATTGCTAGGCTTGGCCCGACAGGTCACTAGCCGAACTTGTCCTCTCTTGTTTTTTTTTTTTTTTTTTTTTTTGTCCACTCACATACTGGGGCCAAGTAAGCTGGAGAACCACTTGCTGCCATCAATGTTCTTTGACCCTACTTTTTTCTCCCTGTCAAGTCTCTCGTGATCATTTTCAAAGGGGTCTTAAACAACCAGGGACAAACAGAAATGCTGGCCTGTGCCAAGAAGGAAAAAACGAGCCGACAAAGACACAACAATAATACGAAACTGTCAAACAACAAACAAATAATCAACCTAGGTTGCTTGGTTGAGGGTGAGACCTGTCACCAGGCTTGTTTGTTAGGCCAAGAGTCAAAGTTTAAAAAAAAAAAAGTTAATAGGAAAAAATAGCCCAACCCCAACCCATACCATAGACTTTTTCACCACCCTGCCCCTCTCACCCTGGCCGTATCGGTCTGGACTCACAGATTCGCATCGTGATCATTGATTGCTCGATCGTTGTCGTCTTCGAAAGAGAACTTGTTTGCGCTGATAAAACTTTACAGCGATGCATGTCACGATGTCAAGGTGGGTGAGACGGCGTCAATATGATTGCATCGTCATTCTTAGCGGGGTGCTCCTCATCAAACAATTGCATTACGACGAACCGGACTCATTGCGCATATCTGTCAGAGATAATCAGACTATCTTGCACGTTAATCTATCATCTTCATCTTCATCTCCTGGTCAGACAATTCTGTTAGTCAGGAACGGAGGATTTGCATCTTGTATTGTTATGGCATGACCGAGAAATTGGATTTGCGCCGGCGCGTTGTCTGGCTCTAACTGATCAGCCTGCAAACAAAAAGGTGTGCAGCTCAGACCTCTCGGATCTGGCGGCGCTCATCTCTATCTCTCTTGTTGCCCGCTGGCTCTCCCTTGGCGCGATACCCTGGATCAGCATGACTCTTTCATGCGCTGGAACATACTTGACAGAAGATGGAGAACATTGCAAACCAAGCGGTGGATGGATATCCTGGAGTAAAGACCACATCCTTTTTTGAGTTGCCGACGCATCGCATGAAGCATCAACAACAACAACGATGAAAACGCAATCGCCAGCATGATGATTTATGATGACGGTATTAATGGCGTGCCCCCACTCTGGTTGGATGGCCGTTAGCCCAAAGGTCGAGCAAGATGTTGGAATACGGCGCACTGCCGCTCTCCGAATAGACGAAGAGTGAGCTAGTGGAGCAGTTAATTTTTCTGTCAGCCTTCATAAATGGGGCCTGAAGAGGACAGAAAAAGGGGGGGCAGAAGGGAAAGTGAAAGAAAACGGTGTGAGCCACAGTATCCCATCCTTGATCCATGGCGTCCCCCCAAGCACACAGTACAGAACAACCACAAAGCGCCTCAGTCCTTACAAAGGAACAACCCAAGCCCACTGCCGAGCGCTAATGAGAGTTAGGCACACTAAAGTTACAGCACAACGGTTCCCGGAATTCCACGTTGGCACCTATTGTCAAATCAGCAGGGGGCAGAAGGATGTCAGAGAGGAGACTAGGATTGAGTCCAAGATCCATCGTTATTTTGCTACGTTCCGGCTCCCTATATTGGATGCACAACAACAGAAGGCATCTTTCTAATACTCACAAGCATAGGCATGCTCTGATCGGTTCTTAGAGTTTTCTTCCTCTAACTCACACCGCCGAATTTCGACTCTCCACCTATCCTCATCAATCTCATTCCCTTCCCTTCACATCTCCTCGCCCTTTCGATCTCTTGGCTAGACCAGAGGCGAAGGAAGACAGGGTAAGCTAACCAAAGGCAAGCAAGCAAGCTCTGCTCTGCTATGTTACTCAACCTATCCCTGGCACATTGACGATTGCTCTAGGTTGACATCTTGGCCTATGCCATGTTTTTGAGTCTAGTTCTGTCTTCAGTTTCCGTGTAACCGTCTTGTCCATCAGCTGGTATGGCTGTTACCCCCTTTCTCACAGCCCTTGTCTTCCAATTGCTTGGTGAGTTGGCCCGTCCGCCCTGTTCTGAACGGGTGAGGAGGTTCACCGTATCTGTCTGTGTATATCACAATAGACTGGCGTGGTATGTCGGTCAATCTCTTACTCGAGACATTGACCTGTAACGACATTAGTTTTTGGTCATGTGCACCTTTGGTACATGGAAAACAGCTGGCTAGGCCTCGGAAGATTTCATCAGAGTTGATGTTGAGTTAATGTGGTGCATTAGACCGGTATTGGGTTCCCTTGCAAAACTCTACTAATCAACCCAACTCTGTTTACGTCTCTCCCTTGTATCGCATGTATCAACCAAGTCTGAGCGAGTCTTGGTCCTCAACACCACCTAGGAATTGGACTGCGTCTGCATAAGGAGGACATGCATTTGCTTTCGCACACGGTCAGGGCCCAACTATTCCCCTCCCCCTTGACCTTGACCATGGAAACTCCACTCTATCAAGTTGCAACGGACGAAAATCATACACCCCTCCCCCCTTGTCACCTCCCCCAGTCTCTCCAGTATCCACCCCGGTCTGCCTGTCGTCCACAGTAAAAATTGTGATGGTAAGGAAAAAATAATTAGAAAAAAATTTTCGGCTAAATTTTTGACAATGCCGTNAAAAAAAAAAAAAGGGCTGCCGGTACGTACCCCAGTCTCGAAGTTGCTGGGCAGTTCTCAGCCTGTGAGTGCAGTGTAGCACAGCAGTACAACCCCCAGTCTGTCGAATCCCAGTCAGATCAATATCAATCAATCAATCAGTCAATCGATGCCTAGCTTGAGTGGTCATCCTCATCACCCTAATCTGACCTATCCTATCCTATCCGTACCCTCGTTCAGTTTTTCTCCTGACTTGAGATTGACAGCGGATCAGAGTCAAAGTAAAGTGAGGTGTAGATAGAGGTGTATGTAGTAGTCCATGGTTGGTAGTACAGCACTGTACATCTGTTACAGGGACAAGCACGGGCACAGGCACAGGCACTTAGTGGGCTGTTAGGACTAAGGCTTAGTGAAGCTCACACAGACGCTCGACCAGCTTGACTCGACTCAACTCGACGTAACACAGAGATGAAAGCCCGTCAGGGACTTAGACTACAGTGCTGGACAGGACAGGCATTGCACTGGTTGGGCTGGGCTGAGCTGCACTGACACAGGAAGATCAGCTCGTGTCAAGTGTCAAGTAGAGACGGTCCAAATAAAGAAAAAACACACACTCTACTCTCTTGGCTGGGCTGCCCCCTCCTCGCCATAATTTCCCGGGCCCCAGGACAGCCCAAGAATCCGAGCCCAAGTGCCCAGCCCAGCACCAGCCAGCATCCATCAATCAGTAGGTACGAGCACCAAGTACGAGCACCAGCCCAGCACCAGCCCAGCGCCAGCACACTGCAGCGCCGCATAACTACAAGACTCTTCTTCTGCCCACGTCTTTTTTTTCTGCCTCTAGCTCTCTTGACGTTAGCTTTTTTTTCTTCTCTCTATCATACAAAGTCTCGCCCGCTCCAACACGCGCCAAAAAAGTACGCCATCATACTTTGGGCCTTTTCTTCCTCCCTTGCAAGCCTACCACGAGGAAATTGCCTTTTTTTCTTACATCCTCTATCTTTTTTTTTAACCTTCTGGTTACTATCCTCGACTACCACCGCCTCAAGTTACTTATTACTACTGGGACTCCCCCCCTTTTCCGTCCCAACTATCTTTTCTACCCCTCCCGCTCCACCACCAACTTTCCCATTGACAACCAAACCTACTACTACTACCTCTTCGCCTTTCTCACTTCTTGTCTGCCATAACAATCTGCTTTTTCAAAGAAACCTTTTTCACCCTCTGAACGACACGGTCGAATACTCTTCTTGTTCAACGCTACTCAGATTGATCCATCGCATACTCGAACAGAAAGTGCATCCCAATTGCATTCGCCGACCAACTTGCGACAGCCTGCGCCTTCCACTACTGTCGCGTTTGCCTTGACTTGACGTTTGGGTGACTCAGCCATCACGACCTCGAACCTCGACTTTGTTGCACTTTCAACCCAGAGAATCCGCGGCTTCTCGGAATTGACATTGATCGCTTTTCGATTTGCACCCCCATCGATTTGTTCTCGGCAAATTTCACGTTGAATCGACATTTTCGGTTACATCACATCGAGACAAGGACCCAGCGCAGGACGTTTGGTGTTTACTTCTTTACATACCTACATTACCCACGCCATCGAAGAACGTGTCTGTAGCTTGAACTACTCCAACCTTGTGGTTCTCGACGAACTCTCATTCATTCATCACCTGGACCAGTAGCCCTGCGCTGTGCTGCAGCTCTCTCTGCCTGTCAACGAGGAACGCCCTGTTTTTGCTTGATCCAGCGACCCCAAGGCCCCCCCCAAAAGGAGCCACCTGCATATCCCGCCCTCTGCCAGCTCACCACGCTGCTGCGAACTTGGCACATCATCACGCCTCGATCGGCCTTTTCTTGTCAGGACCTACCTAGTCATCCGCCTGTTGCGAGACCTCGCAGCCCTTGTGCGGTCCACTCAGTAGCACCTCCAGGCTACCTCGGTCGTCCCTGCATCTGCATTCATTACGTGCGGTCGACACTGCCCTGGACCTTCGACATCCTACCTGGCACTGGCTGCACCCCAGTTTGACAGCTACTCCACGAGGGATCGGCTTCCGCAGCCTCTTCCCCGCAATTCGCGTGTCTTATCGTTACACCCAGGCCAGACGTTCCACCATGGCTCCCCATTCTGACTGAGCTTTTATATACGTCGATGCAACCTTCGAATGCTACTCGTCTCGCCCTTATAGTGTGATCATCACTCAGCACGACCATGTCTTTCAACTTTGACTCTGATTCAAAATCAACATTAACAACTCACAACTTATCCGAAATGTCCTCATTAACACGTTCTCAACTCGGTCAGGTCCAGACATCCTTTCCGTCACAAACACAACCAGTTCCTATCCCCATGTCAGCTATAAGTGCTTCATCAGGAACCTCAAACTCACAACAAGGCTCACCAATCATGTCTCCCGACACCGCCGTTCTAACCACATACTCCTCCGTCCAGCCCTCTCCTGAGCCAATGCGAGGTCGAGAGGAGGAGACCTTCCCTTCTAGCTTTCAGTTGCCTGAGTCAGTGCTCTCACGGAAGACAAGCACAAACTCACTCGGCTACAATGCCATGTCGGAAGTGGCCAACAACAATAGCAAAGGAGGTCTCATCCGTCGATTCTCTAACCGAGCTCAACGCTTTGCAGGCAGAAGGAGACCATCTTCAGGTGCCCCTGCCAGCCGCGATGGAAGTGTCGGTCCTAGCATCCTCAGACGTCGAAGTGATAGCAACGCTACAGCACCCCAGGAGAACAGCGCTCTGACAGACACAGACGAGGAGCCCGAGTATGCCGACGACTCTATTTCTATGGTTTGCCTTGACGGTGCTACTTATACATCATCCGCCAACAGCACACATGGTTCAATCAGTGGAAGTGCTGGAGCTATGGCTGGCCCAGTGCTCCCAGCTGAGCTACGCAATGGATGCCCGGTAAGAAAGGTGTCGAAGAAGAGTCGACCCAAGAGGATCAGTCTTGTCTATGAGACCGAATCCAACAAACTTTCTTGGGACCCCACTCGTCCCCAAAAGTCTCTTCACGTCGATGAGATTAGGGAGATCCGCACAGGGACCGATATCCAACAATACATCCACGACTACGGACTTTCCGACCAGATTGATTTCTACTTCCCTATCTGGTTTACTATTATCTACAATGTCCCTGAAAGCTCCAAGACGAGATTCCTACACATTGTCACCGACAACCCTACCACCCTATCACTATGGACGACATTCTTGGACGCCATGTTAAGGTATCGACAAGAACTCATGACATCGTTGATGGCATTCAACGATCGCGCTGTTGCCCAGTACTGGCAGACCGAAATGGCCAAGGAGTTTGGCGACCAGGTCCGAAGTCCTGAGCAGGAGGAGATGAACATCGCTGGTGTAAAGCGAGTTTGCCAGAACCTTCACATTTACAGCTCACAAGTAACCCTCGAAGTTAACTTTCACCTATCCGATTCTCGACGTCGACAAAAGCTCAACTTTAGGGAGTTCAAGGACTTTGTCCGCCGCATGAAGCAACGCAACGACGTGCAACGAATTATCCGAAGCTTTGCTGCGAACCCCGAGTTTGGTCTTACTCTGTCCGAGTTTCTTACTTTTCTGCGCGATGTCCAGGGTGAGGATGTTGATTCTTGCCGTACTGCTTGGGAGAAGCTCTTTTCTCGGTTCTGCCGCCAATACCGAAGTGACGAGGTCGACCTTCCCGACAACACCGAGATTATGACCGAAGCCGCCTTTGTTGGCTTCTTGACATCAGAGGACAACGACGTGATTCAGCCCGAACCTCAGAACATCGTTTTGGACCGTCCAATGAACGAGTACTACATTTCTAGCTCTCACAACACCTACCTTCTCGGTCGTCAAGTCGCTGGTCAGTCTAGCGTTGAGGGCTACATTTCGGCCCTTGTTCGGGGATGCCGATGTGTCGAGGTCGATTGCTGGGATGGCTACAACGGCCAGCCCGAGGTCAACCACGGTCGTACCATGACAACCTCGATTAGCTTCAAGGAGGTCATGACCACTATCAACAAGTACGCTTTCGTCAAGTCCAAGTTCCCGCTCTGGATTTCTCTCGAGGTTCACTGTAGCCCAGCTCAGCAGGCTACCATGGTTGAGATTATCAAGGAGTGCTTCGGTTCAAGACTGGTTACAGAGACTCTGGAGGCTTTCCCCGACAAGCTTCCTACCCCATCTGAGCTTATGGAGCGCGTTCTCATCAAGGTCAAGAAACCCCAAATCAAGGAGGAGCCCGTTTCCGCTGGCAATGACTTCCGCGGCCGACGCCGAGGCAACAGCCTCAACTCGCCTATGATGCGACCTTCTGTCCCCGATGGCACTCCTCTGATGCCTTCTCAGTCTCTCCCCCAAAGCCCCATGCTTGCTCCTAGCCACTCATCTCGAAGGTTGGTCAGCAAGACTCGAGTCAACACTATCACTGAGGGCCAGGTCCAGGACATGCTGAGCAGCAGCACCAGCGACAACGAGAGTGCTTGTGAGCAACCAGTCAAGAAGGCCCCCAACAAGACCGTCAAGGTTCTTGGTGACCTCGGCGTTTACTGTGCTGGTGTCAAGTTCTCTGGCTTCGACACTGTCGATGCGAAGCAGTACAACCACATCTTCTCTTTCATGGAATCGAGCTTTGCCAAGCACTCTCGCGCCAAGGAGCAGAAGATGGCCCTCGACATCCACAACATGCGCTACATGATGCGAGTCTATCCCGACCGAACTCGAATCACCTCTAACAACTTCGATCCTCTTATTTACTGGCGCCGCGGTGTTCAGATGGCTGCCCTTAACTGGCAGACTTTTGACCTTGGAATGCAGCTCAACCGTGCCATGTTCGACGGCGGCAAAGACTCTTCCGGCTACGTTCTCAAGCCCGCCGAACTCCGAGACATCCAGGTCCTCCCCTACAACTCCGACATTGCCGAGGGCAAGAAGGAACGTAGCGTTGTCTCTTTCAGCATTGATGTCATCTCTGCCCAGCAGCTTATGCGACCCGCCAACCTTCCCGCGAACAAGTCCATGGACCCCTACGTCGAGGTGGAGATCTTCCATGCTAACGACAAGCGCGACAAGAAGGAGGCCGACTCCAACCTGGTCATGGAGCATGACTCGCCCCTCAAGGTTCAGACCGAGGTCATCCGCGAGAACGGCTTCAACCCCATGTTCGACAAGCAGTTCAAGTTCAAGGTTACCACCAAGCACCCTGACCTGATCTTTGTTCGCTGGTCTGTCAAGCTCTCCAACGATGGCGAGAGCTACAACGAGCGCCCGGCCGTCGCCACCTACACCGCTAAACTTACCAACCTCAAGCAGGGTTACCGCACCCTGCCTCTGCTCAACCACGCTGGCGACCAGTACCTTTTCTCCAAGCTCTTCTGCAAGATTAAGGTTGACTCGATCGAAAAGAAGTTGCTTGATGCCCCTCGCCGCACCCAGGACGGAAACAAACTCAACCGCCTCGGTGGCAAGGTCTTTAGCCGCATCAACACCAGCCCTAAAAGTACCATCGAAAAGTCTAGCTCTGAGAAGACGAGCTTTGACAGCTATTGATTTCCGACTGAGTAATATTTATCTCATCTGTACGAACATCTCTTCAACCTTCTTGGATATAATTTTATCATTTCGTTTCTCGATTCCATCGATACCGAGCCCGACGAAGCTGGATCTGGACACTACTCGGGTCTCTATCGACAAGGATCTACGGCACCGGACCTCCACATCATCCTCTTATGTGGTCACGCTTCTTTTTCCCATGATCCCAGGAGGATCCTGGCGCGACACGCGATGGGACTGAAGGGATCTGTGATTGACGATGGTTGGAATCGGCGCCCTTTGTCTTACTTTCTTTCTTTCTACTTCAAGAATGGGTTGAAGCATCTGAATAACCCTCAAGGTACCATTTGGTACAGAACGATTTCCTTTGTTGAAAACATGGCGCATGAAAAAAAACACTTAAAGAAGGACAAATACCCCCTTGAGCGTGGATGGTGTTGGTCATTATTGGGATTCTATGTTTATATTATTACCGCGGCATGGTAGCCGCCTCAACGGATAAGGACAGGAACGGGAATGAAAAAAAGGAGTCTGCATACACCACGCTTGGCCGTGATTTGGGAGCGTCAGGAACTAGCATTGCACTGGGAAACCGGATTCACGTATTATAGATCGGCACAAGGCAGGGGAAACCAAACACTTGGGAATCATCACTATTCTGCTGAAAGCATTTTATTCTTGGCCCACGTCTCATCTCTTTGACTCATATTGAAATCTATATTTGATGTCATCCTTGGTGTCATTAGAAATGACGTCTCAAGCTAAGAGTGGTTGCTAACAGCAAAATATGGGTGTGAGGCCTCTGAGATGGAACAACGGGATCGGCATAGGGAAATCATGATATACTGTACACATACCGGTGGCTCGCGCCAACCAAACAACTGGGCCGTCCCCGCAAAATGGGACAATTGATAGATATTAGGGGGTTTAACAGAAGGGGGATAATGAGAAATGAACCATTCTTCAAACTATATGAACATCTGCTGTGACGTGAATCGTATGCCTGATTAGTTCGTCTATATAGCTTCGTCTCATACCCCTGTTTCACGACTCGAAGATCTATGAACTAACCTCCACAACCAAGACTGACACTATCCCCTATGACGAAGTGCTCTTCATCTTATCTTGACTAACGTTAGCGACGTTGGGATTGTTCATTCCACCTTCGTCTTGACTTCCCCGCAGGGTCCCCTCCTTCCCAGGCCTGATCTACACGATCGTCATTATAGGGGGGTGTATTCTTGAAAAGAGAGAGGGTTGTATTGTACAAGGGGGGTTACTTTTCGTATGGAATGAGGCCATCCAGATAGATATCTGAATCGGCTGTAAGCATGCTGTTTTTGATGTTGGGTTTGTCAGCGGTTAGCCTTGTAGTAGCATTTACCCCACTGCGATGGCCTTGAAGATCTTGGCATATCACCATGTCGGTTAAACCACTTCGAAACGACGATTTGAACGACAAAACGATGTCATCAGACATTAGCGAGTTGGTCTGGGACCAGATTCCTAACGCTCTTGTCTGTCATACATCCCTTGATTTCGCTAGGGAGGCACTGCCTATCCCTATCTTGAACCACTCTCTGCGGGTTTATCTGCTGGCTCGATTCATCGCCAAGAAGGAGGACTCTCCCTTTCTATCCGAGGAGAAGATCCCGCTACTATTCGCAGCGTGTATCCTTCATGATATTGCCCTAGGAAGTTCAACCGACGCCGACGAGCGCTTCGAGATCGTCTCTGCTGATATTGCGAAACATCATCTTTCAGAGGTCAGCTACGGGGAAAAAGAAGGACATCAAGTCTGGACGGCCATTGCACTACATACATCTCCAGGGATAGCAGAGCGCATCGACCCGTTTTCTCGTCTACTTCGACTCGGTGTCCGAGCTGACTTTGGGACGGACGAATACCGACGCAGCGTTGGAGCAGATGAATACTGCAAGGGGATAGAAGCGCTTCTGCCGAGGCTAGACATCGAAAAGGTCCTAGGTGACGCCGTGATCAAGCAGGCCAAGAAGATCCCACATGTGGACAGTCTCACTTGGCCCAATGACGAAAAATTTCCATCTGCAAGTTGGCCCGGTATCCTGCTGCGGGCACACGCCGAGAACCCAAACCACGAGGGAGTAAACCCAGCGTTCTGAATGCAAGCCCGACGCAGAAAACCCTGGGCTAGCAGTTGTCAAGCTAAGATTGGCGGTGAAAACCCCCCCGCGAGAGTGCAACATTGACCGGTAAGCGATGATCAAGGGGTGTTTGGTGTAGATCGTGTAAACGTGGACGATCTCCAGTCGGCAGTTGGTACGAATCACACGAGTCACGCTTGGCGAGCGGCAGTAGATGTACACCCTTGGAAGCAGATAGGAACGTGAAGAATATTAGATAGATCAGATTCGTATACATCATCCCCCCAAGTTAGATTGCAATAGGCTCAGGAATTATAAACATAAATTGTACCAACAAGAATGTAAAGATATCGAACCAGAAAATAGAAAGAATACCTGGGACAGAAAACTCCTCATCTCATGACAAGAAACGTTAGACACATCGAGGAAAATCGTTTATTTTCATTCGCTTTGCAGAACATAACCCCCACCTTTTCAGTCGACGCCTTCGTCCTGGAACTTGGGTGTCCCTGAGCGGCTAACGTTGCTAGGCGTTCTGCTGAGGCTGCTTGTCGAGCTTCCTTTACGAAGCATACCGCTTGCACCTCCACGACCCCAGTTTCCGTTCGTAACGACCTCGAGAGCGCGGGCTTCAGCGTCGTCACGATGTTGGGAGTTGAATGTGAAGCTTGGACTGAGCTTTCCATTTTCTGCTCCATCGGGGTTATTGGCGTCAAGGAAACCGTCATCATCACTGTCCAGGTCTGCTAGCTCATCCTCTACTGTTCGTCCACGAGGGCTGAGACGCTTCATAGGTACGTTTTGTGTTGCATCGGCGTAAAGGTTGGGATCTCGGCCAAGAACTCGATCAGCTTTGCTCATAGACTTGGGGCCTGCGAGTTTTGGACCGGGAGAGTAATGTTTTCCTGCGCCTGTAGGTCGCTCGGCGATATCAGGGATGTCATCTGGTGATCCCCAGCCAGCATTGACCTCGCGGGCTCGTTGTTGCTCTCGCTCAGCTGCAAGTCTATCCCGAGCCTCGAGCCACTTGTCGCTTGCTTCCCATGTCCAGCCATCTCCTGTAGTGTTGGAGACAGGGAAGAACCATAGCGCGGGGGTGGGGCCAAAGAGATGAAGCAGGTTGCGTTTCCAGCCAAGATCAAAGACGTTGGGAAGCTTCTCGGAATCTTGTTCGTCGAGGTATTCCTCGTACCGTCTTTGTCGCTGTTCGCGCTCCCGCTGGGCATACGACATTTGGACAGGATGAGACCCATCAGGGGGGTATGACCGGGGCATCTCTCGTCGCTCCTCGCCTTCTTCAGGACGTGTGATACCAGGTAGAGCATTTGCGTGGAAGTCGACGAATTGGCGAGCAGCCTCTGGCACATCGTTGGCGGGGTTGTGAGCAGAGTTGTATGTCTTGCGCAGCGGCGAAAGGTATCGTGTCTTTTCGAGGCACTCGATCGTAGTCTGTCCGCATCGAGCCAAATGAATATGCCACGATGTAAAAGCACCAACCACAAGTCCAATAATCCCGCTGATGACACTCAGCATAATGAAGTTAACAGGCAGGAAAGTATCGATGTATTCCTGGTCGTTTAGCGCCTCGTACCAGACCCAGCATGCACTAACGGCGAAGGACCAGAAGCAGAACAGAGACGTATATATCAGGAAGAGGAGGAAGGCCTTGTGGTTGCGCAACCCGATACATGTCGCCAGCCAAGGGCAGTGGTGGTCCATCTTCAGAACGCATCGTCGGCATGTTGAGCAGTGATGAGCGCGATCAGGCTTACGAGCCTGACACTTTTTGCAGAATCGAAACTCGCCGTTACTCTTGACAGTGAATGAAGTGCCCTGGGGAGTGTTTTGTGTCGGTAGAAGGCCATAGCCCATATCGTTTGTCGTCGAACCGGGAGGTGTAAAGACCGCGGTAGTGTAGCACCAGTTGAGCATGAGATAGAGTGCAACGCCTATTGTCGAAGACCCCGTACCTGTAAAGCCGTTAGACAAAACGCTTTGAAGCAGCTTGGTGATTGGAACATACCTATCCAAGAGCTCTTCGTGCTAACGCTACCGATGCTGACAACCACCCATACAGCCCACGATGTCAAGCCGTATACAAACGCCAGAGGAAAGTAAGTCGCAAATGTACAACAGCAACGCTCGGCCTTGCGCGCCCACCTACGAGCCGACGCCATTGCGCTCGCTTGTGTCGTGATCTTTGTAATATTGGGACCAATTTCAGCTATTTACGTGCTGATCTCTCGTTCGATAATTGATCAAATATTTATTCGAAACGTCTCGTCATATCATTATTTGACCGTAGCGAACACAGGGGTATATATCGTCTAGTCGATCTTGGAGATGAAGCCGTTGTCGATAGCGGATCGGATACCGGGGAAAGGCCAGATGGATGAATCGAACGGGGAGCACAGATCGTATTGTGTCGTCTCTCGTCTCTCGTCCCTGTATCAGACCGAGCGTACAATACACAAAATCATTAATCGGTTATGGATGAAGAATAAAATAAGCTGGCAAATTGACCAGAAATTAACGGGGAGTCTCGACTTCTGTCAATGAATTAAAGTGAAGCTTAGGTCATCAGGGGCCGATTGGTTCCACGCTCAACAGAGTTAGTGGCTCCGCTCTAGAACTCCGCCTCCTCAACGCGTAAACCTATTGTGCATCCGCTGTAAGTCTTGAGCTGTATATATCTACGTACATACTGTTATATAAAGCAACAAGTAGCAAAAGTTCAGTTGCTGATATCATGAGATAAGATTTTGATGGTACAGAACACTTGTCAAGACTTTCTAATAATCTCTAGTCTCGGTACTAATCTCAATAGCTCAGTTTGTTACCCCTGGTTGTTGTGAAAGCATCCCTAGTAACTGCATCAAAGGGGATATCTAGAACCACATCAGACTTGCATTAAACTTCACAGATTTTTTTTTATCAACATTAAACCCTTCAAGGTAGAGCAGCCTCCACACATAAAGAACAAAAATGTGTCTATTCGTGATCTCCATTGCATCAATCATTCAGCTATCTGTCTAGAGCCATGTTACCCAGCCCTGCTAATCTAGCTGATGCCGCTTCAAAGGCAGCCATTCTCATGTTCTCCCTCATCTCAAACGACCCACGTCCCAAATCTACCAAAAGATGTCTTTGTGCTCGTAGTGCTTCTTCTCAGCAGGCTTGGGGTTCACTTTCGGCTCACCCTGAACCAGAGCCCGGACAGGCTTGAAGTCCTTGGACACCTCATACCGGATGGTGCCATCATCGTGGTTCGTTTCCTTGACATCAACCATGCCAGCCAGTAACTGGTCCATGTAAGCTCGAAAGTTGTTGGTTTGGCGAATCTTGCACTTGCTACCGTTGGACTCGGCATGCTGAGCGATGGAAGCCAGAGAGCCAAAGGTATTGAGGCAGTACGGGCAGCGATACTTGGTCTCCGAGTGCGCCTCGGATCGAAGATGGCCCATCAGTCCCTGACCAGACTTGAAGGTCTTGGTGCAAGTTGTCACGGGACAGTTGAATTTGCCGGTAAACTGACAGCTGTAGCGAGCGACGTTGAAGTTGGGATGGTCAGGATTGTCAACGCTCAGGAGATCGTAGGAAGCTCGGGCGTTAGGGGCAGCGGCCTGCTGGAGTTGCTGCTGAGTAGGCTGCTGAGCTTCAGGAGCGTTAGGGAACAAGTTCGTCCCCTTGTTCCAGTCATTCTCTTTGGCGTTCTCCTTGTTTCGCATCTGGGGGCCGGAGCTGGAATAAGCCAGGTTTGGAAACTCCTTTTGCTCGACCTTGAAGGAACGAGCAGAGTCTCCCGCAGCCCAAGTGTTGTTGGAGGCAGTCTCAGAGGCCGCGGATGGCATGTAGCTGCCATAGTTGGACTTGAGAGGTTCATTGGTGGCTGCTACAAGAGCCTTGGAGAACTCCATCTTCTGCTCGCGGATGGTCTCAATCATCTGGTTGTTGAGACGAGGACATTCTTTCTGAATATGAGAAACGAGACCACCGACTCGAACGAAAGGCCCCTTTCCGCATCCTGAGCAGTAAAGATTCTGTTCCTTAGGATGAGTCTAGGAAAAAAAATCAGTACAGGTGCCTGCGAGATGGAAGTAGTTGTGAGCGAACCCGCTGGATGTGAATCAACTCTGCCTCTTGAGTCTGAAAATCCGCGCTGCAGAATTTGCAGTGGATGTGGCCTTTGCCGTTAGCCCGCATGATGCGTTTGTGAATATGAAGGTCTTCCCAAGTCTTGAAGATCTTAGTGCATGGCTCGCACCAGAAGTCGCCTTCATACCGAGTGCCCGACGGCATCTTTAAGTAGTTGAAAGGGTGCTGCCGTTGTGGTACAGGATTGCTGGTTGATGTCAAGAAGTGTAAAGAAAGAGGAAAGATTTCTGTGTGTGCAGTGGCCTCACGGGAAGATGCAGATCCTAGGAAGCGGGCAGCTGATTGCCGGTGGCCAGTGAATATGGTTGGTAAGATTGCTATTGACGGACAGTGGCAGAAGATGGAAGAAAGGGGAAGCATATGTGAAGAAGCGAACGGAATCTATTGGTAAAGGGGAAGATAATTATTAGGCAACAAACAAACAAAAGAGGGGATGGATACTGAGTTATCGATGGATCACAATAAACTGCAAGGAAAGAGCAAATTTAGACCAGGGCTATGACAATGCCTGCTGCATCAGACAAAGCGAGAACGGCTGCAAATGACAAGAAAAAGTTTCACCACGGAGTAGGCAAATACGTTTGGATAGGATAGTCCTGAAATCACTCTTCCCAAAAGCTGCATGGGAAACGTGCTTGGAGGGTGACTTCATGACAACACAGTAATGATTGCTCCTGGTTGATGTTAGTATTGATAAAGCGTACGTCTGTTGATAGTCAGTTGCAAACGACCGGCCAGACAAATAATACACTGCAGACCAAGGTCCCAATGTTTGATCAAACGTAGCGGTGATCATAATTGACTACTCATCCATACATCTCTGGATCAATGTCATAATCTCGTCCATCTGGTATATCACCATCTCCATCTTCATCATCCCCGGACTCATCCTCATCAGCCTCATCAGAATCCTCATTTCCGGACCCCATCTCTTCCAACAAACGAGCCTCTTCCTCTTGTAACTCTGCAGCAGCCGCGGCCGCCTCTCCAGCTGCTGCCTTCTTGGCTCCTGCGTTGGGATCTCTGACCCGCACACTATAGCCCTTATGCTTGTTTTTCTTAGTTGGCTGTCGTCCGCGCAGTTGTGTAAGCTCCTCGTCTGTGAGCCGTAGATTCGGTAGTGGCAGGTGAAATGTTGCTTGGTTTGAACGAATCGGTGTCTGATCACCCGTTTCCAGTGTCATCGCAAAGTCTTCCCTCGTGAGATGTCGATCAAACTGGATGGCCACGAGCTTCGTTTTCATAATGGCTTTGACTTTAGCCCAGAGTCCACCATGATACCATCCGCTGCTAGGGTCCCATTCAGGACGTATAGCAGCATTCTCGAAAAGTTCTTTGAGCAAGGGGTCGGTGATATCGCAGACCTGCCACACTTTACCGTCAGTGTGGAAGGTTTCGCCATCAAAGACGTGGCTCTCCGAAAGTTCTTCCAGGAATTCCTTAAGAGGTCCCATTTGGACTTTGCGTAGTGATTTCCACGTTTGACCGCGTTGAGCACGTTTCTGCTTTGGAAGCTTAAACATGAGGGTTTGGTAGATTCGATATTTTGGATCCGTTCGTGGATCAATGCCGTATTGTACCACTCCATCTCTCCAAGGGCCTCCTTTGAACTGATAAGCTGCGTAGTTGAGATATTTCTTGAGTTCGTTCCAATTCTTAAGCTTGCCTCCAAGGTGATTGAGCAACGACCTCCGTGTCCATATAGGCCTCTCCATGAAAGCGTCTTCGAGTTCAGCTATGATCTCAACCATTCGTGGATCGGTCATGTCGGGATGAAGTTGAGGCTCAGTTGGGGCGGGATCTTCTGCTCCAATGAAGTAGCCAACTTGCTTAACAGCAGTAGTGTTAATCGTTCCGCCATCTTCGGTAGCACGTACGTAAGGATTCTGTGAATATTGGTAGTTGAAAGGGAGACTCATGTGTGTGAACATGGGTGGCGGAATGATATCGACATTGGGACCTTTGTCGATGCCAGGGAGGAATTTGAACTCTTTCATCTTGTCGACTGCAAACTGTTAGTATTTTGTAGAACGGAATCTAGAACAGCACATACCATCTCCAGGTAGAACCTGGTTCACGTATCGCTGGGCAAAGTTGGATTTAGACATGTCCCAGTAAAAGTCGTGAAGTCCACGGAAGCGATGTGTACTTCGAATCACACCAACTGCTTCAACATGATAGTTGCCGACATTGTCTGCCATCTTGCGACGCAATACCTTGGGGTCATCGTGTCGATTGTAAGATAACACCTCGTCGTTTGTAGGAGGCCGACCTTCAGCATTAGCGACTTCAATATCTCCTTCCCAGGGTCCATCAGTTCCTCTTTTTCTTTTCCGCCCTGTTCTCTTTGGAACTGTGATTTTTAGAACCACATCATGACTCCGAGCATTGTGGGACATGATGGGTTTGAAGAACGGATCTTCAGGCAACATATAGAGTGGAATCGAATTTCTTCCAGTATCCAAGAGCTATCGTCGTGTTAATAAGGTACCGTAAACGATAAGGGTTTCTTACATGTTGCAAATTCGGAACTCGACCAAAGGCTTTCACAGCTCGGTCAGGGTTTTCCACAACAGCAGGAATCTCAACAGCGCCTATGACACGCTCAGGGATTGTGAATCGAGGAGCTGAATCGGGATGAACAGATGAAGACGCCCTTTCACCGTTATCATCCTCAAACTGAGTATCATCCAGGCTATCGTAGCCATTTTCATCAGATGAAAGATCCACCTCCATTTTGGCGACTGCTATTGAAGCTGAGGCATTCGTCCGAGGTTTTATTTCGTGAAGCAATAATACAGTGACCCTAGACTTCTGTAGGTATAAGTTCTGCTGTATGAGAGCTTGGAGTAAAGTAAAGTAAAAAAAACAAGCCAGGGCCCGATTATACACCAGCACTAACCTTGTAGGGAAGTAAGATGAGTGCTCAAGATCCAAGAATAGTGACCAATCACGGCAAATGATCAGCTCTGTAGGACTTTTTATGCTGACTACCAGAGAGAACAAATTGGGGATAATATCAGCAGTTTGTTGCTGTTACAATTGATCCACGATGATGTTGATTTGACGTGATTGTCACCTGGTGTGTTGACAATGTGGCTCTAGGATACAGTGAAGCGGGATACAGACACTGTATTTGGGCAGGATTTAACACCACTGTGGACAGTGCAAAAGAAAATGAGGTCGCTAGGGTCGCTAGCTGTTCCTGTGGCTGAAATGCTCCGAATGGTCTGTGCACCGAGCCTAGCATCTTGACATTTTGCGACCTCAATAGGAAGGATTTAGTGTAGCACTCTTTAACAGTAATACATTGCGATGGTGTGATATAAAGAACATCGTTGCACATATTGAGGCTCAATTTTCCATTTACACTGTTATGCTGACTCTGCCTTGTGTATACAGTCAACTGTGTCATCTATTCGGCCGTATAATGTTACAGCTCATACATCAGCTCATGTGCAAATTAGTACAAAATAATAAATGACTTATTTTCTGGTTGAAACCGAACTCGCTCTCAAGACGTAGATCATTCCATCTCCCTTATTCTAGAATAACCCCAAAAGCCGCTTTGGTTTGAGAAGTAGCGATGTAATACCATGAGTAAAAGTGTCGTCGTGCACAGCCCAGTATAATTTCGGCCGCGTGACTGGTTCAACTGTCACCTAGTGGCACTCCAACTAAACTCCCTTGACGCCCACATCTTGGCAGATCCTGAATTTGAAGATTGTCGAGATCTACTTGAGATCAAGGATGTTGAGATAATCTTATCAAGGGTATATAAAATAGAGATATAACTTGGAAAATCACCAGTCGCATGATACTCAATATCGTCTAAACGATGGCCCGCATTGATCCTAGAGATTGGATCAGTACCAACTCTTTTAAGCGTCCGAGTCCATTTAGGAGGGGCATCATCCCCTAATGTGCCGCTGCAGCGCCTTTTAGTTGGTTTCACCGCCCGTTCCCAGCACAATCCCAGCAAGGGTCAATCCAACAGAGCTAAGCCAGTTAGCATCTCTAGAATCAGGCACATCTACAGGATCTGTTAGTGACAAGGTGCATCTACTACACAATCACTAACACCTATCGGCTCAACCTGACCTCCCCTCTCCAATTATCGAGGCGCGTTCCCTTCAACTGGAGCTTCCCCCCCGCAAGGAACCTCTCTCCTCGCTGGCGCCCAACGATCACTACCTACTACCTACCTACCTACGACAAGTTTCCCATCCCTCAACGACGACAACGAGGCTCGACTCAGCAGCCGCCGTGAGCATCTTGAACACGCCGCGTCTTTGTGATTTCTTCCTTCTTACATCTCCCATTTCGACCTTCGATTCTTCCCCTAAGACAAGACAACAACAGCATCAGCAAGCAGAGAACAGCACAGCACAGAACAGAACCCCCGTCCCAGTTCTAGCATTCGTCCTCCACTCCTGCGCAAGTACCAGCACCAGCACCAGCGCTGCACCGCACTGCAATCAATTGCACCGCACGATAACCCACCGTTGCCCAATACCATTTCTCAGCCCTGGCTGGTTCAGTGCTTTATCGTCCGCTGCCTTCATGGGGGTAATCGTCGCATTCCACTCCCTTGAATAATCTTTCTTCACCAGGTGCTGTTTCAGCCTCAGCTCGGTTCATCCAATCTCGAGCCGCTTCGACTCCTCTAGCTCTCGCATTCGCGGTTCTTCGTCCGGTTCCCGACAGCAATACAACGCTTTCGCTCGACCGGCCCCTCTCCTCTCACCTGGAAATCGTCTGCTAATAACGATTATCAACATCATTCATCCCTACGGCGCTTCGGTGCATTGAATCAGTCGCTTGCGCAGCTACTGTCATCTCTTCAACGTTCCCTTCCCCTGACGTCGTTGCCCCGGTGCCCCACTGCTTCATACGGTTGAGCAGCGGGCGTCTTAAACCGCCCCTCCACAAGACACGCTGTTGTCCGACAAGATGAAGCGCTTTAGCCAGAGAGTTGTATGTCTTGTTCTTTTTTGAGTGCTTCCGCTTGTGCTAACATTACCAGCTTTCGCGTGGGAAAGACCCAAACAAGTCTTCTAAGAAGAACAAGGATAATAAGGATGGTACCGCGTCTCCCTCATCACGGGATAACAATCAGTCACCTGTGCTCACGCCCTCATCCTCCACGTCGACTCTGAACGATCCTCGAAACAAGCCGCTGCCACAAAACAGTTCTGGCCATGGAAGCGAACATGGCAGCGCCTCGCAGCCTTCCAATCTGTCCAATGTAACTCAGGCCGGTAACACCCCTGATCGCTATGCTTCTGGAGGCGCCTCGAGCCCCAACGGTGGAAATGCCAACTCTAGACTTCCTCCAACCGTGGTTATCAGCCCTACACCTGGCGTATGTTCTTGTCTCTAATCTTGTTTTGCATTCCCTAACCATCTTCCATAGCATGTCCCTCCCCCAGGAGCCGCCGAGACGATGCCACACGACTTGGCTCCCCCCAAAGCAGGTCAAAAGTCGCTCTTGATCCATCGAGGAATAGATAACCGTGATGCGATTCCAGAGGGACTCCGAACCCCAAAGAGGCAGCATTCTTCGCGATTCGACATCTCAGCCCACCGCGAGCTTGAGAAGTTGCCCGGTTTCCACGAAGTTCCTCCTAACCGACGACAAGAACTCTTTATGCAAAAGATTGACCAATGTAACGTCATTTTCGACTTTAACGATGCGAGCGGTGACATGAAGTCAAAGGAAATCAAGAGACTCGCTCTGCACGAACTGCTGGACTATGTCGCCAACAACCGCCAAGTCATCACCGAACCCATGTACCCCAAGGTTGTCGACATGTTTGCCAAGAACCTATTCCGTCCGATCCCACCCCCGATAAACCCCCAAGGCGAGGCTTTTGACCCCGAGGAAGATGAGCCCGTTCTCGAGGTTGCTTGGCCCCATATCCAGGTCGTTTATGAGTTCTTCCTGCGCTTCATCGAGAGTCAGGATTTCAACACCAACATCGCCAAGGCATACATCGACCACAGCTTTGTTCTCCAACTTCTCGAGTTGTTTGATTCCGAGGATCCCCGCGAGAGAGACTTTCTTAAGACCACCCTCCACCGCATCTACGGAAAGTTCCTTAACCTCCGATCTTTTATTAGAAGATCCATCAACAATGTCTTTTTCCAATTCACCTACGAAACAGAAAGATTCAACGGTATTGCTGAGTTGCTCGAGATTCTTGGTTCCATCATCAACGGTTTTGCTCTTCCTCTGAAGGAGGAGCACAAGATCTTCTTGACCCGTGTGTTGTTGCCTCTGCATAAGCCCAAGAGTCTGAGCATGTACCACCCTCAGCTTGCTTACTGCATTGTGCAATTCTTGGAGAAGGACGCGTCTCTCACTGAAGATGTAGGTTAATTTCTTCAATTAAACGGCATAAGCTAATCATCATAGGTTGTATTGGGACTTCTTCGATATTGGCCCAAGGTCAACAGCACAAAGGAGGTCATGTTCCTCAATGAAGTCGAAGACATTTTTGAGGTTATGGATCCCGCAGAGTTTGCCAAGGTTCAAGAACCTCTGTTCCACCAGTTGGCCAAGTCCGTCGCCAGCCCACATTTCCAAGTCGCCGAGCGTGCTCTTTACTTCTGGAACAACGAGTACTTCTGTAACCTTGTTAGCGATAATGTGGAGATTATTCTTCCCATCATGTTTGCTCCCCTCTATGAGAACTCAAAGGGTCACTGGAACAGGTATGTTTATTCTCGCCCACTCAAAGCACGATTCTAACCAGACAGAACAATTCACGGAATGGTTTATAATGCCATGAAGCTCTTTATGGAGATTAACCCTCAATTGTTTGACGATTGCTCCCACGAGTACACAGAACAGCAGAACAGCGCTGCGGCTCGCGAAGCTCTTCGCGAGCGTAAATGGGCCGCCTTGAGCGAAAAGGCGAACCAGCAGAGGGAAAGCAACGGCAATGGAGTTGCTGATGCTCCTACTCAGATTACACCCATGCCCCGTGTAGATGAGAATGACGCCGCCACCGAGGACAATTCGAAGCGCCTTGATTCGCTTAAGTTGCAAGACGGCCGACCTAGTCTTCACGAGCGAGACAACTCTGTAGGATCAAGCCGGTAATCCATCCGACAGCTCTATCCAACATTCATCGATGCATCGAGCTTGGATAGAAAAGCACAAATTCCTTTTCGAAATCGAAGCATAAAGATGGGCTATGGTGGATTCGAATAACGATCGTTGCTGCATAGTCGTGTTTGGCGGTGGTATTATGATTATGAGGAGGGATTGGGTTTTTCGCGGTTCAATAATGGACTTAAGAACATGCGTACTCGACATACAGTCACTTTGCTGGGTTGGAATCGGTCAGTGTGGACACCATCACTCTACAACGCCTTGGGACCTTTCAACCTTCTTTCTTGGTTCGCGTCCCAGCTAGACCACATTCAGGGCATGCTCTGGGGAGGGAAAAAATACGCGCAGATGACATTACAATGCTACTGGTGTTTTCTCTCGTCGACCTCTCGCCTCGCACTGAATATGACAAGCGAACTCGGGTGCTATACTATATCTGTGCCGCGGAATACGGGCATAAAAAAAAGCATGGACGTCTACGCTTCTAGTGTAACTCTTTGGGCGAATTCTTACTTTGTTTTCTTATTCTTTACTTCTTCTGGTCTTCTTCCTGCCCTGCTACAAGGTACCGGACGCTTGAGGAAGCTATAAGTTCTTCACTAGTCCTGGTTTACTTGTCTTTGTGTGTTTTGCTGCGTGTAAAGAGAGGAAGGTTAGGTCTGCTAGGTTTTATGTAGACGATGAATGAGCAAGACTAAAATAAAAGTCATTATTGTCAATTGGTAACTGGTATTGTTTTCGTGTTCAAACTTCAAGACCAATGTTTTGGTCACCTGTAATTCTAATTCTACTGCCACTACACACGAATTCATCGGCTAGCTGTTCTTACCATCCTCGTCCTCGGTCGTAGCCACCTCTTCCTCTTCCACGGTATCCGTTACCTCTCCCCCTTCCTTGGAATCCACTCTGCGGTGGTGGAGGGGGAGGAACATTCCATCCCATCATCTGGCCCATCATGGCAGGGTTAGGAGGGAACCAGCCTTGTGCCATATGTGGAGGAGGCGGTGGTGGTGGCCAAGGGCCCTGATAACCCGCTGGGGGTGGAGGTGGTAACGGGAAATCCCCTGGCGGAGGAACAGGAGGGAAGTGCCCTTGAGGTTGTTGAGGAATAGGAGGAGGACGGTGTGGTCGATCTTGAGGGTCTTTGTTGTGGTATCGTGGAGACGAGCGTGATGGTGATCTGCTGTATGACCGCCGTCTTGAACGATCGTGCTGATTTCCACGGCTTCGACTGCGACTTCGGTTGTAGCTGGAACTACGTCGTCGGTTTCGACTTCGTTCATGACCGCGGCTGTACGATCGACTTCGGCTACGGGTGAAACTTCGACTTCTAGAATCTCTTGTGACCCTAGGGCGTTTATGCGCAGGTCGTGAAGAGCTTCGTGATCGTCCCCGCGAGTAGCTACGTGACCTTGAGCGCGAACGACCTCGGTCTTGTCCTTTACCACCCTTTCTTCTCTGCTTCATCTTCTCGCAAAATTGCCGAGACCAGCCATAGTACGTCTCACCTCCAATGATGTCACCTGTGATCTCGTCGAGGATAACTCGTTCTCCTAGCTCGTTGAGATCGTTGGTGGGGTCGTCGTTCCATTTCTGTTCTTTTGAAAACATGCGCTCTACCTCACCTAGGAGATCCTGCACGGCATTGACGAGAACTTTATCTGCGGGTCCGGAGTTGAGTTGAATCGGTCGAATCTGGTCAGGGAACATCGGTTTCGTCGAATTTGGGGTCAGGTGTGGCAGCCATGTTGTCGCAGGCAGATCATACCATGGTACTGTGTGATCGCCGTGGAAGGAAGGAAGGGTAAAGGGCGCGTTCTTGGCGAGCTTGAGAGAAGCATTCGAGGCTTGCGGTTCCTGGGCTGTCTGTGGTGCGACACCACTGGCGAGAGCGTTTTCGAGCTTGGCAATGACTTCCGATTTGATGTACTTCTTATCATTCCACAGTTGAATAAGATCCGCAAGCTTCTTCTTGTGTTTCGGACAGTTGTTGAATGCAGCAGCGCTTGCGATCAGGCTAGGCAATACGTTGTCCCAGAGAGTCGCAAACTCAACATCGCCTTTCCGTACGATGACATGGTGAAATACATCATTAAGAACGTATAGTAGATGAAGTCTGCGTCGCTTAAGACTAGGCCGCGAGCCATCATCTTGCAGACTCTTTGACAAAGCACCTAGGTACTTGGCAAGCGCATTGGTGCGCGCGGTAGACGGCGCAACATTTTCGACGATCCAAACCTTGCATTTCTGTTTGACCAAAAAAAGCACGCAAAATTTAGTGACTTCTGCTTGGGTACAGAGGGAACAGCTTTTCAAGCGATGGAGCAGACCTGGACGTTGGGGCGCGAGCACTGGGCGAGGGCGTCTGTTAGGAGAGTGAAGAAGGCTTCAACTGCGGGACGGCTCAGGGATGTTGGGTCGGCGCGGAATAGTGTGGCAGAGAGCGTGGCCTTTGCGATGGCCAACTCTGGCGTGGCCATTTTGGCTGGATGAGTTTCTGCAAAGGTGTTTGAAGTAGACAAATTGTTGATGGATAAAGTGTGTTATTGAAGCTATGGTGGAGCTGAAGTAAGAGTCTCCTTCAAGTGCAGGAAGCGGCTAATTGCCGGTGTGGCACGTGGCTGTGCAACTCAGCCGCAACCGAAGGCGCTTGTCTACAATATGAGGCTCATTACGGGCAGGGAATAACGTCACTGGAATATGAAGTTTGGGACAAATACAGGTCAATTTCTTAATTTCAACGAGTGCCGTAAATGAGGACAAAGGTAGACCTTTGCCAAAGTGGCGCCGAAAGCGATTCTTCCCGTGCCACAACCGCAAGCGAGGTCGGCACCAGGTTCAAGGATCCACTCCAACCGGTCTTGTCCGTACATGTTGCATCCAACTCATGAGAGAATAAGCCAGAGTATTGAGCAATTTTGTGTTGATGATTGATATTTTGGCAACGGGCCAACTAGACCCTCCCTTTTCAATTTTCCCAATAGCAATTCATGACGAAAAGGCATTCCGTAAGGTAGTTGTTGTACACAGCTCCATTCGAGAGCTTACTCCTCCAATCCACTTATAACATCTGCCAATCTAGGAGAATCTATCGCCCTTTGGACTCCGGTACACGGAACTGCTCTCGTACTTGCTCTTCTCGTTGATTCGTTGATCCTCGGTCGCTGGCGCATGTCTCGTAGGAGCGGGATCTTGTTGAATCTCGGTGCTTGGGGAGTAAGCATGGTCGTCGCGGGGAGGACCACCGCCTTCCTCAGCCTCCAAGCTGTGAATCATTTGTCTCTTCTTACGATGGGCGTCCATCTTAGCCTGTCGATCGGCGTTGATTTGCTTCTTAGCGAAGTAGTAGGCACCGCCACCGGCTATGACAATGTCAGCTTAAATTCAGAGGTGAAGAGTGCAGGACAGGTCCATACCAACGCAGAGAGAGCCCCAGCCCAACCTAAAGTGAAAGGGTATGGTCAGTCTCGAATTGCTACGAATCGGGGTAATGGAGATCGGAGGCGCAATGTACGAACCAGAAGGATTTGACCTGTAGCAGTTAGTATGAGCAGCGCATTCATCGGAATAATCTCGTAGAGAACTTACGGTGTTCATTTTGACGATAGTCGATAGTTTAGAGAGACGTGGAAATTTTTGAAAGCGAAAATCGGGGTGCAAGATTGAAAGTGGCAGGGTTTGGTAAAGGTGTAAGTGGAATGGCCTGACATGATATATACGTCGGTCTCTTCAAGGTCCAGGCCTTATCGCTTGGCATCCACCTTACCTTAGCTCTTGACATTCGATGCGGGTGGCAAGTACGTACCACTTCGGCAGCTTCTTTTACTTGTCTCGGAGTTTAAGTGGTTGATGAGCATTTAAAGATCGAATTGATGGTATTGAGAGTTTGTATCCCAGATGGCAATTCTCGGCAGGTTTATGCTATGACGTAGAGATACTTTCCAATACGAGAGAAAGCAATTTCATCGAGAGTATGCACATGTAAGTAATTAAAGCATCATATTTTCTGCTACCCCAACCTAAGGCTTGATCTGCCGCCGCTAGAACGGGTTTCACTTTGAGGTCTCTAGGGACCTGCGGCAACCATCAGGTACGTTTTAGACTGAAAACCACAAGTGTGCATTTTGCAGGGGTAGCAGATAAATTGTTATACTCAAACTTTTGGTTTCTGTATCAACATAATTAAGCTTTACATACTGTATTTTAAACATGACAAAGCTTAGTAGGTATTGCCTAAGAGGCTTGAAGGATAGGTACCTAGTTTATGACCCAGAGTAGAACTCATACACCAAATTGATTGGTACAGTGATGGTGGCTTTATTGATGAAACTTGAGCAGCTGTTTCATGGCCAGTTGATCTTCAGGTACCGACAACAAGTTCAGACAAGGCAGTTTGCATATCCTAGGGCGACAGAAAAGTGGTAGGCAATGTGCAGTACTTTGATAGCTCTAAGAATGTTCCCAGAATTAAACTTGATTGAATTTACCACTTCCTATTTGGGTTCAAGATGGTCACCATACTTGACCGCGTGGTCAAATCTTCAACTTCAATGCTTTCCCCGCTGTCGTACCCCTGAAGCTTTAGTGGAAATCACTGACCCTGGTAGCCTCACCGTGCATCATAATAGACACGAGGATAAATGCACAGTGACACCTACAGCCAAATCGCATAGCTCTACAGTGCCAAGAAGCCCATTAGATACACCCAATTATGACATAAGGGTGGCTCAGCCAGCTCGAAATTGTGAGAGACCACGCAAGACAACTCGCAGCAGGATCGACATTGAAGCCACGAGGTGAATAGGGGACCTTTCGAGAAAAAAAGGACACTTTTTCCAAAACATCCCTCGCTTTATTTGCCTTTATTTCGATCACGATATCGACCAGACGAAACTGTTTGGGTCATTCAAAGGCCCCTGTCATTAACATCCATCACCCACCCGCTCTTTCATCGACCCCCAACCGTTCCTTGTTACTGCCCAGCGCCGACTTTTGGGAGCTTCTAGAATTAATTTACACCGACCAAGTTACAGCCTCTTTGCTTACGTTGCTTTTTCTCCGACGCCCAGGCTGGATTTGGCTTCAACTTGTATTCTGTTGATGCCTTCATGAGTGAGACTACTGGGCGTGGGTGTAGTGGGTAGAATCACCCTCGACCCTCGCTGTCGAGAGGAAGCATTTGCTCTTCTATCATGGAGCCTACCAACGGAGAAGGGCCTGATGGCTCTTCACTTGTACGCATATCCCAACGTATAGTCAAACATCGCTAACGATGATTAGAAGCCTGTATCATCCTTGCGAGCGCGATTCGAGAACATGGGCACTTCGCCCAACTCTAATGTCAGCAAACCGACCGATGTCCCTCCTCCTTCCGCTCCAACTTCCAGCGGTCCGCCTTCACGATCCATCTCTCCAGCTCCGAAACCGAACCGACTACGTGATTTCAAGCCTGGACAAGAAGTACCGCCGGCCAGTCCTTCAACTCCAGTTGTCCCTGCGAGACCAAAGCCAAAGCCTGCGGCACTGTCCGTCAACCAAGATGCCCCTCCCCCGCCGACGTCTGCGAAACCAGTACCGGCTGCGAAACCACAAACAATTCAACTCCAGCAGCCCGCACCGCCTATTCCTCCTGCTGTGAACGTTCTTCCACCTCAGTCGCCTCCGAAAAATCGAGTTTCAGCTCTTGCCGTAGGAGACCAACCTTCGTTTATAAACCCAGATGCAGTCACAACGCCATCTACACCGACAGGTGGAAGCCGATCTTTCAAAATCCCTAGTCGATCACTTAATACCTCGCCATCATTCAACGCTCCTAAATCTCCTCGACCTGGCGGCTCGCGACCACCATCACCGCCTCCACCTAGACGATCTGGAGAGATTAGCCGAACTCGTGAACCCAAGGTGCCGCCGCCACCACCCGCACCTCGCAATGAGAAGGCGCTGATTCCCGCGCCCAAAATGGGGTCGAGTTCAGGGCAGACAGTAGCTCGGGTGGGTGATATCTCGCAAGAAAACTCACCATTCAACAGCCCTCCAAGTAGCTTAGGATCTGGGGGAGAGACACCACCAAAGCTACCGAGTCGTCCACGACCACAGTCACACATTGAACAGTCCAGTAGGCCGAGATCAGTGGTTGTCGGTTTCGATCCACCGCCCGTACATCATTCAGTCACGAATATGAGAAAGGATCGCGAGGAGGCCAATGGGATGTTCAAGGGTCACATTACTCCTCAAGTTACTGGCGAGCCGCGGCCAGCGTTGCCAGCAAGACCTGGGAACTTTGAACCACCTCCTCGACCTCCTCCACTAAACAACAACAATAATACCATGCCACCTCCACCACGACCACATCGACCAGCTGCGCCAACATCAGTTCAGGCGGTTGACCCTCCACCTTCCGCTACGCCTCCACCGAAGCGAGTTGTCTCAACCCCGACGTCGCAGCAACCTCAACAACAACTTGCTGCTCCAACACGAGGGCATGGCAGATCAATGACAATAGACAGAGCATCCGATAGAACTCCCGCCGAATTCCGAATCGCCCCAACAACCATTCCAGCATCATCAACCGTCGCAGCTCCGCCTCCCAAACCAATACATTCCACTCCTGTCGTTGCTGCTAGGGTTTCACCAAAGGCCGAGGCTATTCATCATGTTACCACGTATCCAGAGGCTTCGAACACTAACCGAAGGCCACCATTCAGCAAGCATGGAAATTACGAGATTTCTACCAAGTATGATGCAAGGAGCTTTGATGTGTGTGGTGAATTCATCTGCGCAAGTGGTTACATGACAAGAGTCTGGAGTTTGATAGATGGCGAACAAATCATGAGCTTACAGCACACCGAAGGAGTCAAGGCGACTGCTGTAAGCTTTAAACCAGCTGCAGATCCGCGAGAAGAGGGTAAACGAATATGGATTGGCACCAACACCGGAGATCTTATGGAAGTCGAAATTGCAACTCATGCTATAACACAAAGCAAACCTAACGTCCATGGCCGATACGAAGTCATACGAATCTACCGACATTGGAATGAAATTTGGACATTAGATGAGTCAGGAACATTGCTTGTCTGGGGGCCTGACGAGAATGCTGTCGCAAACGTCTCAGGGCATCCCACTCAGAGTTACAAGGTCCCTAAAGGCCATACGCATTCCATGGTTATTGGGGAGGAACTTTGGCATGCCACAGGCAAGGAAATCCGAGTTTTTGCACCGACGGTTGATGGACGAACCCAGTTCCAGGTCCTTGTTCGACCTTTAATCGCGGACAATGCTGGTGAGGTCACTTCCGGTACTCTTGTCAAGTCACACCCAGGCAAGGTATTCTTTGGTCACGTCGACGGCAAAGTGACCATTTATAACACCAAGGATTATTCGTGCACAACTATGCTGAATATCAGCACATGGAAGATCAACGCTTTGACGAGCGCAGGCAATTATATATGGGCAGCATACAACACCGGCAAGATTTGTGTCTATGATGTGGAAGAAGCACCATGGGTCATTCTTAAAGAGTGGCAGGGACACGAAAATCCTATTGTCAAAATGACTGCCGATCCCTCAGCCGCATATTTCTTGGAACGGCAACAAGTAATCTCATTGGGAGCAGACAACAAGATCAAAGCCTGGGATGGTTTGCTCGAGGACGACTTCCTTGAAGACTCGATGAAGTCAAAAGACACTCAATACTGTGACTTTGACGAAATTCGCGCCTTATTCTTTACTTGGAACGCCGGAGCATCAACGCCATCAAGTTTGCGACATTCCCAAGGCGACCAAACATTCTTTCAAGACCTTGTTCAGTCAAGTGGCTCACCCGATATTCTTGTGTTTGGTTTCCAGGAACTTGTGGACTTGGAAGACAAGAAGTTGACAGCCAAGCGATTCCTCAAGCCCAAGAAGAAAGAAGCTGGAACCGACCAAGAACGGATGAGCCATCAATATCGAGACTGGCGTGACTTTTTGATGAAAACACTCGACGACTACATGCCAGCAGACGACTTATATCATCTTCTACACACAGCACCCATGGTAGGACTGTTTACATGTGTCTTTGTCAAATCACACCTACGAGACAGAATTCGCGGACTTCAAGGCGCGGAAGTGAAGCGAGGTATGGGTGGTTTACACGGCAACAAGGGCTGCGTAGCTGTTCGATTCAGAGTTGATGACACTTCAATCTGTCTTGTCAACTGCCATTTGGCTGCTGGACAGTCACAGGCGAACGCACGGCACAACGATATTGCTGCTATCCTCGAGGCCAACTTGTTCGCCACTGAACGAGATCCCGCAGCTCGTATTGACAGCTTCGTTGGTGGAGGCGATGGAAGTCTTATCATGGATCACGAGCTGTGCATTCTCAATGGTGATCTAAATTACCGAATCGATACTATGTCTCGCGATACCGTCGTTACAGCAGTCAAGCAGAACAACCTTGGCAAACTTCTTGAACGAGACCAGCTTTTGGTGGCACGTCGCCGCAACCCAGCCTTTAAGCTCCGGGCTTTCGACGAGATGCCCATCACATTTGCGCCGACCTACAAGTATGATGTGGGCACTGACAACTACGACACCAGCGAGAAGAGACGAAGCCCTGCTTGGTGCGATCGACTGTTATATAGAGGTCGAGGTCGGGTAGAGCAGTTTGACTATAGACGTCACGAGGTCCGAGTGAGCGACCACAGACCTGTGACTGGAAACTTTAACCTTTGGGTCAAGAAGGTTGATCCCAGGGGTAGAGCAACGGCCTGGATGGAAAGTCAGCAGAGCTTCGAAGATATGCGTGACAAGGAAACTTCCGAGGATAAGTGAGTTAACCCCCAACCTTGAGATGATATGAAACTAACCAAACATAGACTCTGCTTCCTAAGAGACATCTGTGGATTCGACGAAGAAACGAGTAAGAGACTCATTAGAGAGAAGTCTGCAAGGCGTGATAACCGCAGCCCTGTCCGCGCTTGAAGTGACCTACCATATCATATACCCGGGCAGCATTGGCATGAATAAAAATGGAGGAGGCATGAGAGGCGCATGAATGAGTTGGATTGATGGATTTTATCGGAGTAAAGAGGTGAATTGGGGTGATTTTGAAGATAACGAATGTGATGGTCAGTATTACAGACAAGGGCGTGAGGTGCAGGCCATAGACTACTTCTTTTCACTTATTTTTTGTCTTGTTGAAGGTACTTTAGACATTGATGCAGAGACATAAGAGGATGGAATCGATGATAGACGAGTCACCGAAGGGTGATGGTAGCTTGAGAGCTCAGGGTGATGAATGTAACTAAAAGGATATTTAATCGTGGTCATAGTGATTGATCGAATCAACAATCTGATATTGAATGGAAGGTATACTCCACGGAGATATTGGAGTAATCGCTGTACCTTTTACCCCATGTCTCATCCTAGATAACTGAGTCAGGGGTTCTTATTCAGATTAATCAACATGATAGTTGGATAGTTTTATATATTCCGACCTGATGAGATGGTCGAGCATAGGGTAAGTCGTCACCGAGTCGCAAAATAACGGCCAATTCAATAATTTATATCCATACCTAGTGTCAACTTATCTGATGGACTCGGGGTTTATGTCAAGTATCACAAACAATACGATTACGAGTTATAGCGGTAAATCGAATGCATGTCAGCCTGCATTTCCTTAGACGAAATGCCCCTAGTTCTGCACGATGGGAGATAAGATTCCCGTACAATCCGAAGGTCCCCTGGAAAATCAGTGAGCGGCCCCTGTATTTGCAGGTGTCGGAAGCCGATCCGGGACTGAATCGTCTGCAAGAGTCGAATTTAATTGGGTAAAATAAAGTGCGGCTGGCAGTTAAGCCCGTTGCCAAGTCAATTAGACTGTCAAAGGATAAAGTTGTCAATTTATCTTCTCCTGAATTGACGAGACGGTTGATCTTGTACTTTTCTCTTTCTTCTTCTGTCAATTACTCTTTTCGAGAAGAGGAATTGAGACGATCAGGGTCTGCACTTTTGGTTTAGTAAAAAATTCATTCACCAGGAGCTGCTCGTCATACTTGACTAATTACTCATACGCAGTGAGCGGTGAGACTCAACAATCTCAGCCTCAACACTTGCATCCTATCAAAGGCTTGAACAACAAAACAGTCTTGAAAATGGCAAGCTCAACAGCAAACACTTCTGGTCCTCGAAAGACACCCATCGCCAGTCCAGGACCCAACAGTCAACCTCCACCAAGACCAGAGCTGACCGAGGACCAAAAAACAAAGTATGAGGCTCTGCTAGAGCAGGTCAAGGGCTTCACCGAGATTCAGTGCGAGAAGCAAGCCGACAAGGAGGACAAGTCAGGCCCTATCACCGACCACGAGCGCTCATGGCTTACTCGTGAGTGTCTTCTTCGTTATCTTCGTGCCACAAAGTGGACCGTCGATGACTCGGCCAAGCGGCTCAAGGCGACCCTCGCATGGCGTCGCGAGTATGGTCTGGAGGGCTTCACACCCGAGTACATTTCTCCCGAGCAGGAGACGGGCAAGCAGATCATTGTGGGATACGACAAACAGGGTAGACCGTGTCAGTACCTTAACCCGGCGCGACAGAACACCGACCAGAGTCCCCGTCAGCTTCACCACTTGTTCTACATGGTTGAGCGAGTGACAGACCTCATGCCGCCGGGCGTGGAGATGCTGAGCCTGATGATCAATTTCAAGCCTAGCAAGGAGCGCAAGAACACAAGTGTACCTGTGTCCGTGGCCCGAGAGGTGTTGCATATTCTGCAAAACCATTACCCTGAAAGACTGGGCAAGGCTCTCATTATCAACGGTATGTAACAGTATGCATTTCCAAGAACCCCAATTAACAATTCTTAGTACCTTGGATCGTCTGGGGCTTCTTCAAGATCATCACCCCATTCATCGACCCCGTGACCCGCGAGAAGCTCAAGTTCAACGAGGACATGAAGCAGTACGTTCCTCCGGAGCAGCTGTGGAGCCTCGACTGGGGTGGTGAGATGGACTTTGAGTACGATCACGAGACGTACTGGCCTGCGCTCAACGAGCTGTGCCGACAGAAGCGCGAGGACAAGTTCCGTCGGTGGGAGGCTGCCGGTAAGGAGATTGGCGAGAGCGAAGATTACCTTGCTGGTGGCACAGACACGAGCATCAAGGGTGTCAAGTTCGAGGGTGCCAAGGATGGAAAGGATGGTGTTAAGGAGGTTGAGGAGAAATTGGCTGCTGCCAAGTTGGAGGAACAGCCTGTTGCTGCTTGAGGGACGTTACGGCCAGGCAGTTTGTGTCGAGTACAACAGAGGATATTGCGGAGTTGTGTATACTTTTCAGTATAACAGGACATTGCAGAGTTGCGCATAGAGTCGAGTATAACGAAGGACATAAAAAGTTGCGCCTCGTGGTGGAATGATAGAAGCTCAGCAGTATCATCAAATGGTAGTGCGCAATGGTAAGCTGGCAGTTGAGCCTCAATTTTGGGTGCCTGTCATGCATATTGCCCAGTCTAGTCAATTGCATATTGTTTATGGCGTGCGTGTCCTATCTTACTCTCAGCACAAAGTTCCAACCTTACATGTTGGGTATGTATTGCGAGACGTTTCCATAAACAGTAACGGTGCAAAGCGGCTACCTGAAGTTAAAGATCCTACTTGTCACTTTCACAATGATTTTCTGAACGCCAATTGTCAATGTCACATTGCCCTTTGCTCAAAGCATTCAAGGTAGAAACCTTGTAAGAGCCTCACACAATAGCTCTTCCATTGGGGCAACCCCCTCAAGCTTGGATGTCACCAATCATCTTCACGAGAACTCTCCGACAGTTTAACATATCATCTCGCCAGTGACTTTTAGAAGTAAAATTTGCGTTGTCTATCATCATCACAACTGAACAGAACCGCATCAATTTGTACTCAAGACGTGTATGGTTCACGGTATACGACAATACAGCAACAGCTGCAAGCCAAGTTGGGTACGACATACACTCACGAATAGTAAATCTGCATCTATGTCAGTTGACCTGAATTGCTGTTCTCTTTCAACCAACCCCTCCTCTGATCTGGACCTGCAGTATGTATCAACATGCATATCATAACGCAAGGCTGAATTTATGGTCAGTCATTCATCGTATTCGGAACGGTAATGAGTGCATTTCACGATTTGTTTACCTTTTTCGAGTGCAACATAAACTAAGAAGAGATGCGTTAATGGCAGTCAGCCTCATTTGTCCAAGGAAGCCTGCGGTTAGTCGAGTTTTGCCTGTTGGGTAATCTGCCTTTTATCATCCACACACATACACACACACACACACACACACACCTTTTAGACTAGTTAGCACAAGACACTGAGTCGAAACGGAGATAGGCAACAGACGACCACGCAATCATGCGGAGCAGATCATCGGAACAAGAAACCATACACACACTTTTTCGTCTTGCATTCCATTTGTTATATCCACAATTTCCTTTCCGACAAAGGATTCTTTTTTGTTTGATTCACACTATAGATGCCGTGCATATGTCATCATTAGTAGACGGTAATAGACTCATTGTTACACAGAGACAAGACTAACAACACTACATACTGTAGGTCTAAACCATCCATGATGCATATTCACGAAAACAAGACGCGCACTTGCGAAAGTAAGATTCTGTTGATGCAGGCAGATGGTGAGTGCGCGTTCTTTGTGTGTGTGTGAATACTACATGTGTTTCGGCAAGACAAGCGCGCATGTGGCAACATTACCAAGATGAACTAACCACTGCCAAGATTCTACTTCAAAATGAGGAGCCATCTGACTGTTATAAATGCAAGTTCCCTAATAGAAGTGCTTGCTATTGCAGGTAGATACAAAAGGGGCGTTCTCAAGAAGCGGCCTCAATTCACCGTCCACTAGTGCCTGCCTAATAGCATAAATTCGCATATTGTTCTCTATTCGCGCCTGCTCCTCATGCAGTAGAGCATCTCGTCACTTTCGATAGGCTGAGGCTCTTTCATCTGCTCGCCTATAAGAAGGAGTCTCTAAGATTTCGTGTGACTTTGCCAACACAGTCTTGCATCTTGCATCCAACTCGGAACAGAACAGTTTTGGAGTTGTCCAATTACCACCATTACCATCAACACACGGACACCAGCAGGACTCTACAAACTTGATATCATCGGCAGATATAGACCAACAACGACTCAACCGTCATGGATCTTTCAAGGGTGGGCAAGATGGCTTCTCCTTGGCTAAAGGTCATGAACGACACATCGCAACCAGTCAACTCGTCAACTACTTTCCCTGGCATTTTGGACAGTGTACTCACTACCGCTGGCCAAGCCTCACCACTCCTTCAACTCTTCCTATTCGTCTATCGATTGGTTGGTGCACAGCTCGGTCTAGATCCTTCTCTACTCCTGACCTTCCTTGGTTGTCTTTGGGGTTTATCCAAACTGTTCGACCAGGTGTGGGCCATCATAGACAACTTCATCAGTGGCTACTTTCGATGCACAGTCTGCGTTACCGAAGATGACCAGATCTATAACACACTCATGCAGTTCCTCTCAGAGCAGCAAGATATTGCTACCAACCGACATCTAGCTGCTCAGACTATCTACAAGAGCGCTTGGGATGAAGAAGACGATGAGGCTGAAGCATTGGCAACAACAGTTGTGGAAGATGGAGAAGAGTCGCCCAAGTATCTAAACTTTGCCAGTGATGCCGCCAGATGTGTAAGTCGATCGAGCATTGCCTTTGAAAATTACTAACATGTTTAGAATCCACGATACGTCCCAGCTATGGGTACTACAGGATTTTGGCACGAACGGACATACTTCCGGGTTTATCGCAGGAAGGAAACTCTGCAAAACACCTCTGGCTGGGGTGCCACCAAGGACGTCGAAGAACTTAAGATTTCTTGCTTTGGAAGATCGACAGGTAAGTCATGACAGCAGTCCTCAGACACAACTCATCTAATTGTCTTAGACCCCATCAAGAGCCTTTTGAGGGATGCGAAAACCTCCTATTTCCTCGACACTCGTTACAAGACCACCATTTTCCGTCCAAGGATCAAGGAAAACCGTCGCGATACATGGAGTATGTGGCAGCAAGTTGCACGACGACCCATCAGACCTATGAGCACCGTTATCCTGGAGAATCAAGAGAAACACGAAGTACTCAGGGATATCAATGAGTATCTTCACCCGGCCACGCCCAAGTGGTATGCTTCTCGTGGTATTCCCCTTCGTCGAGGTTACCTATTCCATGGACCTCCTGGTACCGGCAAGACCAGTTTCTCTTTTGCACTGGCTGGAGTTTTCGGCATTGATATCTATGTCATTAGTCTTCAAGATCCTACCGTCAGTGAAGAGGACTTGGCTGTGTTGTTTACAAGGCTCCCTCGACGTTGTATCGTTCTTCTTGAAGACATTGACACGGCAGGCTTGCGACGTCCTAGTGATGAGGATGAGGACGCAGAGAACTCGGAGGAGAGCGGCGAAAAGGACGGTGAGACCAAAAAGACTGACAAGTCGACTAAGAAGAAGAAATCCAAGACCAAAAAGGACAAAGTCACGGACAACGATACGGATAGCAGCTCTGAAGAGGAAAGAAGGCGACGTAGAAGAAAGAGACGAAACCGAAGAGACAGGGAGAATTCTGGAAGCAAGGGTACTAATAACATCTTGGCCGTGGAAAGTATTTCTCTTTCTGGACTCTTGAACGCTATTGATGGCGTCGCTTCGCATGAGGGTCGCATTCTCATCATGACAACCAACAAGCCAGAGTCACTTGACGAGGCCCTTATTCGACCTGGACGTGTCGATGTACAAGTCGGGTTCAAGAACGCAACGAGCGAGCAAGCAACAGAGCTCTTCTATCGTATGTACGAGGTTTCACGCAACAAACCCATACCCATGTCAAAGACAGGATCAGTGGCACCCAAGACTCAGAATGGAAGTATCCATGGTGTTGTGGAAAAAAAGAAGCCTATAGGTCTTGATGATGTTGATTTACGCGCAACCTCGAAAGAATTTGGAGACCTCATCCCTGAGGATATGCTATCGCCTGCCGAGATTCAAGGATTCTTACTGAAGCGCAAGAAGAGTCCCAGGAAAGCGTTGGAGGATGCCAAGAGTTGGATTGATGCTACTATAAAGCAGAAAGAGCTCAAGTCCAAGGTCGTAACTGTTCAGTAAAGTCCGAAGGGAGACGGAAGTTGGTCTGGACTCTTGAGAAGCTACATTTTTAGTAGATTGATGATGATGCTTTAAAAGATAATAGTTATCCAATTAATTGAGATTTTATCCGTTAATTCATATGACTGAAAACATGTGTAACGTTATGGGTTAGTAGTCTTGACTGGAATGTGAAGGTGAATGCTCTGTCAAGGTATGGTTCGGTGTGGCTCGGTCAAGAGCTCTAGTCTCCACACTTGCCTGTTACTGTACTCATCTCACCCCCGTTTACACGTGCGACACTCAACCTCGCGACATCACCACGTTGAGACTCTGACGCATCGAGCGCATACAAGAGATAATCTGGAATCCAGAGTAGCTTTAATAGCTACAGAATGAACAAGCGACAGCGACGAAGCCCATCATGAGCAACCTTCAACCCTCCAACGCCGTCCCAGCGCCTACCCCTTCACCCAGCGGGAACAAGGACGGCCTACGATATCCCAGCAATGGAAAGACCATTTACCACCGGCCGTTAAATAGGACAAAGACGGCCGAGTTGAGTCAGGCCAGCTTTGCATACCTATTTGGCGAGATGGTAACGTATGCGCAAAAACGAGTCAAGGGTATTCAGGAGCTGGAACAACGGTACATAGGACCCCTCTGTTTTCGGGCTCGAAGCTAATGATGTGCAGACTCAATGTTCAAGGTCACTCTATCGGCCTAAAACTTCTCGATCTCCTCCTCTTCCGCGAACCAGCGCGCACGCAGACTCGACCCCTAGGCATTATCCAATTGCTACATTTCATCAAGCAGAATATCTGGCAACACCTGTTCGGTCGTCAAGCAGACCGTCTCGAGAAGTCTGCCAATCCCGAAACGCCCGACGAATACCACATCATCGACAACGAACCCCTCGTGAATCAATACATCAGTGTACCCAAGGAAATGAGCCAGCTGAACTGCGCGGCGTTTGTGGCAGGTGTTGTAGAAGGTGTCTGCGACGGAGCTGATTTCCCCGCAAGAGTAACGGCGCATACCGTTGCAGAGGGAGACATGTGGCCTGGAAAGACGGTCTTTCTTGTCAAGTTTAGACCAGAGGTTTTGGAGAGGGAGGGATTCTTGGGCAAGAATTAGGCGGGGATGATGGAGTTTTTGGAGTTTTTACGATTGGGCTGGGATTGATAGAGGGACGGAATTCGTCTTTGTGGCAATGTGATGCTTTGCCATTGATTATTTAATACTGAACTGCTTTGGTTCATGCTGTGTTGTTCATATGAAGAGATGCTATTCCCCAACGCCTTGCTCGAATATAACCTTTGTAGACTGACTATCGTGGAAGATAACTTCCAGAACCCTTTGGCTTCCCACCAGTTCCTATACTGGGTCCCTTGTTCATGAGCTCTGAAAGACCCAGATCCTTCCACGCAGGCTCCTTGGACTTTTGCGTAGCACGCTGAATGCCAAACGCGGCGTGCTGATCGGGGACAACATCGTCTTCGTCTTCTGGATTGATGGGCTGGTGCTGGGGAGGCACATAGATTTCGTCGTCGGGGAGCTTGTCTTTGCAGAAGTCCTCGAAGAGATCTGCGTCGCGGGAGCGGTGCATGTGGACGAATGTGAAGGAAGAGTCTTTGTTCTAAGGTGTGTTAGTTGGAGGTAGGGTCCAAGGGGGATAGGACGTACCATTTTGGGCGATGGAAATGAAGCTATACTGACTTCAGATTGTCTCGAGGCTTGTTTGTTGACGTTGTGAGGGACTCGTTTCCACAGCGGGACGGGAAGGCGGGGTGTGGGGCCGACTGTGCTACCGGTACAGGGAGTTGAAGCAGCTGAAGCTGTACCTGCGGCAGTTGATAAGGCAGGCTATTTGTTGGACGGAGTCGAATTAGAGTCTGTGTTTAGTTATAGTATAGTTGAACTCGTGTAATATCGTCTCATTGTAGTTGTGTGGCTGATCCAGTAATCAAGCTCTGGTGTTGCACATGAACAAGCTCCAGGCACTAAAATGTTCCATATTGGCGGGGTGGTACTGTCCAGTATTTACTTTTTCACAATCATCAACACCGTGTCTATTTTCTTATTCACCGACAGCCTGATCTCTTAGATTTCACTACTATATACCCTGCAATCTCTTCAGGCTTCACTTTTCTCTACCCATCCACTCTTGTCCCATCATGGCAGCTTCAGACCCGGCACCGCAGCCTTCAAAGATACCGAAGCTGCCCCTCGACATCATCTACAATATCGGTCTCGCTGTCGCTGCAAACCCTCTCGAACAAGCCAAGCTCTATGTGAAAAGCGACTACAATCCTCATCTCAAGCCAAGCCGTAGCACCCTTCACCGTCTGACCTATCTCTCCAAAGCCACCAAAGATGTTTTGGAGCCTCTACTTTATCGGCACCTCACCTTCACCACGCCCCAAGAGGTCATGAATGCTTTCATCAATCTTATTCAAAGACCCGAAGTCCGCCAGCATGTTCAGTATATCGCTTCTTTCAGCCCACTATCTGGTCCTCCCGTTAGAAAAAGAGACCTGCCTTTGTGCAAGAAGATCTGGTCTAAGCGATGCCCTTCCGACAAGCCCGCCGTGATGCGTCTTCTTGATGGCGCTGGTCTTCACAAGCTTGCTTGGTCAGCTTGTATGCTTGAGAGAACAAAGCAGCGATTCATGTTTTCGCCTGACTTTAAGCACGATGGTATTCTGGAACTCATGTTTGCTGCTATTCTCTTCCTCACACCAAATGTTACCACCTTCACGTGGCGCGATATGAACACCAACCCCAAGGCTTTCATCTTGGACCGCATCATGAGTGAGACAGTCGATGCGGGTATTCCTCTAATGCCCAAGCTTCAATATCTCAACACGGAAAAGTCGGCCTTTGTAGAGGCCAAGCAAGCACAGTTCTTCACTCCTCATGTCAACATGTGGGATAACCTACAAACTCTTTACCTCAACGATATAGATCTGGATGTGGAGTTTATAGAGATGCTCGTCAGGGGCGATTTCAAGGAAGACCGACCTGTGAAGGAACTCTACATCCACTGTGTAGCAGGAGCCGAGTGCTCAGGTAGCATGAGCTCGTTCCCACCCGGATTTGAGCTGTCCTCCACCGAACTCTTGGATCCCGATGATCCTGAGCAGGATAAGGAAAAGTTCAAGGCTTTCCCCAACCTCGAACTTCTCGACATCAGATTTGTGTACCACCAGGATCGCTACGAGAACGGCTCACGCACGTTGAAGGCCTTCCTGCACGCAGTTGGTGCTCCAAAGGTCTTGAAGCTAGAAGGCCACCGACTGCCCCAGAGTCAACTCAAGACCGGCATCACACACGACAAACTCACCTACCTCAAGGTTCGCGAACACGGCCCGGACCCGGGATCCCGCCAATGCGACAGCCAAACCCTCATAACAGGACTCAACCAGTGGTGGAGTAACAGTTCGCAATTGACACCGAATCTGACCAGGATCGACTGGGATCACTACCGATTCCAACGCGAGGACCTTTCTGGCGAAAATAAAGCTGTGTGGCAGATGATTGGGGAGGAAGAATGGGAGGATGATTCGAATCATGACTCTGACGATGACTCTGACTCTGGTATGAGCGCTGGACATATGATGCAGCATATCTACGATGATATTTACTTTGATCCCGATACTGGTGAGTATGTTCAGGATGGCTATGGGACTCTTATGGCGGCTTTGCAAAATATCAGTGGCGATGAGCGGCAAGAACTTCAAGACCATTTTCACGACCATTTTCACAACCACCATCACTATGGTCATCATCACCATGACCATCATCATCAACACTAGGAAGTTGAGCAGAAGGATAGAGAGCTAGACTTGGATAATTGCGTTTTTTTATAGAGGCTGGTTGATCTTTGATACCTAGAGCTAAAAACAAGTTACATGTTCTGAATACCATGTTCAATACTTCGCCTGCTAGTCTTTTGTAATGCTCCTGATCCTCACGGTTTGAATATGATCTTCTGACGAGATAAAGTTAATGAGTTACTTATGATTCATCTTAGACTAATATCCGACCTTTATTCTACGCTTTATGTCTAAGGCCTCCTTTGTGCAATACGCAGCTGTGGCCTCTCATACATACATGGACAGTTCAATTTCATACCGCCATCTCTCAATAAAAGTCAAATCCGAAACCTGGGAAGACATTTCCTCCATCCGCAAAGTAGTGCGATGCGATTTCCATGAACCTAGCCAGGTCCGCCTCGGTAGGCAAAGCATCCATTACCGCCATCATCACGCCCGGTGGGATGTTGGTGTAGTTGCTGATCAAGTTCTCCTTGTTGCGTTCGCGAAAGTCCGCATAGTCGAAGTAGCCCGTTCGACCCTGCTTTTTCAGCTGGGACTTTTCGCAGCGGGAAAGAAACAGATATTCTGTGGCATGGTTGGTCTCGTATCTCTCCAACGGCTTCCATTCCTCATGTACGGGATGATCTTCAGGAACGATGAGTTCAGCACTCTTGATTCGGTCGTCTTCGTCGATGTTGCTGAAACCTGAGGCTTGGAGCATCTTGAGATCCCAGAAGACGTAAGCCCAAGAAACAGGTTTAAGTCGGATCTGGAGGCGAAAGAGGTCACCCGGATCGACGGCAGATCTGGTGAAAGCATTGCATTGACCCATGGCGGACCAGGCACTTGCAGGGCCGTTGTCGCGATCGTCAAAGAAAGGGGTTCGCATGATGTAGTCTGGTGTCTTGCTGTTAGCCCGCTCGTGGAGTATACCCATCTTCTCATAGATTGCGGACATGAGTGCTTCGTCAGATCTAGGAAACTTGATGAGTCCGCCGACATTGGGGTTCCAATTGAGCCGGCTGACGACGGGTTGAATGACCTCGCGTTGCTGAGGTCGTGAGGTACATGCCATGAACTTGTAGAGACGCGTGAGACCTAGGGCAATCACGCTCATGGGGCCGTGCAACCCGGGACTGGTGATGTAGTATTTGATACGCAATCCAAGTTCGATGTCGTGCTCGAGAAGATAGTTGAAGGCTAGATAGGAATTGTCAGTGGTGTCCTCTCAGCGGTCAGGATGCAACTCACATGGTGCGACTTCAGTGACAACAAGGCCGCAGATAACGTTCAACTGGTCGCTCTCATACGCAGAGTACTGACTGTGAAAAGCCAAGAGAACTCGGTACTCATCCAACTCCATGACGTCTCTCACCCAATGAACCTCCTCCTTCTCCTCAATGGTGAGACTTCTCAGCTTACCACCATAATCATACAGAGGCACAGACCGTAGCTTCCTTATGATATGAAGGTACGCATCTAAGCGGTACAAAGCTCTCTGGAAGCGAGACCGAACGGTGGGGGTGATAGAAAAGTGATCTTCCTGCTTAGTGGCGGGATGCTTGCGAAGAAGAGTAGTGGGAATACGATGAGCAAAGTACTCAACACTCTTGTGAAGACGCCACAGCTTTTTGACCTTGTCGAAAGTGAGATCCTGCTTGGGGATGATTCGTTCACCGTTGTAGGCACGGTGGATAGCCTTAGCACCAGCCTTGGCACCCTTCCACGCTTCTTTCTTCAGGTTGTGAATGACGGAAAGCTCTTGATAGACAGCTTCATCCATGCTGTTGAATAGAACGCTCGATGCGATGTGTGCCTTGTTTTCTTTGAAGGCGTTGTGGAGCGCTGAGCAAGAAGTGATGGCGGCGCGGAGGGAGCTTCTTTCGGGGATGAAAGATAGGATGTGGGAGAGGACTTCGACGGGCATCTTGTCCAGGGTGACAGAAGTATTGACTTCTTCCTCTTTGGAGATGTCAGAGGACTCCTGAGAGGAGCTTGGCTTGGAGGGCTCTGCCATCGTGAGCGATGTTGAAGAATAGTGGTGTTGATGAGGAGGGCAAGGAAATTTTGAGAGATAGAGGTGAAAGGAGAAAATAAAAGCAGATTCAAAATGCAATGACGATATGTTTGTTTACGCATGTTGCCGGGCATTGATCAGAATTATGTATGATTTTGGTCACAGGTTTGCCAGTTGCTTGTCAGTGCGTGCCAACTGCGTGCCGCCGTTTGACAGAGCTTCCTCAGCTTTTGCACTGAAATGCCAATAGAAGCACTTCAGGAGAGCTTTTTGTCTAAAAGCCCCGTTCCCAAACGTGAGATACCGATGTAATGCACCTTCAATGCGTTAATCGTGAGTTATGCTTGGAGACTAGATTCCTTCGTTGCCGCTTCGTGTAACATTCACTGACCGACTATATGCACTAGAAGATCCACAATCACTGGTCTAAGAAAGTCGATGCTATGATTGAGTATTACTGAAAGCTATTGTGTAAGAATTAAAGATTATTATTGCAGCGAAACTTCGGCTACCTCTGTTCCTATCTTACTGAATTGTCCACACACGGCTCTCACTTGTTTTACCTTGCTTTATAGCTTCACTTGGCAACATTTCAAACTATGTTCCAGCCCTTTCGCCTTGCGTCCAATTAGTGTATGACCATCCAGGCTCACTGACGTAGGCCGTCCAAGTAGAATTCTTCGGAGAAAACATAAAGCGTTGGTTTGGGTGGTTGCATCTCTCCTTGGAAGCCCACAAACTAACAGCAGCGAACTCGTTGCCTCGCATGTTTAGTACATAGTGAGAAGCAGGTTCGGCTTTCAGGGTCATTTGGCAAGACCCAACATACCAATATGCTACTGCATCGTTTCCTATCGTCCACCAGCCAGTCTTGGAAGCGGTGCTGAACCAGTCAAACAAGGCTGCACAGTCATCTAGGTTGATTGGAGAGTTTAGCAACTAGTAGGGTTAGACTTATGTGAGTGTTGCCTGTATGTGGCAACGTACCTTGTCGCATTCCCAGTTATACTCGCGTGAAAAGTCCTTTGTTTCGTTGCGTGGAACAATCGGGTTAGCAAAAGCAAATGAGAAAAGGGCAGTAAGTGCCCAGATGAACTTCATATTTGGTGATGAGTCGGAAGTCTTTGTTCAAAGATGAGGTGCGATGTGTGTCAGGGGCTGGCGTGGCAGTAAAGAGTCAATGGTTGATGTTATAGAGTTATCTCCATGCTGATCACAATAACGAACGTACTTATAAGACATGCGCAAAACAATAAGCTTACCAGCCTGGTGATTCTGATATGTATCAATCACGCGTTTGTTGCTGAATAGCTTCAAGATCAATTGCTTGAATCACGAGCGAACGGTTGACAATACAGCAACGATGTGAGTCATTAATCATAGTGACGCTTAACGGTAGTTGGAAATGGCGTCGTGAATAACAGAGTGGTGTACTTTTTGTGTGGTTGTGAGTGATTGTGTTTAACATAGATTCTCATGCTTGGAATTGGATTTTAAGAGCGGTTGAACAGAATCAACTGCTATCCTTTCGTATGCAAGAGCTAAACATGAGAGATCCACTCCATTTCTGACTTTTCGAAACAGAATCTTGATTACGACTTATACCAAAAAATAAAGCAATGATGCCATTAGACAACATATAACGACATTTGGCTACCATGCATCTCTTTGATGTCGTTCAACTAATACATACTACCCTACACCTAAATGGATGTCCGGATTAAAGATGCGCCGAATCCAGGCAGGCGCGGCAATGATGCTTCGTACTGGGGTAGCTTGCATGTCATAGCGGGGCATCAACCTCGACAGCTCCGACCTTCTTCCGCCTGCCTAGAGGTGAAGCTCGACTTTCATAATTCCCTGGACAACCCGTCTGCAGCATTCGTGTTGAGGCAAAAGTATTTTCTTCTTTCATATCAATCGTATTTCTTAGCTTTGCAGTCATTGCCCTTCCAGAGCATCATCAACCTGTTACCCCGCGCTTATGATCTAGAGCCACCATAGCTCTCTCACGCCATCGTGAATCCCGCCCATCATGGCTTCTACTCAAATTAATGCCACGCCGCAGGCGGTGATGGGCCATGTTCAGAAACTCAGTGACAATGACCCTGATTTCCGATTTATGGCCTTGAACGATCTGCTACAGCTGCTCAACCATGCCAAGCCCGATTTCCTCCAGCACGACTACAACATTGCGGCCCGAACTGTTGATAGTATCATCAAGACACTCGATGACCAAAATGGTGAAGTGCAGAACCTGGCTGTCAAGTGGTATGTTGACTCGAATGATCATAGATAATTCGCTAACATAAATAGCCTGGGTCCCTTTGTAGGCAAAGTTCCTACACCAGTTATCGCACCCATGATCGAGAAGCTCTCATCCTTGAAGCTTAAGAACTCCGTCGACAATGCCGTACCTTCAATGGCCTTGCGAAACGTTATTATCGCTCTCCCTCGCCCTGTACCAGGCATCCCTCCAACCCCCGATGTTCAGGAAGCCTACAGTGCTATCAGCCGTGTATTGATTCCTCGTCTTATTGGCCCCGGACCCAAGACACAGGTTCCCAAGAACCCCAAGATTCCCCTTCCCGCAGTGCCCGAAGGACTTTTACAAAACGAAGGCGACCTCAACGCTGAAGCAGTCGATGTGCTAATTGAGGTTGTTCGATGCTTCGGACCTATGCTTGTTCAGGTCGAAGTGGAGGCCATGCAGGAGGTAGTCATTCAACTACTGGAAAGCGAGAAGGGAACATCAGTCGTCAAGAAGAGGGCCGTTGTAGCGATTTCTATGCTTGCGGTATACCTTTCAGATGAGCACTTGCAGGAAGTTGTCAGACGTATTACGGATGGTTTATCGAAGCAAAGCAGCCCTGTCACAAGAAGATTGTATATCTCTATTCTCGGAAGCATGGCACGATCTATCCCTTCAAGATTTGGACCTCATCTTGCCGATACTACTCCTCTGGTCCTCAAGGCGCTCAGCGAAGAAGAGCTTCAAGATCATCTCGAGGCACTTAGCGATGGAGACGATCTCGGCCAAGACTTCAACGAAATCCGCGAGGCTGCTCTCGTTGCTCTCGAAGCTTTCTTGGCATCATGCCCGCAGGAGATGCGGCCATTCACAGACGAAACAATAGAAGCCTGTCTGCGATTCCTCAAGTACGACCCCAATTACAATGTTGATGACGACGACGAGGATATGGAGGAAGAAGAAGAGGATGACGAGATGGACGAGGATGATGAGTTCGACGATGATGAAGGCTTTGATGACGATGACGACGACGCCAGCTGGAAAGTTCGAAGATGTGCCGCAAAGACTATCTACATCCTCATCTCAACACGCGGAAGTGGCGACCTACTCGAGAACGGTGTTCTTTACACCCAAACCGCCCCCTCTCTCATCAAGCGCATTGCAGAGCGAGAAGAGAATGTTCGTTTGGAGGTCATTTCAGCCCTTTCTCTCCTCGTTCGCAAGACAGGTGAGGGACTCCACACAGCTGACCTTTCACTCGACGATTTTGAGCCAGAAGTCGAATCTCGTATTCCTATCAGCCGAAAGCGAAGACGCCAGAGCAGCGGCGGTGGTGCCACAGCTTCCCAGTTCATGTCGGGATCGGGTCTTGTCTCCCCTGTTCAAGAGAAGATACCCTCTAGTGGCCCGAGAGCTGACTTGGCTCGCCTAACTCCGTCTATCGTCAAGGCCATTACCAAGCAACTCAAGGGCAAGACCATCCCCACCAAGCAAGCAGTCATCAGTCTTCTCGACGACATTGTTTCTGTTCAGCACGGTGGATTGGCTGAATACTTTGACCAAGTCATTGGACCTATTATTGACGCTATCCAGCCCACTGGTTCTGCTCATGTTTCGGCCAACCTGTCGTCACATGCTGGCTCATCCTCAGCAACCCCCAGTACGCTTAGAATTGCTGCTCTGGGCGTTATTAGCGATATTGCTAAAACTCATTCATCTAGCATTCTGCAACCTTATCTCACCAAGATTGTTGACGGTGTCACTTCAGCAGCCAACAACCGATACTACAAGATCTCGAGCGAGGCAATCCGCACCGTCGAGGAGCTCGTAAAGACCATTACTCCACCACGATCACGAAACGCTGCCTCCAAGTACAAGGCTGAGCTGGATAAGCTTTACACCGTTATTGTGGACAGATCGGCCGCTCAGGATGCAGATGCTGAGGTTCGTCAGCGTGCTATCCATGCTCTCGGTGTCCTTATCTCGCGAACCTCCACTTCCGAAGGCTCCTCTCTGCTTTCAGAGGACAAGGTCAAGGCTGCTCTCGAAATTCTTCAAGAGCGACTCAAGAATGAGACCACTCGTTTGGCTGCAGTTCGAGCTGTCGAGAACGTCGCTCGCTATGCGAAAACACCTGGTCAACTCGAGAAGCAATGGATTCAAGACGTTGCCTTGGAGCTTTCTGCGCAACTACGAAAGGCCAATCGGTCCCTGCGTGGTTCAAGTATCATCGCTCTTCGAAATATCGCCCTGTCACCTGCGACTAAGGGCCAACTTGAGCCGGACACCATTAAGGGAATTGTTGCTGATCTGATGCCCATCATCACTAACAGCGACACACATCTGCTCGGACCCACTCTGATCATCCTCGCCAAGTTGGTACCCGAACATCCAGAACTCGTGGTCACTGATGAGATGATCGCTGCACTCTCAGATCTACTCAAGCAACACTACGCTGGAATCGTCCTGGATCAACTGCTCCTTTTTGTCAGTAGCATTGGTGAGAATGGTGTTGGTCAAGGACTCATGCAAGGATTGCTCAAGGACGTTAGTGTGGCAGGAGACTCCCCGGTTGTCGGTAAGGTGATAGGAACCCTGCTTGTCACTGGTGGTGAGTCAGTTGGTGTCAAGCTTGACAGCTTTGTCTCAGAGCTGTACACAAGTGCCAAGAGTGGCGATGAAGCCAGAGTTAGCCTTGCTCTGGCTGTTCTGGGTGAAGCTGGAAAGCGACTCGGAACTAGCTCCACTCTCAAGCCTGACCTTTTCTTGGACCAGTTCCACGATGAGCCGGACAAGGTGTCACTCTCAGCCGCCGTCGCGCTTGGTCAAGCTGGTTCAGGCAATGTTCCCGAGTTCTTGCCCGTCATTCTGAAGACTATGCAGAAGGGGGGCAACACTCAGTACCTCCTTATCCAATCCGTCAAGGAGATCCTCCAGTCTATCTCGGCGCAGTCTACTGACCTGCGAAACTATGCTCCAGCTATCTGGGAGGAACTTCTCAAGGCCTCTGACAATGCTGACAACAAGGTCGTTTGTGCTGAATGTGTTGGAAGACTCGTTACACTCGACCCCGCAGTGTTTGTTCCTCGACTTCAGGTGTGTTTACAGAACCTCTTGTGTTTAATCCTTCTAACCTGTGTTAGGCTCTTCTGGAGAACCAGTCTCTAGGCATTCGAGGAATGGCTGTTCAAGCTGTCCGTTATACCCTCCCCGAGAGCGACGAAGTGCTGGATGCCATGCTCCGAGATGTTCTCATCTCGATGCTCCTGACTATTCTTCAGGACTCCGATATGGATATTCGCCGGTTGGCTATGACTACACTTACCACGGCTGCTCGAACAAAGCCTGACATGATTCTTCCTCATCTGGGCAAACTTATGCCATACGTCTTGCAGGAGTCAGTAGTCAAGAAAGAGCTTGTCAGAGAAGTCATGATGGGACCCTTTAAGCATACCGTTGACGATGGACTTGAAGTCCGAAAGGTGCGTTTACTTGATGCTATCGAGAATTAAACTAACTTGTAACAGAGCGCCTATGAAACCCTATATGCCCTCATGGAGACCGCTTTCAGCCGCATCAACAACATCGACTTTTACGATCGTGTGGTGGCGGGTCTCAAGGACGAGAACGATATTCGCCAACTTTGCAACCTTATGGTAACCAAGCTAATTAGTATCGACCCCGACGAGACAACGCGCCGTCTCAACTCGATTGCAGAAGCCTATCGATCTGTTCTGTCAGTCAAGCTTAAGGACAATGCTGTGAAGCAAGACCTAGAGAAGCAAGAGGAGGCGAACAAGAGTATCTTGAGAGTCACGTTGCTGCTAGGCGAGAAGATGAAGGCCACGACCGGAAATGCTGGAGCGGCTACTAGTAATGCTGGTGCCGCCAGCACCTGGACTGGATATTGGGAGTGGGTGAACAAAGAATTCGAGAAGCAGCTTAAGGGACTTCGTGAAGAGAATAGCCAATTGCAAACTCGTATGGTTTAGGAAGATAGCGATTCGAAAAGGTCCAGGCTTGACGCAAACCGTTGATTAGCAATAGGCATGACAATAAAGTATGAAACGATTGCAATAACAAACTAAAAGGAAACATATCGTAGGTAATAGAAGACGCCACACTGTGTATCGTTCTTCAACCGTGCTATGGAATAATTAAATGCACGGCAATGGAAATTATGTTGAGTGAATGTAAAACGACTACATAGATTTATTTATTTATTTTATAGACTTTCAACTGGTGCCCAAGCCTTTCAATCTTCTCGATAATATCAACATTAACTTTGACTCTCCGGCAGGTCAAAACTCTCAACTCATCAACTCAATAGAAGCTGCACACGGCCACATATATTTACACAGATCAAAACAAGTGTACATCAATCATCTCTCTCTGTAACCAAACATATCTCCAAAGAATATCACGAAACATGTTGAGCAAATGCTGGAACAGGTAGAAGGGGAATAGTATAAGGAAGCGCCAGTGTGTATGAAGAGGTATCGAGGGTAAGTCGTCGCGGCTCGAGAGAGGGACGTGGACGGGCATCGCCGCTTTCTACGAGTAAACATGGATTAGTATGGGTGAGAAAAGGGAGGGCACTTGGAGCAATAGTTACATGCCTGAGAGTTGATCTGAGATGGCTCGTCTTCTTCTTTTTCGAAAGCACTGCCAGAAAACAAGGCAGAAGGTGGGCAAGTTTACGACGACACCGATGATAGTGATGATGGCTTCGTGTGAGATGGACATTCTCTTGGGAGCAGTGTCGAAGTTTCTTTGTGAGGCTGTTATGAAGAAGCGGATGGCTCTCTCTTTGCGAAATGTCTTGGAAATAACATATTGTCAATTATGGAGGAATATGGGACTGTATTTATCTTCTTAAGCAATGCGAATTTTGGACATTGGTTATAGTTGGAGGTGTCCATGGTAGGAGGGTCCATCATATGAAGACACTGCCTACCCAGCTGCAAGAGTTGAACACGAATTTTGGACAACGGCTAAGACAAGAGCTAGCCATTCCCCAGGATAGCCAAGCTATGAAATGTGCATCAGCTCCAAGCTCCAAAGCCCGACGCGAATTCTGGACAGTACATACAGACAGAGTAGATTGTAGGAGAAGATAGAATGGGGGGGACCATACCCACAATGATCAGATTGGGTATCACGTCGATCTACATAATCTGCAAACATCAAACCCGAATTTTGGATATCATTCTCTTTAGCAGGAAATGGTGGCACGGACATTGGTCCTTCCGTCACCGCTTTGCAGAAGTGACGCGAAGAGAATTGAGGCTATGCCAGCAGAAGCAAGTGATGCCTAACACGAATTCTGGCCACCAATCATCACCCTAGTCAACTCCTGAATGGCCGCCAACACCAAGCCCGGGCTGACATTATATGCACGACAGGAAGGGAGCAGCGAACAGAAAGCGAGGCACTCCGCCAGGACACATCAGTCAGGTAGTCAAAGAAACGCGAATTCTGGCCCTGGCGGACCAACACCATCATGTCAGCTTGCATTCGCTTAACAGAAATGCGAATTCTGGCCACCAATCACTTTCGTCAAAGGCAACCAGGTATGTCTGCCTCAACTTACCTGGAAGGCGGCTCTCTTACAAGCCAAACACGAATTTTGGATCGACAGGACTTATAACTAAAACATAAAAGTCGGCTACTTACCTTTGGCATACCTCCGATACTTGATCAATGATCCTTGAGCTATCATCGACAGACATTATTGCCGACTTCAACAAGCAGCTATCTGAATCTGAACTATGCCCCAAGCACCAAGAATTCCAAATGTCGAGTGGGAGGCTCACAAGAGTCTCATAGTAGACCTCTACATCAACCAGGACAAGACACTGGAAGAAGTCATGCAGCACATGGATACGCTCGGATTTCGTCCATCGTAAGCGCAAAATATCCGAGATGGCACCTATACATCAACAAAGCTGACCAATGCTTGAGGAAGCCTCAGTGGATTCGCAAACTAAATGTCAATTGGAAATTGCGGAAGAACTCAACCAAAGCAGATTGGGAGTATGCAAACTCGCAGGTATCCAAACGCGAAGCTGAGGGAACGTCGACCGAACTGATGATGAATGGCAAAGTCGTGCCAAAAAAGAAAATGTTGAAGGAGTTTAAAAGATATGGAAAACAGCAACATGAACAAACATGTGAGTACCTGCTCTGAGAACATGGTATTCATGCCAAGCTCTGACACCATCTCAAAGTGGAAACCCCTGATACATTTGAAGCTGTGGTGGTTCGTACACCAACAGCCTTCAATGAAGTACGTGTATCATATGATAGTTTGCCGTGCTTAAAACTACAGGAAACGTTGAGGCGATATGGTAAGTCTCAATTCTTCTGTTAGGGGCCTTGGCTGACATGGCTCAGTATGTAGAAACAACGCTCTTTCGGCACAATCCTCACGGTACAGGCCACGTCTTGGTTTGCTTCGATCGAATGATCAAGGCATTTCGCTCAGGAATACCGAATCACCTATTCAGCACACAATGAAAGCAGGTGGCTTGGATGATCCAAAAACTGCTTTTGAAACAGCAAAAATGATTGATGACATGTTTCCAATAATGCATACCTATCAAGTTGAAAACAATGCTCTAGAGCCTTTCTGGATTCAACTATTCCAGTCGCTGGTTTTGATGTCGACTAACAATCTCTGGGACAACGTTGAAAGTGTAGACGATTTTCTGGAGTTTTTCTTGGAACTTACGAATTTTGAAGGGCATCTCGAGGATCTCCAAAACCTACTTGTCGAGACAAATCACACCAATGGCCCGCTTGCCTCTAGTCTTCTCTATAGCTCAATCAACTTGAAGTCGATAGAGAGCCTTGACATAACGCGCATGCTGCTAGGTAATGGCTTATCACCAGACACCGCCAAACCAGGACACATCTACCGACCGGAATGGTGGACCGCTCTCCATGAAGCTGTTTATCGGGATAACCAACCATCTGTCAAGCTGCTCATTGAAACAGGGGCGAACACTTGGTCATATTTGGACACAACCTCCTGGAAAGCTTACTTGCGTATTGATGAGTCGCATGTAGATGAATGCTCGGTCCTGGAGCTCCCGGACGCGGAGAACGGCGAAGATGCCTTCGAAAATCTCGAACACTGGTCGCCACCCCTCTTTCAGGCCATACGTAATGGAACAATCTCCTGTACTCAGACCCTTTTGGACTCGGGAGTCGACCCAAACTACTACCATCCTACACTTCTGACGCCTTTGCACTGCGCTATCCGTATGGGAAACATCGATATGATAAAGTTACTTATCAAGACAGGGGCTTACCCGGATAGTCGTCTTTGGGAAGGCTTGGATGCTAGCCTATGCTACCTGATGCTCTGGCCCCCGAAGTTGGAGAAGAAGTTGATATACACTCCGCTCCAATCTGCCGTTCGATCGTGCGACCCACAAATCGTTGAGCTTTTGTTAGATTCCGGTGCAAAACTAGACATGTGTCCTGGTGTAAAGCTGGATAAGAGTCTCGAGATTTATTACAAAGAATCGCCCCTCAGCGCATTACAAATGTCCGCGTCGACTGGACAGTACCGAATAACCTCTCTCTTGTTAACTGCGGGGGCAAACGTCAATTTCCGCCTTGCAGACACTCCAACTGCACTCCAACTTGCATGCGGGCGTGCATCAATACCGTCACCCGAGAGACTTCATCTAGTCGCTCTACTCTTGGTACATGGAGCGGATATCAACGCCCTTCCTGCGCCGAGTGGAGGCAGAACAGCATTACAGGCTGCGTGTGAAGTTGGCGACTATCACCTGGTAAGCCTTCTGCTTTCTAAAGGGGCAAACCAAAACTGGCCCGCCACAGAGCATGGTGGATTGACAGCATTAGAGGCTGCTATAAGATCTGGCTCAGAGGAGACGATTTCACTGCTTTCTGGAGTTTCTGGACCTGGTCAACTTGAGCACATTCTGAGTCGAATCGACTCGGAGCCAACCAAGAGAAGAACCCTCGAGCTAGTAGCTTCCTCTGGCAACGAAACACTGCTACAGAAAGTATTGGAATTCTGGGCTGATGGAAATGTGTTGTTATCGGATGAACAAGTGAATTTGGCCATGAAAGCAGCGATAGACATGGGATCTTTGCTTTCGATCAAGAAGCTTTTGATCATGCATCCTCAACACATTCACTCAATATTCTTGAACGCTTTGTGGAAGAAGAAAGACGAAATTTCCGAGTGGCTCTTAGCCTCACCTTGCCCTCCCGCCTTGAACCATGGGCCACCTGATCAACCATCGCCTCTGTGGGTGGCCCTTCATCAGCGAAATGACCGCGCGGTACGGCACCTCCTCAAAGCCGGTGCCGACCCCAACCAACTGTCACCCCATTTGTGTTCCACAAAGGACGGTAAGATCACTTACTGCAATGGACACTCAAGAGATACTCTCGAACTGCCAATAATACGGGCAATATCTCATGAGGATGGTGCCTGGGACCAAGGTCTAGAAATGGTTAAATTACTGGTGCGATATGGGGCTAAGATCAACTTTCTGGAATTCGAATCTTTTGAAGAATCACCTCTGCTCTGTGCCCTAATGCAGGAGGAATACGAAATTGCAGAGTTCCTTCTCTCAAGTGGAGCAGATCCAAATGCTATAGACTTTTACCTCGACCTGCCTGTGTTCATCTCCTTTTTACGCTATGCAGAGGAATTGCCGCTTTCTCTGGTCAAGTTATTTCTCAAAAACGGGGCTCATGTGAAAGGCACCTGGGGGTTCTCCCCGCTTCAGGCAGTCACTCGTCGCGCAGCAGACAACATCCTTGGAAAGACAAAGAACATGATAGAGATTTGCCATCTATTAATTGATGCTGGTGCTGACATCAATGCCGGTCCAAGCTATCCTCGTCCAAGAACGGCTATACAGGAAGCCCTGATTGACCGTAAAAAAGAGGCATTGGTGGAGATGTTCCTCAATGCAGGAGCTGATATTCATGCGCCAGCTTTCTGCGATAGGGGAGTCACTGCTTTACAAGCAGCAGCGAGCACTGGAAACTTCGAAATGGTAAAGCGTCTGGTCGAGATGGGGGCAGATGTCAATGCGCCACCAGCTAAGAATGCTGGGGCAACTGCTCTCCAGTATGCTGCTAGTACAGGACATGTTGAAATGGCAATATTTCTTCTGGAACACAGAGCACTTATCAATGCCCCAGCCAGCACCTTCGGAAAGACAGCATTGCGCAGAGCAGTGGAGAACGGAAGGCTAGATATGGTTCATTTACTACTGGAGAATGACGAGGAACCCGATACAGTGGAGGAGCGATGCCGATATGCTGCAACTATTGCTGAGAAAGAAAGATTCCCAGTGATAGCCGCATTCCTGAGAGGGTACGAGAAGCTATAACCGCTCAGAAACCGAGCTTTTTGTTGAACAAGGTCGTATTTAAAGGGTATCTTGCATCAGGGCTGTCTACGTATTGACAAAAACGATCTAATACCAAACAAAGATCACTCACCGCAGCGCTTCAAACCCCTTGATTAGCTTTCTTCCAATCATCCAAATCGGCCTCATCAGCGACCCCTGCCTCTATATCCTTCCGGTAGTCAGGCGAATCTCCTGTAAAACGCGTAGATAATTGTAGTACAGAGCCGAACATTCGGATGACAGCTCTATTGGACGGGGTGGATGCCCCAAGCGGACGAGGAGGTGCTGTTAGGTGGCAGGGCTTTGTGCCCAACAATCCGTGATATATTCCAAGAGCCCTAAGCACGATGCTAGGGGAATCGACTACTCCACGCGACAGCGTAGGTACATTTATCAGATGTAGTCAGGGTACGCATCCAGCGACCAACCCATCCAAGGATCCAGAGGTCATCGACAGACGTAGGATGAAGTTACCACAAGGTACATCGTTTCCCTTATACAGGAGACAGATACAACCTATGTGTGCTGGCCTCCATATTTGATGCCAATACACGTCGTAGTAAACTGATCTGTATCCAGGAAGGCTTTGAACTCCTGGCCATTTTCATTGTGATTACCAAGTTACCAGATCCCCCCAACTATTCCTTCCCATTATTAATTTCACTCAATCCGGTATAGATGATTGAAGGCCTGTAACATATTGAAATCTGAGTCTTCTTAAATCGGTCACTTTAACTATCACCAGGAGCTTACACTTCTTACCGTATACAACACAGTTAAGGTAATTTAAGTTAAAGTTATTAACTGCACGGCGCCCCTTTTTAGCGACTTTAATAAACTAGAATTAAGTCTTAGGAGTACCTTATCAATAGAACCTTTTAAGGTTCTGCCTATGGTTATTATATAGCGACGCCTTAGTCAATATAGATATCAATCCAAATAATAATAATTATATTTAACTATATTAGAATTTAAGGCTTACTCTATTAGTAACTTTAATATATTTATTAGACCTTACTATTTAGTCTTTATTAGTAGGTGAGTATTATTATATTGAGGTTTAAGAGGTCTATCCCTACTATTATCAGCATTAGATAGACGTAGGGTTCTTATGTTCTCTTTACCTTAACGTCATAAATTGGACTTAACATTCTCCAGAGTCACTGACCGACTTTCAGAGCCCAATCTTTAACCCTGTAACTAGGACAACCTTTGCTGTGGACTGTTCGATTGATGGCGTCCCCTACCGCCTCGTATCTTGGCCTCATCCTCTTCTTATCCTACTTAGATCCGCCCATCTCGCTCCTCTTTCTCCGCCTTGAGTATTTCGTCGAAAGGTACAAGGCCACCCTTCAAGCCTCCAGTGAGCGTCTTGTTTGCTGCTAACCCCAGCAAAACCCATGGCAGATCTTGAAGTGTTCCACGACAGATACCCACGACTGTATTCATTTTAGATCATCACCTAGTTCTCAAAATGACACAGTGTGGGATATTTGTGTGTGAGCACTTGATATACATCGTGCGGTCCGTTGCAGATTCACTTCGATTTACGCAGCCTTCACCTTTGACGTCTTTCGATACAGAAAGATCGAGGAGATAGCATAATTGACTCCTACAAATATGACGGTAATGGTATACGCGATAGCAATCTAACTATTAGCGAAATGAGGCCTTAATTATATTCAGAAGGTTTGAAACGCACCTTGCTCTCCGCAGAATCATGACCCTTCTTGATAGACGCATCCCACACAGCCAGGCCCAGTCCGACAAGAAAAAGAATAAAGCTAAGTTTAAGCATCATCACGGGGATTTGAAGTATGTATATGCGACTGTACGCCGGTTGCATTGTCGTGTTATCTGCTGCATTGGTTGCGCCATATCCGACGTAGTCGCAGATTTCGTTTTCAAATTCAGGGTATGATTTCAGGTGGTTTAAGGAGAGAGTCTGTTGTGCAGCGGTTCCAAGTGATCCTGTGGCGATAACAAGACCGCTGGTCCAGCATGCTAGCGCCGACCAAGGACTGGCTGAGGTATTGTACCAAGAGAAGGCGGCACAGAAAGTAGCAGTCAGTAGAGCGCTCTCGATTGCGTCAGCCTTGACTGTAACGATGGTTATCTCATCCATAAACGTACTGTTACACTTACGATCCCAAGCTCAGAAATCTTGGACTCGAGCCAAACCTTCGTTAATGCGCTTCTTCTGCCTGGGTCTGTCTCGGTCAAGAACTGCTTGATGGTGCTGTCCTGGTAAGGAGCCACGGCCATAGTTATCGCGTACGACATAGGGCAAGGCATTTTTAAAAGAGAGCTTTGTGATACCAGGTGTCCCAGTATTAATGCGAGAGAAGAATGCTTAGTTCAAAAAGCAGAAGGGGATGCTCCGGCATAGATAGAACGGCAACAGGCAGTGCCGTGGCGCAGCAAGGAAGTTTCTCAGCCGCAGCCCAAGGAGGGGGCCGTCCCTGACGACATTGTCTGCGACGTTAATGCACATAAGGAGATAATTTATCAGGCTGAGGACAAGCAAAGGACAAGCAAAGCACAAGTCAGATTACGTGGCACCAGCGAACCAACCAAGATCCAGTAGACTACTTGTAGGCAGTCGCGGCGTGTGATGAACCGGGCATAAAGCCTAGCCGTATCTGTCCGGATGAATTGAGGCAGTCGAGCCAAAAGCTCCTCTCCGACCTTCAAGTACTCCAATGCCCCCTAAGACTACACGTTGATTACAGAAATGTATTAGCACCTGACCCCGAATCTCCAACTCTTTGGCAACGCAAAGTTGTGCGCATTCCATGATATGCTTTCTACCAAGGGGTCTCGGGCCCGGATTCGCCCCCCAAGGCGACTGCTTCAACCGTCGTTGTCCGAGGCCGATATTAATAGGTTGTAGGTTCTTTTCCCCTGTATTGACAACACCGCCCGAAAGGTGTGAGCCTACTGACCATGCTTCAGATGGGCCAACCTTGTCGCCTTCATGTCCACATTGCTGAACCACAGAAAACCGAACAAAAAAGAAGGACAAACCATTATCTCAGAGGTAGGATGAGATCCTGCCCTCTTCCTGATAGAGCCCCTTCAGCTAACAAATTCTCGTGAACACCTAGTTTGAAATATACTATCGGCAAGCGCGTCAAACAACAATGTAGAATCTCATTAACCTCTGCTAACCAGCATATCATAGTGCGGTCTACGTAATTGTTTTAGAGAAGTTTAACCCCTGCCACTCATGGAACCAGGCCAGCGGGTTTGTGTACGAGATGCTGGACAATTTTATGAAAGAATCCTTGCAAAGCATCGTAAAGCAGCTTGGGAATCACGACAACGACCAGTTTCTAGCCTCACTAACCCGACAGATCGAACAGATCACCCTCGCAACGGAATTAATCTGCATGATCTTTCTGTATGCAGAGAAGGTTCACACAGAAAACGGAGGCGAGCATATTAAGTCGTTAATCCTCCGCCGGCGGGATGATTCCTTCATTTGGAAAGTCGAAGTCGATATGCGAGAGAAGCTGAGGCTGGCAGCGTGGATGACAATAGCAAACGGGAAAGGAGAGACGATCCTACACCCGGATATCAAACGGATGATCGCCAATACTTTCGGCATTGCGGAACAAATCGCAGTCCGTCAGCCCATATTCCTCTGGACACGCCCATTGGTCGTTGTTGAGCGTCATTTCGCGGGGGTCAAGGGATTCCTCAAGAGGTTCCCCGAGATCTGCCACTGGGCTGTCAGTGTGGGGAACGGTCCCTTGTACGAGCTCCGAAAGTACGAACGGGGACGTGCCAGGCCGAAGCCGTCTAGGGATTTCACCGCTGAGGGCTGGACTCGACGCCAGATTGGCTATACGCTCCTCACCGACGATCAGGTCGAGGAATGCGGTATGCGAACTCCTATAACAGACATCCTTTTCCAGGGCTAACAGTGTCAGCCGAGTATGTCGCTCTAATGACGGACGGGGAATACTCCGCCACCTCAAACAACTGCCAGAAGTACGTCATCAACCTCTTCGAGTGCATTCGTGAGCAAGACAACGTGCGTGACCTGTTCGAAGACATAGAGGGGTTTTCGTGCATCATCAACGACAAGATACTGCGCCTTCGCTTCCAGCAGTACCTGCGAGCGTGGTATCTCCCTTCTTCGGACTCTGTGACGACGTCTGCCGTGCCGATGCCCACACTCATTGAGCAGTATGTCCGCAATGTGCTGAGCGCTTCCCCCGCCATCGTTGCGGCGCTTTCAGGGATGAGGTTCGACTCGTGGTTCTTCATTTGCCTGGTGCCGGCCATTGGCTTGTACGCCAGGTACACGAAACTCAACGTCCCTAGGATCAAACTTAATAGGTCGCTTGAGGGCAACATTTTGGATTGGATCTTCCGTAGACTCTATGTCGAAGACCGGCCAAGGTTACCGTGGGTGGTCGAAGCGCCAATGAGGCAACGTCCCGAACGAGCCTTGACGCAGGGTCTGGGAGTGGTGCAAGACGAGGAATGCCGTAGTTGACCAGATGCACAGAGTAGAGTGACGCAGACCTCCATCTCCGTCGCCGTGCGAAGGTGTCATCCAAAGCCAAAATGGACAAAAATTGCCCTAAGAGTAGTCTGACTCCTAAATGGAGCTGTTTCTGTCTAACCTCCTTCTATGGTGACTTCACGACGCGACTGCCGAGTGAATCAAGTCTTCTTCGCACACTCAGAGTTCAAATTCAAGCATTAAATCCTCAACCTTTAGCATGTCTTCTTCATGGGAAGGTGAAAGGGGTTACTCCCCTGAGCCAGCCCGGATCGACCTGCATGTAGTCATGCCCAACCACGATGACTACCTTTTTCACCACACTCCACTTCGATCCTCTGATGAAGGCATTGATGCCATGCTCAAACTCACGAGGGCTCTCAAGGCGTCTCGTGGCCCGTTGGCGAACTAGCAGATGTAGGTCGTTCCTTTGCTAGCTCCGGTTGTCTACACCGCAACGATTTACCCAGTATGTTGATATTCCAAGTTGGCCGTGGCCTGACTTCTGTCTTTAAGACTTTTACAGACTACTATTTTCGTCACAGATGCTGATCGAGGCCATCTCTCAAAGTCTGCCCTACGCATTCAACATCAAGACTGAAGGCCGACGCCATATTCTCACAAAGGTATTGCAAAATCCCGGAAAGTTCCCGAAAAGAAGCGACTCCCTAGCCTCATACAACCGGTTCACAGCTTTCGACGAGGCGCACAGTACTATCCGCGCCAGAAACGTGTTATTGGTTCGCTTGGAGCTCAAAAAAGTCATCCTTTTGGCGTTAGGTGTTGTTCATCATCCTATCAATCATCTGTGTAGTTGCGGATATTCGTCGAGAAAGTTTGGGTACTGGTTTAAATGTGTTTGCTGCTGTGATTAGGGTGATTATTATCATGGCGGACGTCTTGACGTCTTGAAGTAGGCGTGGGAGGGCATAACTAATAGTAGGGATTCGAATTTGTCCCCTGTCCCGAGACCAACCTAGAAATAGGCCAACAACTTCAAAAAAGAAAAATAAAACGATATCTAGCTACTTATTTCCCCTAGGCGCAGCTGAAAGAAAGGCATGTAGGGAGGCGATGGTACGGAGTGCCGGCGGGTAGAGAGGTTGAGCAAAGGCGAACGAGGGCTAAGATAGATTGAGACATAGTTGATAGAAGCCTGTGTGTCTGTTATAGGTTTGTTGAGTGTTTTCTTGTTTGGGTGACGAGCATTTTCTTCTCTTGCTGTCCCTTGATGTGCTTGCTCTACCTAAGACTGACATGTCAGGCTTGGTCAGATGCAAATTCGAACCCCAACAATCAATCAGTTATGCACCACGCGATCAGAAACGTCCAAAGACCAGCACCAGTGAAATCTGAACCAACTCATGTCTGCTTACAGTCCATCTCCAGATATCGGTCAGCTCATGAACTGTGTGCAGAAATAACCATTGACCTGACTGAAAAGCGTTTAAGGCAAGTGGTATATGCGTGTGTGTTATTGTTGAACAACTACTAACCAGTAATTATAGAAGCATGTCCTTGTGCAGAGACTCAATTATGATTTAATCAAAGGGTGCCGTTCCTCAAAAATTCCTCGACAATCGAGGAGCATTACATATAAGCACTTCAGCTGATTGTAAATGGGAGTCGGGATATCAGTAAAGATCCGTTCACCACTAACGAAGTGATAGATGACTTTTAAGAGGGTATATAAAGCCATAGTCAATCAGAATTCAGATTCATTCGTGAGAAGAAGTGCTGCATTTAAAGGGTATCGTGCGTGTCAGGGGACCAGGTTCAGGTATCTAGTCTTCTACATGAATAATCCACCATTGTCCGAAAGCCACCGTAATCTTTTAAACCTCCTCTTTGGCCTTCTTATTGTCATCTAACTCAACTTGCTCAACGCTAGCAGTCTCAATATCCTTCTTGTGATGCTGAGGAAGATCTTCATTGTGAACACCAGCAACCGCATGCTCGAAAGCTCGCCCACGCTTCTCAGGACCAAACATGGTAGTGAAGATGATACCAAGAGCAATGATAGCGGTGGCTACACCCATGACAGGTCCGTATGCTTCGACCTTGTCACCGTTTCCGAGAGTGATAAATGTCTTTTCCGCAACAGCGTTGACGATCTGGGCTGAGGGGGATGAGATCATGTTACCAATCTGGTAAGTAACACCGGGGAATGAGGATCTGAAGGCAGGAGGAGACAATTCATTGAGATGAATAGGGATCACGCCCCAGGCCCCTTGAACGAAGAACTGGATGAAGAAACCTGACGCACTTAGTCCTCTCTCAGTGGTGGGCAGGATCCAGGCTGGGATGAGGAGAGCCGACATAAAGGCTGAGACACATATAGCACGTCGACGACCAACAAACTGGCTTAGGTAACCGATGATTGTACCACCAACGCAAGCACCAGTCTTCATCAGGATAGAAGCACGAGAAGCGGCAGAGTTGTTGAGTTCCTTTTGCTCAAGCATGAAAGTGGTGTAGGAGTCTTGGGAGGTGTGGGAGTAGTAGTTGAACCAAGTCATGAGGAAGCAGCAGTAGACGCACATCTTCCACTCAGCGAGGAGCATCTTCTTGCAATCTTGCCAGAAAGCACCGGGAGAGGAAGCCTGTTTTCCTTTGGCGCGGGCTTCGAGGAATTGTTGAGACTCTGGGAAGAAAATACGGACAATACCGACAGCGATGGAAATTCCGGCTACAGACGTTAGTGTCAATTTCGATCAGGCCCAGATATCAACTTACCAGCAATCCAAAAGACAGTCTTCCAACTCTCTGTGCTACCACCAACGCCAAGATTGGCGCATGCAGCCAAGACATAGCCGAACGAGTACCCCTGTTGGAGAATGCCGGACATTAAGCCTCGGGCGTTGGAGCTAAACCGCTGTTAGCACGGGAATAGAAACGGCTACAAAACTTGGCAAACTTGGCATCGCCATTGTTAGCGCTGGGTTAAACTTACGGACACTGCTCGAGAGCCATAGCGATGGCATTGCCATAAACACCACCCATGAATAGGCCAAAAAGACTTCGCACTGCGAGGAATTGCTGGAAGGTGGTGCTGTAGATTGTGGCGATTTGGAGAACACCGAGGATGATCATGTTGAAGACCATGGGCCACTTGCGTCCCCACTTGTCACCAGCGAGACCAAACATGGCGGCTCCGACAGAGCGAAGGAGAAGGGTGAGGGTAATAGCTGTTGTGATAGATGTTTTGCTTGTGTCGTAGTAGAGAGACAGCTTCTTGGTCTGGATTGAAAGCGCGTGAAAGTCGAAAGCATCTGCGGTCCAGGCGCAGAAGCCGACAAGGAAAAAGATCCAGTCCTTGCCGGACAGTTGGGCCATGAGGCTGATGGGGTTCTTGATGGGATCTGGGTCTCTCCATTCTGTGGTCTCTTCACCATGTTCGTTTGTAATGACGACGCGCTGCTTCCAGATGAAGAGATCGCCGAAGGCCTGCTGGGCTGTGGGAATGACGCCCTTGACCACAGGGCCAGCGGACTCGCCAGCTGACGGTTGTTGAACCATTGTAGGAGTACTCAAAGAGAAGAGAAGGGGATGAGAGAAGAAGAGTAAGTATGGTGGAAGTTAGGAAGGAAGTTGGTTGAGAAAGTCAATTGCAGAGGAAGGACGAGGGGACCTTATATCTCGCCCACCACAAAGTGTCACCCGCAGATCTCTGCAAAGCAAAAATTGTTTATTGCTGTTATCTCCGACTCATGCATCACATCGTTGCACAACTGTTGTATCACATCCTGGCAATGGTAACACTCGTACCAACAGAGTCCAGCTGGAGTCACAGTAGACGGGGGGAGTTAGGTAAGTTGGGGAAAGAAGGGAGCGGATCATGCCCGTTAACAGAATATGAGGGGGTGCACGTCCTTGTTTTTTTCTGGTATCTTCCCCGCAGAATGAAAAGTACGGGGTATCTAGATATGATCTCTTTGGTAGGTCGAGCAAACGGGTGGAAACGGGGAGACATGGACATGGTTGTTGGTTTCACTGTGAGGATGCGGGGGAAGAGAGTGGTGATGGTGGATCCGCAAGTGAGATGGCCTGCAAATATTAAGATTGTGCTATAGACGAGGATTGCTTTGTTGAGAAGTTGACTCTGTGAATATCACAGCATTCCAACCCAAACTGGTGAATATGACGCTGTGGTTCCCTCCATAACCTTTCTCAAGAGGTTGTATATCATGAAATGCAATTGGTTGAGTGTCAAGTCAGTAGCTTATGGGGAATCAATTAACATGACAAGTAGAGGGAAAAAGGTATGCGAGTGCGGAGAGACCGAGACCGAGACTGGGTACTGTATCTCTGTCTTCTGCAGCCTGTTCCTTCTCGGCAAATCGGCACAGTAAAAACATGTCGTGTGAGAGGTTATTTATGTACGTTAATAACCAACGTCCACTATTAATTGCCGATCCTCCAACGCTAGACCCCGGGAATTTACGCTTATCCGGTTTAGGGTTTAAGGCTCACCTCATGGTTAACGTTAAGCTTACACTGGAAAATACGGGGCATTGCACCCTCGTTTTGGGGGGCTGGAACAGACATACTTGGCAAGCTGCGAAGAAGTTCTTGAGCTCACCGCTTACGAACAACAAGACCATATCTATTCTTGAGCATAACAAGAGATTCTATCCAATTATACAGTGTAGAGTTGGAGTTAAATAGCCCCGACACCGCCCAGCTACCATATCTCTTGTCCTCCCACCTTGGCGATAGAGGTACATTAGCGGCTTTCCTCTGGTTACATCCTACTCAACCAGGGTTGTCTCACGATGGAGTCTTCGGTTACATCCTCCCTGCACAAGTCGTAATGACGAGCGAATGGATTTAATACCTCGTTGGTCAATGCGTCTCGTTTCCAGTCGAAGGAACATTTTACCGTTGCCTGCCTATGGACTGTACTGATCATCGGCACTTCTGTTCCTTCTTGGTAGTCGGTCACCTCTAGCTGGATGATATCACTCACTAGTCTATGCTAGTCTGGCCGTGTGGCTGACTCGGGGAATAATCGCCTTGGCGCCGGTAGATTTCTTATTTGGGGTATATGTGTCACTAAGGAGCCGACTAGAATGTTCAGTATGTTGTACATATCGTGAGAGTTGGTGGTGAAGTCGCTCAAACACTGTACAAGGCAAATGTAAACAAAGATTAAAAAAAGATTTTTCTACCAAAGCTTTGGGCCGTATACGCCCTTGCTCAACATGTTTCGGCGACATGTCCGGTCCCAGATGACCGGGGTATACCTCCGTCCCTTGGAGAATCCTGGGGTTTGATTGACTCAAGGCGTTGCATCAACATACCCTGCATGGTTTCTTACAGGACGTTGAGAGTTTAGCGAAGATAGCCGCAAAGTCTGGGCGTTTCTGTGGAGGTAAGTCGTACGATATCCCCAAGTTGCCGCCACAGTGAGGAGATCGTGGGGTTTAAAGTTGATGTTATCGTACCCGATGTTAAGGTAAGTTAAGGTAATCTTGAAGTACTTTTTAGATTCAAGGTATGAACTGGGGAAAATCTAACACGGTAAGTCTCTGTGAACAAGTGGTGTCCTATTTGTCTCACCAATCTAGACCCTTATTTCTCTGAGACAGCCCACAACACAAAGATTTCTGTAAGAGCAGAGCATGGGAAATGTCGGAGACACAATGTAACGGTACTCATGTACAACGATAAAGGTCCAGACTCACGAGGGGCCAATGATACACCAAGACTGGAAACACAAACAAAACACCCTAGACCATGCACCTCTCGACCACGGCATGGGTGCTATAAGCGGTGTTCAACAGAAGACAGCCAGGAGGTTGATACGATCTCCCAAATGATCCATGTAAGCTTTCCCCACGCGTTTCCCTTTTCCCCAACTTTGTGGCAAAGAGAGAATATACTGACACTCATGCCAAAGGTCGGAAAGCTTCCGCTATAACGATGCATCGACACGAAGTCATTGGAAGAATACTTATCCTCTATATATCGGATCATTTCGGAACATGTCCGTTTCTCTTGACATCGTTTCATGGTATGGTGAGTTATTGTCATTATCATGACTGTGGGTGAGCTGTTTTGTTCATGTGTGTGTCAAGATCACTTCCGTGACTCCGAGATCTGGGTACACTCAATCGTGAAACCCCATACTTTCAATCTAGACTCTTCCTTTTTACGAGGATCTCCAATCTATAATACCTTGTTCAACATGCCATCATTGCAGAATCCCCGGATCATGGTCGTTTGTGTCACCTGATGTGAGATGGAGCTAAGATCAAGATGTGTCAATTTGTAAGATCCAGGCCATATCTTGGATTATAACTGGATCCAAGCGGTATTGAACTCTGATAGAATAGATGGTTTCGTTGGAATTATTTTCCATGATGAGATACATATTCTAATTGTGACCTGGGGTATCGCGTTTTGGGGTGATGGTGTTGGGCGAAGACAGAGCCATTCTCCGTTCGTCTTCGTACATTGTTTACTGTACAAAACCGAAATTTAATTTTCATGAGTAACTACGAAAAGCTATACAATTGCCAAGAGGTAACTTTACCATACACAAAAAAAGCTTCTGGTTATAGCGCTTCTGAGAAGACTTCGGTTCAGGCTTGGTCCAGGGTAGTGAAATATGCGGTCACATGAGTCACCGAACACTCATCTCACTGAAAACATGAGAGATGAAATAACTTAATGAGGGTCTATGAACGTTAAATAAATATTCACTCATCTAACATTTACAACATGTGTTCGAAGATTCAGCTACTTACGGCGACACAAGGAGCAAGCTATCAATGAACCGAGCTGCGTTTTGTACTTTTCAATGAAGCGTTCCACATCACGTGCAAAACATACCGGATGAGTGGCTCAAGACAAACACCGCCAAGACTGTTTATCTAACAAATAAAATCGATACTGATCCCAAAAGAGGACACTACCCTTGTCGTTATTCCGAGTGGAGTGGACTATTTCATTCCATTTATACTTTTTGATAAAACGGGACGGAGAAATTGTCCTGTAACGAGATAGAGTTCAGTCTATAACAAGCGTAAAATTAGTAACTGTTAAATCCGGCAGTTCCAGATAACGACATCGATTCCATTTACAACAATAACACAATTTTTAACCAGAAACGCAGAGATAACAGTTTCATTCACTTCATGCAATGTTTTACTTGCCTCTTCAAGACGCTTGGCCGTTGATAATGTGGGTTGATCTAACTACTCCAAGATTGATAGTGGAGTTTGATCTTGGTGAAACATGGGGGTCCACGGTTACTCAGCATCCCACTTCACGGACAAGATGGGATGAATTGGATTGTGGAGATCTAATAAATTGCATACCTTGGGCTTCCCATGGGGATGATTCTTGGTCAAGGCTTTCATATCCGGGCTTGGCTGGGGATGCGGATTGGAGGAATTGGATAAGGTCCTCATGAGTGAAACCGTAGTATTGGGGAGCGACGTTAAATAAAGCAAAGCAAGGCGAGAAAAAGGAACAAGATAAGAACAAACTACAATTCGATATCGCTCGTCAGAGCTATGTGCGGTGCAAGTCAATTGTAGTTGTTGAAATGCCATGATTGCAGCGTTTCAAGTTCAGTCAGCAGCCATGGTGTTAAGACGGTATTTTAGATATAGTCCAATCACTTCCTCATCAACGATCTTATCAATCAGATCAAAGTACAGGACCTAGCTTATGTATGTAACAATGATATCCACTTCTCATTAACACAAGGCACGAAGCTCCACCAGCAATCTGAAGGACAATCCCACGATGGAAAGGCTTGGCTGTCCTACTTATTCCCATTGCCTCCGCACTCAATTAACCCTTCTCTCAGGTTCGCTACAAACCCAAACGTCGTCACTCTTTTGTTCTACTGGCCTAGTTGCTACAGTCATTCCTTTAAGCCTCTGAAAGGTCAACTATACCCAAAATGCGCACCTCTACTCTCGTCGCATCTCTCGCTGCTACCGTCTCAGCCTACGACTCTTGGCTGAACGAGCCTGATACTGGTCTCGACACATATCTTGCCAGTACTAGCTGGACTGAGGGCAGCCGTCCTCTCCTCAAGGATATCCGTGGTGTTCCTGACTTTGACTTTGCTGCTCGTCAGACCCTGACTGATCAACAGTACGCTTTCTATCGTACCGCTGCTGCGGGAGAATGGGCTTACAGAAACAACCTCAAGGTCTGGGAGAAGGCTAGACTTCGACCTCACCAGCTCGCTAGTGTTCGTGGTCTTAACGAAACATTCGGAGTTAGCATTCTCGGCCACAACTTCAGCGCTCCCATCTTCATCTCACCTGCTGCCCGCGCCGGCTACGGTGATGAGGAGCGTGGTGAACTCAACTTTGTTGATGCTGCCGCCGAGGAAGACATCCTGTATGTAGCTGCTCTTTACGCTTCCAAGTCCATCGAAGAGATTGGCGCTCAGCGTAAGAAGCACGGCAGCATTATCTTCCAACAGATCTACACCAATGCAAACATGTCTGTCACATACGATGCTATGAAGCGTGCTGAGAAGCAGGGTGTCAAGGCTTTCGTCTGGACTATCGATGCCCCTGGTACTGCTGTTCGTCACCGCGCTGCTCGCTACGACACCACCAACGCGTATGTACAACTTCACAAAGAACATTGAACTTGACTGACATCCTGCCAGAAACGCTGCCACTTCCGTCCTTAGCTGGGACCTCCTGGAGCAGCTCAAGGCCCAGACCAAGCTTCCAATTATCCTCAAGGGTATCACCACTACAGAGGATGCCCTTCGTGCGGTTGAGGCTGGAGCCGATGGTATCTGGCTGTCCAACCACGGTGGTCGCCAGGTCGACTACTCTCCCTCTCCTCTCGAAATTGCATACGAGATCCGTCGCAACGCTCCTGAGGTTTTCGAGAAAATTGAGGTTATTGCCGACAGCGGTATCCGATATGGTAGCGATGTTATCAAGTTGTTGGCTCTTGGTGTCAAAGCTGTTGGTCTTGGTCGCCCGTAGGTACTCTCGTGACAGGGCTTGATGATTCGATACTGATGTTCTTTAGCTTCATGTACTCCAACGTTTACGGTGTCGAGGGTCCCAAGAAGCTTATCCAGATTCTCAAGAGCGAGATCCTCGCTGATGCTGCTCAGGTCGGAATTACCGACCTTCATAACATCCCTTCCAAGGTGGTAAGTAAACACAAATTCTGTGTAGGGGTGAATTCTTGGCTAACAGTCTTGCTAGCTCAACACTCGTGCCCTGGAGCGCGATGTTTACCTGATGGACGAGAACTAGAATCCATTAATCAACAAGAGATATTTGTAACAGCATGAATATATACCACAATGTTAGCTGCATATAACAGTGTTACCCAGATAACGCTCCCCTGTATTTGCAAACTCCCTGGCTCTGTGTCTGAGTCCAGATCATTAATGTCTATTCTTTCGCAGCGACTATGATTGAAGTAGTTGAGGACCTGTAGCTATCATTACTCTGCCTGGTATAGGGGCCTGAATGGCCACACACGCTGTATCTTCCATATATGGTGCCAGTCTAAGACGGATTTTGGCACTGGCAGGCACGGGCGGTGCCAACAACTGGCAACTGCAAACGCGGGCAGACCGTTTGCACACCCGCCCCGCTCTAGATGTTTTTCTCTCCTTCCGTCCTTCCGTCCTTCTCTTTTTTCTTTCTTTCTTTCTTCTCCTACAACAACATCTGCCTCCTTCGTGACCACCAAGAAGCAGTTTGACAATGGTGAGAAATCGACGAAGGCAACCGAACCGTGCTGCAGGTGGCGGCAGTCGACAGAACAGGAGGGAGCGCTCTCGAAATAGGGATCGCGGCTATGGCCACCGAGAGACTCGGTATGACTATAGAGGAGGATACGGAAGACCAACGTATCGCTCCCCCTCTCGCTCTATCCAGGGCTCCCGACGAGGAGACCGATACGATTCAAGTCGCTCGCAGAGCCACCGCGGTCAATATCGATCGCGTTCTCGCCGCAGTCGTTCACGAGATGACCAAAGCCCCCGGGACCATATGGACCAACGAGGACAAAGTTCTCATACGCATCGACGCGAGGGAGGATACTACTCGCGTCGCTCTATGAGCCCCCGCGATCAATATCGATCGCATTATCGCCGCTCTCACCCACGAGGCACCAGAGATCCCCGGGATTATGTAGCCCAACAGACTCAAGATACGCCTACATATTGGCGTCTAGATCCCGACGACAGGTATCGTGGATTTATCAACGTGCCTAATGCGGTAACTCGCCACGGCGGAGCTATACTTCTTGGCTCCGAACAAGGCACGGAAAACATACGGATACTAGGGATTGACATCGAAATAATTATCGGTGAAGACGGCAGCATTGCCTACGCCGCCAATGTCGACCCCGGGCGCTTAGATCTGCTTATAGAGGCCATTGGCCTTACTATTCCCGGGCAACCCTTCAGCAGCATATGGCAGGCTAGATGAACGAGGAATACGTCGAACCTTCTCCGATCATTTCCATGACCCACTGGAGCAGCGAACCCAGGGCCTGCGCCATCTTAGGAAGATCCTGCCAGCATAGCACGGCACCAGTCGCAAAAGTCCCCAGGACCATAAAGACCACAGAGACTGTGAAGTCTCTCGCGACCATAAGAACCGGCAAGATCAAATTTCTTGTTCAAACCGATGACAGCAAGTGACGAGAGTTCAGTCACTAGCAGAAGCGCGGATAGGGAAACAACCACCGTGGTTTCATCCATGACCGCCACGCAAGAGTGGTCCTGGATTAATATGAGCGACACGACTGACGGTCAGTCCCAAAGAAATAAATACAGAGAGTGGTAGTGCTATCGGCCTGGCTCTCGTCCCTTCTACGACTGGGACCTTTATTCCTATGCCCCTACCATACGTAGCAGCTTAGGAAATCGCCACTTGGTCGTGTTGAGGCGGCCTCTCCCTTCGAATAGTAGAGCTTTTAGGGATCGAACTAACGAAATACCCCGAATTGTGAGTAAGTCGGTTAGCAGCTTCACAGATAACGTCCGCGAAGTAGCGCGCACTATCGTTCTCAAGACCAACTTTGCCACCACCCAGGGCGATGAGCCCTTTCACGCAGCTTGGTGCCCGAATCCCCAGAACAACAGGGATCGAGGGCAATCCAAACAAGAGATGAGCCAATTTCTGATCAGATTAGTCGAAGGCTACACTGAGGAGATCCGTAACATAGATCGCGGTCTCGCGTCGGTGGAAAAGGGACGGAACGGCCGTGGGCCCATTCACGCTGGCTCAACAAGGATCGAAACCTTGACGGCTTTCCAGTGTGCCGTCGATACTTAGCCTATCACCCGCCAAGGACATGGAGTATGTGAGGAGGCATGGTGATGCCAGGACGCCAGTGAGAGGCTGCAAAGAAGGAGGGGTTTTGATTCGCTAGCCGGTTTTCCCCTACCTTCGGCCTCGTGGATTCAATAGACAGATTGTGGAACTTAGGGGGAAGTTAGATGAGATTTCTAAGAGAATAAATGTTTGAACTCTTAGTGTTAAGAATACTCTCTATTCTATATATGAAGTATTTATTATGGTTTGGTTCCTGAAGTGTGGTGCTGGTTTCAGTGCCTTCGTGACACGTGGGTAGTAGGTGCCAGTCAGCTATGCGTGGAGGCAATCTCTCTTGTAAGATTGTACCGGTGTCCTGCATGATTCCATCTAGCAGTACCTTTACCCATGAGTTGTCCATCAAATCAGGGCCTGCCAGGAATCTGCGCAAGCTGGAACTGTGTTTGACCATCTGATGCTTTACCTCGCGAAGTGCTTCGTCTTAAGCTTCGCAAGATGTATGGGCACTGGAAAGTTCGCGTTCCTTCGAAGGCAACGTAGTTTCGGTAGACACAAGTTCCGCTTTGAGACCGGCGACCTCGGACAGGATAGCTTTGCGCTTCTCATTGACCTCTTTGAAGCTGTTATTATAGTCCTTGGTATGAGCTTCATAGGCTTCCCACTCGGCGCGCCTGTTCGTCTTTTCAATTTTGTGGTCCATCTCCTGACCCTTGTCAAGCACAGTACCACTAGCAAGGCCGAACAATCTGCTGCCTTGTACGTACTGTTCTAATCCTTCGATGAGGTCCAGGAATTCTTCTCATTAAGCAACCTACCACCTGAACGGTTCCGAGCAAGGCATATAACATAGATACCGGCGCCTTTGATGCCGCCGGCCGGTTTACCGTACCAAGTATTACCGGAGCCTGCCCTATTTTAACATTATAATGATATAAATGATTGCACAAATATCGCATTTGTAGTAACTTGGCATCGGAGCCTTATATTCCATGTCCTGTAATGTCTAGTGCTGGCCTCAATTCCTACGCCTAAACCGCCACCTACTTCTTTATAAACTAACAGGCAGAGAGACTCTCCCTTCTCAATTCCTTCATAACAGATATTTCCGGATGACTCTCGTTGATTGTTCCAGGTAGCGATGTGCTGGAGAAAGACCATCTCCGAGGCTGGGCGGCGGTGGTCCTTCTGTTGAGCATGTCAAAAAGGGCCATCCGAGCGGTCGTAGGAGGCACAGCTGCCTTCGGGGACTACAGAACCATTCCTTTGAAAGTCTCCCAGCTGCACATCTCTCGAGAAGATATATGAACCGTGATCAAGACACAGATACTATCCACAGGTAAGCATCAGCATTGTTACAGTATCAGTCATTGTTGCACTTACACTCAGGATAGAGAATGGATCGTGTCCAATCGGCACTGTACATCGACACTCTTTGCACTATAGGTCAGGGTTTGCAGCAATGATGAAGCTAACCACTTGACTGGAAAGCCGTCGGAACGCTTCGAGAAGGGCCTCGTAGTTATCAGCATTCCCCACGAGGACACCCTTCCACCCGGCCAACTCGAGATAGGCGTTAGAGCGAACCCCTTTTTCATCATGTATCTTGACTTGAAATTGAGACACATCAGACGGACAACTGGAGCGGAACATCTGAAAGACACTGGGTGTCAGCTGTGTGCTGGCAGCGAATGGGCATCCTTGGAGGCCTGCAGTGAGGATAAAACTGATTGTTGGGAATGGCATGAGCTGATAGAGTCTCAGTAGGCTGCGTTCATTGTCGATGTTACCAGCCCAACCGTGCTGAATGTCGTCAAATATGGTGATAATGTTGGTCTTTGGGCCGCATGGTCTACTGTTGGTGATCTCGAATAAATGAGGTAGTGGCCATGTGTCGAGCGGTGTGCGCCAAGCGGCAACAGATTCAACCAGGCTCATGCCGATATCCTGGATCTCCGGTGGGCGAGGAAGTTCGATCTTTCGAGATTTTTCAGCCCGTTGAGCCTTTTGAGCTTTTCGTATTCGTTGGCTGGCTCTCCGCCTTCGTTCACGGTTACATCGCCGGAACCCCATTTGGTCTGGTTGCGACACTCCTGGAAATGTTTGATGAACGAATATTAATTTAGTTGTGAGAGAAGAAGATTTCCATTGTCTCTTTGTTGGACCTTTGACGTGAGTGGGGTCCAATGGACTTTGCTGCGTTCCTTTGGCACTGACACCAGCTGCCACTGGCAACGGCAGCTTTGACCTCAGATGAAAGATTGCACAATCCTTTGTTCGCAAGCTTCCACCTTTCAAGCAACCTCCGTCTTCCGGCACCCTCAAAATTCTGCATATGAACTATCCAACGGCACCTCATCCTTCTTGAAAGGTTCACCAGATTATCGACTATGGACATCGAAGGCGGATCCTCCTACCTGTCACAGACCTTGATTGAACTCCCTCGCGATACAGTCAATCATGGTCTGGACACTAATTCGCTGAGAGCTGAATGCAGGACGAAGAAGAAACCCGGAAGGCCTCCAGGATCCAGGAACAAAGCCAAAACCGCCATTCCATCTACTGACGGTCTCGAGCTCCGAAATAGAACCGTATCTCTGTCCCGAGATGAAGTCAACGATATCGGGGATCATGATGATTACATCCCCGGCGATCAGGACATCAGTGATTCTTACTCCGAATTTAGATTTGAAACCGATGCCGCTTCTTTACACAGAGCGGGCTATCAGAAAGGAGTTCGAAACATGACCCGACTGCTCGAAAAGAAGGGTCCTTTCACCAGGGGTATGGCCAAATCTCACCATCCATTCTCTTCTTCGCCCACTGGTCGGCATGCCATCGTCTGGAACCAGGCCAGGGAGGAGCAGCTCAATTCCTCCTGGGAAAGCAGTCTCGAGAAGGCAGCCTTGGAACGTCCCTCGGCCTGCGTGACCAATCTGTTGGGGGCATGGAAGCTTTCTCTCCAACTATTCGGGATCGACCCTCTCAGCTTGGTGTCCATGTATCGCAACATGGAGTTCGACAATAGCGCTAGCGATTGTTTTGAACACTGCGGAGAGATGAAACGAAACCCACTCTGGACCGAGCACTTTTGTATAAAGCTCAAACGAATCATGGTACACCCTCTTTTCAACAAGGATAACAATTACCGACTTGTCCCTATCGTCATTAGATGGGCTGTGATCTGCAGAATCGATGATGGCCATGGTTTCACTGATGAGGAACAGCGAGTTCTTGACCACCACCATTGCGGCGACCTTCGTCCGTCAGTTAGTCCGGATTCAATGATTGAGCGTTTTCGGGACTACCAACGGAAGCTCAAGGGCGATGGACTTGGTATGTCGAGACTCGCAGAGCTAATGTCTCGTATTGCCCATTATTCCGGAACTGTCGGGAGTCGACCTCTTGCCAGCATCGCTTCTGTCAAAACTCGAGACTTGACAGTCGTCGTCAAGGCTCTAGACAACCTCGATTGCGATACAGCCAACGTTCCCTGCGAGACGCATTTTCTAGTGTACTCTGACAGCAAAAAGGCCCGAGGCTATCCTGTGGGAGTTGGGGAACTCTTGGACGCTTACAAGAGGTCTTGGATCAATCTCCAACGACGTGGTATTTCGGACTATACTGAGGTACTAAACGCAGGCGTGTTGCATGATAGAATGCCTCGTGAAGCATCGATTGAAGACCCCGCTGGGTACACTACCGAAGACGTTCAGCGCTCCAATCGCTCGCCCTTGACACTTGAGGACGGCGAAGTTCAAGAAGAGGGTGTGGCTTCTAGTTCCAGCCCTCTTGATGATGAACACATGCACGAGTCCCGACGGGCCTTGATCAGAGGACAGCACGATAAAGAGGTTTTTCCAGCCTCAAGCCACATCGATGGCGGATACTCACACGAGCCCCGAAGCTTCTTGATGAGCCGCCATGAGATGTTCGAGGGTCTCCCTTTTGCTGAGCTGCAGACTTCTCAGGATGTTCCCTCCACCCAACCCACTGGAAATGGTTCCATCCAAGATCGTCACTTGGCTCAATCGGCGTTCCCTATTTCTACACCGGAGGAAGAGCATATTTTGGTGCGAACGATAGAGCCGTCTGCCGTTCTTCATACCAGCCAAGGTTCGTCTCGGGGATATTTGGGGCTCCAGGACAACAATCTCCACGATACCACAAGCGAGTTTCTCAATGTGGACAACCTCGTCAGCGGAGCTGGTGGTAGAAGTACCAATGTCAAGGCACACCCTATTCCGAGACGTCCTGGGTCTTCAAACAGATCCGGGCTACCCGCATCACTGCCAAGTCGACCGGTAACATTGCCAAGTCGGCCTGGGACCCTACCAAGCCACCTTGCGTCGTTGCCACCTCGACCTCAAAAGAGGGTATCTGACAAGCCTGAAGGCCGGGAACCTGCAAAAAGACAAAACGTCAACGGCGGTGATATGAATACAGTTGAGCGACATCGTGCGTATCAGAAGAGTATAGGTTGTCGAGCGAGCCTTGGTCGTCGAAGAAGAAATAATCGACCTAACGACTCACAGGTCCCTGTCGGCCCAAGAGCTTGGCGAGAGGAGCGTGCGCAGGGAAGAAAGTAAAAGTGGTAAACAGAGTCTTTGAACCATTGGATGTTTCATGACAACAGGATACCGAAGTCCAAGACTTTCTTCTGTTTGGTAGACTTTGTGACAATAGAGAGTATGAGCGCGTGTTCTGGATTTTGTACGTAGAAATTGATGGATCTCTTGAGACTTTGCAACCTGTACCAATTCTTGTGTACGCTGAGGAATGCTTTCATCAAAAGTAAGACTATAGAAGCAGAACGGAGAAGCTCATAACGAGCTATACTGAATGTTTGGACGCATGTTTATAGTCATGGTGGTCTCTAGATACACTGATAAACTATAATTACAAGCTTGGCGACCCTGGTCCGGCCTTTGGCTGAGTAAACTGATAGTACTTCGGCCCTCTCCGTAGAGAATTTATCCGACAGCTCGAAACACCAAAACAACGACATGTTCAATCAAGACATCAGATACCATTCCATTCATTTCATTGTAAACATGTAGTTCCGCGATACCCATCCCCTACACACGCCCTCACATTCTGACGGTCCAGGATCTTCCATCTAATCAGGGTCAGTAACTATTGAATAAGGTGAAATAGGAGGTAACTTACTTCGGAAGGCACGGATAGACCCAGTCGTGAACTGCGAATAAAAGCTTCGGCGTCCAGTCAGAGAAGCCCAACGGATGTTGTCAACCTCAGTAAAGGGAGATTCAGTCTTGGGTGCAACGCTGAACATGATGCCGCCTACTGAGGCGGATGGGTTCATTGCCTTGACCTGACGATACGCCTGGAGGAGTGTCTCTTCGCTGTCAACGCGAAAGGCGATGGTTTTGGAGGCACTGGGAACTTTGGTGAAGACATCTTTCTGAGTACCGCCACCCCGGCTATTGCTGTGAATAGCTAGACCGGGAGGAGCGCGGCTCCCTGTGCGACCGATGGATTGAAGTACCATACTGTCGACCATGGTGAGCTCTCGACTAGGACGGGGGCGATAGCTATCGTAGGGACGCTTCCAAGGACCCCATCTTGGGCCACGAGGTGGCTGACTTGCACCAGTGAAGTGGGGAGGTTCGTTCTCAGCTACGATGGTAGGTGTATCGAGCTGCTCGGAAGTGAGTTCAGCAGGCTGCGTATTCTCTTCAGGAGGCAAATCAGCCTCAAGACCGGCGGAGTGAAGAAGGGATGGATCCTGGGTCTCTTGTCCCAAGGCATATGAAGGCTCGAAGGATGTTCGTGGTTCCTGCTGCGGCTGCTGTCCACTGTATCGGACAGACCAATTTTCGTAAGGACCAGCACGATACCGAGTCCTGCGGCGAGGGGGTACTCCCTTAGGCATTGCGGCGTCGTGTTGTCGTTTGTGTTGTGGAAGGAAAATGAAAGGAGAGTTACATGGGAGAAGCTCGCCTTGTGTTTGGGAAGGTGCGTTTGGTTTGGCGTGAAATGCAATTGCGTGCTTGGATGCCTAGAGGTGAATTTCAGCGCCGCGCTCAGGCATTGACGGCAGGTACCTGAACCGGAGGTGCGAGCTTGCTCTTTCCTCATGAGCAATATGCACAAGACCTGGGACTTGGGCGAGATTTTCCAACGACAAATATTGACCACTAAACCCTTTCTCATGAGATCACAGAGCCAGATCTCCTCCTACCCAATACCTACTCACAGAAAGTTGATACATCGATTTTTTGCTTCACTAGTCAAGGTTAGTAAATGATGCTGAACGCAGCCCAATTTCGTTATTTTTCTTCGTTTACTTCCTTTGATTGAAAGGGAAATGCCTCTATCAATACGTCCATTCTTATGCTACCTCGACCTGTCGTTTATTTCTTTCTCATCGTCCAAAATCTTCTTCCAGCTAATCCCTTCTCTCCAGAGTCGTTACCAACTCATCTCATCATGGACAACCTTTCAGCTCTTCAAGGCCTTCCAGAGCTTGTATCTGGCGCCCCTGACCATGACCACTGCGAGAGCGATACTTCCGATCTCGACCGTGGGAGCGATTCGACCGGCAGTGACCGAGTTCAGTCTATGTCTTCGGAACATCAGATTACTGACAAGTTCGAGCCACCATCGATCAACCACAATCCTTCAAGGAGCCAGAAAGATCTATTTATCAAGGAATACCTCGACTCGGTGCGCAAAGGAGACTCGGCACTTCATGCAAAAGCACTCAAGAAAGCAAGCGAATCGGTCTCGAAACTTCTACCCGCTGTTGAGTACTGGACTGAAGCAGACGCTACGCGCTTCGAATCTCTTTTTCATAGTCAATACTGGGGGTTAGTACGTACGTATCACTCAATCAACTTTTCCACCTGAGCACTTCCATCTCTGACACTTTGCTACAGTTGCGAGTGTAGAGCCGGAGCAGACCAGGCACTGTGTCAATCTGGAGCCAGGTTCCCTCCCTCCTGTTCCATTTGGCCCTCGGCGCTTTCTCCCTCGTCTCCAGCAAGGAGCCAAAGAAGAAATTCACCATCTCACTACATCTTGCGATAACGGAAAGAGCGAGGTTAAAACAAGAAAGCGCGAATGGTCAGTCTATCAGCCCTCTGATCCAAACCGGAGCGCTGTCTCGCGAGTCTTTGGCCGCATCACTGGTTCTGGATCGCGATAAATGATAATTTATCGGTTTCCGCCTATCTCAACTCGATCTATATGGAGTTCGAAGGCTATTGATGGAATTTGTCGCTGTGAATATTACGTTGTCTCGTCTTGGATGCAGACATAAAAACCACAATAAAGCTATTGCCAGCGAACCCAAGTTCGGATTTTATATACACGTCCATTCATTCAGTGTTATTCAGGCAGACAAATGATTGACTTGCCAACGTTTGCTTTATAATTCCCAGTCCTCATAGTGTTGGCAGGACTCAGATTGAGGCAAAGGGTGGGGCCACACTGAATAGCAGTCACGACCCTCGATAGAGAAACCAGTCGGGTTCGCAAGCAATTCATTATCTTTTTACTACTGTCCTGGTTCCCAAAACTCTACTCGTTACCTCTACTGGATACGCTGGCTGTTGTTGTATATTTGGCGCGATTGTCGTTTTCAACATGAACGGATGAAGTTGATTGACCTCCGCGTTTGTGGAGCTTTGACTTCCGGATGTAACATTGTTTCGGTGAAGCGTCGACCCACAAATATCGGTCCTCCGGACCACACCTCCTGCTACCCTGTATTCACCTTGTTTGTGCGTTTGGCAACAACAAAATCGACAAGAGCCATGATAAAAACCGCATGAGGTATCTTGAGGGTGGTTTTATTAATGCACGAGAGTTCCGCGAAAAGTGCTTGCAAACTTGTCACTATAAGCAGAATGTCTCGAAGAAGATCAGGGGGTATCATGAACGTGAATCAAGGGACCTTCTAATTTACTAATATGTAGTTTGGCTAACGTTTCTACAAGGCAGAGAAATGAGCTCGAGAGTTGAGCGTCTACGGATTGCCCTAACATTGCGACGACAGAAGGAAGATGCGATATAGGAATGACCGTGGTAGAGATAGGCTGCAAATGCCAACGAAAGTGGCATTTATTACAACCACTGATGCGGGATGACCTGCGATGGCACTAGAATAGTATTGGCGTTACTGGTGGTCAGAGACCAGTTACTTTGAGTTCGGCAGAGGGCACTTCCATGGGTGGTATGGTGAGTGCGGTGATGATGGATAGAAGAAATAAATAAGGCAGAGGAGAATAACGTGGGTGGTTATAGCCAAGCACAATAGCGCTGATACACTTTGCGGTTTTCGACTCAGCGCAGATAATTCTGAAAATCGTGCTGTCACTGCCTGGCAGCTGTCACCAACAACCACATCGTCTTTGGCTGCAGTCTCGTTAACCTGGTAACTTATTGGGCATCAACTTTGTGTTTCCGGCCGTCACTGACACTGCTAGCAACTGGCACTCCAAACACAAAAGCGATAGTAAAAAGGGATTGCTTCTCACTCTGTCCTTGATAAATTTCCTCTCCTTCACCCTCCAAATCTTCCTCGCACATTATCACCTGCTTCTGTCTAGACAACAAGGAAGATTTACAACAATGCCGCGACGTCGCAAAACACCAAAGGAGCCTGCACCTATCCCTGGCAAATCAGAGCCTACTCGCGAAGTCGCCAAGGTCCCCGACGATGGTGCGACATCTAAAACCAAGCCAGTTCCCATCAAGACGCGTACCCTCAAGAAGCCTACTCGCGAAGTCGCCAAGCCCCCCACCGACGCTGCATCATCTGAACCGAAGCCAGTCGCCATCAAGATGCGCACACTCGAACGGCCTATAGCCTATATCGGGGCTAATGTGCCCACCCAACCTGTTGAAGGTGACGAAGGGGAGAGGTATCTGATGGAGCGAAACAGGCAAATCCAGAGGGAGCGAGCCGAGAAAGCAGCCCGTCAGAAGGCATGCCATGATGACCATCATGAACACGGCTCATCTGGGCCCGAGTAAGTCCACCAAGTATTACTACCGCTGTATGGCCTATACTAACGCTTGTGGTAGCGGTAAGACCTCTGAAAAAGGTCACGTCGAAACCACACTGGAGGGACCGGACCCCGAGTCGCCCCAGCTTGGAGACAAGGTTGAGAAATGATCCCCGCCAGAGTTTGGGAGCAATGTGACGGTCTTTTCAAGGACAGCGGACTAGGGGTGAAAGTTTGGAATGCATTGATTGCGTATCCTAGGGGGATGATCTTTGGATTTTGCCATTGTTGCCACCCCATGTTGAGTGACAAGTACACTTGACAAACTCAATACAACTTCTGCCAACATACCGCCTTTATCTTCTTTGCGACCTGTGACCTTTCACGATGGAATTTATCTTTCATGGCAAATATATGCTTGTATTTGTGCCCTGAACAATTCCAGTATCTCCTTTTCACAAACAGATTGCCTACACCAAGGACCTCTTTGGAAGGATCAACTACCAACTCAACGGCCAATGATTCTCGTAGATACTCGTCGGACAAATTACTTTATTAACTCTCTCCCACGTATGCTCTGTCGACTATAAAAGCGATGTTCCTCCCCGTATGCACGATTACTTCGTAGAGTATGTTCGTCCAGCCTTGATTGAACGGTCTTTGTTCCTCAAACTCAATTCCGTTGCTACCCTTTCCATTTTATATATCACTTAATTATAATAAACTCCAAGAAAGCAACAGATCATCACGATTGGAAGCTTGATATTCATCCCTAACCTTCCATCATTATTCGTGACCCGGAAGTCCATGCCCAGTCTTCATCTGAGGTGTTCGAACCTCCGCGGCAGTGCACAGGTACTGTATCATCCCTTCTCGACCGCACCATGACTACGGAAATTGCCATTTCCATCGCCGATTTTCGGCAACTTCTAATCTCAGTCATTTCCCCTCCCAAGAGAGGCACCGTGGATGCCGCTTTTAGTCTATCCGGGGGCGGTCGACCTACCACTGGAATGAACTAGAACAAGAAGATGACCACATATGGGACATCTTCAGAATGTCGAACCGAGAGTACACTATACGGTGTAAAGATTACCACAGATCAGGATACGAGTTCATGTATTGTATGATCGCCTAACCCTCTTGGCGTGAGCTGAAAGGTGTCAAAGACGAAGCCATTGTATAGAGAGAGGCTACAAGCGACTCTGGCGCGGTCAGCCCGTCTAGCCAGCTATATAGCGAGTAGGGGAGAAGCACCCGCGTTGACCTTAGGCTTCAGGGATAATCATACTATACGACAGAAAGGTATAATCGGAGGAATTAGTACTATTGATATAGACAGCGCGCCTATGTGGCAATAGGGCTGATCAGAAACCAATTGTCGGTGGTACCTGCCCTTGATTCACTTCAGTTTGTCAGTGGCCGCCAACAGTCAAAACCTAGTTGACCTTGAACTTTCATCTACATCCCACGAAAAGATTTATTTTCGCAGCCCTAAAGCTTCGAACTTCATCCTGTTAATACATCATAAAATCCTTCCTGCATCTCTTCTTATACCCTTGATCACCATATACACCGTTGTTTGCTCTAAACCACCAAGATGCATTTCCGGATCGACCCCGACTTTAATATCGAGGGGCCCCGAGACAGCGGCACCGAGACCTCGTTTGCGCTTCCCGGTGGAGGTCAACCTCCGAGTGGTATCCCGGAGCCCCTTCCAGCTACCGCAGAGAATTCGACACCAGAAGAAGACGACTGGGTCTGGGACTTGTACCACAGACTGAACCCTTCGACCATCCAACGCTGCGCAAACTGCCATCGCACGAATCACAAGGTCGCCCAATGCATCATCCCAAGGCCGGACGGATATGTCCATGGATGCTTTTTCTGTAACACCAGGGAACACGATACATGCCACTGTCGACACTGGCCCCAGAACGGCCATGACCGCATTGAGATTCTCGTACACAAGCGTGCCAATATGCCTCCGCTAAGAACGAAGCCGTGGTATTTGTTCTTGTACATCTACAAATACTTCATCTCTGTAACCAATGAGGATGGATACCCTTGGACGACGGAGTTCGGCATCGAAACCCTCCGGAATACTGACCTCGGTATCCAAGCAGTTGATGCGATGGAGACGGGTCTTTTCTTCCTCAGACCTGTGGATCCGCGAACCAGGTCCTGGGAGGCAGTCAAGGAGACTTTTGGAGGTATGCCTCCGCAGTTCAAGAACTACTTGAAGCGTCTTGTGTTCAAAGAAAAGGTCCGTGAGATGAAGGCGTGGCTACGGGGTGAGTAGCAAGTGGAGGACAGGCGCCAACGAAGAATTGATCTCTGTAAGTTTTTGGTAGCCATTTCTCGAACTTCCATGTCTAACTGTTGACAGTAGTTGCGGGGAGCAGTACCCTTGTTCTATCTACCTCATCGCATCGCATGGTATCTCGTTACAGCCCCAATATCAGTGGCCGTCAACTATACTTCTCTTTCAACTGTCAAGTCTCGAGCTTCGTCTTCGTTCTTCTCACGATTCTGGTTGGAACAATATTTCTTTCTTACTCATGTAGGATACTACTTCTGCTATAATGTCTGATTTGTTTCCATATGGGACGTTCTACCTATACTTACGGGATATATGGATATTCCTGGAATAGGGACTAAAGTTCTTTTTATGGTCTTTTTGCCGACCTTTTCTTTACCATTTTTACAGATTATCGTGCCAAAATATAACGTTTATTCTGACGGCTCAATGGCTCCTCTGTCTCCATACTTGAAAAGCACACTTCTTCAGTGATGTAAACGAGAGCGTCAAAGTCGATATAAAGCTTCAACCCTGTAAGCAATGGTCTCTCATTTAATATTACTAGACACCATGAGCCTTGACTAACTGATAAAGGAAATTCTGTTGTGACCGAGGCTCCCAATTAAGAGAGCCAGAATGACCGCCGATCCATATTATAAACTCCCTCAAGGGCAGAGTAAAGGTTGAAGGTATTTATTGTCACCTAGGTCTCAACGTTGTTCACTGGAAGAAAAAGCTCTCAAGGTTAAAAGGGAATTTCATTCTGGCTTTCGCTCATCGCCGCCATGTCACGGTGAAGACGCGAATTGTCCCGCTGAGATACTTCATAGAGGCACCAAAGTCATTGATTCCCTACAGCTATGTCTTGTGTAGAGGTCTGGGCGAGATCCATATTGCGTTCAGCGCCCTGGATAAGCCTTAAATGAGACATTCCAGCTGCAGTTCGATCCGCTCCAGTGCGCGACGAGGATGTGAGAAATGAAGACCGTTGTGAAGACGGAGAGAATGTGAAGCGTGGAAAAGGAGGCGGGGTTAGAGGTGACTGCCTGCTCATATTTTCATGCGCGAAGAAGGTAAAGGTTACCACCTAGCTGGAGGTAGGTATCTGATTTAGAGCGTACCTAATGAAAAAGGATTTTGAGCTTCAACGGCATCTGCTTTCACGTGCTGAGTTTAGAAAATACGACTGAGCCCTTTATTGTAAAAAGCAACCAAATGTCCAGAAGTCATACTGGCATCATCCTCATTGTGATGTCTTTGTCCATAGAACCATCTATAAATCTTCACTGGTTTGTGTCACATTAGGCATTGTTGTTTTAGATATTCACCGTCGCTTCCATCTCAAGATATTCTGATTGTAAAGGGGAATCAAATCCGGACTTATCTGTCTTAGGATCTTTACTTGCTCCCACTACCGCAATGATCGTCGGTATGAAAGACAGTGATATCTTCATGGGCAGAGCTGGCCTGAGTGCCGATCCAAAGGTACCTCCCATGAAGAATATAAAGCTTTGGACTTCGTGCTGACTATGGATAGCCAAAGTATACTAGCGGTATGGACAAGATGTCGCAAGGTCTTCTGGAGGCCCAGGCCACTATCGCCCGCCTCGATGGAAAGTACCAAGCTCTGAAAGCAAGCAGTAGAGCAGAGATACTGCAGCTTAGATCAGAAATTAAAGATCTGAAGACCAAACATTTTCAATCCGCTAGCTTGGCGAAGGTCATGAACGATCTGAGAGAACAGGTCGACCGTTTGTCAGTTGGAGTCGCAATCAACAATATCAGCAATGAGAACCACAACCTTCGAATAGGTCTTTTAGAGCTCCAGAAGAAGGAGAGAGCCCAACAAGAAGAGATCGACATGTACGATGAGTTAAACCGAGAAGCGGATAACGTTATGGATCTGCAGCGCATTGAGATCAATAATCTTGAGATGGAACTTGACGCCGTCGCAGAGGAGAATGCACATCTCACACAAATTCATGAAGAGAAGGTTCGTCAGGTCGCAGAGCTCGAGGAAAGGAATGAGAGGCTAGAAAGGAATCTGGAAGAGGAGAAAAAGGTCGTACAACATCTTCAGGATACTCATTTCTCTGAAGTCAAGATGTATGAGGGCGAAATCCAAACGTTGAAGAGGCTTCTAGCGAGGAATGAGACCAATAATACTCTACTGGAGATTATTGGATATGAGTTGCAGGATTATATCGAAGAGGCTCAACTATGATGTTGCAGCGGTAGCACCTAGGTCTTGAAGCATCCATTCTCTAGAGAATGGGAACCTACCTCTGTAGATCTGGTACCTAGATATGTGTTTGGATATCTTGCCTGTATTTAGAATAATTTATATATACCTTGCATCTCAACCTTTTCACAGCCATCGCCCTTGGACGATCATGTCTCCACGCAAGCGCTGGTACCCGGCAACAGCATACTATATTGATCTGTCATGTACATCATTGCAACAAGCACAGAGAAATACCGACAGAATCCTGGATATAAAGACCGTCAGCAGCATAGAAACAAGGCGGTGTAGGTTAGGGACGACCTCAAAGGTGTCCAGCAGTCAGGCCAAGGGAAGCACCGTACGTCAGTTTTCCCAGCCGCGGGCAGGACAAAAGACATCTACTAAGCACATATGCATAGGCCCTTATGCATATCACCGCAAATATAGCTCTTTGTGATGCCAGCCCGCAACATGCATGCACCCGCAGTCTATGATGCTCTAAAGGCGTCCCAGATGATGGGTCATCTCTGGGTAATCATCTTGAGATGTGGGAGGATCTCTTTTCTCCTACCATCCATATACATCGAGCTTAACTGTAATTTAGAATACTTGCGGGACCGGCTGAATGATAGCTCTATTAAAGCTTCATGTATCGTGCATCAAAGAGCCCCTGAATCCACTAACTCTCCAAGTTCGACATCACAGACATATAAACCACAATGATCGCCTACAAGTATATTCTATGTCCTCCTTCATCTACCACATCTAACACTCAACAAGTCATCAAGATGACTAAACGACGGCACAGCGGCGACGAGTCCGTTCCCAAAAGACCCAGAACCATAAGCTATCACTATCAACCGCAAGAGAGCCCTCGCACCGCCGACATGATACCACGTCTGGTCAACCAAGGCATCTTCGAAATTGTGGAAAGAATTGCTAAAAAGATCAACAAATACGAATTAAAGATCGAAGCGCTCAAATCAGAAAGATACGCAGAATTAGGCAAGATGTTGCCAACGAGCGACGGTCGAGATATGGAGTATGACCACTTCACATCCGTTCAAGAGGAGGGGACGACCCAGTCTATCACTTACGACCAAGCTATTGCCAGGATCAAGGAGTTACTCGATAAGGAGGAGTGCTGGGACACAGAGAGAATCTTTTGGATAAATCAGTATGACGAACGGCTCCGCGATATTGAGAGGCTTGAGGAGGAGATGGAGAAGTTGAAGGGAAAGCTTAAGAAGGCAAAGAAAGGGGTTCATAAGTGAACGGTATCAGAGACTTAGGAGTAATCATGATACGAGGGGTTGTCTCTGCCTTGGAAATGTTATTTATCGGATAGATCAAAAGTGCCTCCCGCACGAATGCGGAAGGGCTTTCCTCTGGATCAAGCAATTCGGTGTTGGACGTGTCATCGGAAGCAGTCTTCGGCTACATAGCGAGAACTGAGCATGGACGCAACGTTTTATATGCTTGCCCATGAGAAGGACTGAAGGTCACCCATCGCCTCTTACATACATGATAATCGTCTAAGAGTGAGTGTAGCCCTTGTGGTGTTTTCTTTTGTGGCAGTCGCTCTCTCCTCTGGAGTGTGAAGATGGAGAGTCACGGCTATTGGCAAGAAGGAATAGAATATGCTACTATAGGTACCCCATGATAGCCCAACATTGACTGAGAAGCTATTCTGTAAGCTTTGTGCTTATTGTGAGAGAGTTGTTATGTTGAAAGGTCGGCGATGATGCCTTGATGCGTATATGATATCGTTTTTTAAAATTCCAACTTTGATCTATCCCCTTAATCCTTCATAGTTCTTAGTTAGGTGTGGTGAATGGTTATGAGAACTAAGGGCTGTTTCATTGCTCAAGGGCAAGGTGAAAATCTTTCAAAGAGACTCTGTGGCTGCCCTAATGAACTTCACCTTTGTCCTGTATTAGAAGTGCAGCGGGATCTACAGCAATAACTCGCATGTCTTGTATCTTAAACAAAACCGACAGCTTTTGAAAGAAAGGGGAGTGAAACCCATGTAGAGTCGCGTTTTTGTACCTGCGACAAATTGATGAAAGGGATCTGTCTGTGACCCCTTTCCCTCTTCACATTTTTGTTATTTTATAAATATGCTCTTTTTCAATCAGGATGTTCCCATCCTCCAAGTACACCAAACTGTTCACAACACCGAACCAAGTCAATATGCCGAAAACTGTCACTCCTCGCCGACAGCGTAATCGCCCTGAACCCTACGATCTTTTTCATCAAGCCACCATCAGCCGTCTCAGAGCCGCGAACAAGAAAATAGACGAGCTGACACGTCAACTTGGTAGAGCTCAAGCCGTGGGTCAATACTGGGAAAGAGAATACGACTTGAACCATGAAGTGATGGAGGTCATGTCTCGGCATGTCAAGAGAATTCTCAACGAATTTGAGGATAGCGGAGAGGTCAAACTGCAGGAACTACTTGTTCGACTGCGGATGATGAATCTCAAGATTTGATCGTTCCACATACCACGGATCTTGTGTTCTTCGCAAAGACGCAGTTCAAGATCGTCCGCAGCTGATGGGCGGTAGTCTAGAAGCCACATCAGTGTATTGGAGACATCGAGAAACTTTGAGTAGCTAGGCATTTAGCTTTCAGATATCCTTCCGTCAATAATCTATCACTTTCGTATTCCGTGTTCTGTTTGGAAGGCATTTGGGGCTGACAAAACGTATTGCAGATTGACCAGCACCCAACCATGATAATAAGTCCATCGCGTTAACGTTCATACCCTACTAGCATCATCATACATTTGTCCGATTTACCATTGACCCACCCAGGCGAACACGAATGATCTCTATTGTCTGCATTGTTCCAAGGAATATTTCTATTCCGCTGTGGTGTTCGTGTCTCTAGAGAACATCATGACCAATTAGCCTATTGTTCCTTTGTTGCTAAGCTCGACCTTCCACATGCTGTCCGAGTGTTCATATCGTAAGCTTCGAAAAGGCTTTACCAATACTTCTGAGGACGGAACAGGCACTATGAATCCCAATTTTTCCAAGTCCATATTAACTATAAGTATTGGCTTGATCTCCCCAATATTTTGCTAGAATTCCACATCATTTTAGCAAGATATTCTCTATTCCACAAGCCATCAAACTCAGCTCTTTCCACATTGAATCACCAAGACCCATTCAAAATGTCTCGATCATCCTACTCAGCTATCTCATCTTGCCAAAACGAGCTCTATGCTCCCAGTGGGCAGTACCAACAACCATCAGAGGCTCTGCATAACCAAATTGGCCTCGCTCGTATGCATGAGATCGATGCCGAGATTTACCGCCTATCACAGGAAAAAGAGGCCCTAGCCCAGAGAGTCGATCCGTATGATCTCATAGGCTATCTCTCCGACATCGAAGCTCAGTGCATCAACGAAAACGGTAGAAGCACTCAACCGACGTGGACCATGTTAAGTGGGCGTATTCGTCAGAATGAGACTGTCAACAATATACTTCTTGATGCTCTCACCAAATGCGAGGCACTGCAGAAGAATGAGGATAAGTCCGTCACCGACGACTCTCTAATGATAGAGTGTCTGATGGCCGAGAAGGAGAAGGCCCAACAGGAGCTTCGCTTCGCGCAGAGCGAGATTCGTATGCTTAAGTTTGCCGAAGAGTTCGACGCGGCGATCGAGAGCCAGCGATTCACTGACGAGGAGATGCTGGAAATAGATAGCATGGGTATGTAGGCTCAAGGTCAACGATTGGTACCGGGGGAAGAGGGCAGTGGCAAGATTGTAGAATGTGAGCCATTCCGAGGAATTGTTGGTTGTATGTTTAGTCCTAACACTTTTGGATAGTCAACGGGGGGCGGAGATACTCTGTTAGAAGAAAAATGTTAGTCTAGGAAAGCTTTCCTCAATGCATTAAGTCACAGAGCAACTTGGACAATAATGCATCGGCAATTTATGACTTACTCGTGATCATATTGCCTGAGACATAGTAGCCTTATGAAGTGGCATGAGTTACATGACTTGTTTCATCTCTTTTACTTTGAGCAGTCCAGCTTTGTGCTACCCACAGGCTATCAAGTCCATATGTTAGGACTAAGGGAAGTTTGCGCATTTGGCTCTCCCAAAGTAGGTACTCTTGTCGGAGCTTGCAGTTAATACCTATCATAAGGAGCTACCACACCTATCGCGTAATTTCAAGGTGAGCCATACATCTGGAACCAGCATTCACGAACCAGAAACCGTAATACACATACACAAAAACAACACTCAAACGGCCGTATTCATTATCACGTGATGGGCAACAAAGCACAAAGCGTAGATAAGATTCCCACAAGCCGAAATCGAAAACCTTTCCCAATCAGATATGGTTTCAATACCAGAAAAGCGTGTTAATGGCAGTGCTCATTCAAACATTATCTTGCTGTCAAGGGAGGACAAACGTGGGTGCTCAGGGGGAAATTTATGACTAGGACGATGATGATAGCTGATCCCATCTAGGGATCAGAAAAACTGAGTCCTTAACGTTATCGTGGAATTCATCCTGCTCCTTGGCGATATAAGCGAGAAAGTCGTTCAAGCGAACTATTAAATCTCACCACAACAACTTCCCATTAGTACCAAGTAATCTAGAGATAAATTGCACTGAGCGTTTGCTCTACCATATCGCAAAATCGAAGCGGTGAATGTATTTGACAGCTGCCCATCACTGCCAGGCACTGTTAAACCACTTCTACTTCACCCCATGCACTCGAGTGATGCGTCAGAGCTCGCCTTGTATTAAATTTGCACACTTTACTTCTCCCCTACACGCACTCCTCAACTTCTCCTTGACAGTCTACCTATCAACCAACAAACTACATTCACGGATACATCCGACACAGTCATCACCATGTCTTCCGCTCTTGACAAGTACGAGGGTCAAAGAGCTGAAAAGAGGGCCAAAAGATTGGCCGAAGATTTACAAGATGCCGAGGCTGTCATCTCAAGTTTCGGCATAGAACAAAGCCTTCTCAAAAATGAAAACGCAAAGCTCAAGGCCGAGGTTTCTAAACTCAAGGACAGCAAGGACAGAATGGAAGAAGAGATGAACGCGCTTCGAGCTCAACTCGCGCGGCCTCGAAACGAAACGACTCAGCAACGTTCGGGCCATCACACGAACATCTTCTGGCTGACCAAGATGGAGGGCCTTCAAATAGACCTACCCCCGAAAAGTTTTTCAAATTTTCAAGATTTCAGGGAAGCCCTTACACCATTGTTCCTGCTTACGAAAAGTGATAGAGACGTGAAAAATTTATTTGAGTTTGTCTGGTTTCACACACCTGGCAAATGGGTCTGCTTCAAGATGGTTTGCTGGAACTCTTCTTCCCGCACGCTGGGCACTATTCATCCTCCTATGTCGATATGTCCAGTCCATGGACCTGACTGCCATATCATGATCAAATTGGTTCGTGATGAGGAATCCGGGGGACAAGTTCTCCTCCAAAAGATTCCTGGGAGTTCGTCACTGTAACACAACATCCGCATTGACATCCATGCAGGGTAGGCGCCGGCCCCACAAACCGTCTGCCAAAGCCCCTCCACCAACTTCCGATTTGTTTACTCTGCATCAGCCTTATTTACACTCCGCCTTTTCAGCTTTACTTACCGACAAACCATCTACAAAAGCGGCTTTCAGCCGTTCAATAATTCAACTTAATCAACAAACATGTCGCAATGGCTGCCGTTCAGCCTCCACGAACAAGATCTGCCCGTTTAGTGGCTGGTTTTACCAATAAATCTGCCCATCATGCACCAACACCAGCTGCCGTCGCTCATCATGGGCCTTCTGCTTTATCTATCTTTTTGACCAACTTGAATCTCCTTGATTTCGACCAACACGAAGATTGGCCCGACATTCGTGCTGAAACATTTGCGACAGGCGGCACAAGCGCGCAGGGCCTAAAGAAGAGGGTACACTGCGTAGAATGGGCCCTCTTTCAGCTCTTTGCTTTATGGGATCCAGAAGAAACAAAAAAAGTAAAGTGACCATCTGAGTCAGACATCAACACGCTAACGCCTTGCAGAAACTGAAACCTTTCTTTCCTCCTCTCGATCAGACTCAATCCGTTAACCTCCGAGCCGCATTATTAAGGGCCCTCGAAGCAGCCAAGAAGAATGGAGTCCTCGGAAGGGATGCCGCTGTACGAAAGACTATGCTGGACGAATGTCGCGGGGAACGACTCGAAGAAGTTCTTGCCGCATTTTCGTCAGCTGTTCTCAAGCATGTTATTGCCCAAGAGGTAGTGACAGGCGGTGAACACAAAGCTCTTGCGCTTAACCTGGCCCTTGAGGATCGCGGATACAAGAGCGACAATACGGACCTCACAACGGTGATCCTAGCACACAGAGTTGCCATCAGTCGCATATTGAACAGCAAGGTTGCGGCTAGCTCGCGATTTCACGACTTTGCCGACTTATTGACCGTCAAGGAGAAGGGCATCACAAGGAGAAAGGAGGCATTGGAGGCCTTGGGCGGAGGAAAGACCATATCTGATGATGCTAGGCGCGAGATGTGGCGTACCCTTCGAAACAACTGGTCCGGCAATGAACGATGGATGGAGACCTTGCTCTACGGAGATGCAAGCATGAAGAAAGATGACCTTCTTGGAATGCCCTTCGATCGTGTCTGGCGACGAGTACAGCAGGGACGACTCGACGAGCTTGAGGAGCACGGTACCGGTCTTTTGGAACAACTCGATATTCGAGTACGCGTGCAGAGGGAGCGACTTCAAAAATGGCAGACCTTTCGCAATGAGATGTCCGCCGACCAGCCGAAGCCCTCGCCATCGAAAGCCCAGCGAAGAGAGAAGGAAAATGGTATTGACTTTGGGTTTGGTGCTCACGAGGCACTCCTTCTTGGCAAGGTCAGTCCAAAGAAGTCCACATTCGGAAAACCGAAACTTTTGGAAGAGTACGACGACCTTGTACGCAATCTGGAGCAGGAGTTGCAAAGCACTAAGCCACAAAAGTCGTCAGCTCTTGACTTTTTGCAGCGCCCTGCCTCTCAGAACGCACCAGTGATTAGCATGCCAGTCCCTGAGCCAGAAGAGGAAGAAGAGGAGGTCATCAGTGAACTGGAAGACGAGGATGGCTTCCCTGAATCTCCTATCAAGACGTTCAAGTCGAAGCTGGATTTGTCAAAGAGGTTCCCAGTACGACCAAAGCTCACTCACACCGACGACTCCTTTGCTTCGGTTTCTTCGACTGCTAGAAGCCTCCGCAAGCCTTCCGCGGACGAAGCGCGCATCCTCCGTGCTTCATCAGTCGAGCGCACCAGCTCCCCCGAACCAGAGGACGAACCTGTGGCAGCGCCTCCACGACCCGAATATGATGTTTCGCCCCAGTTTTCGCCTCACATATCACCTCAACCATCTCCCCCACCATCGCCTCTGCCACAAGAATCACCAGAACAGATGCATGCCCAACTATCTCCTACCCAAGAGATGGCGGACCAGATTCTTGAGTCAATGGACCAAGCCTCACCATCTCCTGTCAAGCGACCACGAAAACGACATACCCTTTCACTGGCTGAGCGAACACGTTTGACCATGGCTCGTGAATCATTTGGTGAAGTCGAACCTGATGACCTGGACATCACTCCACCAACCACAGAACCGGTTTCCGCAGATGACCCGAGTCAGACACCTCCTGAAGAAGAGTTTGATCTCCTTGCTCGAACCCGGAAGAGCATGGCTGGTTTCGATAAGGCGAGACAGAAGGCTCAGTTGGAAAGGCGACGTTCGTTGAAGAAACCAAAGCCGCTCCCAAAGAAAGACAGCAGTTACTTTCCCAAGGTTAATGAAGAGGATACGACCATTATAACAGATGAATTGATGGCGCAGGAGGATATGGAGGCGGTGTTTAGATCACGACCGAAGATCAAGGCCAGCCCGCTGCCTAGTCCAACTAGGGATTGGGACGACGATTATATGTAATCACGATAATGAAGTCCCTTGTTAACATACTTTACATGCTCACATCTATAATACAATGATGCTTTTGTCGATATTTTACTCCAACATCTACCATCCCTGCTTTTTAAGCTCAATAACCCTGCTGACTGTCGCCTTGAAACCGTGCTTAAATCGTGCTCGCCATCTTTGACTTGCCAACCTCTTCCTCTTGAGACCCTTTCGCTCGTGGAACTTTTGGCTGTGGTATTTGTTCTTGACCTGGTCCTCTCGTACAATTCTGTTAAGAATCTTGAGAGCAACCATAGGGGTGGGACCGCTGGTCTTGGTTATGTAGTCCTTGACAAAGACTGTACGTCCGGTGACAGGCTTGGCTCGGATTTGAGGACGGGTTATAGGGTCTGAGGTTGCTTCGTTGCCGAATGTGCTAGCCTTGTTGGCGATGATCTCAGCGATATCCAGGGTGTGGGGTTTGGTGGCATCGTAAGCGTGGGTGCTGGTCCTGGGCTCGGCGGTCTCAGAAGCATCACGAGGAGGGGGAGGAGGGACACTGCCGATAAGAGGATTGGCTCGAGTTTCGGAAGCAGCCTCGCCAAGAGCTTCAGATCGGGCCTCGGCTTGGGGATCGTTGGCGAGAGGGTCGGATCGAGCAAGAGGGTTGATGGCTGGTGATGTCTCCTCCTCTGTAGCGATCTTGGGGCCTGCTCGGAAGGCGAGAGATGTGGTAAATGTCCTTCTAGCGAGGCATGTCGATGGTGTAGCTATTCTTGACAGCATTGCGCTGCCAGCTCTGAACGAAGCGGCCCTGGAAAATGTCAGTATCTAGATCAATTGTATATAATGACTTCACTTACATCTTGCAAACACCAACGTAAGCACCCAATTGGCTGTCGTCAATTAAGCTGTTAAACCAGACATCCGATGAAGCAGAAAAGTCGCGATAACTCGGAAAAATGTAGGTGCGATAAGGCGGTAAATTGTGGGTCGTATCGGCCCCACCTTGAAGAACATCTTCAGCCTCGTGCCTGGATGCCTCAACACGTTTGCGCCGCATCCAGATTGCGCAAAACATCATATTTGAATTATTTCGCGTCGCAGATTTATACAGAAGCTTCACGCGATACCTTCAAGCTATATAATAACCGCGGCTTAGCGACGGCGCGCCATTATGGCATACAATCCTTATGGCAGTATGTTTCCCTTTCTTCGTTGTATACAAAGCTAACAATTGCAGATAATCCCTACGGCGCGCCTCCTGCCTATGGAGGATACCCCGGATCAAACAATGCCCCTCCAGGAATGGCTCCTCCACCTGGTCTAGGTGCGCACGATCAGCAATACCCTCACTACCCTTCTAACATGTTCGCAGGACCTCCTCCAGGCATGTCTTCCGCTCCGGGAATGGCACCTCCAGGTGTCCAGCAGTCTAGCATCCAGCAAGCTAATCGTCCAAGCGGCCTTCCACCTACCTTTCAAGCGCCTGCCAACATGCCCAACATCAACTTCAACGCCCCCGTGATTCGACTCGGTACCTCTCAGCAAGGAAAGCCCGGTGCGCCCATAGGCGGTCGAGATATGCCTGGTCCTAGCGGTGGACGACCTGGACTTGGTATGGAGAGAGGAATGGACCGCGATCGAGGAGCGAGGGAGGTTCCTCAAGTGCTTATTCCCCCGACGAACGAAGAGAAGCTCCGAACGATCTTTATACATCAGATTTCCGAGGGCGTAGGTGGTGACGATGGCATTCAGCGGCTACTGAGTGCTGTCGGAAAGCTGCGCAAGTGGGACTCTGCAGCCAGTGTCACAGAAGATCACAAAGGCGTTAAGTTTGGTTTCGCTCTGTTTGAGGATCCATGGTCACTTAGCACAGCAGTCAAGCTACTCCACGAGGAACAAATCGAGGTTCCTGTCAAGCGCCAAGCTGTTTCCGTCGATGGACCCAAGGACGATACATACGAGGGTATTGAGAAAACAAAGCTCCAGGTTACGGTCGACGAGAGTTCGCTCAAGTACCTCGAGTCATACGAAGAGGCCCAGGACGGTTCTATTGGAACTGAGAAGCTCGAAGCCGCGAGGGCAGCGTTGAAAGATGTTGTTCGTGATCTATTCTACCCAAAAACCAATATTGCTAGCGAAGATGTTACAATGGGCAACACCCAGTCCGGCGAGAACGTCGAAGTGGTTAATATCCCTTTGGCTCAAGAGGACGAACTTGCGGATATTCCCGCGGAGATGCGAGAGGTAGTCGCACAAGAGATCGCTGCATTCCGTGAGAGAAGTAACCAGCGAGATCTGGAGCGTCTACGAAAGGAAGAAGAGATGGAGGAAATGGAGCGACGACGAAACGGAGCATCACGAACATCTCGACTTGATTCGCCACCGCCCAGTACCAACAACATTCCTCTTGGCCCAAGGGGCAGCATAGCGAACGCGCCATCAGGTCCCAAGGGGCAAAACGGACAGAACCGAGTTGCCTTTGTGAATGGAGGTATTTCCAACACAGACCTATCCATCAATCAAGAAGACGAGGACACAGATGCAGACGACGAAGAGCTTTACAGACGGTACAAGTCTAAGAAGGACGAGGAGGACGAGAAAGTCTATCTTGAGGCTGAGCGTAAGTGGTCCAACCGAGAACGATCAAGGCAGGCAGCAATAGACCGAGAGCGCGAGCGAGAACGACAAGATGCTGAGTCGTTCGAACGAAGAAAGGAGGAGCAGCTGGAGAGAGAAAAGGCCTGGGATGACGAGAAAGAAGCAAGCCGCAAGGCACATCCATACTACCGCGACCACAGCGCCTGGGCTCGTAAGAGAGCAGCCGATCGAGCAGACGAAGAAGCACAAGACGAAGCCGACAGGAGAGCAGAGCATGATGAGCAGCGTCGCGAAAAGGCTGAGATGGAACGTGCACGCGGTATGGCCGACTCGTTCCTCGACAAGCAAGCCGAAGAGATGGAAGAGCGTCGAGCTCCTGCTGCCGCTGCACCACAGCCATTCAAGCTATCCCTCGGAGCCGCGGCTCAGAAGGCCCAGGCATCCAGGGCAGCTCCTCAACGGCGCACCATTGCAGAGGTCGAGGGTCTCCTTGACGATGAAGAGGCTGATACTTCTACCAAGCGACAATTGATCCCTATTCAATTCGAGCCCTCATCTGCTACAGCGCATATGACGGAGGAGGAGATCTCACAGGCTGTACGATCACTTGCCCAAGAAATTCCTTCCGACAAGGATGGTCTTTGGGGATGGGACGTCAAGTGGGATTACATGGACGGTTCCGTCATCAAGGACAAGCTACGTCCGTTTGTTGAGAAGAAGATCGTCGAGTATCTCGGTGTTCAAGAAGAGATGCTTGTCGAAGCGGTGGAAGAGCATCTTCGCGCACACGGCACAGCAGCCGCTTTGGTAGATGAACTAGAAGGCGTACGTATCCCTATCCATTCTAACACGATCATTACTAACTTTCACAGGCCCTCGACGATGAAGCAGAAGATCTCGTCAAGAAGCTTTGGCGTATGGTCATCTTCTTTACAGAGAGCGAGAAGCGAGGTCTACCGGCTTGAAGCAATTGTGTGAGAAGGGTTGAATGAAAAGTGTATTACTATTAATTCGAGTTTCTTAATACCACTGAAAGAATGGAGAGGTGAGAGGCGTTTGAGAGCTGTGGGAATAAAATGATTCAACCATTGATCCTTGTTCTAAATCCATGTCTGTATCGTGAGGGGTGATCGATCGTCTGGGGTATTGCCTTTGCTAGAGGACCGAGGTGCCGAGGTTCCCCACACGGAGCTACCTCATCAATTGGAGCTTCACCTCATATAAGAGCTTGATGAGCTACAGCTGACTTTGTCTTTGTGATTCATTTAAATCATTTTCACTTTACAGACAGATACAATCAATTAATATTAAAATCATGTCGCAGAAACTTACACCACCAGATGTCCCCAATGTGGTCCTCTCATACCCTAAACCTCATATTCTTCTCGTCACGCTCAATCGCCCAGAGCATCTCAATGCGATGCAGCGACAAATGAGCTTTGATCTCGACCGCCTCTGGAACTGGTACGACAACGAACCCTCACTACGATGCGCCGTCATCACAGGTACCGGTCGAGCATTTTGCGCTGGAGCGGACTTGAAAGAGTGGAACGTCAAGAACAATGAAGGCACCACCAAGAACTTGGATAAGTGGGCGGATAACGGCTTCGGAGGATTGAGCAACCGCCGGGGCAAGAAGCCCGTCATCGCTGCAGTCAACGGTCTCTGTCTAGGCGGTGGAATGGAAATGATACTTAACCTGGACATGGTCATTGCAAGCGAAACAGCCAAGTTTGGTCTTCCTGAAGTCAAGCGCGGTGTTGTTGCCATTGCTGGTGCGCTACCACGATTGATTCGCATCGTGGGTCGGCAACGCGCATCCGAGATTGCGCTTTTGGGACGCATGTACACCGCAGAACAGTTTTTGAACTGGGGCATTGTGAACAAGGTTGTCAAGCTGGAAGAAGTTGTCCAAGAGGCGCTGCGATGGGCGGTGGAAATGTCTAACAATTCTCCCGATTCGGTTATCGTGTCTCGCGAGGGGTTGTTGGGTGGGTGGGAAGCTGAAGGGCCCAAGGACAGCACGAACAAGCTTGAGCATGGAGTATATAAATCCATTGAAGGCGGCGACAATATGAAGGAGGGCGTCTTGAGTTTTGTCGAGAAGAGAAGCGCTGTCTGGAAGAACAGCAAGCTATAGGTTATGACCACAGAGTTGGAAGATTATTGTCATTTATCGCACGCGCAAAATGAACCATGTAACAATGATCGAAAATGTTTTGCGTAGTGAAACCTGGCATTTCCTGAACAGAGAGTTTGTGCATTCGTGTAATGCCACCACCGTCGATGGCGCACCATGTCTCAAGCATTCAAGAATCATTGAAAGACTCAGTTTGCGGGCATAAGCAAGCCTGACCATTACCCGTCTCTAGGGACGGCCCTTGGTAGGGCGATAGTGTCCGAGGTGGGCTCGCAGATTGCCCTGTGATTGGCATACGCTCAGACTTTCAAGAAACCGGGTTCCCGAAAAGAGGGATGTCGATCGGCAAAGCGAATCTCTCCGGCCGGCAGCCACAATTGATAGATCGACTCGCCAATAACCCGAAATGTATTTTCAGCTCGACGCAGGTAATAAGCCTTGTCTGCAAGAGCGCGATAGTGGAAAGGACAATTCCACTTACCGGTAGTTAATGGCGATCTGCGATCTCTGGTTGGCGAATTCGACCCTTCAAATGCAAGGATTGATCAGTGGGGTTTGCACTGCGGAGCGTCTTCTTGGCTCGACGATAGTATTCTCAATGTCTTAGGGCTGGGATTGTGACCCAGTAAGAGACAAGCAGCCCCTTTAGAGGGTATCGCCATGACAAAGATCGACGTAAAGTACCAAATGGTCGGCTTGGAAAGCGCCCACGACCTGTTCACTGGCGCATCCATCCAAGACACTCTTACCCTGTTGAGTTACCATCGCATCCCGTCCTCGCAGGACGGCACAATCTGCGAAGATAAAGACCGGGATGAAATAGTTTTGAACGGTGTACATGGCTTTGCCGATCATTTCAAGCTGAACAATAATTGCGGTATTAGTTTGATGAGATCTGAGACAATTGAAAGGCGGACAATCATGTCGAACATAAGATGTCTGCTCCCCGACCATTACTCTGGTCTGTCATGCGTGATGCCAATCTCCGACCGAGTGTCACCAGTGAGCCTGGGGTCGTGCAACCATGGATTACACTCATCTTGCACCAAACTCTGTGACAGAGTCTGTCAAAGACCACCCCGCATCATCTCGTGATTTCCAAAGCAGACCACAAACACCAATGGGACCAGTAGCCGCTGGTTTTGAGTCTGGGCGAAAGCCTCGGAAACTCGTTCTTTGCTTCGATGGAACTGGTAACAAGTTTCACGGCGATGATAGCGACAGCAACATTCTCAAGATCTTTCGAATGCTGGATCGTGAAGCGGATGACCAGTACCACTACTACCAACGTAAGTGCCCTGTTTGGGTGCAATTCATGGCTAACATAGCGAAGCTGGTATCGGCACATACGTGATTTCGAGATCGCTCACTCATACTGGTATCAAGGCTCGCTTAAACTCTTGGTATCAGAAGGCAAAAGACTCAGCAATCGGTTCCTCTTTTGACCAGCACGTTGTAGGAGGATACCGATTCCTTATGCGATTTTATAATCCTGGCGACGAGATTTATATGTTCGGCTTCAGCCGAGGAGCGTATATTGCACGATTCCTGGCCGAGATGCTCGATTACATCGGACTGTTGTCGCATGGCAACGAAGAAATGGTCAAGTTTGCTTGGAAGGCGTTTGCTCAATGGCAAGGCCGTGAACAAGTTCCGGAAGACGACGAGGATTGCGGCAAAGAACCCGACAAGAAAATCGAAAAGATCAAAAAGAAGAGAGCAGAGATGTTCCGATTTATGAAAGGCTTCCGAGAGACGTTCTCTCGTCCCGTTGGACGTATCCGTTTCCTTGGTCTGTTCGACACGGTCAACTCTGTTCCCAGTTTCGAGACAGCTTGGATGCAGCGCAGCAAGTTCCCATACACTGCAAGAAGTAGCGCCAGAGTGATCCGTCATGCTGTAAGTATAGACGAGAGACGTGCAAAGTTCCGACAGGATCTCATGTACCAAGATCGACAAACGAAGAAGGAGGATAAGCATCCTCACTTTCACAAAGCAGTCAACGATTTTCGGGAGGACGTTCATGAAGGAATCCACGGACATCAAGATCGTGGAAGAAACGGGAACCACCTTTCTCCCAATGCCAAGCGAGGAGGGCAAAAGAAGCGAGGTGAATTCGCACCTTATCGCGCTCGGTCCAGATCGTGTCGGAGACCAAGTCACAGTGGGGATCCCGACACATTCTCTAATATCTCCGGCCTAGCACTTTCCGAAATCAACAACATCGACGATGATGATGCTCAAGATATCGACGAGGTGTGGTTCTCGGGAGGGCATGCTGATGTTGGTGGAGGATGGGAGATCAACGAAGGAAGCAAGAGCACAAGTCACATCCCACTTGCATGGATCGTGAGAGAAGCGCAGAAAGCTGGACTTCCATTTGACGACCAAAAGGTTGCTGAAATGGGCTGCTGCGTTAACCATGACTGGCAAGTCGCGACAGGCAGACCGCCTATTCCTGATCTTCGAGTGTCTAGTGGTAGCGGAGGCCCAGGTCGTGCACCAGACATGCCCATGGACGAAAAGGAGGATGATCCTAAGGATACGTTCCATGGTTTTATGCACGGCGCATGCACAGCTCGAATCCATGACTCACTAGAATACGGACAAGGTCTTGGTGCTATAGCTGTCACGGCTTGGAAGATCATGGAGTATATGCCGTTCCGTAGGATGGATCTTCAGTCCGACGGATCATGGAAGCCAATTCGTTGGCCTCTCCCAGGCGGTGAAGTTCGTGACATTCCCGATTCTGTTCGAGTCCATGGAAGTGTCATTCGACGCATGAAAATGGATGAAAGTTACCGACCAGGAAATCTCATCATCGGTGGTGGTGGAAGGGGTGTTAGAAAAGCTCCTGCGAAACATGGTATCGGTGATTGGGAATGTGTAGCTGATCACGGTGATCCAGTTGGTGAAATCTGGATGAGAAAGAAGAAGGACGACAGATTGCGAGATTAATCACTTGTAATCGATAAACAGTACCTTAGTCAATTAATATTCTTTTTGTTGTATCTGAAATGTGAAGTTGATCAGTGGTGAAGGCAAGTACACGACGTCACGTGCAGCTCTCCTAATCATGATGGAGCCACGACATCAAAACTCCCTCCATCACAGCGCCATTCAATCAATGGCCTGCGCTGAACAAAAAACAGCCATCAATTCATCGCCATGCCTCTCGTTCTTTTCTTAGGCGTGCTCGAAAATGGCATCCCCGAACAAGTCCGGCAACACGGCCGCACAATAATCTACACCATCCTGACCCTTACGTTTCTCACTCTTCTTAAGATCTGGACATCTGGTCGCAACAACCCCACACAACGCCTCCTCCATGGCAAAGTCGTGATGATGACGGGCGGGACGTCCGGTATAGGCGCATCTACAGCTTTAGGTCTTGCATCACAAGGTGCGCAGCTGGTTCTGCTCACGCAAACACCTCCGAACGATCCGTTCCTTGTCGAGTACATCCAGGACCTTCGAGCGAAGACGAACAATCAGATGATTTACGCCGAACAAGTCGACTTATCGAGTTTCTATAGCATCCGAAAGTTTGCGACAAAATGGATTGATAATGCGCCGCCTCGACGATTGGATATGATCTACTTGGGTGCCGCAGCTCTTACACCCCCTGGTGGAAAGAGAAAAGAGTCCGAGGAGGGTATCGAGGAGACATGGATGGTCAACTTCTTGGCCAACTTCCATCTACTTGGCATCATAAGTCCTGCTCTTCGGGCACAACCTCTTGATCGAGACGTCCGAGTCATCATCCCTACTTGCTCTTCCTACATTGGGTCTCCATCTCTCAAGGACCCTGTTTCTAGAGAGAACTGGACACCAAGCACTGCATACGCCCGAAGCAAGCTCGCGATGAACGTATTTGGCCAAGCTTTCCAGAAGCATCTCGACTCCTACGAACGTCCTGACAAGGCTCCCAACAACACACGAGTAATCTTTGTCGACCCTGGTCTGGCCCGAACCCCAAGTACCCGTCGCTGGTTGACGCGTGGATCTCTTTGGGGACTCGCAATCTACACCGTTGGCTACATTTTCCCCTGGTTCCTTCTCAAGTCTCCCCACATGGCCTCTCAATCCATTCTCTATGCCGCCATGGACCCTCAATTTGCCCGAGGCAACGGTGGCAAGCTTATTAAAGAGTGTATGGAGGTCGACTTTGCGCGAAAGGAGGTCAAGGATGACGAAGTAGCCAAGAAGCTATGGGAGGAGAGTGATAATCTAATCGAAAAGGTCGAAAAGATCCAGGCCAAGAAGAGAGCTGCTAAAAAAGCTGCTGAAGACAAGAATGAAAAGGAGAAGACGGAAAAAGAGAAGGAAGCCGAGATCGAAGAGCTAGTCCAGGCTATCAAGAAGGGCAAGGAGAAGGCCGCGGCCAAGGAGAAGGCTGCGACCAAGGAAAAGGCTTCAGGAAAGAAGAAGGGTAAAAAATAGTTAATGACGTATACGGAAAATAGACAGGTATAGACGGAGTTTGGGTTCACATCTAGTCCGACGGCATAGGAAAAGGGCTACAAAAGTGCACATATACCAACGGGCATAAAGAATCTATTACTATCACCATCAACTCCGCGCTTCACCGTATCCGTGTCCGTGTATGTATTTAAATCCTCACTTTTCCACAACTCCTACATTCATCGCTCGCCCAAGAAGTCAAAGGGCCCCGTGAAGAGCAAGTTCTCCATGCCTGGGTCGACCTCGAGGTCTGCCAGCAAATTCGTCATCCAAGGTTCAGGTTCCGGTTCACCTGTTATCTGCAGGCTCGGTATCGTACTTACATCTTGAAACGAGGATGGAGAAAACCCCATATCTGTTCCTGAGAAGGGGTTTGATGGCGATGCCTCGCTTGAAGTAAAGAGACTTCCTATCTCGGGCGACTCAGCAGGACCACATCGCTCAAGATACCACGTCTCGATTCTCCTCGCACGTCTTGCAAGGCCCCAATATGGATCTGGTTCTGTATCGCCTGTATCTGGTCCCGAAGCAGCTTCCATTCTTAACACGATTTGACGAAGAGTATGCGGCATGTCAAGAATACGGCGGAGATGACCTGCGATCTGCGCATGCTCGGGTTGTGCTGCGATAAGATCGAGACGCACGGCTAGTGAGACTGCGCAGTATAGCATGATCCAGCCTATATTGGGCATACTGTCTTCCTCGCCTTGGGGTAGTATGAGGATCACGCTGATGAGGGACTTGGCGGCTGACATGCTTTGGGATAGCCAGTCGAGAAAACGGTTTTGGTCTGTACCTTGCTGAAGGCTTTGGAAACCGCTTGGGCCGTAGGAGACGCCGTCCGGCGAGGGCTGGCAGATGATGAGGTCTAGAACATGGAGTTGTAGAAGAATGGTGGCTGTACTGTCAGTCGACTTTCTATTTGCAAGGCAAGGGGAGCACTTACGACTTTCGCTCAGAGGGAACGGGAGGGATGACTTTGTCGAGGTGTATCGTTCTCTAATCCTTTGAAGTTCGGCGGGGAGTTGACCTGTCCTTTGTGTACGCATTGACCCTGTGGCTTCGGTGACAGCATCGTCAACTTCTTCGGTGAGTTTTTGAAGATAGATGATATAAGGAAGGTGTCTATCGGAGGGGAATGTGCCCGATGATAAGAGTTTATGACAGCATTCGAGGATGTATGGTGAGTATCTGAAGTGATGTGACTTTTGCAGCAGAACCGCAGAGCTGTACAATGTCAGTCGTGGGCACGGTTTGGCAGAAGTTGAAGTACCTTGAAGAGAGGTAGTATGTCCCCGCCAGGGCTCTCATCTCATCGTGCGTCATATCACCAATCGCATGCTTAGTCTCTCTACTCAACGCCCACAGACTTGCTATGCGTGGTCTATCGAGCCTCATATCTGAGATTATACTCGCTGCAAGCGATAGATGTTGAGTATACTTCATCGAAACCTGATGATAATGCGCCCTATAAACTCATTAGCGATGAACATACAGAGCGGCAACTCAACATACCACGCCAGATGAACCAGCAGTCCCTGCAGCATATCAAGAGTTGCAAAAGGCCCCTTTATCATTCGCACAACCACAATCTCATTAAACAATTTCCCTAGCTCTCGTTGAAGCCTGCGGTCTTCGTGACAAGATGCTGCGAGTACGGCTACACACAACGTTGGTTTGTCCTGGACCAACCCCTGAATAGTGACCGAATCAGAAATCATGACGAAGGGAAAATGAGGCGCCATTCGCGTTTTGAAAAAGTCGAGACATTCTTGACCTTTTTCAAGACTCATCAATCCTCTGGAGAAAGGGTTATGTGATGCTTCAGTGTCAATACTCCCAGGTGTATTTGACATGCCTGGTGAAGCATCCATGACATTTGAAGTGGCAGGAACAGACGCGAGAGAAGGCGATCTTGATCTTGTCGGACTCGCCTGTTCGAGGTTCCTCGATGGTCTGCTTCATGTTAGCCCGAGTACAAAATTTGAGTATTCGCATATGCCATGCAGTCTCACCCAGGCCTCAAAGCCTTGCGTCGTCTAGACGGGTTGAAGACGCAGGTCTTATTGAGTCTCAAGCATCGATCGCACTTCCCGGAATCCTGAGATTTTTCGCATCGAATTTTGGCGTGAAAACAGGTTTGACACGTTTTGAGTAACGTGACATTATCGCTTCGTGAAGCCATCGTGGGTTGTTACGTTTGGTGTTGAGGTAGAATTGATGGAATTAGACTCCCAGATGGGCGGGGAAATAAGATTCATTCATATCCATTCCACAAACTTGCTGGGTCTTGTCGCTATTTGTTTGTTTCATCACAAAACCTGTAATATCACTTGAGATGTTATTCCCGGATTTACCGTTTCCGTAGGCAAGGCAGGCCAAGAGATCGTGAGTTGGGATATTGCGCGTGGAGCGGACTTGAGAATCGGACGTGTGGCTGTGAAGCTGCAAAAGCGTGTCGGACTTGGGTTTCATTGCAGTGGGTTTGTGGCGAAGCTTCAGGGCAATCTTTCAGTGCTTAATACAGGCGTCATAAGGGACGAAATAATTGAGTCACCTCAAGGCTGGGAACGCGTCTATTTATTTCTTCATCCCAAATCTACAGGGCCTTCGAATCGGAGAAAACGGACTGTGGCTTAGATTCTTAAGCATGCCAAGTCCGTGTCCGTTCCCACACGGCAGTTCACAAGGGGATCTGTCACTTACTTTATCGGACTCGTTAGTTTCGTTGGTCTCGGTATTTGTCTAATCGAGAAAAGGATCATGATCCAGGAACATTCTCCACTTTCTAAGCAGCCTTGTAGGGCAGAACCACCATTCAGAGATGAGTCTAAACGACGATGCCGAGTCAGCAGTTTTAACCGTTGTGTCAGACTGAAATGAAACTTCTCGTCGGCCGCTTCTACAGAAAACTCTAACGGAAATATCCGGAATTAATTTCCCTGTCCGGCACGATGTTACTATGCTCGGAAACATACCCAACTATCTCATCTAGTCTACGGAATTGAGGACGAATAAGTACCCCACAGAACAACATATTGCTGTGAGTTTCTCTAATCGCCTTCGCGAATTGCTTCTTTAGTCTTAGCTAACATAGGGTTCTCATCTGTTTGGACCGGTCTCAACTAGAAAAGCCCAACCGGAGTTTAATCCTACCACAGCAAACCTGCTTACTGAGGGAAATAGTCTGACTTTAGTGAATTAACCGCGCGGTATGATGGTAAACTTAGATCATTTTTATTTCCAACGTCCTGGATTCTGTCAAAGCTCAGAGTAAATGAGGATCACCCACTGTGCTTTGATCTCGTCCCACTCAGTGATAGATGTCAATTTAATAAGTAGCTCGGATTGCAAGCTGTCTCGTGCACGGTCAACGGAGTTTGATGGAGGTTGTCCATGTAAGATGAAGGATTGCATGTATGACTCTGGCCCCCAAAGCCTTGTTCATCGTGAGCCGTAGAGCAGTAATAGCTCGTCTCACCAAGAATCATTCCACGCCTAATTCAGAACTCGCTCATTTTGTCACTATGCATTTACTAACATTCAAAGAGACGGGCGCAATATTCCCGTTATTTCGCTCGATAGTTGTTACTCATAGGATTGTGTCATTCATACTCATCATCCAAGAACAATCTCACCACTCGCCTTACAACCTTCGCAGCTCATCACTCGACCGTCATCACTGTCTCTCATGATTTCCTTGTAGTTCAAAAATTACTGATGGACAGTCCTCCAACTCTGCAGGCCTCCCTTGACCATCCATTTCAGTAGGGTCTTTCGCTTTATCATCCTTCACATCTGTAAAATGAGAGTCTGTAGGACTCATAACGTCCATGGTCTTCCTCTTATTACGATGCTTCATCCATAGCCAAACCAAAACATCAACGACAAGGGCTCCAACGCCGACTCCAACGCCTATACCGGCTTTCGCTCCCGTGCTCAAACCAGAGGACTGAGAGGCTTGAGTTTGTAGCGGTGTGTCGCTGTCAGTGTCGCTCAGTTCTTCCTGAGGTAAAGCTTTCGCATCTTTCCAATCACCATCATAGTTTCTGTATGCCTGCACAATAGTCTTGTTGGATTAGTAGTATACCCAAGCTTCACCATCTGGCTGATTGTATGCTACTGCCAGACCAGAGCTTGGGTTATCAGCGATAGGACAAGTTTTCGTGGTCTGGTTTGATGCTATTCTCCATGTACTCTTGGCTGCTAAGATCTCGTGGAGTTTTCTATCTGTGCCAATATAGAAGATGCTTCGGGTTCAGGATCTGTCGACTGATGAGCCCATAGCTTTGAGCGACGAGTTCCAAGCTGGTAAAGAAAACGAGGGTATTCTTTGAAAGCCGACTGGAGTGACTTCATCGGAGTCGTTGGTGAATGAGCCTCCTAGGTCTGTAGGGGAAGCATCTACTATACGTCAGTGGCATGATACGAGTTCGATGCTGTGATTTACCGACCTAATCTCCATTGCCCAGCCTTCTCCAGTCGAGATGTCTTGATATCATCATCCCCTTAAGGGAAAACCACCGTGATGTTCTCCTTATCAACATGGGCAGACCCTATTGCTACCCCTGTTGCGTTATCCTGCGATACAGTCCCACCATCTGTCCACTCTGTTCCCGTAGTATAATGCAGTAGCATCACACTTTTCTGTTCGTTATGATAGAACACGCGGTATCCATTGTCAGCTCCTAGAAGATCGACGGCCAGCCCTGATCTGTTGTGGATGGAATCGACCTCTGCAGTTTCCGAGATACGATACTCGCCGCCACGAACAAACTTTCCTGTCTTCATATCGCCGGTGTAGTATCCATTGATGATGGCGTTATCTGTGGACTGTCAGAAGATAGATGCCTATATTCTGTTAACCACCGCCATGACTTGAGATATCCCTACGTACAACGATGGTTTTCTGGCTTACATCACACCAACCCGATTCTGCCGACGCTGTACCATTCTTTGGTGTCTCTTTGGCCTCAAGGACATTGGGTTTGTAGATTGGGAAGATGGGCATATCTTTGCTGTTGCAATTGCTGTGATATATCTTTCCCGTCGTTGGATCCTGAGCGCCGACTTGGATAGTTCCTCCAGTGGAGTAGGCGTACAGAGCTTGACCGGCGCAGTACTGGATCCATGGTACAACCAATAGCCATGATAGTGTGATGACTTAATGTGTGTGTGAATACATGGTTTCAAATATCACGGTTCGAATTGTTGTAGTGTCAGGATCATGCAGCCTGACAAGGTTAAAACCTGGGGAAATGAGGAACTTATCAAAGGAATAGCGACAGGAATTCTGTTCAAACCCCACAACTATACCTCGCCAGTTCCATTTGCATTCATTCGATCCATCTCGGGAAGTGAATAGCGATACTTCACCGTCTGAGGGTGTCCTGTAGGACTTCCATTCCCAGAAGGGACCTTTGCAGGCAAGTCTTACTGCAGGTGAGAGATCGTCCATTCTCTCTTACTTGCGGCTGAAGTCCGTCTGTTCTCCATTCGTTATCTTAGTATCTGGGGGTTGTATCTAGATTGAGTTTATGAGCAGGCTCTAAGCTCTGGTGTAATTCATCTCGGTCATCCCGAGTCCAATCATATACACAATTCCGAGTAACATCGATGTGAATGAAGGGGTGTCTTGAGACAATGCACACTAGGAGCGAGCCTTATCTGAAGATAGCTGTTGTAGTACCTAGGCCCTCCTCGTTTGTATCGTCCCAGGAACGAAAAACTCGTGGAGTACCTGGCTTCATCGATACCTATAGACCAATCTCAGCTGCTATTATCCGATTTGATGCCATTCACGAAAAATCGTACGAAGTGTTCTGTAACAGCTCTCAGTATCGATCTTCCGGTGAGCGTAGAGGGGGCAAAATCGGAGTGCATTTGAGGCTGAAATTGTGCTGACATTTCTGTGAAATGAGCGTTGTAACTTGTAACCACCATCTCGGTTTTCTCAGTCACACGTATGGGTACGAGCAGCCAGAGCCTCGTTTTCTACTTTACTTTTGTTCTTGGATGGTACAAGTGTTTTCACTTCCGTTGAGGCCATGTAGAAATGGACTTGCAGATACAATACGCTCGGTTTGTTGTCTGTAAGTTGAAGTCAAGAATGAGGCTTTGTGCCCGATGTTACTAGTCGACAACGGGCAGTTCACCGACACGTCAATCTGCATTTTATGCTACAGCTAGGTTTGCAAGCTGAAAACTGTTCTTAAACATCACATTGTAATTGTAATTGTAATCTACGGTACTAAGGCGCTGAGTGCGCCTATGATTGAGGCGTAACGTGCCTGGCAATGATTGCGGCTTCTTGCCGCGCCAAAGCAGTTATGAGTCAGCTCCCAGGAGTATTGGTCACGACATCTCTCGAAAACTTCCCCGACAAAGATAGAAAGTACAATCCAATCAATTTCGTCCTATTCATACATCATAATCAGTTTTATCTAAAGATAGATCAAGACAGTTCCTGGGTACTGCGAGTTTCATTTGGCATCCGTGCTCTCCCTTTCCTGCCTCGCGCCCTTCGCCACTGAAATGTCTTGCCTCATGCCTCCCTCACCATATCCTACCTACCGCCAACTTTCTTAGCCCAATGATCAACCTGGCATCATGTCATCATTTCGGTCCAATTTAGCACTGACACACACCGGCTCAATTGCAGGCAACCTCGACTCCTCGAGAATGGTGAGAATTACATTCGCTATAGTTGCAATATGGACGATATCTATTAGCACCGCAAACCAACTTGCAAGACGGGCACTCGTCGTGTGCATTCGGAAAGGCTCTCTAGGGGCCTTTGGGAAACTAGAACTACAACACCACGATATCGGATATATGCACAGCCTATGTTAGGTACTTTTTATGGCTAGGTACCCGTCAATCATGTGTGTCAACTAGCAAACACTACATATTTGGGGTTACATTCAGCTGCATGTTAACCCTAGAGTTACCTGCATGGCCTATAAATCAGCCATTTGGTGTGCTTTCAGCCAATAAATTGAAGCCTTTCAAACCACCCTGCTTGAAAAGAAGATGGTGCCACAACGGTGATAACCCGAGCCTGATAGGCTTCTGGATCGAGAGCCTGACTCTCCCAGCCTAGTCCTCTGGTCATTCACCATTCCTCGAGATGGGCGCTGGTAGACATCCTCGCGCTATTCTGAGCCGCAGTCGTCAGGAGGTGCACAAAATCTGGCGTTCGGCCCAGTGTGATCTCGACCTAAATTCTATACGCAGAGTGCCTCAATTCAAGATTACGCCTAACGACAAGATAAACAAACTATCACCTCGAGAAGAAAGTCACTGCGCATCAGCCATCTAATCGGTTCCTCACAGACATGATACATAATTCTATCATTGCTTATAGGCTGCGACTCGATGATGTACAGAGGTGGCTTCGGGACAGGTTTAATGATCAGACAATTGTTGTTGAGGTACGAGTGTGTCCACGATTCTTCCTTTTGAGATAAAACTCACAAGTTATCAGAAGTCAGGAGAAGAATTCGTCTTTTATCTGCCTCGGGCGTTAACTGCTGTAGGTCTTTCCTTGTGTACACTGATTTCGTGACTTCGCTTCTAACTGACGGCTGCAACAGGCTGAAAAGGACGAGATTCTTGATCTACAGATATGAATCATGTAGTATAATGGTCACAAATACACTGGTTCTCATTTGATGACATTTCAATCGATTCAATTTGCGCTTTTGCGCTTAATCAGTTACATGAATATGTTTCGGCTGCAGTTGAATGCCTCGCATCACCTTAAGGCTTTGCCTAATTACATTTGGCTCTTTCAGCATTTTCTTTCCATCACCACCACTGATCTCTGAGTAAAGTGAATCCCGTTGTTTCAACTCTGATGGTATACGTTTCACACAGCAATTTCAGAGGCATATGATCAGGCTGAGCCTCATTTTGGTTCCTCACCTTGTAATTGTGGTTCCCGCATGAAGACTATACTTAACCTTGATCTTGCCTAGCCAAGTTGCCAATCCTCTAGCCTCATCTTTCAAAGTCTTTTACACTCCATCATGTCGTCATCCTCATTGTGTCCCAGCACACTGGAGCTATCCGAATCAGAGCCCTCCTTTAACGAGTTATGTGAGGCGTCAGATGACTACCCCAGCAAGTCTGCTTACCGCACACACGGTCAAGGGGCACTCCAAGATATCACTGAAACTTGGGATCGAGAGGCTTCACATATATTCCATTCAAGATTAATTGATCCTCCTTTGAAGATTTATGAAACATGCCATTGCACTACACTTTGCAATTGTCAGTTTCTCAATGCAGAGGTCAAGACTCTGGAGGAACTTGTGTCGCGTTTACAGCCAAAAATCAATGCTCCTAAAATACGATATATGTAAGTAGCATACTCTATATCATAGGAATATTCTAAAACATACAGCTCTATCAAATCGAAGCACTCTAAAGAGCGGCTACGATGTCCAATACGTACGTTCAAATATCTCTGCACATATCATCAAATACCACCCTCATTCCTCAGCTGTCTGTACTCTTTCAGGCGTTCGCTCGCGGCTCATGAATGGTGCAACCTCCCTCAATTCAACGACGACAATACCCTGCTTTCCAAGGACAAGTACACTCTACCTCTTCCGGGACTAAATCGCTCTGGACGGGAGATCAGATATTCATTCGTCCTGAGATCCGTCGAGAGCTCAAACTCGATCACAACCAAGCCCAATTCATGGGCCATCCGGCAACTTGCAGTGTATCACTCTTTCGACGTCATCAGTGGCCAAGCATTATGGGTGACATGCAAGGGGAATTCACTGAATGAAGAGCTCTTCGAGGAAGTGTTGAGAAACACTAAAGATGAACTGGACTCTGTTCCGCAGGCTTTTTCGTTCTCACTCGAAACTCTGAGCATAATTCTTGACTGGTGCGACAGCAACTGGGTCTTCTACATTAACGAGCTTTTCGACAACGTTAAGCCCGAGGTTGATAAAGCAAGAACCCCTGTTATACACGACGAAGTCCGATTAATCTCTGAAGTACGACGAGTCACAGGACTAAGTAGTGCTCCATCCAAGGAATCGCCTGGCTGTACAACAGTCTTGTCACAAATTAGCAAACGTGAAGGCACATCAGAAGACCGAGCACAAAGGTTCGAAGACCGCCTGAAGAAGCTCGAGGGTGAAGACTGGGTTAAGAAACTCCAGTGCTTCTCTTTTCGTGAGCTTCAGAGTTTACAACAAGGGCTGGAGAAGATTCAAGAAGCCCTTGTTGTGCTCAAGCTCAACAAACAAGTTATACGACAGCTGCGGGAACACTATGAGTGTATCATGAATGAGTACAAGATGCCCTTTCTGGAGAATATCCAGAAAGAGTGCACTGTTCCTTGTATGCAAACGTTCCAACGGGCAAAGGCTGTCGAGGCCAATCTTGAGGCTAGGCAAGTACAGCTTGAAGCACTACTGTTACTCGTCAAGGAAAGCAAAGAAATGGTGGGTTCTTGTTCCCGTCAGACTCCTCCTAATTGCTAACGAGTTTAGTATAGCTGCATTCTTCAGTACAAAACCATCCAAATCAACAAGATTTACGCTGAAAGCGCCCAACTATCCGCTCGAAAAATGGAAGACATCGCCTTCAAGACTAAGCGAGAGACAAGCTCTATGCACATCATAACATTTGTGACTCTCATCTTTCTACCGGGAACATTCATGGCTGTTCGTTTCCTGCTTCTCTGATTTTTCCCTTTCTTATTCTGACTTGTTTAGTCCTTCTTTCAGAGTGGCATTCTTGAATGGCCTTCACTTAACAACGATGAGCCGTGGAAGCTAAGCGGTTCATGGAAACTCAACACCCAGATCTTCGGTCTCTTCTTTGGCATTTCGGCAAGTATTACTATTGTGACTATCATGTTTTGGATGTTTACTATGTTTATGTTGCGTAGGTCGCTTAAGGATTAGATGTCGGGATACGACGGAGTTGTAGGGTGGAAGTTACTTCGTGTTTTATTTTGTTTCCTGTTGATACATCCCTTCTCACCTAGACATTGCTTTTTGTTTCTTGGACCATAGATCACACGATCCAATACAGTTCAAGCCACCAATGGCTGAGAGCTTGACCTTTCAATGAATTAGGCAGAAGCTGTCTAATGATGTCAAAGCGAGTAAACTTTCGAGTCAGAGCCTTGTTTATCCCGGTTGCAGTGCGTTCCATTTCATCGCATTTCAACCCCCCATCTTCGTTCTGCCCCACATCTCTGGGCATTCAAGGCACTTCAGTGGGATAGATTTGTAAATTCAGTGATAATGAACCACATGACTTGCAGTGGTTCTAGCTCATAGTGTCAGCCTCGGGCCATCATCATATCCAAACTCATTTGGTCTTAGTGGTTGCTTCACGCCGCCTAGGCACTCTAACACAGCCTTGAACTTCTCTTTGGTAGTGTCTATGTCTGTACACTTGGTGATACGTTAGGGAGCCTTGCGTTCAGCCAGAAGGCGCTGTGCACCAATTGGGAAAGTAAGGTTCCTGATTATCCCAGAGGAAGTAGGTCCCTTACAAATCAGATCCATCGCAGATGCCTTTTCCCTTGTAGGCCGCCTTGTCACTTAAATTCAGGACGAACTCCTTCTTGTCCCTTCTCAGTTACTCATCCTTATTGCTTCTACTCATTCACACAAACATCACAGTACCTAAGTATCTACCAAGTTGAACACTTCTTTCCCACCAACAACTGCAAAACATACACCGAAAAGACGGCTCTGTAGCCCCCCAGCCGATATGGCGTCTCAATCCACACCGGATGAGCGTAACGAAGAGTTTATTCGCTTTGTTGGTCGCGAGCTCCAGACAGGTGTCGACGGCAAAAACAACAAAGTTAAATTCATCAGTCCTGAGAAGACAAAGGAATGGTGGACGAATCGAAGCGAAAACCGAATAGCGCTGGCCATCAACCATAACATCAGTGCGCGGCCTGCTACGATCGAAAAGGGGTACTTGACCATCTTCTCGATCCTCGTCTACATTTCTAGGACGTATTTGATCAAATACTTCACTTCCAACGCTTTTCGGGATGATCAATTGCCTTTGCTCAACATTGAGCGGTTTGGGACTGATCCTGCAATTGTTCGCGACATGGAAGACTTTTACAACAATCAATGGACCTTCTGTCCCGTTTTGTTCTTTAGCCACATGCCAATGGACAAGATGCATATCCACTGTCGCCAAATTCTACCTATCAAAACCAAAACGAAAGTTACAACCGCCCTTAACAACTCAAAATCGATCGTCCGAGTTATCAAATTATACCCTGAGTGTTTCGATTCGGCTTGGAGCTCATCTGTGAGTTTGCTTTAACTTCTCAAGACTTTACTAACATATCTCAAGGACACTGTCATTTTCAAGGAATACCGCACACGAGAAAGAGATGCTTTGCGAAATTCTTGGATCAAAGAGTACAATGCATTCGCAAAAATCGGCTCGTGCGAAAACATAGTCCAATATTTGGGTTCTTTCGAACAGAACAACCGCTGCTTCATGGTACTAGAGTATGCACCCGAGGGGAGCCTACTCGACTTGTTCAAGCGCGACAAACCTCCAGCGACATCCGAAGAGCGCGGGTACTTCTTGTACGGCTTGATGGCCCTCACCAAAGCTATCGACAAGATACAAAACCTGACAGGGGGGCCTAAAGCCCAACGCACAGCCTTGTATGTTGCAACCTCAGATCGTCAAGTATTTATACTGACCTTAGCAGTGCTCATCGAGACATCAAACCAGCAAACATCCTTGTTTTACCTGGCAAAAATGGCCTATACTCGGCCGGTTTCAAGATGAAGCTTGCTGATTTCGACACTGCGACACCGGAATCGCCTGTTGACGAGGCTGAGTCTAGTCTTCAGGACAACGATGGGAACAGGACATACTGTAAGCTCCCAGTCCCAACCTATTGTTACATATGCTAACAATGACGGTTTCAGGTGCTCCTGAGACATCCAGAATCTATGCCTATCAAGACAAAACTACTAGGCCAGTTCCTTTGTCATCTGACATCTGGGCCCTTGGTTGTGTCTTCAGTGAGACTCTCGTCTGGATGGCTGGCAAAGTGGCGGCCCTCGATAAAGCTGCTAGCGACCGCAGAATTGAGATCGAGGCGTGTTATCCGCTTATGGTCGACAGTAGCTATGGCGAATGCTTCCACAATACCAAAACAGCACTCAACTGTGTCTTTGAATCTCAGCAAGCAGCTGTTGAGGCCCTAGAGGGTCCCACTGGCCTCTCCGGAAGTGTTTGTAGCCTTATCAAGCAGGGGATGCTCGTACCCGCTGACAAGAGGCTTCCACCGATATCTATATGGCAAAATTTTCAGAGAAAATATGACGACCTCTTCCCCAGCGCTCCTAACAAATCCAGATCTAATAGTGGCGCGATTTATCCTGACCATCAGTATCGCACCTCCGGAGTTACTGGCTCAGTATTGACAACAATATCTCCGAGAGGGACCGAGCCTCAAATTCCGCGTCTATACAAAGATTCAAACCCAGAAGCGCAAAGACAGACGATAAGCAACTCCAATGGCCCTCAACCACATTCAGACCCGCCTAATATTAATACACAAATATCCGCTGAGAATAGAGCACCAAATTATCTAGAATCGCCAGGAGGATCCAATCGAAGTGCCATCGACAACCCTTCAGATCCTAGCCGACTGTATCCCCACTATCCTCACAGAGATCGACAGACCCAGCTGAATCTATACGGGTTTACCACTGTCAGGAATGTAGTCGACCACCGCCACAAGAGGAAGGCCGAGAAGAAGAAGCTGGATGGCTACAAGCAGTTCCGTCGTAACATTGGTCGAAGACATTTCGTTTTTGTGGTAGATGATTCAGAATCGATGCATGGCGCAAAAAGTGAAGTCTTTGAAGTGGTTGAGGCTCTAGTGTGGCTTGTTAAAGACATCGATTTGACATGCCCAGAGATCCGATTCACCTCAAAGCCTGACAAACGACACCCAGCAGTGCCCGCGCTTGGATCTCTGTACACCATGGGCATGCTAATCTCTCCACTGCGCCATTGGTTGAGTCAAGACGAAGCTGACAAGTTCTGCAATATGAGGCACGCACTTAACCAAGTATTCGAAGACGCTAGTACCGTGGATCCCCAAAGGCCGACTAGTGTTTTGGTCTTGACGAACGGAGTATGGGAGGGTGGTATTGGTAATGACCGAGGTGTCGAAGGGTGCATCGCGAATGTCCTGACGAGGATGAAGGACAAAGGTGTCAGCGATACCGGGATTACTTTCCAATTTGTGAGCTTCGGCAATGATCAAGATGGCCTCAATCGTATGATACACCTTGACGACTGTGCCCTCTTCGGGCGCAGCGAAGAAGACAGGATGTAAGTCTTACCTGCTTGTGGTACTTTGTAAACTGCCAGTCTAACTCCTCTAGCGATATTGTTGACCACAAGAGGTACACTGACAATGTCTGGTCGATTCTTACAGGATCAGTCAGCAGAACGAACGATGGAAGTTCCCCTGGAACATCAACGGGGACGCATTCCCCAGTCGAGTTTCTCCAACTTTGACTCCAGTTAATGATTTGTGATCGTATAGGCGTTTATGGCGGACAGGTTTCTTATAAGGTTAGAATATATAAATAAGCCTCTGTTTGAGCTTTGCCTTATATTATTTGGATACCCTCGGGAGTTTTGGCCTAGTTGGAATTGCAATTTATGTTTATTTCATTGAAAGTTGAGTTAGTAAACTACAGTGACTTCTACTCTTCAAACTTTACGATTACACTCTGACCAAGAACTTATCGGTGCAGGGTCCCCAGACTTGCGAGTCGCGAGCTTGGTCGTTGCGAGTAGTTTACTACGTGATCTCGTTGAACGTTTGGTTTCCTCCTCCTGACATCTCCTCTATGTATATACACTGTTGACTACCTAGTATGGTATTTCCTTCACCGGTGGCGGTGCGAGGTCGATCGAGTGCTTCCCATCTAAGGCATGTCTAACCTCGTGTCCTGTGCTAATCATGTTGAGAAACCACATAAACAGCAAGATGCCAACTATCCTGACCTTGGCAGCCGTAAGTTTAGATCCGCCAGGTAACTTTTGAGCCCAAGCAAACGTCAACATTCCCAACCTCTGTTCTTCCGGCGAGCTATGCATGAACATATCAACTAGATATGCTGTCGATTGTGCCACTATATGGCTCACCCAAAGAAAGATAGGCAAGATAATTGCCAGTGTCCTCCATCGGTCTCCCATCAGTGATCCATCCCCAAACATGCCGTCGATAACGAGAATGCCTTCTGTGTCGCCTGCGAGTAAGATATGGAATTGTAATATATAAGTCTCCAGTGAACATCGTCCGAGCCATGCCATCGCTGTGGAATGGTAGTTCCGCACAGGCCCTGAGACATTGCGTAAGGCGACGAAAGCCAGAATGGGCACGAAAGAGGTCAATGGATGCCATGTCCTATACTCGGACATCAACAGGTGCAATACTGTACGGAAGTAGTAGACAGTCGCGCAAAGTCCACTAACAGCGAATATAATCCGAAGTCCCAGATAGACAGGCATCGTCTTCATCTGATTGTGTATGACGGCGGCTATCATGCCGACATATACGATGAAGATATCTAGCGTAACGTGAGATTGCCATTGCTTGGCATCCCATTGAATATTGAAAACGACCTTCAGGACGCTAAATGCATACTCGGTGAAGGGTGTTCCCATAAAGACTGCTGAAACCAGGAGACATGAGATGCAGATCTTCGCAACCACAACCTGCGGATCACTGTTGTAGCGCTTGCCCCCAGTTGCCATTGTTGCATATATAACGAGAAACCAGAAGGAAACAAGGGGGGAGAAGTAGTAGAACATATAGTCTGTATCCATGAAATATGCCAGGCAACAACTTAGGATGTTCAATCGTAAGAGAACAGATGCCACACGATTAAAGGAAAAGTCATTCTTCCTAATGAAGTACAGAGTGTGTCCAAAGCCTGTCTGGAATAGATATGCCGCAACGCAGAGGCGGATGAGGACCTCAACAGATCCTCCATACGCGCCTGTCCAGTTATAAATGAGGACGAAAAACTGCATCCAGCCTTTCCACTCATCGGTTTGATTCCGTGAGAGGAAAGGCTCGTCCATTGACTTCGACTCTAGACACAGTTCTTCTACAGGCTGTGTTCGAGAGCGTCGAATGGTGATGAGGAGGACTGCGATGCAAGGTATACAGAGGACGATAAAGTCCTGCAACTGCCATACTTTGCTACCCTTGGCCATCATCTGGGTACGATCAGCATAATAGCACATCAGTAGTGCAAGAACAAGCGATCCTGCTGACATGTTGAAGTAACACCATTGAGGCTCTTGCCGCCCATTGTAAAGATCCAGAATATCGAAAATGATACACACTGCCAAGTAAAGGACACCAAAGGCAACAAGGCCAAGCTGGGTAAGTGGCTTCACTCCGTAATCAGTGCAGCATGTGCGCGAATAAGGATAAGGCCTTATACGATCGAGCTTCGCATTACATCGCAGGTTGAGGAGGATGTTCGCTCTAGTGTCTGCAACTTGCTTTCTGACGTGAAGTCCTGTGTTGAACGGATCCTTCCATGTCATATTTTGACCCAAGGTGAGTCTAGGAATAGACCAGACGAGCGGCACCTTCCAATCACCCTGTGTATCGCGTAGCCAATCCTGCATTTCAATGATTTCGTCTCGTCGTCGCAATGCGTTTTCAAGTCGTGTGAAGTTGTCTCCGAGGTAGACAGGACCTCCGGGTGGTGCATAAAAGATCAGGTTGCCCAAGCCATCAATTGGGTCCATGGGTGCTGTGAATGGGTCATAGTCGGGTGTGTTGTCATCAACAAACTTGATGATCTTGGTTAAATGATCTTTGTACATTTTGAAGCGCTTCTTCCAAGACACATACTTCGTTGGGGACACAGTGTTGTTGGTAGGAGTGTTTGAGTTGTTTCCCACTAATGCCTGTGTCGTAAGGTTAACATCTTTCCGGGTGATATTGCCGCTAAACCAAACACCGGCAGCCACATATATCAACCCAGCTCCCTTTTGATCCTCAATTGACGGGACGTTCTGCTTCTCCTCTGTATATAGTTCGAGATAGCGAACAAAGTCTTCTTGGCCAAGGGTACCATGAGAAGAGAGCCATACATTGGGCAGTCGCTGAACCAGTTGACCATGATAGGTCATATTCATAGCTTGTGATCTGACAAGCCTGCCATGTTTTTGATCGAATTCCCAGTGCTTCTTGTCGAGCTAAAGTTAAGTTAGTCCTTGCACATATGGGAACAACCATCTTGTATAGGTACTGACCAAACGACCAAATGAATGAGCTACGCCTCGAGATGTTGAGTCGCCAACTGTGATAATGGGACGGCCTTCCATGCAAAGGCGGATGTCCTCGGAGTCATAGTGATGGAGTATGCAACCATCTGGCTGCCACTGATGAAAAGGGTTTCGATTTCCTTGTTCGTCTGTGGGTGGATCGATCCAGCGACCGGTATTTTGAACAGCGCGGCAACGATAAGGGTCATCGCCAGGGAATAGCTTCATGAAAGCTACGGCGCTCAGGAAAAGGATTGCTAGAATGGTAGAGACTATCCTTGATAACGGCAGACTCATGTTGAGATGGGTGACCCGTTCAGTCATGGCAGTAACAATCTCTACCGTGTAGTGAGAAGAGCACAATAGAGAACCAAACTGAGCATGGCAAAGGTAATGAGGTTTTGTCTGGATTTAAGGAGACAAGTGGCAATTACTTTTGACCCTTTCCAAGGGTAGTCAGCCCAGTCATTCCAACCCAAAGTCCCTGTAGCGATTGCAGGGAGGATATCTGAACAAGTAGGGCGATTCTCTGAGCGCATATCTGGACTACAGTCAAGTCTGTGGTACGGAAATAACGTTCCCTACTTTCCGCAATCCTAATCAAGGCTCTAGGGACAGACATGTTTTACTCATTTCCAGTAGGGTGCGACGCCACTTATAGTTAGATTCAAGGGATGGGTAAGACAGGTATATTCGTTTGATGTTAGAGCAAATAAACGGATCACTGTTTAGGCTTTGTCTTGTGTTGTTTGGATACCTTGGGAATTTTGACCTGGGTATAATCGCTTTATGTTTATCTCGTTGAAAGTTGAGTTAATGAATTAAGAATGGAGCTATTCTATTAGAGCCCTAGCGTAATGTCTTGTTTCCATTCCGGGCTAAAAGACAGCTTGGGATTGGATAGCACTGTTAGTCCAAGGTATAACTTGGCTTTGGGTAGCTTGTTACCCTATAGTTACTTGTGATTCTATCCAAGGTCTGGGTTTTGGGGCAAGAAAATGCTGAAATTTCTGGGACAATTGATGTGTATTTTTTTTTTATAGTCTATACAAGTTTCTGAATTGATAGCTAACTCAATGTAAAGAATATCGCGGACATAGGTGATGTTAAATACCTAGTAACAGACATGTCTTCAAGTTAGAATTAAGCGTCAAAAATACTGCAGATATCTCAGTATAGACCACCCCTCAAAAAGCATATGTTCCACAACTGTGTCATGCACCCGAACAATCATGGATACTACTAAACTAGCAGATTGAGATTTATGATGAGGAAACAGTGCACTAAGAGGGCAATACCGCAAGCTGTCGGGTAGGTGGTCCTCTGTTGGTGAGATTATTCAGCACTGGTTAAACCCACGGCTAATAGAACATGGCATAAATACGTCGCTGTAAGTAAGAAAATACTAACTATAATTCCCAGCTAATAATGATGACATTAAATTGAGATACTGACTTGTTGCTCAGATAGTATAGGTGAATACTACTCTGGCTGTTGTCGTGTGACATTACTGTGCGGCATATGCGAGTAAAAGGGGTTGCCTTGGTGAAACAAGATTTTACAAAATACATTGACTTCCATCCAGTACTAAGAACGCATCTTATACCGATACGATAACAGGATTCAATCGTATCTACAAATCAAGTGTCAAAGTGCTGCAGCCAAAAGCCCAGCCCAGCCAAGACGTTTCATCCTCCGATTTCCCGGGGGCGGGCCACTAAACCGCAAATGCCCAAGCGCCAAAAGCTAAGGTACCCTTCCTTTCCATCAAAGCTCCCCTCCAACCTGCCTGATCTAACTTAACGTAAACATTCATCCATCCGTCACCATCATCCCAGCCACCAGCCAAACACCACCACGTATCATGGCTTCATACATCGACACTTCTCTCGCAGAGGCCCAGCCAGCGCCTGAACTTCTTGGAGAGGTTAAGAAGCCCAAGAAGAAAAAGGTGCTGCTTATGGGGAAATCCGGTTCTGGAAAGTCTAGTATGAGAAGTATTATTTTTAGCAATTACATTGCACGCGATACACGAAGACTGTAAGCCTCTCCCCATCCTCTTCTCTCTTCCATGCTACGGCATTCTGATGCGATATAGCGGCGCAACTATCGACATCGATCTCTCCCACGTCAAATTCCTCGGCAACCTAACCCTCAACCTCTGGGACTGCGGTGGCCAAGAGGCCTTTATGGAAAACTACCTCTCGCAGCAACGCGTCCACGTCTTCTCCAACGTCGGCGTCCTAATCTACGTCTTCGACATCGAATCCCGTGACGTCGACCGCGACCTGGCAACCTACGTGTCCATCCTATCCGCGTTGCTACAGTACTCGCCCTCGGCCAAGATCTACATCCTCATCCACAAAATGGATCTCGTGGTGCCTACCGCGCGCGAGTCCGTGTACGACGAGCGTATCCGTGTTGTGCGACAAAAGACGTTCGAGTATGGAAACTCGGTGGGCATTGCGGCGAGTTCCATTGAGCTTACGCCGTTTGCTACGTCGATTTGGGATCAGAGCTTGTATAAAGCTTGGGCATCGATTATTCACGATCTTGTGCCTAATTTGTCTGTCATCGAGCGGAATCTAGCAAACTTGGGTCTCGCTATCGAAGCGGAAGAATTGTTACTCTTTGAACGCACCTCATTCCTCGCCGTTTCATCTTGGACGTCCACGGAAGGCCAACGTAATCCTACCGAGGATCGACTGGAGCGCATGTCCAACATTATGAAGCACTTCAAGCAGAGCATTTCGCGATTTACGGGTACACCGCGCAACGCTGAGCAGTTTATTCGTATGGAGCACAAAGCTGGAAACAGATTCAGTCTGTTTATTCTCAAGTTCACCACAAACACATATCTTATGGTTGTGCTTCCACCTGGAGAGGCTCGTTTCAATGCTGCTATGCTGAATTGTCAGATTGCGATTGAGCATTTCCGATTTTTGGATGGGCCTGCGATTCAACCGGCCAACGCGACAACTCCTGCTGCTGCCTAAGCGAAACTATCGCGGGTTTGTGATTTGGCGTTAGGTGTTGAGATACCACTCGGAAGTGATGGGCTTAGATACAGGTCAATTGTGCACATATTCATTTTTACTTGCTTGTAATTTCTATTCATGACCTCTATCAGTCAATGCTATGAATGATCCAGTCGACCATTCCGTAAATCATATCCCAAACGCCAGTCATTCATACACTAAGTCCACTTGACAACAGCGGTTCCTCCCTTCTTGAATTCGGGCATCTCTCCTAGGACGAGACTGTGATCGGTGTGGTCCTTGTTGGGGAATGTTGTGGAGAGCACCCATGATCTGGATCGTGTCTCCGAAGAAGCTCCCTGAACAAAGCCATAAACATCGCCAACAGTATGAGTGGTGTTAAATCGAGCAGGCAGGCGTGTGCCGTCGGGCATCTGAATACGGATCATGATGGTTGGTTGAGAATCGTCAACGGATGGGGCGCTGGAGGAAGAAGGAGCAGCGGCTGGCGCAGCGGTAGTAGAGCTGGAGCCTTCTGTAGCCCCAGGAACAACAGCTCCAAGTCGCTGACCAGAACCACCGAAAGGTCTGTACTTCTTGGGCTGAGGTTGGTATGGTGTGTCGTGTTGGTGAAGCTTGACATCGATAGGTTGGTCATGCTGGACGTTCATGAGATGAAGAGGGGCACGACCAGATCGAATTAGAGCCAGATCAGCTTGGTTGGCGGGGTCATCAAATCGTCGGAGATCTCCATCGTCAATGCTGAAACCATCCTGCCAGATGTGAAGAACACGCTCTTGAGATTCGGCGTTGGAAGGGCGGACAGGGCCAAGAGGATCGGGGATGCTACGGCTCTCAACACCGTCACCACCAAGAGTTTGTCCTGTTCCTCGGAAACGACTGGGCTCGGATGGTCCGGCTTCGTTTTCGGCCTCGGGACGGGCAGCATTACTGATCTGTTAGCTAGTATCGTTGACGAATGCTTTCTCACTTACGCTCGTGCTTTGGCAAGAATATCATTGATGATCTTCTTTGGGCCAGCTTCTTGCTGCTTGGGGTCTTGAACAGCCAGTCCGGACTTCTCACCACCAGCAAACAGGTTTCCTCGTCCATCATCGTCTTCGGGGTCGGAATCGTCATCGTCATCATCGCCGTGGTCGTGCTGGTGGGATGAGCTACCAAGGGATCCTAGAGTAGCAATTCCCGTCTTTCTCTGTTGCGACGGAGCGCTCTTGCGGGTCGCTTGGCTGCTACGAGCAGCCTCTGGGGCAGGTCGGCCATCGAGGGTTCGAGGGCCAGTGTAGTTGTCAGGAGCGGCAGCGGGCGCTGTAGATGTGTCGCGGCTATCATCTTCGGCGTCGCGGAACCAAGCGTTACTGGCCTCGGCGAGATCCCAGTTATGGGCTTCAAGATACTGCCTGGCCTTGGAGGTGTCAGCTATAGTGATTCTGTATGTATTCCATGTTAACAAACCTCCTCGGGGCTTGCGCCGCTAAGGCCCGCGAACTCTACGATCTGACCTTCACGGTCTGCCATGTTGATGTAATAAGGCGGGGTAGCTGAGATGTGTATGAGTCGTTATTTCAGAAGCAATAAACAGCTTAGAGTACGATCGTTGAGACTGAGAAATTGAAAGAGAACAACAATGAAAGTAGATCTCAAGGGATATGCCTTTGATGAAAGTAAAAGCAGGCAGGCAGCTTGCTCGTCACCTCCAGCTAAGCACAAGCTCTGGTTTGGTGGCGGTGGACTCCAGCACCCCACCTTCCTTGCTGTGACACAACTGATCCACCCACCACCTTTCTAACCCCCAGTTCTGCAGCCTTACGTAAGGATCTGGGGAGCCGCGACGATTGAGGGCCGAGATCGTCAACAACCTCTTTTACAGCTGGAGCAAGACGACTACGACTACATCACGATCCAACGTCATATCCGGGTCGTCCCTCCAAACGAATTATACCTCTCGAGATACATCATGGCCGACGAACACAACCATCTCGCCGAGTCTGGCGTCACATTGCACTCCGACAGCGAACTATACTCTGGCGGCGATGATCTATCGTCACCTCCCTCATCAAACTCTCCCGTCATCCTCTACAAGCCTCCTACCGTGTGGTCATTGATACGCGGGGCTGCCATCAACTTGTTGCTTCCCTTTGTCAACGGTATGATGCTTGGTTTCGGAGAGCTGTTTGCTCATGAGGCAGCTTTCAGACTGGGTTGGGGCGGTACCAAGGTACGAAGCACAGTTTTGAACACCACGTTCACCCAAACCATACTGACAATCTCAGGTCTTCCCTCTTTCTCGAAGAAGAGTACACCCTATCGGACCTGGTATCGAGCTGCGAGAAAAGCACCGCACTCCTCGCCCTTCACTGGACGATATTGCAAGCCTAGAGTAAAGAACTGGAAAGCTTTGTCGACCGAGGAAATTTCACATCAAACTTCGCACCCACACTGAATCATATACGAAAGAGCTAGGAAGGATGAATGCATATCATGTTAAATAATTTGAGACTACATCATTAGACAGGAACATGGACTGTGGCGTTTCGTTGCAGAGGCGGTTCAAAATGTAAATATTGCACACTCAAACGCAGCGACTTCAATTGCAACCGGTCTCAACTCTTTGTCAGTCAACTCTAATCACTGCTATAGAGTTGTCACTGCTCGAGTCCCATGACAAGCTCACCCGGAGATCATCGGCGGCGGACTATCGCGAACCCGACATTTACCCGCCGGTGCCGGAAAACCAAAAAATTCCCAGCAACACCATCGCGCGCAACTTATCAATTCGATCATCCCACTCTAACACCGCCGCAATGCTTCCCAGCCGAGGAATTGTGCGCTCTTTGCCTTCGGGCGCCCTCCAGAGGCCACTCTGCGGTCAACCCGTACGTTGCATATACAGTCACTCACAAATGACCTAACCACTAATACGTATAGACCTCAAGAACGCTGGGCCGAAAACTCGGAGATGCTCGACAATTCGGTACATCGCTGAAGAGCGCTCGCACACCTCTTACGGCTGGAACAAGAGTTGGAGTTAAGAGCATTGCGGCACCAATTGTCCTGGGAGGCGTTTCTTCTTCAAGGAACCTCTCCATCTGGGGTTACAGACTTTGGGGACAGAAGAAGACAGAAGAGCCCGCCGCTGAAGCCGCCACGACGACACCCGAGGCTCCTACTCCTCCTGAGACCATCGATCCTACTCCTGCCGTCAACGATGCTCCTGTTCTCCAAGCCGAGCCTGTCGCACAGGCCGTCGAGTCTATCAAACCCACCGAATTCGACCTCGAATCTATCGCCGACCTTGCCAACCCCGCCATCCTCAACATGGAAGAGAAGATTGGTTTCTTGAAGGAAATTGGACTTGATTACGGCTGGGGTCCTACATCTGTCATGCAATGGGTTCTTGAACATGTTCACGTTTACACTGGTCTTGGTTGGGGAGCTACTATTGTCGCAACAGCTATCCTTCTGCGTGCCGTCATGTTCTACCCTCAAGTCCGCGCTGTCAAGTTCAGTGCTGCTTTGAACGAGTCCAAGAAGGATCCCCGTTTCCAAGAGGCTATTGATCTCATGAAGAAGGGTTACCAAACCAAGAACAACGAGATGACTCAAAAGGGACAGTTTCTCAACAAGATGGTTCGTGAAACCCACGGCGCCTCTATGACAGGCATGTTCTGGCCTTTCCTCCAGATCCCTTTCAGTTTCGGTTTGTTCCGAATTATCAATGGCATGACACACATTCCTGTGCCTGCATTGGAAGATGCTGGTTTCCTTTGGTTTACTGATCTTACTGTCGCTGATCCCTTTTACGCCCTTCCTGCCCTTGGTACTGCTTTCTTGGTCTCTTCTATTGTGGTAAGTCCTATAGCTCCTTTTCAGCATGACCTCTCTAACGCATACAGATCAACGGCAAGTACCAACCCGCTGCTCAAAGGGCCACAACCAAGAAGCTCATGTGGGTGATGGGTGGTGTCACCTTCGTCTTCACATCCTACCTCGCTGCTGGTGTCAATCTGATGATGACCACCACCGGTGCGGCCGCTCTCGTCACCACCACTCTCCTCAACACCCCATCTATCCGTCACGCTCTTGGCCTCCCAGTTCAAAAGGTTGAGGAGCCCACCTACAAGCCTCCTCGCGCCACCAAGGCCAAGGGCATTGAGGGTCTCCGCGAACGCCTGAGCGCGAACCTCAACGACATGCAAAAGGGTGTGTCTGACCAAATCGGCAACATGACCAACCAGTACAGCGGTACCGCAGAGGATCGTGCCGAGCAGGCTCGCAAGAACCAGATCCGCAAGCTCGAGGAGATGCGCCGAAAGCTTGAGCGAGAGGAGTTTGACAAGAAGTACAAGCGATAAACGCAAAATGTATCACCAAACAAGTGTAAATATAGTGAAAAAGAACCTGCACCACTGTTCCCGTTGGATCAGGATTGTATAATTAGCATTGGAAGGTAGCGAAATGATATACCACAAGATACAACGGACTTCTTTGAATGGCGCTAGAAAAAGAAAAGGTATCGAGCATTTATCTATCAATGTAATATGACCATCTGAAAACAAAAGAAAAGTGACTGCAGTTGTATGAAGCATTAAGCGTAAACGTATTTAACGACTTGTGTCTCAATTATAAACTAGGCGGCAGTCTGCCAAGGTCCTTTTTCCCGCCTGCAGCCCTTTTGCCTTTGTAATAAAACCTCCTCCCTGTTTTGCCTCTGACGGCCATCCTCTGGTAATTGATAATGGATAATTTGTAAAAAATGCTGATGCTTTCGAAGAGAGAAAACCTGAAGCTCAGTCCCCTTGTCCTTCCACCGTCTTACGCTTCCCTTCTCTATACCCAGGTGTGCCTTTGCCTTTGCGTTCCGTCATATTTATTCAGTAATACATCTTAGAAGGGCATACGAAGCCTTAGAATACAGTTCCATCGCTCTCAATCAGGATCGGGGGCTCCTTGGTATTAGGTCTGTTGATCTCGGCAATCTCACGGCCACCCTAGTTTGCGTTAGTGTGAATCTTGGTCTTAGACAAGGAATGACTTACCCTCCAGCTACCAGCCTCTAGAAGCTGCGCCAAGGTTAACTCGTTTCCACCCAACTCTGGCTGCAGAGCTTTGTTGACTTCCTCACAGAGCATGTCGAGGAAACCGACTGTGACACCTCTCCACTCAACAATAACATCGTCGCTAGGCTCAAACATGGGTGCTACCTCAACACCCTTAGCGCCTGTCCGTTGCACCCACTCATTATAGTTCTGTAGACCTCTCTCTAGATCGTCGTTCTTGACGTTCAAGACACCCATATCGACGAAGAGACCACCGTTTCGGTACTCGGGTAGACCAGTGAGCAATTCGGTTCCGGCAAAGTGCATCTTGAGGAGCTGTTGCATGGGTTGCATAAGCGAGTAGGTGAGCCACTGTGTGAGCTTGTGGAATGGCAGGATGGACTCCCAGGCAGCGGCGTTTGAGCTGTTGGGGAAAGCGGAGACCTTGGGGGATGCGCCGGGCTGAGGCATCGCCTGGCAAGGCCAAGCGTCGCCGAGCGAAACGCCATTGATCGCTGTTCGGTTTGTGGGCCAGATAGGGGCGAGGCCGGTCATCAACACGTTCCACAAGACAGGCAGGGGAACGATGAGCATGGATGATGCCTGTGTCGAGGGGTGACCGAGAAGATGATCTTAAAAAGTTAGCATTGCAAAGATTGGCATTCGGCGCAACTTACCGATCAAGCATCCAGGGCGACCTTCGAAACCCCAGAAATCGTCCTTGGCGGCCAAAGCTTCACCAAGGCGGATCAGCATGTCAGTGCGACCTTGAATGCCTGCCATTTCGTTGCCAGGTTTTGATTGAAGGCCAGCAGCAAGCTTCTCAACGGTAAGAGTCTTGAGACCATCCTTGTCGACTTGGAACTTGTTATTGGGGTTTCCGGAGAACAGACCCTGCTTAATTAGCATTGAAATGTCTGTCGCGACAAGATTTACTCACACTCTTGAACATCTCCAAGCTGGCGACTGCGATACCCTCCGATCTTCTGTACACGCGACCGTTCTCGCTGCTCTTGTACGTCCAGGTAGTTCCAGCGCCGGCATCCAAAAGTACACTGACGAGGAAAAGGTCGATTAGACGTCGGCAGCGCTCTGTGTTGTCGACGTTGGTGGGCCAGGTGGAAAGTAGCTGGGCGATACGATCTCGACCACCAACAGCAAAGTGCTGGTATCTGCCGTGGCTAGGAATGCTGAGATAAGGAGCGTCGTAATCTCGCTGTATTTTGTTAACCACTGCTGCTTCAATCGCGCTTCCTCGCACTCCACTGCAATCTTACCTTGATAATTCCAGTAACAAATGTGACCACATCGGGAAACTTGCTCATGTCAACATCAAAATGCTTCAATTCGTTGCGCAAAGCCTTGTCAGTGACAATCTTGCTTCGCTCTCTCACAGCACCAAGACTTCGCAGATAACCGGCAGGGTCGAGCTGAGGGTCCGGAGGTCGAGGAAGGTCGATCTTTGGTAGCTTGACTGGTGACATTGGGCCGGATGTGCTAGTAGCAGAAGTTCGGTTCACGGGGTTGCGATTGGCGCCTGCAGCAGGGGATCTCAAGCTTGACGAATGTGAGTTTACGCTCACATTGGATTGAGAAGTGTTGATGGCCTGATCGGCCTTTGGCGTCTTGTCTTTGCGTGAAAACAGGCCCATTTTGGCGGGCTTTTCGGTGAATACGGTTATACAGGCGTTGTACAGATATCAAGTTTGTTGTAGAATCTGATCTGGGCTGATAGAAAGACCAGATGAGAAAGTAGAGGCTCGGGGGTGGGGGCCTCTAAGCACGGGATGGACTGGAGGGGAAGGGTCCGTGGGCGCGCGAGCAAACGGAGGAGTGTGAGAGAGGTACGAGCGTCGTGCGTCGTGAATTGGTGTCGAGGGTCGGAACGAAGCGAGAAATGATTCGGCGGCGCAAAGTGCGCTGCGCAGGTGTTGACCTCGTGTGTTTGATGCAAGGGATAGCAGCAGTTGAGATGTGACAGCTCCTGCCAGCGCCTGTGAATATGAGCCTTGAGAAGCAAATTAACAACCAACGAAACAGAAACAGTAGACGAGAGGGAAGGGGATGGGGGTAAGAAGACGGGGCGCGGCGCTTTTGAGGAACCCAAGAGCCAAACTAAGAAGTCAACTCGACTGAACTGAACTGACTGATTGACCAGGGAGGCCTAGGCGTCTCGGAACAGATGAGCAGAGCGAAGCAGTGAAGCGTATCCACAAGCATAGCGAGACCCTACCCTTACAGGTTGACGAGAGAAAAAAAAGAGGCATCAGGGGGTAGACCCTCGACTCCTCTGCGGGGGTTCGGGGCTTGAAGGCTTGGAGCTAGACCCAACAGCGGCCCAGGTAAAGGACAGCCTAGGAGTGTTGGAGGAGCCCGAGCGTCGTTCGGGGCCCCTGAGTCCGTCGGCGATCGCGCCCAGGGAACCAGGGATCCGCAGGGATGGTCCAGCACACGCTGAACTAGGACGCTTAGGCGGTTTATTTGGCGGCTTGCTGCCCGCTCGTTGGATTTGACGGTTATTGAGCTTGTCTAGCTTGCTCATGAGTCAAAAGGATTTTGGCACATGTATTGCTTGGCTCGTAATATTTTTTCGTATGGGTTGTTCGCCGACCATAATCTTGTACAAGGTTGTTTAAAATTATGCCGAGTTGTGAATAATTGTTCATTTCCCAAGGTCTAAGTTATGAATGCTTCACATTCACGGCAGATGAATTGAGTTGATATGATGCAATCGGTGCTTCTCGTAGAACAAGGCTTATTCAGGGTGACATTGCGAAAATGAAGTTGAATGATCCTTAGTGCTGCGAGGTGACAGCCTCGCTGTATGGCCAAAATCAGCGACGCAGACTATTGGCGCCGGCTCGTACTGATTGACGGCAAGTGTCGAAACGGAAATGAGATGGCTCCAGCGAGTCATGAAAGGTTCGTGACAGCCTACTAGTAAGGCTTTTGGTACATTGCACAAAGAGACGGATATGTTAGTGGGTGACGGACCAGTCAAGTGCCAGCACTAACACGACCGACCTCGCAGCTGGGAATTGATTTCCCAAAGCGAACAAGCGTATCGGTAGCACAACAGCAACGAAATATTGTTCTGTTCTATTCGAATTCTGGTGAATATTGATCACCAGCGAAGAGAGGATCGGCAGGAAGCGAGGCAATCAGTTGTAACGCGGTTTGATAGCTACCAAACAAGACATTCTGGAATGCCTATTAAGGTCGCTCGTAATACCATGGACTCCACAATCAAACGATATCAATTTTCTCGGGGGCAGGCAGACAAGGTCTCAATGATGGTCCCTCTGAGGCTAAATTACGATAAGAACGCCAATCAGTCGAGATGTCAAGCGAAAAAAGGAAAGTGGCGCTTCGGGAGAAAAAAAAAAAGAAAAAGGCAAAATGCTAGAAAAAGAAAGAAAAAAGGACTAACCAAATAGAATGAAGAAGTTGGATAGAAAAAAAAGCCGCCAAGAATAATAAGATTCAGATGTCGAATGTTGGAGGAGAGAAAAGCAAAGCTGCTACGACCATAATTGGGCAGGTGAGGTTGGAAGTGCAGTTACCAGTGGAAATATTGGTGTTGAGGAAGGAACTAGCCACCCAGCAAACCTCATCTGCCGCACCTGCCTCTATTAAAAACAACACAATGAGACATATAGCAAACACAATTACCAGGTAATATTTTCACCTTTCATCTCACAACTTGATCAATCAATTCGTAACCAAACAAGCAATCATCTAAATTGCTTCTTTCCGCAGTCGCATAATCCCCACTCATTCTCAAGGCGCATGGCACAGGGACGGAATAGCACGTGGCAATCAGAGACAAGGCGGCCCGTGAGGCTATCGAAGCTTGAATGAATGAATGAGACATGGAAATATGCATACTTTTATGGTGTCTTTATCCCATGCGATAACGAAAGAGTGCAGAACATGGCTTGATTATAACATGCATCTCGATCACGTTGCATGGTGTCGGTGCGGTAACAACTCCATGTGCAACACTGACTCGTATAATGTTCTGACTTTACGACACTTCACAATCCTATCAGCACATTTCCATTATCTCACCAGCACACAGTATGCTAATGTTGTGCACCAGATTTCCGAGTCAGCCTCATACCACCCACACAACCTTTGTTGTCGCTTTTTAGGCTGTCAAGCCCTGCATTGCCATGCAAGTCGACGGAGTACAATGATACCTCAATGTCACATTGAACCCTGGTATCCTATCTTGGTCCGGGGTTGCATCCTTGTCGGGAAGGAATATTCAGGAACAGTATTGCATATTTATTCTTCACTTGAATTTCTTCCGGCCTTTTAAGAGGAGTCACTGTGAGAAGCTTTACAGAGCACTGACTCGGGCGTCATCACGGACAACCTTATGAATGGTCCACTACAGTAGCTCTTGTCGATCCCGTCCTTACATTGTTCAAGGATCTTTGTGCAGATTCCGGTCGGTGATCTACCAAGCATGGGCCAAGCGAGTGACAACCGAAGGTCACTATTCGCTATGTCTAACACAAATAGCTTACGGTCGGCCTGCCTCTTTGGCCCTACCATGGATTGACGGAGAGAACTAGCTAACCCGACCAGGGAGCAATTTACTTGGTAATCACCCGGAACTAATCACCAAGTCAGGGGTAATCCCAAGGTTTGTCTGCCCCCTTCCTCTGGATGCTGGTAACGGCTTCTTTTCCATCAGGCTTCTGCTGACTCTCCCCCATGAAGAGTCTATCAATCATTGGTCGCCTGGTTACAATAGCGCTTTGTTAAGTGTCTGTGCGAGTGACTTTCAATGTTGTGCATCGTCAATTGGCGCCTCACCCGCACGAGCATCACCTAATGACGCTGCCTAACGACAATGAAGTTATGGTTCACCTTGACCCTCATAACTTTACACGACATCACATTACCATAAAATTGCTAATCTTCATAGGAGCCCAAGCCCAACATCGTCGATCTAATCGTCGCTACTTACGAGTCCTTATCCACTACTCAGGCCGAAGCAAAAGAACCTTCCCTGTTGTCAACGGAACAATAGACGCTTGGTACCAAAAACGGCTCCGACCCTTGAATTCATCGGCCCGGATCGTCTTCCCCCGGCGGAACCAAGCCATTTTGGGGCTTCACCGGGTCTTCACCATAGCTTTTCCGACTCTCTGATCCCTGTCGTTGTTCCTGGCTAGGCGGAACCTACATGAGGAGACTTTAGGCGATTGGTAACGGCAACGAGATTAGGGGATGTAGAATGGAAGCCCGGGAGAAGGGCTCTGGCTCTGGGTGTGGTGACCATCAAAATGCCGTCTCTGTATTCCATACCATGGGATCCAAACTACCTACACAACGATAAGAAAGGGTAATTCTTCGATAATTTTGAGTTCTTCTAGGCCAAAGCAAAAGATCTGGAGGGTCTTGGTTCTGCACTCAATCTTGCATATCCATTCCGCACCATTATGATCTTCCTCGTTAGCTCGGGCGAACGGGTGGCGAGACGGTCTTGAGCTTGGCCGATATCACCAAACTCCAAGATTGTCAATGTCGCATGTGATATTTTGCGTTGTTTTTATCCTCTTCCAATTCATTTACCAGTTTTCCCGAATACCATGTCTCCCCAATAAAACCCCCTGTCGCCGGGTTAGTTCCCCGTAGGCCCGCCTATTCATTCAATTCGTTCTTTTTAACATTACATTGTCGCTTGATTACAAGCACTCTGATCCCACATGGCAACCTTACCCTACTATTTGCAGAACCCTCGTTCAGGTTCAGCCTGGCTATCAGATTATTCGGTGTTCCATGTGGTGGCGTCGGGCTTTCTTCATTAGGTTCAACTAGGCTTCGTCCTAGATACAAATTCGACCTCGCGCCGTGCCCCCAGACTATGCACGATTTTGTGTTGCATGACTCTTGCGCTTTTCTGAGGGTCAGCTACAGGATATTATGAGTTTACTTTTTGTCTCTCTTGAATCTGATACAGAATGTTAAGGGTGTCGCGGTTGAATCAGTTATGAAAGACATAATACTACAAGCTTACGCGTGGTATCATCTTTCTCAGGGTCCATAAAGCAGCATTTCCAAGCCTCAACCCCTGCTCGTTCCCACGTTTTCCACACCTTGGGGACCTTTTTCGGTGCCGCAGTACTGCATTTAACCAATCCTTGTCGTCATCTCCATTCCATCATGCCCCGAAGGAAGTTTCGTCCGAAATAATGATGCCATGTCCGTAATTCACGCCGTTCTTCCTCCGTGAGTGACTTTCTCATTTGTTCCTCCCAAATGCAAGGTTGCTGCTCCTCCCTCGGGACGTTTCAGCCATGGCCAGAAACAGACCTTCCCTCCGATGATCCCATCGCTTCGTTGCATTGTGACCAGAGAGCCGGTAACCTAAGCTGTTCTGGTCTGCATCAATTAAACTTTTCGCTTCGGTTTCACGATACGAATTGTATTGTCAAGATTTACTACTCTAGTGTTCTAACCTGATCAACCGAGGCTGCTAATGTTTTCTAGAAGAGGGCAATAGAGTGGCTTGACTCCTGTAACGCTATAGAATTGATCTAGAATTGATTTTTGTGTCTTTTATCGTTCGATACTTGTCTATTTCCGGAGAAGAAATAACCTTGAGGCTGAAACAGACGTTTCTTGTGGCTACTATGATAGTTGCATTAACGTTTAGTCTGGACGATTTAGACGTGAGGCCCTTGCGCTGAATCTATCTCCAAAACGAGGCGGGTGTTACTGTCGTTTTTCAGAAAAGTGCTTGAGGCTCTTGGTGTTCGTGGTTTGTATCAGATATTTGAGTTTAAAGGTGAAACCGAGTACACGAGTCGCTCAGGCATAGGCACATGTTGAGTGAGGCTAGCTAATGGAGTAGTCGATTATGGAAAGGAATTAAGGTGAAACTAATCGTGTATCCAGATGACGTGTATGATCTCTGCTATGTGTCTTCATGATGACTGTGTTCTTGGATTCATACATGGCCTTTCTGTGCTGGAGATAGTTCAGCAGATTTGCGTCGTCCTGTTCTCTGTCATATCCTCGGTTATTTCTTTACAAGGAGACATAGGTCAGGCCCAATCATTAATTTCTTGGAATTTTATTTCTTTTATGGCCTTATTATCGTCTCACGGGACCTGAAAAAGTCTTGTGTGAAACTTGAACGGAGGTAGTCTTATGGAACGGGCGTTTCTAAAACACCGATAAGTGAGATCATACCGTTTTAAAGCTTTAGAATCCAGGAACATTGATATATAAAAGAAGGTGATTACATATTAACCTCTGATATCCTTCTTTGTGACTGGTGTTCGTGTAAATATTTATCAGTCTGGAGAAGTTATTTCGTCAACCGGGCTGTGATTCACGTTGAGTCTTGGGTAGACTAAATCTTGGGAATAGCTTCATCAATGGAGCTGCGACCACTATGACTCTTGGATAAAATTCTTTGGCACATCCATTACCCAGGGTTCAGCTTCAATCAGATTAATATGAATCTACCTCTGGCTGCGTTGTGCCGCGCGCCTATCAGTCCTGGGCTTGCACATGCCTTCAGCTTGCAGGCGAGGCTCTAGTTGACTGAAACTACCAATTCTCTATTTTGTTGTTGGTTTCCTTGGTGAATATGATTGCCTTTATAAGTTGGTGCGTTTTATTCTTCGGTAACTCCAGTAAACTCGTAGACAATAGGCGTTCTGATGTGAAGAGGCGGTTTCCTCTCATTCTCATTGCTTGCGTCTTGATGATTGGTTAGTTCTTTATGCATAGCAAGGCTCTCTCAGCACAGCCTGGTTAGGCTCTCAACACCTGGGAAATGTTCAGCCCCCGCCCGAATTCTTCTCTCTTCTTTCAATTCTTATCTTCTCATTTCATTCCGTTGTCGCTCGCCTGCAAGAAGGCTTTCTCACAATGGAGGTCCTCGGGGCTGTTGCGAGCTCCATCGCTCTGGTGCAAGCAGTGAAAGGAATTCTCAAAGCTGTCGACTTCTTGCGCCAAAACTCTGAGATGAAAAAGGATTGCAATAACTTGAGGAGAGAGGTGGGTTAACGTCGGATATTCGGAAGAACAAACATTGACATGATAGCAGATTCTCATGATTGAATGCTTCATCATGCAAGCACAACAGCAGACAGACCCAACAATGCCAGCACAAAGGCTTCTTGGGTCAACAGAACATCCATTGGTTTCTTTAGCTGTGGAAGAGCTTGAGGAGATACTCAATGAACTCAATGAAATTGCGGAAAAGTACTCGCATTCCCGCAAAGCCCACGATCCAAAGCGCTACACAGATAAGATGAAGTGGTTCTCCGACGCCAACAAAATTGAAGAACTTCGAGAAAGAGCAAAAGCAATAAAATCGAACCTACACATGGCCATCACTTTTCGAATATCCTCTATGGTAGATAGAGGCAATGTGCGACAAGAAGTGTAAGTTCCTGAGGTGCTACTAGGAATCCGCTAACTTTGAGGGAGGCTCTTTCATCATGTGACGCAACGATTAACATATTACACACACGAAACTCGAAATGACAACGCATCCGTAGGCTCTACAACAGTTCAGCAGCCCCGGGTTCAACAGCTGCCAGAGCACGGGAAGATCGATTCATCTGAACAGTCCAGAGGGGAGATCAGGACTCTGAACACGTCTCTGGCAAGCAACCCCAGCCATACAACTCTTAACAGAATAGAGGAATGCTTCACAAGTGTGACAACGATTCAACCTCTAAGCTCACGAACCTGCAGCCTTACTTGCCGATGCCGCTGCCACCGCAATCAACGAGAGTTTAACAGTGGCACATGGGCAAAATCACTGCTAGGATCATGGCTCGTCAGATATGAGTTCTCAGGTAGTGCTTGCAAAGGTAGATGCGGGTCAAATACCGGCGTCAAACTGGAGTACCAGCTTCCAAGATGGCTTTGGGCTGGAATTGTCTCATTCGAAGCGTGTCAAGGCCCAAAGTTGGATTTGTCACTGCGTCCCTGCAGGGTGTTGCCATTCAGTGATATTATTTTCCATATGATCCACTACGCTCCGAGATTACAAGAATACCTCAATGAGGGTCACAAATACTTTCCAGACGATAGTGATGAAAGAAATCAGAGTTTATTGGAAGTACGTTTTTCATCTTTTACACCATACTGGTATACAAAGCTAACCAGACAAAATTGCAGTATGCAATCATGTCCAACAAGTGGGAGAGCGTTGGCATTCTAATAAAACTGTGGGAGAACCTGCTAATTCATCGAGGACTGCCAAGGTTCGTTTACCTAGCAATAAGCTTGGAGAGTATCGCTGACTATCATTAGAACTACCGGCTACCAACTTATGATCTATTATGGTATCTCTGAACAGCAAGACGACGCCGTCAATGTCATAAAACAAAGTCTGTTACAGTTCATTCCTGACTGGGATGAAGTTTGCACAACCGATGTCCATCTAGCAGCCCGAGACCAGCAAGGAACAGGGGAGGGAATGTTGAAGGCGTTACGAACGCAACCGTGGGCCATAGATGAGTTGGACGAGTGTGGGAGAACCCCTATCCACTGCGCAGTACAAGCGGGGAATCTGGAGGCACTCGATCTCTTGATCATGGCCAAAGCTAATATCAACCAGCCCGAATTTAAGGGATCAACACTTCTTATGCACTCAGTAAACTGCGACCAAGACGCAATAACAAAGAGACTACTGGAAGATGAAAGGTGTCGACTACGCGTGGATTTTACGGACCGCATTGGATATACTGCGCTACATCATGCCATAAGCAACAATTCATTGGAGAGTGTCCGCATGCTACTGAAAGCAGGAGCGTCGGTCAAACCCCGCAACAAGGCATTACCCATTCTGCAACGATTATGGGGTGGCGACGAGAAATGTCAGAAAACTACTGATGAGATTATCCAAATTTTGCTGACGCACGGGGCCGATCTTGAAGAAAGAGATGATCATGGTTCGACACCAGTTCTATCGGCGACATGCTTCGGGGATATAGTTACATTGCGTAGCCTGGTGACTGCAGGCGCATCGTTGAACGCCATAGATAGAAGACATCAGAATCTTCTCCATACTGTGGCCCGTGATCCTTTTGTCGGGATCATCGACTATCTTGCTAAGCAAAATCTTGCTGGCATTGAATTGGAACAACGTACTGCCTGGTGTGGTAGCCCTTTGCACGCATTATACATGTTTTCGGATCACGAGCCTTGGAGAGCATCAGGTAACAACTCCCTGTCGAGCTCAGTAGAGACTAAAGCCTTCATCACATTCTACTTCGACTTGTTGATCCCTGAATTGAGATGCCATGTATCGACCATTGACAATCTTGTTCTAGCCGTCAAAGATAGAAAAACGTCTACAGCAACCGAGATACTCGATCAACTCATCGAAAGAAAGGTCAAGTGTTTGCAGACAAGGCTTGTGGGTTGGTACAGAGGATTGAAAGGATACGTGATCGATGGGTGTTGGGATCATTTGGTAGAGGTACTTGAAGAGGAACTTAACGAGACACACGACAAGATTGAGCGAGCAGCTATTGCAAGATGCAAAGAGATTTACGACCCAGAGATGATAGAGTTCTTCTCACTCGGAGAATCAGAATGGGAGGATGAAGATTCAGATGAGGAGCATGAATAAGGCGGTTAGGAAGGGATACCTGATTGCCGGTTGTGCAAACCAGAGCAGCTCAGAGTCCTTTTTATCGAATTTCTTTGATTTATTTAATATATATCTACATACGTTCATTGCTTCTCTGGCATGTCAAACGCTCTTGGCTGATCATCCTCGCCTTGTCCATATAGGACATCATCAGAGACATCTTCAATCCTCAAGAAAGACTTGTTACCCTTGACAAACCAGAAACCCAATGAGATGACGAGTAGAATTCCAAACACTGCAATGGCAAAGTTCATATCTGCAATAGCAGGGTTTGGTGAACCTGGGAAGAAGAAGAAGACAGTCGTGATGACAGTGTAGATGATAGAAACTGTGTTGAGGGCTGGTCCAAATCTGCCCAAACCAAACTCTCCTCCCGAAGGCAGCTTATCTCGACCAACAACCATCAAGGCAGCGATGGGAATTGCATATGAGATTGTGAGTGCGATGGTGCTAACGCTCAGGATAGCATCGAGAGTGGTGCTCGAGAAGAGGTACAAGAGTCCAACAAGATTGATGATGACTCCTTGGAGGATCAACGAACGAGCAGGGACTTCCCAGTAAGGATCAACATGGGAGAAATAACTCCCAAATGGTAAACCTCCATCACGAGCGAAACTCCAAGTAAGTCTTGAGGACGATGTCACGATCGAAATGCCCTGACCGAAGCCGTTGAAAATGAATAGAGCAATCAGTACAGCAGCTCCCTTGAGTCCCACAATGTTCTGCACGACTTCGATAAAGGGGAAACCAGACGGGGGGTCCAAAGTGGTGTCGAGGTTCTGGATGCAGAACAGAGTAGCAACCAGGAAGATGAAACCCGAGATAGCACCCATGACAACAGCCATGACCATGGTTCTAGGCCCATTTCGTCGAGGAGCTGGAATCTCCTCCACCATGTGAATAACAGAGTCGTAAGCTGTTAACCCATACGCAGCCTGCACAAGACCAAGAAACCACACAACTCCATCAGCCCAACCAGTCTGATTAATCCACGATCCAAAAACGAATTTAGCCGGTTGGTATTCGAGGTCTGATTTCGTTCCAACAAGGATAGGAAGGAGAAGACAGAAAGTAGCGAAGAGGCCGACAAAACCAACAGCGACGAAGTTGTTAAAATACGGGAGAAATTTCTCGGATCGGCAGCCGACGTAGTTGACAAATGTAAACAGGATATTGATTCCAGTGTATACGAGGAACAAGACCCAACCGTTGTTGATGCCTGTCCATTCGGGGTCGAACATGAGTTTCATCGACAAGACAAATTCAGCCATAAACGCAATCTGCGAAGCAGAAAGACACCACCAGCCGAAAGTGCTGATGAAAGCCGTCATATAACTCATGAATCTCCCTGTCGCAGTTCTCCAGAGTTTCGCAGTCCAGTATGCCTGTCCCAGTGCAGTCGGCATAGCAGAACACATCTCACCAAGCGACATGGCGATGGCAAGGTTACAGAGACAAACCAGGACGAGACCCCATAAACAAGTAACGGGTCCACCGTTCTGGATACCTGTTGCAAGACTCTGAGCGCAGACAGCCCATGTACCCAAGATACAAAAGGCGAGGGAGAGCATGCTCAGCATGCTGAATTTTCGGGTGAGAGCCTGTTCATGGCCAAGAGCTGCGAGGTCGAGAGCATCACGCTCGGCCTGGTTCATTTGTGTTGCTTTCTCCATGGTACGCCAGAGCTTGAGTCGATGGTCGGTAGGGTGTAGGAGGAGGCTGTGGGCATTCTCTGGCAGAGTCTCAAGACAAGTAACAAGTTTCTGAGGTGGTATAATCCGATTTGATTCGGGTTGAGTATGGTGATATGTGCCTGTTGAGTAGGGATGTCAAGCACTTTATATCCCCCATGTCTACGTACTCATCTTTATCTATTACCCCAGATATTCACCGTTACATGGGGTCAATTCCCTTGAACATCTCCGTGCACTAGTTAGCCGCAATGCTTGAGTGTGCAAAGTATTCGCCGTATTCAGTATAGCGTGGCGATTAGACGTTTCGATGTGCAGGACAGAAGTATCATTTCGGGGTAAAGGTCTAGACTAGTGGAGATGGTTGTTATCTGTATACATGCAGAATTACGAGTGTCTGATAAGGATGGGATGGCATATCTGAACCCACATCTGGCAGGGAATAACTCTTGTGACTGTGTCTCTGATGGGGTTTAGGCAAAATGTTAGGTAAAGGGTTTGATGAATCGGAGTAAAGATATACATGCATAGAACCTGTTCCAACTTATCGTGTTACCGGTATGGTGGAATAGCAGGGTCTAAAGATACTAGCGGCCTGCAGTTGGGACCAATTGTGACTCCAACCCAAGAACTCCAATTCAACCGAGGCTCTAATGAAGACTGGAAATTGCTTTTGGTACAATAGCACGCGACAGAAGACGTTGATTAGAGTCGAGAACCATCGTGGTCAAGTTGCAATTTGCGTACCCCATGGGGAAGATCTGTTGTAGATCAAACGAAAGCAATTCATCACGTAACGAATTCCAGTTTCTCTTCGCAATGACCCTTAGGGAGGGTCGTTAAAATTGGAGACTTGGAGTTTGATCTGACTTGCAGGGATATGGGTGTCGCATCCACACGAACCTCAAAAATGGTGCTTGGACGAATTGGGAAAGTTGGGGCGACAATAGATAAGAAGACCGGATGACAACGGGTTTACAGTTGTAGGTTTCTTCAGCTGCCTTCGCACAGGCAAAGGAGAATCAAGTATTGACGTGTAAACGGAACGACGGCATGCGTGATGAAATAATTGATCTATTTTATTGAGCTTGAGCTGAATATGCTTTTTGCATCCTTAACTTAGTCAAGTTGTCTGCTAACTCCTGGAAGCCCTCCGTTCAGAGTCAGAGCGATCCCCCTTCTGTTTTCTTTTGACAATCTTTTTCTCGTGCAATCTGCTCGAGTTAGTTAATGGCAGTAACAACACGGGGAGACAGGAACTTACTAAACTTGATACACGTCCCCTTTCCTCCACTTCCACCGCGTCCCCTCGACGCGGCGTTCCTCACTTAGCAATGATATTACGATCCCTTGACTTTCAGCTTAAGCAATGAGGTCGGCAACGTTCATAGGCATCTCGTCGATCTGGGTAGAGTAGTACACTGGCAAGGTTAGTTTCATTCACGCAGACACCAATCGGGTCAAGAAACTTACACTCAATATCTCTCAGGATGCGTACATCTTCGGTAGTAACAAAGTTGATAGCAACACCCTTACGACCAAATCGACCGCTACGACCAATACGGTGGATGTAGTTCTCTCGGTTGCTTGGCAGATCGTAGTTAATAACCAAACTGACCTGCTGCACATCGATACCACGAGCCCACACATCAGTCGAAATGAGCACTCGACTGTTACCTTGACGGAAGTCCTGCATAATGCTGTCTCGCTCCTTTTGAGGCATGTCACCGTGCATGCTGCTGACAGTAAAGTTGGCCTCGCGCATCTTGTCCGTGAGCCAGTCGACCTTGCGACGGGTGTTGCAGAAGATGACGGCTTGTGTAATGGTGAGGGTATCGTAGAGATCGCATAGAGTGTCGAACTTCCAGTCCTCCTTCTCGACGGCGATAAAGTACTGCTTGAGACCTTCGAGGGTCAATTCGTCACGCTTGACGAGAATGCGAACAGGGTCGGTCATGAACTTGGTGGTCATGTCGAGGACATCGTAAGGCAGAGTGGCACTTACGACCACGACCTGGGTGGCAGGGGGGAGGTATCGGTAAACATCGTAGATCTGCTCTCGGAATCCCTTGTTGAGAAGCTCATCAGCTTCATCGAGAACCAACATCTTGATGTGTCTGGTGCGCAAGTGTCGTCGTCGGATCATGTCTGCGACACGGCCTGGGGTACCGGAAACAATGTGCTGGCCGTAGTCAAGCTTGCGGATATCCTCGCCAACGTTTGTACCTCCGATACAAGCGTGGCATTGCACGTTCATGTAGTCACCCAGCGCCATGACGACGGACTGAATCTGAGTTGCCAATTCTCGTGTTGGTGACAGGACAAGAGCTTGTGTCTCGCGCACTGCGGTATCAATGACCTGCAGCATACTGATGGAAAAGGTAGCAGTCTTTCCAGTACCGGACTGAGCCTGGGCGATGGTGTCGCGACCCTTGCAGACCTGAACGATGGCTCGGGACTGAACAGCGGAAGGAGACTCGTATCCGTAAGCGTAGATGCCACGAAGGAGGTTCTCTAAATATTGTTAGCTCGATCATCAAACATCATAAGCTTGCGACGTACCCTTCAGTGACATAGACTCGAAAGTAGGATGGACAGTGACCTCCTTGGAGGTGGAAAACTCCATCCTCTCATCGGCCTTGCGATCAATTCCTCCTGCGCCTTCAGCCATGATTTCGTTTCTGTTGGGGATTATTGGTAGAAATGAAGAACAACACCTCGCAATGAAGTTGGGTCAAAGTTTTGGATTGTAACTTTTACTTGGAGGAAAGACGTAACGCGCAGCGCCGGGTATACTTCGGGGTGATAGAGCTGAGGATCTAAAAAATAAGAAAGCACGTTCTGCGTGGACGGCAGGCATAAGCTGACTAACTTATTTCGTTCTGTCCTACCGCAGTTAAGTTTTCTACACTGGAGCGCGACTGAACGCCACTGAATTCGCGACGAAGCTCCGCAATTTTTAAAGCATCAAGCTCACCTTGACATTCACTCATTCATCGATTGAGGATCATTATATCACATTAATTGATCTGTCCAGAGTTTTTTGCCTACTACAAGTGTCGTCAAAATGCTCGTTCTCGAAGAGCAGCGCTACATCCACGAGGATCTAGAGCGCCTTGAGCAAGGTATTGCTGATCGCATTCGCGACGAGCCCAGACATGTGAGTAGCTTCGTTTATCTGACATTTCTTCCGCTAACTGACTGTTCAGATCCGTGATCGCCTTAACAGAGATCATGAGATTTCTCAATTACTAGACCAGATCCAAGTCCAGTCAAGCAACCTCCTCGACATCTACAAAGACGAAAACGGAGTCCGGGCACAAGAGATTCAGCAGATTGGTACAGGCGACCCATTCGCAGAATTCTACAAGCAGCTCAAAGATGTTCGCGAGCATCACGAAAGATACCCCCACGAGCAAGCCGAAAACTCGGAGCAACGATACAAGGTCAAGAGATCTGATGGAGAGCCTATGCCTTCCATTGTAGACTCCCTGTTCTCTGGAGAGGAAGCCTATGGACGGTTCTTCGATCTCACCACCTCTCACGAAGCGTACCTAAACCTTCCCAACGTCAGGCGACTCACATATCTTCAATACCTCGAGACTTTCGACAACTTCTCTCCAGCGCATGGCGGTGTCACGCGACCAAACAAGTTGACGGATCAGTACTTCAAGTATGTTGGTGAACTAGCAGACTACCTCGAGAGTTTCATGCGACGAACCCGACCGCTGGAAAATGTGGATAAGGTTCTTGCTTCTTTCGACGAAGAGTTCGAGACAGCATGGGAAAAGGACGAGATTCAGGGTTGGGAGAAGGAGGCCTCAACGAATGGTGCCGCCAAGGAGACCAGCACAGCAGACGCTGTATGGTGTGATGACTGTCAGAAGGAATTCAAGAACGAAAACGTCTACAAGAACCATCTTACGGGACGGAAACACATCAAGGCGGCTGAACAGAGGAAACAGCGTCAAGAGCAAGACTCGGCCCCTGCTACAAACGGTACATCAGCGACACGACTAAAAGAGCGCGCAGTCGCAGAGCGAGAGTACAGAGTGAAGCGACTAGCCAGCGCCATGAGCACCGAGCGAAGCGATACCAGAGTCAACGTGGAGCGCAAGCAGGGTATGACGGAGCGAGAGCGCGCGCAAGAGCTGGAGAACTTCTTCAATTCCGAAGATGCGCCTCAGGAGACACAAGAAGAGGGTGAAGGAGAGGACGAGGACGGCGAGGAGCGCATCTACAACCCACTCAAGCTACCTCTCGCCTGGGATGGCAAGCCTATTCCCTTCTGGCTCTATCGCCTTCACGGATTGGGTGTTGAGTTCCCCTGTGAGATCTGCGGTAACTTTGTATACATGGGCCGACGTGCGTTCGATAAGCACTTTAATGAAGCGCGACACATTTACGGCCTCAAGTGTCTCGGTATCACCAACACAACGCTGTTCAGGGATATCACAGGTATCGCGGAAGCGTTGCAGCTTTGGGAGAAGATTCAGAAGGAGAAGAAGAGGACTACAGTCGACGAGGGAAGTGTGGTACAGATGGAGGATGGAGAGGGCAATGTCATGCCTGAGAAGGTCTACTACGATTTGCAGAAGCAGGGTTTGCTGTAGGTGGATATGTATTATATGGCGAAGGGTGGTTTGGCAGAAACATCGATGTCGCAAGAATATACAGGCGTAATATTATCATGATAGATTTGGACTCTTGAATAAACTGACTTGGTGTGCAATTGGTGAAGTTGTAAAGGGGCTTCTAGGCATCATGACTTGATTAGTCATGACATCCCATCGCCCCTCCAACTCACGCTCACACCAAGTAAACACTTTCAAGAATTTTACCATTCATCGCAGCCATGACTCAACTTCAAAGACCCATTCCAGCTCTATACGCGGTGTACGTCCTCCGTTCATCAGTTCGTCATGCATCCTTCTACATAGGCTCTACGCCTCATCCACCCAGGCGTCTGAACCAACACAATGGTATAGCTCGTGGAGGCGCAGTGCGAACAGCAAAAGATACTCTACGACCATGGGAGGCTATCATGGTGATAACTGGATTCACAAGTTCGCTTGCTGCTCTCAAGTTCGAGTGAGTGTGGACTTTTTGTGCAAATGTTGATGTTGATGTTGATATGATACTAATTGTCGTAGATGGGCTTTGACAAATCCTCACTTAACACTGAGTATTTCACCAGAGGATCGGATTACCAAACGAGTACCTAGGAAAAGGGGAACGAAAAAACCGAAGAAGCCTATCCATAGTCTCATATCCATTGTGTCTAATCTTCATCTACTCACCGGAGTGCCGAGTTTTGCACGGTGGCCACTTACCCTACACTTCTTTGCAGAAGACGCCAAGAAAAAGTGGGATAACTGGCTCAAGACCAAAGACGCTACACCACGAGAGGGTATCAAGATTACGACAGATTACAAACCAGAAGGCGATACAGGGGAACCATGGGGAATTCACGCGCTGCCTCTTGACTATGCGCCTCTGAAACCCTATGTGGAGAAGGCGCATAATGTCGTGTCTTTTGAACGTGAAGGCGATTGCGTGCACTGTCACGAATCGCTCCAACCAAGCGGCCTTCACCCTATATGTCCTCACGATGGATGTGAAGCCATGGGCCATCTGGATTGCTGGGGGAAATACGCGCTTAAAGGTGAAGATAAGAGTGTTGTGGTACCGTTATCTTGCACGTGTCCGAGTTGTGGCGGCAAGATAAATTGGATTGATATGATGAAGGAGTTGACTCTTCGTATACGAGGGCCGAAGGAGGTAACGAAGCTGCTCAAGAAGCCGCGTCGCACAAAGAAGGCTATAGCGGCTGAGGCTGCGGCTGAGGAGGACATCTGAGGGTGTGAAGTTGGTATTGCTCTGGCGTTAATAGGAAGATACCCGTTCTTATTAATTATTTTCTGTTGTTCTCGAGTATTGCGCTTGTCTGTCAAACAACGGTCATCGAGCTAGTAATTCCGTATTCCAATTACCGTTGTTTTGGCCGTCTAAAGTGTCTGTCCATCGACACCTTGCTTTCAATGTCAGATAAAAGTTTGATACAGCAGTTTTGACATCGCAATTGCCGTACTGTAAGTTCCAGCCGTAAGATAAGATTAATGCCGTCAAATTTGACTCCTGCAAATGAAGCCAAAACCAACCTCATGACAGTTCATTCCAGCCCGTCATTTGCTTGCCTTGAACCCGGGTTCCCCACGCGAGTCGACCAGGAAGACCCCGGCGTTCGTGCTGAACGTCATCTCGTCATGATTGGCTCGGTAGCGGCCAATTATTGACCAACCCCTGTTCGCTGAGAGTTGGATATCAGATTGGATTTTTTTCTGGGCCCGCTTTCTTTTTCTTTTGCAGCCCAGCTGTGGCCCCGTCAGACTTTTAGGGGCCATGCCATTGAACAGCCACACAGTAGTAGACTGGACAAGGAATATGATGATGCCGCATGACTGGCCTCCAATGTCACCGTTCTTCTGCCGCATTCGGATACAGTATCCTCCATCTCAATGACGACGTGGCCGTAAGATAATCGACAACCAATTGCTTGTTATTGTCAGACTACAACTCTCAGTCGCGTGTCGGCATTTATTGCTGTATGTCCTGGGTTGCGATCATGGTACAATCGCGATACCATAGCGACGTGCCTCACAAGGCTGTACTGTAGGCATTCTCCCTGAAGGTTCGCTTCACACAACGTATAGGTGGGGGTGAGAACGAGGCTCTGAGCCGGGATATTGTCGCTGTCATTGTCGCTTTCTAGATTCTCTCCAAAAGAATGCTATCTCTTTCCGATATCTTATATTCCTATCTTTTGTGCTCGACATCTTTTGTGGACGTTGACGATGTGGTCCTCGGTAATGGGGGCACCGGCCGGATGTCGTCTCTAGTGGGTCCGCCACATGAGTTTTCGGGTCCCTGTATCAGGACGGTGTTTTTCAGCGCTGTAACAAGCAACAAATATTGACTGGCCTTCTAAAACATGGCGCGTGTTGAGAGTATTGAAAGGGAACCATAGAAGCTGCCCAAGAAGGAATATTTTACTGTTGTTATCCATCAATGCTCATACAATCCTTGTACTTGTTGGTCCGAACTCACCGGTCCTTCCTCCGTACTGTGAACAACTGTGAGGGCGGCGGATACATTGTACCTGGCGCCATGCGTGTGCTAAATGGAGGTACCCCCCGTCTATATTGGATCGCGCGCACTTACCAGGAACCTTAGCTCCTGCCGCACCCTTCCCTTCCCTTTCTTTTTGCTTCACACCCCCGTCCTTGTTCCTTCTCTTTCTCTTTGTGTGCAAAGGTACCTGCCGAAGCTAAGCAAATACTGTAGGCTGATGGACGCTGATTGAACTGGTCGCTCGCGCCTCCAAGATCTAAGTTACCTTTAGGATTCCCTCGACCCATTTCCACCTTCCCATCTTCGTTCCCACTCACACCCACTCTTCACCCTCCGCTCCTTCCTCACTTTTGGCTCTTTCATACACCATCGACAATCACGCTTAGAACTAGATTGCTCGTTCTTTCAACCATCGCGGCAAAGAACATAAACTGCGATCACTTCAGGCTTGACACGGTACATTGACCGTGTTATATGTGTCTTTGATAATTTTATATTGACCTGGTTCTCGTGAGTATCTTAATCCCCGTGTTAGTTGGACATATCGCTCTTGCTCTCTCGTAACATGACAATCACGTATAATTCAACGTTAACCTTGTCTTGTAGGCTTGAAAGATAAACCGACACTATTGCCACCAACTGCTCCACAAATATATATACAAGCTGCTTCTCGTCGCGATTGAGACTCCTAGCCTGCGATGCCGATGTCCCATTGACGAAACGGACTGCCTGAGTATGAAGTCGACACACGCCGCGTAACCGTAACGCTCGATCGACACCTCCGATACGTTCCTCTATTAGTCGTCCACTAGTTAATTTATTTATCGTCCGCATCAACCATGGTGTCAGTACCAACTGTCGGCGCCATCGCCCCCTCGGGCACTCACAGCACAAATGGAAGTTCGCGAAGCTCACCTAGTGCCACCACGGCTGGGCCATCGTCGAAACCGAAACCAAAGGTCAACTCCAACGGATACCACCCAAACAACCCACAGACTCCTCTCAGCTCGCTCTCAAGTCCTGCTCTGGATTTGACCTCTGTTGAACGTCGTGGACAACCCACTGCAGTGAAAGAGAAGAAGAAGGAGAGTCGCCCACATGGTCTCCAAGAGGCACCCACGTATCGCCCAACCGAAGACGAATGGAGGGATCCTTTTGAGTACCTACGAAAAATCACGCCCGAAGCCAAGAACTTTGGTATTTGCAAAATTATTCCTCCCGATTCTTGGAACCCAGAGTTTGCCATCGATACCGAGGTGCGACAGTTTGGCGCATTCCCAGCGCGTTTTAAAGGCTATTTCATACGAGATAGCTTATCTTGTGACTCGTGCTAATTGTGTAGAAATTCCATTTTAGAACCCGAAAACAAGAGTTGAACTCCGTGGAAGGGAGTACGTGTTTCACCCTTTTCTGATCACACCATTTGGATATCAGCTTATATCTCACAGGTACACGTGCCAATCTCACTTATCTTGATGGTCTTTCAAAATTCCACAAGCAACATGGCACCAATCTTCATCGCTTACCGTACGTGGACAAGAAACCACTTGATCTTTATAGGTTGAAGAAGGCGGTTGAGTCAAGAGGTGGCTTTGAAAAGGTTTGCAAGCACAAAAAATGGGCAGAAATCGGTCGCGATTTGGGATACAGTGGTAAGATCATGTCATCACTATCAACATCCCTAAAGAATTCCTATCAGCGATGGCTCTGTCCCTACGAGGAATACCTCCGACTAGCGAAGCCCGGAGTTCACCAACAGCTGGAGCAGGAATATGGTGGACCGTTAACCCCAAGCCCTGGGCAGACCCCGGTCAGACGATCTAATGTCAACACGCCCATCAGTGTTCGGGGTGATTCCCCAACGCGCAATGCCTCCGACGCTTTGCAGGCTACCCTCGGGGGAGTGAAGACTGAAACAGATCGCGACACTCCCATGGCTGATGCGCCACCTTTACCCCAAGCGCCTACTTCTGGCGGATTCACTCCGGTCAACTCTGGATTTACTGCTGTGAACTCTGGCTTCACAAGTGTCAATCGCAGTGCGACTAGCGAGCCTAAAAGCTTCACTCCCGATCCTAAGCGATTCGACAGTCCCACTTCTTCAGCAAAGAATACCCCAGACAACCGGGCATCAAGCTTGAAGGCTACAGCATTGAAGCGACAGCTCAGTGGTGAAGAATCCTCCGATTCAGCCAAGAAGGACAACGACCTGGATGATTCTGAGGCAGCTAGCAGCCGCCGGAGCAAGCGACTTAAAAAAGGTTAGTTGACACAAATGTGCTTTGTTTCTCCAGCGTCAATTTCCATTGTCGCATACACAGCGTCTTGACGTTGGCGACTAGACACAGGGATTTTAACTGCGATGTCCAACCTCTTTTTTCATTGGTTCTATGACTCTGAGACTAACATCGACAGATGCCGTCCCCACTGTGGCTGGATCACACATGACGCCATTCCGTCCTTCAGTGCCAAGGATTCCGCGAGAAGAGCCACTACCACCAGGCGAGGTAAGTTGAACATAACCGTCAAAGGTGATGTAGCTGACGTTCTTAGAAATGCGAAACTTGTGGAAGAAATGATAATGTTCTTCTACTTTGCGAGTCTTGCGACCATGCCTATCATCCAGGATGTCTCGACCCACCCTTGAAGCGAAAGCCCGATTCTGAATGGAACTGCGCACGATGTCTTGTTGGAGATGGCCAATTCGGCTTCGAGGAGGGAGGTCTATACTCTCTTAAGCAATTCCAACAAAAGGCAAACGACTTCAAGCAGGGTTACTTCGAAAAGAAGATGCCTTTTGACCATGAGCTCAATTGCCATCGACCTGTTACTGAAGAAGACGTAGAGACGGAGTTTTGGCGACTGGTTGCTGACCTCGAGGAAACTGTCGAGGTCGAATACGGAGCCGATATTCATTGCACAACTCATGGCTCAGGATTCCCAACTGCAGAGAGAGATCCTAGCAACCCATACGCAACGGATCCCTGGAACCTCAACGTTCTTCCCTTCCATGGTGAGAGTTTGTTCAAACACATCAAGTCCGATATTTCTGGCATGACAGTTCCGTGGGTGTATGTGGGTATGATCTTCTCAACGTTCTGTTGGCACAACGAGGATCACTACGCCTATTCTGCCAATTACCAACACCTTGGCGCTACCAAGACATGGTACGGTATACCAGGCGAGGATGCTGACAAGTTCGAAACCGCCATGAAGGAAGCTGTCCCAGAACTATTTGAGACCCAACCAGATCTCCTCTTCCAGTTGGTCACACTTCTGACTCCCGAGCAATTGAAGAAAGCAGGTGTTCGCGTGTATGCTCTTGACCAGAGAGCTGGGCAGCTCGTCATCACCTTCCCTCAAGCTTACCATGCTGGCTTCAACCACGGCTTCAACTTCAATGAAGCCGTCAACTTTGCACCCGAAGATTGGGAACCTTATGGGCTTGCTGGTGTGGAAAGACTACAACTATTCCGAAGACAACCATGCTTCTCCCACGATGAACTACTGTGGACCGCCGCAGAAAGCACAGCAACTGGTCTTACTATCCAGACAGCGAAATGGCTAGCACCTGCACTTGAGCGTATACACAAACGAGAACAAGAGCAGCGAGCTGATTTCATCACAAAACATATCGAAGCGGCGCCACACGAATGCGAAATCAAGGGAGGTGACCGACCATGCTCTTTGAAGTTCAAGGTCGAGAATGAGGATCTTCAAGATGAGGATGAACAATGCTGCTGTTACTGCAAGGCCTTCTCGTATCTGTCACGATTCAAGTGTGTACAGTCAGGCAAGGTCCTTTGTCTACTTCATGCTGGATACCACGCATGTTGTGATATGCCCGAGCAAGAGCGGTTTCAAGGCGCCGAACATGTCCTCTTTTTTCGCAAGACGAAGGAAGACATGGAAATGATTCATCAAAAGGTGTTGGAGAAGGCGCAAACTCCCGATCTATGGGAACAAAAATATGAGAAGCTGCTCGAGGAGGAGACAAAGCCATCGCTGAAATCACTGCGTACACTTGTTCATGAAGGCGAGCGCATCCCCCACGACCTTCCTTCGCTGCCAGTTCTGCAAGAGTTTGTCAACCGATGCAACGACTGGGTGGAAGAAGCAACAAACTTTATTGTTCGAAAGCAGCAGAATCGACGCAAGAACGAAAAGGCTTGGCAGTCGGGTATGCGAAAGTCCATTGGTAATGCGGAGCATGACCAAAAAGAGAAAGAGTCCAGGAACGTCAGTAACATTTCTCGGCTACTGCAAGAAGCTGAACGGATTGGCTTTGACTGCCCCGAAATATCTCAGCTTCAAGAACGCTCTGAGGCTATCAAAAAGTTCCAGACCACCGCAGGTATGACTCTGAAGAATACCACTGGTATTGCAACAACCATAATCGAGGAGCTTCTTGAAGAAGGGCGCAGCTTTAATGTGGACATGCCTGAGGTCGATCAGCTGTCCAAAGTTTTGGAGCAATCGCGCTGGAACGAACGAGCGCGTACCAACCGAGGGGTTTACATGACCCTTAAGGAGGTTCAGGATCTCATCGAAGAGGGTAATCGACTTGAGATTCCTCCTTATAACGACCATTTGACTTACTACCGGGATCAAATGCTTGCCGGTCAGCAATGGGAGAAAAAGGCCAAGGAACTCATTGTGGCAGAATTTGTCCACTATCCACAGCTCGAATCTCTCTCAGCGCAAGTACAACTCAACGCACTCCCCGTTTCACAAGAGACCTTGAGCGCTGTTGACCAAATCCTCCACAAACAGCGCGAGGCGCACCGTCAGATCATTGACCTGACCACACGATGTCGCGATCCCGACTTCCGTAAAAGACCCAAATATTCTGAAGTCGTGGAGATTCAGAAGAAGTTGGAGGAGCTTAACTCAAAGCCTAACGGTACCCTTGATCTCGAAAATGAACGCAAGCGTCACGAAGACTGGATGCGTAAAGGAAAGAAGCTTTTTGGAAAGTCCAACGCACCATTACACATTCTCAAGAGTCATCTGGAGTATGTTTTGGAACGCAATATGGACTGTTTCGACATCGAACACGATACGCCTAGAATGCCTGGGGAGCCCGTTTCTAGAGAAGTCAGCCCTGAACCAGGATCGAGCAAGTGGGATGACAGCCGATCCAGACAAGTTTTCTGCATTTGCAGGAAAATCGAGGCCGGAATGATGATTGAATGCGAGAGATGCCATGAATGGTAAGTTACTCTGACACATGTATGACATACAATTCTAACATTATTAGGTATCACTACAAGTGTCTCAAGATTGCACGTGGCAAGGTCAAAGAAGATGAGAACTACACATGCCCAATCTGTGACTGGCGTATGAAGATACCCCGAGATGCATCGCGACCTAAATTGGAGGACCTCTTGGCTCTCACAGATGAGATGACAACGTTGCCTTTCCAACCAGAGGAAGAAGAGGTGTTGACGAAGATCATTGAGAACGCAGAAAACTTCCGACGCCATATCGCTCCTTATTGCAACCCGATCTTATCCACGGAGGCTGAAGCAGAAACTCAGCGATTCTACTTGCGCAAGATTGAAGGCGCCGAGGTGCTATTGACATATGAGACGAATTTCTTCCGCCAAGAACTTCACAAATGGTGTCCTGTGGCCCCCGATCCCCCACCAATTCAGGAATCGTCCAGAAGTACAAGAAAGCCTCGGCCAACAAAGCTGCAGAAGATGCTTGTGGAGTATGGCGTTGATAATCCCGACGACCTCCCAGAGCAGGTCAAAGGAAAGGCCAACAGCTTACGCCGAAAAGCAGCCAACGCAGAAGCTGCAGCGGCAGCGGCAAATTCTTCAAGCGCTTTTCCACCCCCGCCCACGGCAGCTGGAGGTTTTGGAGGAACGCCATATTACTCACGATCTGGCGAGCTTGGAAGTCCCACTAGCTCCGGACACGCTGAGCGTCGAGAGTCTCATTCCTCAAATCGCACCAGGGATAACTCTATCAACCTCGACAACGGCCTGCATCTTGGACCGCTAGGAGTTGGCGGACCGCAGCTAGTTGCTGACGTCTCCTCAATGTCTCTAGAGGAAAGGCTTCTTCAAGGCCAAGAGGATGGTATCAGCTTCCAGACCGATGCTGAAAAGAACAAGGCATTGGAAATCCTGTCGAGAACCGAGTTGGGCCGAAAGCAAGCCGAGAGACTGTGGGGTCCCAATGTCTGGAGTCGTGGTTCCATAAGTGACACTGACAGACGCTTGTCTAATCCAATCGATGAGGATATGATGAGGCAGGATGAAGGCAACGTGGACCAGATGTTCAAGGAGATGACAAACCAAGATGAAGAAGACGACAAAAGAAACGACAACGGAGACGTTAAAATGACTACAGCATCATTGGAGAAGGAGAGAAATGGCATGGATGCTTTGCTCGATGGGGAGTGAGGTTTTTGATCTTGAGATTGGTGCAGGGCGTTCTCATTCGGTTAAAAATACCAGACGGAACGGAGTCATGGATGGCATAATGCAATTAGGTGTTAAGAACCATAATTCCTTTCTATAGTATATGTATAAGATGCATTGCATAAAACGGGCGCTGAGGTGGAGTGTAAGCTAGGGATTCAAGTCAGTTTTCGTTCACTTGACTTTGTACACATGATCGATCACTTCGCTTTGATGCGAATAATGAAAATTACTTGGTTCGAACATTCTAACAATTTTCTCCAGGGCGTTGAGCCCGGACGTATCTAATGGGACAATGGCTAATGAACGCTTCTACCCGCCTGTTTTCCAATATTTGATGACAACTTAGACCTGAATATGTTGAAGACACAGTCTCTTTTCTTCTGTCCCAAACCGTCCTGTGAAGGAGAAAACACCCCAAACCTGACCGTAACGCCGAAAATGCAAATAATCAAAGGTGATGGTACCCTGGGTAAATGGCATCCAAGTACCCTCCTATACATGGTGAATGTTGCTTCGTAGGCCTATAGTTATTTCCATCATGAGCATGTTGAAGAATTGCTTCGTCTATTTCGTGTCTCATCTCTTGTTGATGCCGATGAGGTTGAGGAACTCGTTTCGCGTCTTGGACTTGCGCTCGAAGCAGCCGAGAACGCAGCTGGTGATGGTGCTGGTGGTGGTCTTTTCGACACCGCGCATCACCATGCACAGATGGCTCGACTCCATGACTACAGCGACACCTTGGGGCTTGAGGATTTCCATAATGGCGTGAGCGACTTCCTTGGTCAGGCGTTCTTGGATTTGCAGGCGGCGGGCGAACATCTCGGCGATTCGGGGAAGTTTGGAAAGGCCGATGACGGTCTCGTTGGGGATGTAACCGATGTGCATCTGCGGGGGTAAGAGTCAGTCGCGAAGGATTGCGGAGTCGGAGGGATTTAGCTTACCTTGCCTGTGAATGGTACAAGGTGGTGTTCGCAGAGAGACTTATCTTGTCAGCTAGGCTTGTCAATTGATAGAAAATAAGACTTACGAAAACTTCAATGTCCTTGACAATGACCATCTCGCTGTGTCCTTCTCGGAACAATGCATTGTTCACAATGTCTTCAGCATTAACCTGGTATCCCTTGGTCAGGAAGAGAAGTGCCTTTGCGTAGCGCGAAGGTGTATCGAGAAGACCCTCGCGATCGGGATCTTCTCCGACACATTCGAGCAGAGTGCGCACAGCGCCTCGCATGCGATCCAGTCGCTCAACCTGCTGCTCCTCGGTCTCTTCTCGACGCTCTCGGGTTCCACGGCCTAGATAGCACAAGTCAGCAAAGCTCTGCGCAAATTAACAGCAACACATACTAGGTCTGCTAAGGCCGTCAAAGTCAATCACAGGACTAGGTGATCTGCTAGCCTTGACAACAGCGCCGCCCTCCTCAGGAACAGCTGAGGCGCGACGCTTCTTGGGAACGGGTTCATCGCGGGGGTCTCGGGAAGCTTTAGCCAAGCTGTTGCGACGCTGGGAGAAGGCATTGGGCTTTGCGCCGTTGACAGCAACTACTTCTCCATTCTTTCTCTTGCGCTCCTTGCGCTCGCGGCGCTTTCTGCGACGAGCTGAGTCGTCGCTGCTGGAGGACGAGCCAGAAATGCTTGCTACGTCTTGAGATCGCTTGTGCGAGGGGATGACGCCGTCTTCGGAGGGGGCCATGGTGGCGAGCCTTTTTTTTTTTTCTGTAGGAGATTAAGGTGGGATGTTTTTGTCTCAAGAGGGGTGAGATTGAGAATGATGGAAGAAGGGAAAGAGGAAAGATGAGGAGAAAAGAAGAATTCTCCAACTGTAAAGTATAAATAAGAATCGACGGCAAGAAAACGGGCGATAATAACTAGACGAGAAGCAGTAGAGAACAAGCAGCTTCGCTTCTAGATAAAGTAGTAGCACAACAGTCGAGTCGAGTCAGGGTCCAAAACATTCAATCCAATGGCCGGATCGGAGAACCGAAAAATTAGAGGGGCCACGGGATTAGGAAAGGCTACTGACGGAAGGGTTTGCGGGGGTGCTCAGTGCAGTGCAGTGTAGTGTGTTCCAGCAGTCGGGTCGCTAATAGTACAGTACAGTACCTGTCCAGTGAAGGAAGTGCTTTATCTTATCAGTGATTTGACGTCAATTGCATGCTATTGCGCTACGCTCATTGAACAAACGGTCGTGGAGCCGTGGGTCCGATCATGTGTGACAGCACGTGACCAAGCGAGGAGGAGAATCGTCACGGTCTCCGTTCGGTATCGAGAAACGCGTTGTAGCACGGATCATCACTCCGAACGCCGTGAGAACGAAATACGCTTTGAAGGACGAACAAATAAGCAATCGAACTGCGATACCGGGAATATCGGAATACGTATCCTTATTCTGCCGAAGCGTCTTCTTGATACAAACTCGTTTGGAGTTTCCTCGTTGTTTGCGACCCCTGTCGTGTTCCCTTCGATTCAATCATCACGAAAACTCCATCACTTCATACACAACCTTTTCATTTTCGCATCTCGGTCGATACATACATCTTCAGCTTACCTCCGTAATCATGGCTTCTCCGCCTTACGCTACTTCTCCATCGGGAATGTCACCTCCCTACCCATCACCAGCTCAAATCCCCAACAAGAAGCGCTCTTCAACTCTCGAAGGCAACGCGCCTCCTCACAAACGTCGCAAACCCTCCAATCTCTCGCAAGCTTCCGTCGCAGCCGCGGCCGCCAACCATCCTCTCCGCCAAACCTCTTTCCCTCCCGAAGCTCGATCTCCCTACCCGCGCTCACCCTCTGTCGATGCTCAATCTCATGTGAGCGGTAGCGCAGTCAGCACCACGGCCAGCGGTGCGCCTAAAAAGAAGCGTGGTCGCAAGGCCAAGAATTCAAAGCAGGATGATGCGAGTGAGGCGACGCCCAGTCTTGTAGGAGGACGAGCTCCTACTGCTGTGAGCGGACAGGGTGGTGAGAAGGAAGATGACGATGAGGATGACGAAAAGGCTGAGATGGCATTGGAGGATGTCGTTGCGCGAACACAGGAGCAGAAACAGGAAGAGATTCGTCTACGGGCTATGCTTGTCGAGGCCTTTGACTCACAGCAGTATAACCGATATGAGCTCTGGCGCGCGGCAAAGTTGGCCGATAGTGTCGTCAAACGAGTAAGCAAGACCCCCGTTTACATTTTCTACCAGTTACTAACAGTTATAGGTCGTCAACGCAACAGTATCCCAATCCGTTCCTCAAAACGTCAGCACAGCTGTCAAAGCTGTAGCAAAGCTCTTCGCAGGCGAAATCATCGAAGCCGCACGCAACGTGCAAGGCGAGTGGATCAATGCTGGAGAGAAACAAACCGACTTGCCTACACCACCACCATCTACAAACGACGACCCAGCTGCAGCTGAAGAGGAAGTCGATCTCAAGCGCGGCCCCTTGCGTCCCGATCATCTACGCGAAGCTTGGCGACGCTATAGAGTTTCTGGAGAGAGTCGAGGTGTGGGTGTGCAGCAGCTTTGGCATGCGCAGCAGCATGATGGAGTCGATCGATTCTCAACACGTACAGGAAAGCGACTTTTCAAGTAAGCTGCAATAGTTGAGTTTACGATGGTCTTCCATAGGGAGACAGTGACATGCAGTTTATCTGGGGACGATGAAACGTTTTTACAAGGGAGACAGAAAGCCCATTCGCACAAATACGGCACAAGTGCATACAGGAACGGTATGAGAGGCTATCGATAGATCAAACGCCAAGATACGGCTAAAAGACGGTCGTGATAAGCTGGCAAGCAAGGGACAAGGATTCTTTTAAGCGCAATAATGATACCCCAAATCCGAAATAGGACATAGATTTACAATAATACAGACAAAACGGCATAACTCCATTTACGGCAATTCAATCATCGAGTGAAGATAAGTAAAGTAGTGTGCTACTTTGTAAATGTCAGCGAGTCACAAGACACAAAACATTGTCAAACTCTATTGACAAGCAGTGGTGTGGTGACTGATGCACAGGAGACTCCACGTGGTAGGCTCGGGGAGTTGGTGACAAACCCCGTACAAAAAGAGTAAAGCTCACCATACAGGGCGTACTATAGTAATCTCCCCCAACCCCAAATACGGAGTCACGAATGATATTCAAGCAAAGCCAGTTTTTTTTATGTCTACCCGCTCTATTGCCGGGGTTTCCCAAGGACTACCGAAGTTTGGTGTGGGAACAAAAGAACCTGCCTAACATGCCGACCAAGATAATCAAAAGAATGGATGGATGGTCACTGTCTGATTCATTAGTGCCTTGTCAACGACATTGTCATGACTTTTAGGGGTGTCAACGTCACGATGGAGACCTGGGTATGGCTTCATCGAAGGATATCGTGCTGATCGCCGTTTTGGATCATTCTTGGCTGGGCTTGCCAAGAGGATACCGCCCGGGGCATATGGGAAAGTCGGCACGCACACAGCCACTTTGGTCTCTATGTTGAATTGGCAAGATAATCTTGTCAATTGGAGCCAAGTCTTGGCTGTTGAGGTCTCGACTCTTGACCGTGACATTCCCCGATAGTGGGTTAGTTCCCGTGGGACTGTTTGGTTCGTGTACAAAAGTCCCAAAAACAGGAGCTTTATATAGTAGGAACAGAAAGCTCTTCTCCCTTGTCTGAGCTGACATGGACTGCTCTGCCGATTGGCCAAGACCTCAATGTCATTATGTTATCAGCCCAGGAACCTCAGCTGCTCAGCAGACTTTCTTTGACGAAGAGAAATGCATCAGTGACAACTTTGAGCAAGGAGTTGAGTTAGAGGTAAAGTCTTGGCAAAACCGTCGCGGTCTAGACTCCCCAATGGACATTTCTGACCAATCAGGGAAACTCCTGCTAAGTCTCCAAGCTTGTGCCTGACCATGCACAACAACCCTTCATCATCCTAAATTGTTCAAATCGCACCTTGACCGGCTATAAGAAGCCGAGAGGCTGGCTTGGCGAGTCGGCTGGCCCGAGAGTTCGTGGCGCAGCATCTGCGAGCCCAGCAATGCATAGGCAGCGTTGCAAAAAATTACGGGGCGCCTTGGCTTCTGGGCATCCAGCAATCAGAGACCATCTGCCCTGTAAGATTCCGCGTTAGGTCTTTTTCAGGGCAGTCGAGGGGATAGGTTAGGGCGGAAAACTCGACCACAGGTATCCACTATCTGCTGGGCTGTCACTGTGTTGTACCGTCAGCAACGTTTCATGACGGTTAATTAACAGGTCCAGTCGTCGTAATGATCGGCCAAGGATTCTCGTAAGATCGAAATCCCGAATGGTAGTGTAGTGCGAGTTGAAGCTCTGGTACCATAGCTTCTAACACCCCTTGCCTTGTCTCATTGGCTCAGATGCCGATAAACTCAAGTTTTGAGTAAGCACCAACTCGTGATAGGGTTGCTCATCATGGTTGACTCTATGTTTAAATGTCATTGGCGCTAGCGTTCTCTTGACATCGGCTGGATCTGCACCGTAAAAGACATGGGTCCTTGCCAAGAGGTCGGAGCTCGGCCGTCAACGCGCGTCCTGCTTGGCAAATCAATCAAATGGTGACCTTCATCAAGAAGAGCTCAAGTCTCATATGGGCTAGCTTTCGCCATCATTGACGTAGCGTAGACTTGACTTTTTGGATCGGCATCCAGATGAACTGTACTTGCCAACATGACTGGAGGAAAGGTGAGTAAATGATCCTCACCTTGTAATCGTTTCTCGACGGTTCGTCCTGCAACGCAATAAGTTACTCTGTCTGACACATTCCCCTGCAGAAGGAGGGTTCAAGCAATCCATCAGCTGTTCGAATTCGTGACAACCAACGACGGTCCCGTGCCCGGCACAAGGAGTATGTCGAGGGTCTGCAAAAAAAGCTTCAAGATTATGAGCGTCGTGGTGTCGAAGCCACATTGGAGATGCAGCAGGCAGCTCGAAGTGTTGCTGTCGAAAACTCTCGACTAAAGATCCTGCTGGGATATCATGGTATCACTAACGATGACGTCGAAAAGTTCTTGCAGAGCTTTCCTGACCAGTCAGCTTCTGACGCCGCAAAGGCAACCATTTCTCAGTCAACAGCAGGTCAACCACCTATCGCCGCCGCACCCAAGATTCCTCTTCAACCCCTGTCAAGAGCACCATCAGATCCCACGAGGACGTTACCCCCGCCGCAAATTTCCCAAGAGAACAGCACAAGTACCCGAGATGTCGTGGATGCGGTTGTTGGGATCAAACGTGACTCTCGAAAAGCTGGCTTGCACAGCGGTCCCAAGCTTCCCTTGCCGATAGAACAGCGACAACCACTTTTGCAACCTCGACCTCAACCACCCATACTGCCAGCACTACCGGCTCTTGTCCTTGGTCAGGGCAGACCAGAACCCCCACCCCTCGATAAACTGTCGGTTCTCGCCACAGCCAGCGTGCACCAAGAACCCGATGTAAATAAGCACCGTCGCTCACATTCAAATACCGACAGTCTTCGTGTTCCGAGCCCTTCAATATTAGGGCAAAGCTCGCCGGCCTCTTCACATACAACCCCTACCAGTCGGTTGAGCTCAACGTCTCCGTGAAGCCACGAGTGCGGATGGGGTTCGAGTCCGTATTACCGAAGACTGACGAGTACTCCTGACAGCACAATTCATGAAGAGGCTGCTTCTGAGACCCATAAAGAACGTGACGACAGATTTGGGAGGAGATACCCGTAAAGTGGCGGGGAATGGAGTTCCGGATATGCAAGATCAATTGATCAAGATTGGAGAGGCAACTTTGCCTTGCCTCATCAATGTCCAAACACTACCTGGACATGAGTTGGACTGATGAAGGATGACTATCAGTCTGGACGCTGAGATGAAATCATGGAGACGAATGAAGAAAACATCGACCTTGTTCGATGTGATGGGAGTCGACCGCAAATCAGAGAGGGTTTGATCGTTTCGGGAAACATCCTGCAGTATTGACTACAATACTTTGCATTTTCCGACGAGGCCCATCCGGTACACGACGAAAATGTTGAACTTGCTGGCGAAGCAAGGGGTCGAAACTGAAGAGGGGAGGAAGGGTACTAATACCGCGACCAGATTTGGCGCAGGGTTGAACACGAAACGATACCAGGATCATGCAAGCGAACCGATCGCATTCAAGGAGGCTGTGTACCCTGCAGAACCGCGTTTCGAGTGCTGCATGGCAAGATATTAGACTTGGCCTGGACGTGAACGCTGAGTTATATAGGATGGCTTTCAGGTCGTTCAGGTGGGAGGCCGCTTGCTTAGTGGAGATGTGGGATAACAAGGGCAGGTCGATTTGAGAAGGCGGGGAACATGCTTAGCCGGACGAGTTGGAGGGTGTCTCCAATATGTTTGTTGGAAGGATTCAAGGATGGGTTCCCAACGCCTCAGTTGTGTAGACGAGATCTGCAAAAGCTGGGCACAGCAACAATTAGCCACAGCAGAAAAAAATTGTTATAAGCACAACGATGTGAATCCCACATGTAACCTGAATGGTAAATTAACTGGCCCGCGAAGACTTTCCTGTAGCAGAAACAATCCCTAGACAGTCCCTTTAGTCAACCACTGATATCGGAGTGTTATCAAGGCCGAGAGAACCGGGATCCAGTGTTACTCCACAACGGCGTTGTGTTGACCCATTGAAATGCAAGGTTGGGTGGTAGGGAGTGAGATAAGATGGTTAGCAGTCTCTAGCCGAAGAGACCAAAGAAAAGGAACTGATGTGAGATGCCCTGGATGATGATTTCCGTAGGCTTGGTAGCGAAGGTGGAAGGCAAATGGGAGACGATCCGAGGGACCATTCCAATTGAAGTCGATGCTTGGCGGCTACAAGAACGGAAGAGAGAGGGTGCGTAGACGAAGCGTCGGAGATGGCATGAAGATGAAATAAGAAGAACAAAGTGAGGCGGTCGAACAAGATATACGTAAGGAGTCGGGTTTAGACAAGACCGGGAAGTGGGCACACGACTGTTTTCCTGTCATGATATCGAAGGGTCAAGTCGAGTTATGCCCTGAAGATGTTGTCTCCAACTTTGAAGAGTAGGCAGTGAACGAATTAAACAAGACGAAGCGAATATTCATGGATCTGAAATGTCGGTCGAAGAGTAAGATACCCTTAACCCATGTTGTAGAGGTAAGGTAGCTAAGCTTAGCTTGTTCCCTGCTGAGCTCATTTCCATGACGTAGAACGGCATACCAATCAGCATCTACCGGTGACAGAAGCCCTGAGTGTCAGGGACCGGGAAGTGGGTGCCGAGCCGTCCAGGCCTGCACAAGCAAAGATCGTCTTTTATGCGCTGACAAGGGTGGGATGCCTCCGTGGGTAAGACGCTCGGGTTTAATTGGTGAATGGTGGTCTTCAAATAAGCTTAATCGTCTGTGGCTTCGGTTGGACGTTTGGGTTTCGATGTTGACAATTTCCGAGATATTTGCTGCGTGAGCTCCATGAGGTCCGGGAGAGAACCTGCCGAGTTGCGTCTCTTGAGTTGGAGGAACATATCTGAGTGGCAATGGGGGCGGTATACCATGTATCCACAAACACCTTTGCCTCCCTCCACCAGACGCATATTGTAACTATCACGTCCATTCTGCTGTAGAATCCGGCTGAATATTTGGACACAGGATGAACAAAGCCGAAAAAACTCATCTTCGACTGACAAAACTTCGTGGGATTGCCCTAACTTTAAAGGTAACCCGGGGTAGCTGGCCGCGCGGCCCTGTCAACGCGTAGGTCCCATAATTGGTGGTGGCAGTGCACCCTCTTCAACGTCACCTACTGGCCAGACCGGCTATTTGTGCAAAAGCGAGAGTATTCACAGTTTGAAGAGCGAGTCGAGACACGGGTGAGTTGCTACCCCTCTCCTATTGGCTGGGTAGCGTTGCTGCAAAGGTGGACTCTTGTGAAGCTATTGCCTAGGTATTGCCAAGCTAAGTATTAGAAAAGTCAACTTCGAAGTTTTAGGACATTATCATAAAGGATAGTCTAGATTGACTAAATCGACCTACTGATTTCGTCTCTTAGGCCACCAAAAGTCAAGGGTTTCGCCCCAAGCTCACATTAGCCAAACCCGCTCAGGGTCTTCGAAGCGCCGTACGTGATGGTACCTATTGACGAGAGCCTGATTGTTAATGGTGTGAAAGTGATGGAATTTGGTTGTTGGAAGAAGAATAATGTCTGCACTTGAAGGGAGGATCTGAATGTTGAGGAATAAGGAAGGAAAGAGCTGCTTTTACAAGCAGGCGCGGTACCGACTGTCATATCACCTTCCGTGCTTACCACCTTCCGTATCTACCTACCTATCTTCTAGGCTAAGAGGACAACGGAAAACTTGACTTCTAAGTTTTAGGATACAAAATACTAAAACATACTCAGAACATTCTCTAACACCATAAATTAGCCCGCCAATTTCGTCTCTTGGGCCTTTACCGCCGAGCTCTCTGATTTCCAGGTGCTGAGTACCGGGACCACTGTATAAGCCTAGTTCGAACCATCAATACCATGAGCGACTCACAAGACTTGGAATCACGGCTCCGCCCGGAGACCAACTACGTATGCCAGAGCATCAGGGAATTCAACGAAAAACTAGGCAGTCAAGTTCTCGTATTGAAGGCTGCAGCCAAGGAACGGAGGCGACTTGAGAAGCAAACTCAGCAGAGATCACATCATGAGGCCCAGCAGAGCCTCGAGCAGAAATTACGGGATGCCAAAGAGAAGGCCAAGCAGGATGCCGATCGAATTAATGACCTCAAGCAACAGGTTCAAAATGCGACCAAGCAAGCTGAAACCATCCAGCGCCTCGAACAGGATTTACAGGATGCCAAAGAGAAGGCCAAGCAGGATGCCAAGCAGAATGCCGACCGAATTAATGACCTCAAGCAACAGGTCCAAAATACGACCAAACAAGCTCAAACCATCCAGCGTCTCAGGCAAGGCAAGCAGGATCTCCAAAAGCAAGTTAAGCAGGATGCCAGACAAATTCGTGAACTCGAACAAAAGATCCAAAATACGACTAAGCAAGCTAGAATCGAGGAGCAAACGCAAACGCAAACGCAAGATAAGGTCGTGAATACGGAGCTTTTGACGGAAACGAGGCCCCAGGATGTTCCCGACGAAGCTCAACGAGAGATTCAACAGCCGCAGGGTCACCACGATCAAGGTCACCACGCACAGAATCAGCACGGGCAGGGTCACCTCGTTGAACAGTACCATCTAGGTGCTCAAGAGGGCTATCATAAGGGCTGGCATGCTGGCCGGCTGTATGTCCAGCAGCTAGGTTTGTCTGAAGGCCGCCGGCAAGCCCACCGTGCCCAGCAGCCGGGCTACGAAGCTCAGAAGTCATTTGACGGGCAAGGCCAGCAATACCAGCAAGAATCGAAACAATCCGACCTGCCAGGCACCACCGAAAATATCATGGAGAGCACTAACGTACGCCCCAAACCTGACATGAGTCAAAACGCTGAGCCTCAACCACACGGGCTTAAATGGGTCAACCGAATTCAATTACAAAATATCCAATACATGGATGAGGATGAGCAGGTGCGCTACGAGAGCATCAGAATCTCCAACAAGAAGGGGGAAACCAACATTATGGACAAAGTCGGTGGACTCGACTATACTTGGGCGGCCAATGTTGATAGCTTGCAAGGTCTGACGGATATGTACAATTCTATACCTGACAAAAGGGTATCTGTCATCATGGCAATATATGTCAAGCCTGTAGAGCGTATAAAGGAACTGGACTGGAGTGTTTTGAAGCCCGCGGGCCTACAAATGGAGCAGGAACCGAATCGATGATTGAACTTGGAGCAGAGTCAGACGAACCCAGCTGAACCCAAGACCGAAGCCATTTGGACTTTGTTTACACATTAGCGATACTTGTAGAAGAAATACGAAGAAGATTAGCGTACCGTGTTGTCATAGTTTGTGACTGATGCCAGGACTTCTGCCCCTCAGGCCTTCAAAATGACTGCCAATGTTTGCCAATAGATCGACACCTATCAAGCCAGAATGGACCACGGAAGATACTACTCAGTCTTTCTTCTTCAAGCCCATCCGACACTTCCGAATCATCTCAATTCAGCATTGACTACATTCCTTTCTCTTATGTGGTCCAATTGTATTTATTATTAGTCAATTACCAGCACACTGGGATGTTTTGTTTCACGGCATCCGATTACTGGGAGAACTCAACTTGAGCTGTGATTGGTGGGATTATCTCATATTAGACTCGGTAGTCGGCACTTGGTGGTGTTGTCTATCAGACGAAACTTACCAGATATGTCGATTTCGTGCGAGGAAGAGTTTCAGGTGTATTCTAAATGAGTTCCGGGGCCTCGGGACATTAGAAAGCTTAGCTGCTAAAGGGAGGAGACATAATTAGTAGGTCAATCTATGGTGCGCTAGACTTAATCCTTGGCCCTTTTATTTAGGATCAACCTTCTGAAGCTTCAATCCTTGTGGTGCTCCTGACTAGGAATAATACAAAATTAACCTCTACGCTTTAGGGTACAAAAATAAACAGCCTAAGGATGTGTTCTAAAAGTGGCATATAATGACTTATTAATTTCGTCTCTTATACTTTTACACCCAGGCCGGTGTACGACTACCAGGACTGATAGTAATAGAAAGTATATAAGTTGAGCATATCTGCCAAGCTTCCTTTCATCAAGCACACTCAGTTCACCGTTCAACTATTCCAGCATCAATTCCTCAAAATGAAGTTCCTTAGTATCGCATCAGCCCTCCTCGCAACAGTAGTATCAGCTACTCCCACAACCCCCTCCAAAACCCTCGACAAGCGCGCCACAACCTGGTGCGATGCCTTTGGATCTCTCCAAACAGCCGGATACACCGTCTACCACAACAACTGGGGTCGTGCCGATGCTACATCCGGAGAGCAATGCACAACCTTCAACTCGTACAACAGCGGCTCCTTCTCCTGGTCCACCAAATGGAGTTGGGCTGGCGGCAACTATCATGTCAAGTCATACTCCAACGTAGCCCTTGAGAAGATCAACAAGAAGGTCTCGGCGATCAAGTCCATTCCTACAAAGTGGACCTGGCGATACACTGGTAGCAATATGGTTGCTGACGTTGCATACGATCTCTGGCTTGCTCCTTCAGTGGGCGCTAACAACAAGTATGAGATTATGATCTGGCTGGGTAGCTATGGTGGTGCTGGACCTATTTCTGATTCTGGTTCTAACCCGATTGCTACGGTTACTATCAATGGGTCTCAGTGGAAGTTGTTCCGCGGACCCAATGGCGATACTACTGTTTACTCTTTTGTGTCGACCCAGAACTTGGGCAACTTCCAGGGCGATCTTCTTCCTTTCCTTACATACCTTACCAAGAGCCAGGGTGTTCCCAGTAGCTATGTTGCTACTAGCTTCCAGGCTGGTACCGAGCCTTTTGTTGGTAAGTTTCCGTCTTGGTATTATATGTGATCAGAACTAACTCGTGTAGGATCTAACTGTGTTTTTACCACATCTGCCTACAGCCTGTCTGTTAACTAGAAATCTGTTCAAGCTTTCCCTTTCACCAACGTTGTATATATTTGCAATCGCCTACAAGTAGATATCAATTAGCCACATCTCTGTATATAAGAAAGATTCACTATGCCACATCTTCGCTGTCTATTTGAGCAAGAGTGCTGCATATCTGATTACAATTCTGTTCAAGTTAAAACTACAGCTACACGTCGCTCCAGCTTAAGCATCATCCTCTTTGATAGGTAGCTCCATCAGCATGAATAATGACAATCGCCTCGGAAGCGACTCAGCTGTCATCAACAAGATCAATCACTACTGCGTGGGCATCTAAGAACCCAAAGATCCCCGTATCCTCTAGGTTTACACAAGGACCGGATACCATTAGTCTGTGTGATACGTCCACCAGCCACTTCGCAAACTCCATATATACCTCGCGTGCGGGTCTTGTGTAGTCTGGCACGATCGGCGCCTTGGTCACAGCTAGTAGGCCGTAGACATAGTCCAACCCTTCCGTAGCCTGCAAGTGACCTGAGTTGTACAAGTCGATGTAAGGCAGTCTCCACGCATAATCGCTTACACGAGATCTTGTTTCAAGCAGACTCACAGTTCCGCGTTGACGCTGTAGGATTGCCACCATGTTCTCCAGTGATAGAGGATCATTCAACAGATATTCTTGTTGACGATTCTTATGGATGACCTGCTCCAAGTAGAGTTTGATGGTCCTATTTGCTACGAAACAGTCCTGATCGCACATCTTGCAACCTCGAGAAATGAAATAAAGTCTTTTGGCAAGAACAACTTCCTGTTGAATCCATACTCGGGACCAGAAGCCAAGTTTCCAGAGTTTCCAGAGATGATCTACTGGTTTGCCCCTGTAACGATACTTAGGATCAATTTCGAGCAGCCAAGGGAAGTCAAGAACTACATCTGAGATCATTCTATCGACGGGCAAGCTCGAAGTGGATTCCGCATCTATATATGTCGTTACTCCACAATATGATAGATAATCATTTGTCTTTGATCTTGCATAGAGACAGGCCCGATCTAAAACTTCGAACCTATCTCACAACTGCGTTGTTGGAAGAGAGCCACGCGAGGACCATATTAGCTGACGAGTAGATATGAGCCATCAAGCCAACTTGATGCGTCCTCTCTAATAGATCATTCTGGTTAATGCATAGCGCGTCTGTCCAGAGACGAAATTTGGACGTGTCCAGGTCATGATCTGATGCGCTCTCGATCTCAACCCAGTGATCTTTCAAGTATCTAAGGGCTGTCGCGAGGTTGACGGTGACTTGCGTGCGTATGCCATCTACAACAATCTCCTTTGTGGCAGACGAATCGCCCCAGACGTAGGAGAGACATACGTAGGATGTTTCTTGAGAGAGTGTGACAGTGTGCAGCTTGCATTTTATTTGTTTTTTGTGGTATGTCGGAAGGATCTCGATAAGACGGATTTGCCGGCTGCTATGGTCAAGAGGTTCGTACAATGGTCGATGCCCTTGGTCCAGGTTGTTGGAAGCCATTGAGTTCGAACTGTCCAGCAATTGAGAATGGCCAGCGACGATCAGGAAATTGATGATGACGATGTAGGAATTGGGATTGAGAGATTGAAAAGGATTTAACATTCCTGATACAGCTACATATCATCCAGGCTTGAATTCGATGAGCTTGAATAACTTCTTTGTTGGGTAAAACCAAGAAAGGGGCGAAAGGTAGCTATGGCAGTCAGTCAAGGCATTTAGCATATGACAAAGATAGTCATGATCAAGATTAAAGCCTTTATGGAATAAGTTCTTTGAAGTTGTAATGATAATGATTATTATTACTCAAACTGAAAGAAATCCGCAGAGCTTCAGTGACATGAGCTTGCTCTGGTGAAGATGACGGTGAAGACAATGGACTGATGGAGACATGATACGCAGACTCAACTCGTCATTTGAACTCAGCCGCAATAGTTATCATTTGCGATATATGACATATACCCGGAATATCATCTGAAACCTTTGTGCAAAGTATTGCATTTTTGTAGACTTGTAGGCAACAGCAGATAGTTCATAGCCCGACGCTTTGTTTATCCGCTTGAGTGTAAGCAACCCTTCACCTCCACGAAGAAGTTCAGCGATGTGGCTTGGTTGCATTCTGTTAGGACTCCAGCATGCTTAGTTATACCCATGACTCATATCAGGATGAAGAGTGACCCTTTGACATCCCCAGCTCCTGTAATGACAACTCATATGTGACTCTAACAATATACGTGGCAAAGGAGCTTAGCAAAATGTAACAAATGCCACAAAGACCATCTCCAGCCAAGCCAAAGGGTACAGCATGCTTTGTCGTTAAGCTATAACAGAAAAGCATCGGCGTCTTACCTCCAACCAAAACAGGCTCTGTCCACAGCACCAAGACGTTGCGAATAAAGTCAATTCCGATCGGAGCATTGACTGATTGATCAGATAAGATTACGACGAGACTAAAACTTGTGGCTGAAATAACAGGAATGCAGACCTGACACGCGTGAATTTCCGGGTCTTTATGCGATGGAATGTGTTCCCTGCACAGAGCTAGTTCTTTGTCCGGCTCATTCGATGCCGATATCGCAATGACAATGATGAATTGATGGGAATAGCGTCAACTTGCCTGTGGTGGATGTGTTATGCAGGTGAGATCGACGATAAGGTGGATTAATCTGATGTGACGTTGAGTTAATCAGTCTTATCAGTCTCGGTATCAACTTCATCTCTGGAGCTGATACAGAACTCAACCTTGCCTTTACTTGCATTGACTTTCTTGATCAACAAGTTCACCTCAGCTCTCCTCAGCCGAATACCCTCGGAAGATATTCCCGTAACGTAAGATTTACTTGTGACCCACAGGCCTCCAACTCTCTCTCCTCAGGGTATCAATAGCGTTTCCTTCCTAACCTCTTCTTGACTCTCAATATCCGTCCCTGATCAATCTAGACCATGTTGTAGTGGAGTGACTTGACAAAATTTTCATTACCAAGAGAAACCCGACAACGTGGAATGACAAGCCGATTGGAGAAATACATCCGTGATGAGCTGAGGATGGCTAGCCAAGACTAACGGCTTGTTATCAATCAGTTACCCTTTTCCCTTTTGCGGCTCAAGTCCGTGATATCCGATATCCGTGCGTCCGGGAACGTACCATAAAACTTTTTCACCTGTAGGATTCATTGCCTCGCTTCTAAGAAACATTGACTTTTTTGCAAGTGGGGTTTGTCTCAGTGAAAAACAAGAGACAGTGGTAACGGTTTAACGGACGACTCCGAATGAAGATCACTTCTGTATATGGATCTTGAGTGCTTGCATCGGCGAACACGAACGAGTGTTGTGTCTAGCTGATGTAGGCAGCTAAATTGAACCCTGTAGCCTCTTCTACTCTTGGAAAGATGGTCGACTGATTTTTTTACTAACGCCAAGAGGTGGGAATCCACTGTTGTTGATCCTGGGTTCCGAGGGTGATATCGGGTGGTTTTGTACGACCGCAACTGTGGTTACAGCCGTATTGATCTGGAGTTGCTGTCTGGCTTGACAGTAACTTGGGTTCAACTGTGATAACTGATGACCATACGTACAAAACGATACTAAAGTAAACACGTCCCAACATCAGTCTATTCGAGTACAACTCTACCTCTCTCGGTCCCTATGGCCATTCTTCCATCCGCCGCATTCATCATCTTAGTCCCCTAAATGCGCTAATTAAGTCCCTAGCGCTGTATGGTCTCATGGCCCACTGTATTCCTCTACCTATCAGATCCATTTTCGTCCCCTACACCAAAAGTTTTCAGTACCTTTTTAGAGTTATCTAATCAATCGCAGGTTTATCTGATCCACTTGGTCATCCTTCCACTCGGTTTTTAAAAGTTCCCATTCCCTCGGACATGTAACCTCTCTCTCCCTCCTCCAGATAACATTTCCAGTTACTGGTTACGGTCATCATGTCCCTCAAAGAAACAAACGAGGCCAGCCATGAGGCCAAAACGCCCGCCGATGCTGTGCGCGACATCACATCGCCCGGTGTCCAGCGCATCAAGGCCATGTCAGAGGTCATTACCTTGACGGATCGCATATTCATCTTTCTAGGTGTTTTCCTCATCGCTTACGCCTACGGTCTCGACGGAACAGTTCGCTACGCTTATCAACCTTCTGCTCTCAACGAGTTCAAGGAGCACTCTCTTCAATCTTCCGTCAACACCCTCCGAGCTGTCATTGCTGCTGCTGCTCAGCCGACCGCTGGTAAAATTGCTGATGTATTCGGCCGTGTCGAACTTATCTGTATCTCGGTGTTTTTCTACACCATCGGCACTGTCATTGAGGCTGCATCGCAGAACCTTGATACATACTCTGCTGGTGCTGTCATCTACCAGATTGGTTACACCATGATTTTGTTGCTGGTTGAGGTCATCATTGGAGATATCACCTCAGTTCGATCGCGTCTGTTCTTCAGTTATATCCCTGCTCTGCCTTTCATCATCAACACTTGGGTTAGTGGCGATGTCACAGCTGCTGTTCTTGGTGCTACAACCTGGCGATGGGGAATTGGCATGTGGTGCATCATCTACCCCGTCTGCGCCCTTCCTCTCATCATCAGCCTCCTTGTTGTTGGTCGTCGCGCAAAGAAGCAGGGCCATCTCGTTGGTTACCGCTCATCCTTCCAACAACTCGGTCTCAAGAGCTTTACAGTTGAACTCTTCTGGCTTCTCGACATCATCGGAGTCATTCTTCTCATCGCCGTCTTCGCTCTGCTTCTCGTCCCCTTGACCATCGCTGGTGGTTTTGAGAGCAAGTGGTCTGACGCCCAAGTCGTTGCCCCTCTTGTTGTTGGCTTCGTCTGCATCCCCGTATTCGTCATCTGGGAACTCCGCGCTCCTCACCCTCTTGTGCCCTTCCACCACATGAAGGACCGCTCCGTCTGGGCCCCCATGGGTATTGCGTGCATGCTAAACTTTGCCTGGACAATGCAGGGCGACTACCTCTACACTGTCCTCCAGGTCTCCTTCAACTTCAGCATCAAGGCTGCCACTCGAGTTCAGTCTCTCTACTCTTTCGCAAGTGTCATCACCGGCACGATTCTCGGCCTTATCGTGTACAAGGTGCGCCGCTTCAAGGTTTTCATCGTATCAGGCACATGTCTGTTCCTCGTTGCCTTTGGTCTGCTCATCCGCTACCGTGGTGACCCCAGCGACTCGAACCAATCTGGTGTCATTGGCGCGCAGATCCTCCTCGGTATCGCTGGTGGAATGTTCCCTTACCCCGCCCAGGCTTCTCTCCAAGCCTACGTTACCCACGAACGTCTGGCCGTCATGACAGGTCTGTACCTGGCCTTGTACCAGGTCGGATCCGCCATGGGCAATGCTGTGTCAGGTGCCATCTGGACCCAAGTCCTGCCCAACCGTTTGGCTTCCAGCTTCTCCGGCTTCGGAAACGAGACACTCGCCGTGTACACCTACTCGCAGCCTCTTTCCGCCATCATCGACTTCCCTGTCGGTAGTGATGAGCGAAATGCCATGATTGACGCGTACAAGCATGTGCAGCGACTCCTCACCATCACTGGTATCTGCTTGTGTATCCCTCTTATCGCTTTCTCGCTGTGCTTGCGTAACCCCAAGCTCACTGATCAGCAGAACTTGGTTGAGGATGAGAAGCCTGGTGAGGCTACTGAGCGCACCAGTGCCAGTGCTTAATTATGTTTCAAGTCAAAATTTGGACGACTAAATGTTGTATGTAATGATATAATACTGTAATTGAATAAGCCTGTGGCTACATTGTTGAACTTGTCTTTGTTGTGATGACGACCCGAGTTGATGAATTGTGATAGTGTTGAAATGGACGTCGATCGATACGGGTCGCCAAGACAATCCGAGACAACATCTCTTATCGATAACAAACATTCCATGCACCGGGTATATAAGAGATCCCCCGTTGATGCAACCTCGAATCGTTCGTCGATCTATATTTAGTTCCATCCACCCATCTTCTCCTCAATTGATATCCTGCAGGCCCCAACCACATGAACAACACACCCATCTTGACATAACAGCCACCAAATAATGAACTAACTTAACCGTCATTAAGCATAATTTAAAGTAAGTAACACAAGCCTGCACAGCGAAAAACTCCCCTTCCAATCATTCAACCCATTCGTCTATCAGACCACTCACTCTCAACGCCTCTCTGCAAGGTACTGACACGAAAAGAAAAAAAAAAACTCAACATTTTGAGTCTAAATCTGATCTGATCTGGTCTTACTCAGCCGGTGTATTCCCGTTGCAGATCTCCTCGGAGCGTTTGTCCCCATTCGTGTGCGTGCATCATCTTCGGCTACAATTACTGATTATCGTTATTATACCCTCTCACCGAAAAAGCAACCATATTCCCACTTTCCACCATCCTATAACCAATACAATTCTGTCTTGTTCAGCCAGACATGCATCTTTCGTATAAAAAGAAAAACTTCCGATAAAAAAAGACGTTTATTTGTACAACAGGTTCCTCCCTTTTGTAATACTTGTACGTGCCGCGATCACGAAACAGATAGTTCCATGCAGGTACGAGCAACGCAAAGGTCTCTTTTTCCCAATGGATGAGAATGAAATAGACAGTAAGCTGAATGTGGAGATGATAGCTCAAATCTATTGACAACACTTGTCTGTGTGTGGTGCGGCTGAACAGTCGAGGGCCTCACAGTACATGCGGAAATGGGTTGGGTTGCAGGGTATACCCCCTTGTTTATGCATATATAAACATACAAAAAGCTGACAATGTGGCTTACGCCGTGATGCACGTTGGGAACCAATATCACTGCATGTCGAAATGCAAAGAAAATCCGACACCTTTCTTTTCTCTCGCAAGACTCGGTAAACTGGAAAAGGGAGAGAAAAATGTAGGTATATAATGCATGACCGCTACCGCACCAAATACCATCAATTAAGTTCACCATCGACAACGCCTTTCCAGCCAAAGGCATCCATTCGTTACAGTCGTTCGTTTGTGACACTCGTTTTTGCGCTTTCGTCATGAAGACTTCATTCGCTTTTGTTGCTGCCTTTCTGGCCGGTGATGTTCTTGCAACACCTAGTTTTCGCAGCGTCTTTGGTCTTGAGAAGAGACAAGCTGGACGTTGCGGAACAGGCTTTGGAGGGGTTTGTGCGGCGGGAGAGTGCTGTTCCAGTGCTGGGTAAGACTTTTTCCCTCTTTCTGTGTATATGATCTGATGCCGTAAAGATGGTGTGGAAATGGGTACCTTTACTGCTCTGCTCCTGCGTGTCAGATCGACTACGGTCCTGGTTGCGATGCGAATCTGAGACCTACAGGTCCTGACACTACCAATGTTGCTCGACCCAAGGTTGGAAGCATTCCGTATGGTCAGGCGATTTATCGATGTAATCGCAATGGAGATATTGCTTTGACGTATGATGATGGTCCGTATACTTATACTGAAGACTTGCTTAATTTGCTTGACGTAAGTCCCTTCCTACTCCTGCACACTTGGTCATAAGTATTTATCTGACAATTGCAGCGCTACAACGTCAAGGCAACATTCTTCATCACGGGTCGCAACCTTGGCAAAGGCGCCATCAACGATGGTGACACTCCATGGCCCAGCCTGATCCGCCGCATGGCTCGCGACGGCCATCAGATCGCCAGTCACACATGGTCCCACCAGCGCCTCACCACCTTGTCTAAGCCCAAGTTCTGGAACCAGATGATCTTCAATGAGATCGCCTTTGCAGACATCCTGGGCTACTTCCCAACTTACATGCGTCCCCCGTACTCTGCCAGCAACGCCACCACGGACGCATGGCTAGGCGAGCTGGGATACCACGTCACCTACTTCAACCTGGACACCGAGGGTTATCTGCACGACAGCCCCAACACCATCGACACATCCAAGCAGATCTGGGACAGCACCGTGGAGGGCAAGTCGCCTGCTAGCAACAAGTGGCTTGCGATTGAGCACGACCCGGTGTACCAGAGCGTGTACAACCTGACAGAGTACATGCTCAAGTCTCTCGAGCGCAACAACTTCCGTGGCGTGACAGTCGGCGAGTGTCTCGAGGATCCCAAGGCGAACTGGTACCGCCAAGTGAGTCCCTCATCTGGGTCGTCTTCCACGACCACCGCACCCACAAGCTCTGCTACGTTTCCTCTGTCGACTAACGGACGCTGCGGGTCGGGACACGGCGGCGCAACATGCAGAGGACTACCCAACGGCGAAACATGCTGTTCTGAGAAGGGATGGTGCGGAAAGACGGATGGGCACTGCGGAAGAGGATGTCAGCCTGTGTTTGGAACATGCAGTGGTGTTTCGGAGCCGGCGGGCCCGGAGCCGACAGAAGCAAACCCGGGTCGGTGCGGAGCTAATTTCGGCGGCAAGAAGTGTGATCAGTGGGATCCGTGTTGTTCAAAGTCTGGATGGTGTGGAACATCGAGTGATCACTGTGGAACTGGATGTCAGAGTGCATTTGGGACATGCAATTCGTAAGTGAGTGAGTGACTCACTATATTGCAACGCAATGCAGTGCAGTGCTGTACTTCCATGATTATGGTAGTATTGGCTATGACGAGAAGGATCGTAATTTCTCCATGGAAGGATTCAAGTCTCATCTTGGCGAATACTTAGTACAATAGATGTATAGTCAATGCGATGGGATTAATGTGGCCAATTTGGCCTGATTTAGTTAGACTAGCCTTAGGCAAGGGCGCCACTGGTTTCAGCTGGCGGACCGGGCGGGTTTGATGGCTGTTAAGTCCACTGGAGGAGGTCGGTGATTAATTTAATTTCAGGGGGAATAGAGTTCTAGACTACTATTTACTACTAATTAATCGATTCACCGCGTTTTAACGAGAGCTTGTTTACATTGACCAGGATCTTAAGCGAAGTTATCTTTTCTCTTCTTCTCTATGGGGAAGACGCCGAAGATAAAACATTTTTATCAATTTAATTGAAGTTTGAGAAAGAGAAAAGATCGTCGACGTAGAACCTCAGCTGTAAGCGCCAAGGCTTAGCCCCAAGATTCAGCCAGCGCTACTGACTCTCAATGACATGTCCCAAGCAAACCCTTCAAGGTAGGTAGGTACCTTAGGTAGGTATAGATCAACACAATAACAAGAAATCTCGCATTGTTATCTCCCCTGATGAGTTTACGTCCTCAGCACGAGTGATTGATTGTAGGGCTGATTTATATTGGCCAACTCATCTGTGACTGTGACTGGGGTTTACACACTCAAATCCCACTGGGCCTCGCGTAAAAAGTAAAGAGATAACCCCTGAACTGCTTCAGGTTCTCATTCGATATATGACATAGGGCAAATGCTGAACATTCGTCTTTGATTTTGATCCTAACAAGGAAAGGTGCCCCAGGCCCCAGCGGTGAGTGGGAAGAGATGCCTAGTGTTGCCTGGATTAAGGTGGAGGCTAGAACCGACTTGATCGAACTGGTGTGATTTATCATAGTGTATCCGTAGCGCGCCTAGTGTTAGGTAGAGTATTATTATATCCCCGGGCGGGATACTCACCAAACTATTAAAGACCATCTTTGTCCCCATCCCCTTTTTGACTCTCTTCTCGTCTCATCCCTACCGTTCTTTAACATCAGTCTTCACTCGTTTAGACAATCATCAATCAAAATGCAGTCCATCATTGTTGCTTCCCTCCTGGCCACCGCCGTCTCGGCCAACGTCAACTTCATGGCCAACCCCATCATGAAGCGCGCCGCTCTTGAGCCTCGCGCAACTGACGCCGCCATCCCTGATCTCAGCGACATCAGCGGCGAGTGCCAGACTGCCATCCTCGGCCTCGCCAAGGGCATCCCCACTCCCGCCCCCGAGATCATGTCTGATCTCCTCGAGCACCCCCAGACCGACCCCTGCGACTTCAGCACCCCTGCTTCTCTTTCCAGCGAGTACAAGGCCTACAGCTCCGAGATTGTCTCTTGGTACGGCAAGAACGTCGACGGCATCATGTCCGCTGTCAAGGAGTGCCCCGAGATTGCTTCCCTCGCCAGCATGGTTCCCATTTGCGAGGCTACCGCTACCGACGCCAGCTCGCTTATCAGCGCTGTCACCTCCCACAACTCTGACGCCGTCAAGACTCCCGCTGCTACTCCTACCTCTGGTGCTCCTGACGCTGTTGAGACCAACGGTGCTGTTTCCCGCGAGGGTGGTCTCCTCTACGTCGCCGCTGCTGCCGTTGCCGGTGTCGTTGCTGCTCTCTAAATATGAGTCGGTAAAGATGGACTGAATAAGGCATTTAAGACTAATACTTTTTAATATAAAGACATCTCTTTCGTGCCACTTTACTGTTCGCAAATTGAATATAAAAAGTGACTTAGTCGTTTGCCTACCGTTTAAGCATAGCGCCACCAACCGGTTGGTCCAGCCATGTCTTGGATCAATAGGCCACTGCTACATGCACAGCGCGTAGCATGTCCAATGATACTCTGAATTACCATATGTACGCCAACATCTTCTCACGATGCATACAGTCTGGAAATTAAGAACAAAAGACTATCACCAATGGAATGAGGCCCTTGTCGACGGAACAATAACCGATCATAGCCACTCTTTCTCACTAACCAAGTAACAGAATACTTTTCGCCATCTCCTGTGATTCGCTGCAGCTAGAATCATTCACTCAAGCCAACACTACATAACCATCGAGAGTCTCACATAGGACACGACTTCATCAAATCTTTACGAATATGAGACAGTAACATAACTACGGCATCAAATCCACTAACGAGTGTATCAAACTCCAAACGCGCCAAAGCAAAGCAGGCTTCTTATCTACATTCATCTTCTTCATCCTCGTCCTCTAGTTTCTCCCAGACTGTTCTGTTCTGTGCTGTGCTGTGCTTCTCATGGCTTACACATATTTCCCAAACATTCCACCCCCGGCTGGCTCTTTGAATAACAAGACTGGTATCCTGCCCGAGTGAGTCAAGTCAGTCCAGACTCGAGCCTGCTCGCTGTCTAACTTCTGCCTTTCATATGTAGCATCTATCGGTTATCCGTCAAGCTACCAACGAATGATGGGTCCTTGACACTACCGCCAGCATCTCCAAGTCCAGCAATTGGTCGGTTGTAGCTGAATCCTTGGAATTGGTTCTGCATTGTCTGTGACAGCATAGGTCCCTCGACGTAAGAATCTTGAGGTGCTTCGGATGTGAACTCGGGGTCAAAGTTGGCAGTGTCCAGAGCATCGGCCTAATCATGTTAGCAAATTGAAGATTCAGATACGGAACGAAATACATACCACACTGGGCTTGAAGGTAGGCTCGTACTTGCGCTGAAGCAACTTCCTCCAGTCAATAGCATGGAAGAAGGGGTGCGCCTTGATCTCGGCTGAGCCGTTGGCTCCCAGTCGCTCCTCAGGGTTACGGTTGAGCAACTTGGTAAGAAGATCCTTGGCAGCTGGAGGAACCACATCGGAGAAGTGAAGAGGCTCTGATAGAATCTTGCGGTACATCTCGTTGGTGTTCTCGTCGTAGAAAGGCGGCAGACCTGTCAACATCTCGTACAGCAAAACACCAAGAGTCCACCAATCCACCGTCTTGTTGTAACCCTGACCCATCAACAGCTCGGGTGCCAAATATTCGGGGGTACCACAGAAAGTGTTGGTTCGGTCCTCATCCTTCATGTCAAGCTTGCAAAGACCGAAATCACACAGAGCAATGTGACCTTGGTAATCGAGAAGAATGTTCTCGGGCTTGAGATCACGGTAGATCACACTGAAACCGTGTAGACACTCCAGTGCGCAAAGAAGCTCGGCGGTGTAGAAGCGGGATCGGTTGACGTCGAATCGGTGCTCCTTTTGCAAGTGGTGGAACAGCTCACCTCCGTTGACGAAAGCGAGAACAAAGTAGAGCTTCTCCGGTGATTGGAAACTGAACTTGAGTGGTACAATGAAAGGGTTGTTGATCTGCGCCAGCACAGACCGTTCGGCGAGTGTGTGGGCGACTTCGGATCGCGAGATGATGTGTGCCTTTCGGATTGTCTTGAGGGCGTAGATTCGGTTCGTGTCCTTCTTGCGCACCTGCATAACCTTGCCGAAACTGCCCTTGCCAACAACCTTGAGAAGTTCAAAGTCTTCAATCTTGAGCTTACCTGCTCGGGTCTCGACGTACTCGACACCAACCTTGATCTTTCCGGTTCCGTATTGCACGTCGACCCACTCGGCACCCTGGTGACGGGCTGCGTGCTCAGCAGCAGCCTTCTCACGGTCCTTCTTGCTGGCCTTGGGGTCCTCCACGTACTGCTGTCTCTCTTCGAATCGGGGGTTGATGCGTACGACACCCAGGAAGATATCCTGGCTTCGTCCGGATCCGGGTGGTGCCGATGGGTTGCGCATGTACAGGTGGATGACAAGTTCTGTCACTCTTGAAACATCAAACTTGTACTGGGTGTTTCCGCCAGCCCACAGGGGGTTCTCGGGGTTTCCGTCGACCGAGTTGACAAAGACCTGGACCTTGTCGAAATCGAGCAGAGCGTATGGCATGTATTTTCCAGAAATTCGGCCGTGGTTGGTCGGGATGCCGTTAAAGCCACCAGCGGACGACTGCGGCCTGCCGTTAGAAAATCCACCGGCGCGTTGTGAGGATCCAGGTCGAACAGAGCCGGAAAGAGCGCTTCCAGAGGACATCGATCCTTGGTGTGACGAGGCAAATGCACTTCGGTGCTGCTCAGGGAGGGAAAATCCTTGACCTTCATGGAGGGTAACGACGAGGATACCGGGCTTGGGGGGCTTGACTACGGGAGCCTGTGTCATGGCCTCGGAGGCGGCTATACTTGTCAGTCATTGACTTTGATCCCAGTTTGATATGCTCACCTATGGCACTCTCGGTCGTGGGGGTGACGGCACCGCTGGCTTGACCTTCCTTTTCCTTTTCGGTGATGGTAGAAGTGGACGGTGATCGAGAAAAGGGGCTAAGGGTTTGACCCAGATGGGTTTCCTTTAACTCTGATAATTGTTAGCTATTGCGATCGGACATTGGAGGTCAGATAGATATTGGATGTAAACATACTCTTGGTAAGCTTCCAAGACATGATTGCGACTGCTGACGAGGTATTTGCAAGACAAGAAAAGGTTCTGTCGATAAAGCCGACGATTTGAAAGTATTCGCAGAGAGAAGATGTCTGCGCTCGCTGACAAACTCCTGATCAAGCAAAAAGGCTGATGACAAGAGTTGGGTAGAGGATTCAAGTGGATGATTTGTAACCCCGCATATAAACGTGGAGAGAGCGTAGACCGGCCGCTTCGAGTCGAAAGTTCGCAGGTCGAAATGAAGGTGAAGAGAAGAAAGATGGCGCGCCGACGATCTGGAAGAGGATGAGATCGAACGGAGACAGGAGAGGTTGTTGTTAAGGCAAGGTCAAGTGTGAGGAGGCGAAGCACAAGAGCCCGAGACGAGACGAGCCGAGCCCAGATAGTGGACGTGAACGGGGATGGAAGAAGGGGAACCGTCCGTGGCGGTGGACCTTTGATGATAGCTCCAGGGGAATATGCACTGTGACTAGAGTTCGTGCAGCGCTGTTTAAGTGCTGTAAACACAGTGTCTCAGTCTGCGACACAGGAGCTTCGGACTGTGGGGATGGATGCTCTAGGTCTGGGCTGTCAGGTTGAGGCAAAGCCACTACGCGGGCTCTAGCTTTATTGATCTTAAAGCGAGGATCCAGTCCAGTCCGGCCAAATCAAACTTCCATAAGCATAAGGGGTAAATGAGATGGGAGACTAGTTCATGTAGCAGGACTTGCACTGTTTGATGTCAGAATTTTGAAGTCTGCCCAATCCAAAGCCCAATTGAGGGTGCACTGTATTGGACAGTTACTGCTGAGATGCTCTAATTTGTACAGCCACACTTGATACGACGCGTGTCGAAGGACTTTGGCTAAGCAAGAATTGGGGACGTTGAATTACCAGAATTAGAAAATCCAGCTCAATTGTGCATAAGGGGACAAGATCGATGAGATCCACCTTGAAACTTTTGTTTTAGATGTGATGGTCCATGAGTTGGTAACAAGATGGAAGGTAGAGATACCATTCAACAATTCACGCTTCACTATGCTGAGCAATAAATATACAATCGAACCTGAGATTCTAATGGCACAATGATATAATCAATATCCATAACAATAAGATGAAAAACCATACGAACGCCTTCAATTGAGGACTCAATGTCCACCGTCCTACCCTATAACCCCCTTTTTTGGTACATCCCTGCGATAAGTAGGAATCAGGAGGTTGGGGGCCTTACACATCAGGCCAACACCAATTGGCAGTGAATGGGATGGCCAGCCTGGCAAGAGCCGCTGAACACATTTTGGGGAGCTTGAAATTCAAGAGCTCAGGCTACATTGTCAATCCAAAAATCGAATCACGATTGATGATTAGCGTTTGAATATTTGGCTCCTTATTTCACTTCCTCTTTCTGGTAATTCTCTTCTTTGCGACCACTGTCGTCCCGCATGGTAGACTCCTCCAGGGATTCCTGCCGTTGACCCCACTACCTTACTATCACCGCCCTTGCTGGACAGCTTGCAACTTCAACTCTGCGCAACGCGACAGCGACGACATAAGACAAGATGAAGTTAGACGTCAAGGTTAGTTTGGACGCCTATATGGGTGCGCCTTGGCTTGATATGTCATGATACAATGCCATATCTAGCAAAGAACCCCAATATCTGCAGCTTCAACAGCTTCAACCTGCGATCTGATCTGAGCTGACACGTTTCGCAACAGCGCCAACTCTACGCTCGCAGTGAGCGAGTCAAGGGCATTGACTTTCACCCTCACGAGCCATGGATTCTCACAACCCTCTACAGCGGTATGTTTGTGCTTCGGCCAAAGTGCCACTCCAGCTAACAGTATAGGCCACGTCTACATCTGGTCCCACGAAACCCAACAGATCGTCAAGACCTTTGAACTCACAGATGTCCCTGTTCGCGCCGGTCGATTCATCGCCAGGAAAAACTGGATTGTCTGCGGTTCCGATGACTTCCAACTACGAGTCTACAACTACAACACCTCCGAGAAGATCACCTCTTTCGAGGCGCACCCCGATTACATTCGAGCGATTGCCGTCCACCCCACACAGCCCTTTGTGTTGACTGCCTCCGATGACATGACCATCAAGCTTTGGGATTGGGAGAAGGGATGGAAGTGCGTTCAGGTTTTTGAGGGCCACGGTCACTATGTCATGGGATTGGCCATCAACCCCAAGGACACAAACACCTTTGCGTCAGCTTGTCTCGACCGAACTGTCAAGATTTGGAGTCTTGGATCCTCAACCCCTAACTTCACCCTCGAGGCACATGAGACAAAGGGTGTCAACCACGTCGACTACTACCCGCATTCCGATAAGCCCTACCTCCTCACCACTTCAGACGACCGAACTGTCAAGATTTGGGATTACACCACAAAGTCCCTGATCGCTACTCTCGAAGGCCACACCAACAACGTTTCCTTTGCTTGCTACCACCCAGAATTGCCCGTCATCATTTCCGGTTCCGAGGACGGTACGATAAGAATATGGCACGCCAACACCTACCGATTCGAGCAATCGCTCAACTACAGCCTGGAGCGAGCTTGGTGTGTCTCGTATCAAAAGGGCAAGCAGGGTGTTGCTGTTGGTTTCGACGATGGTGCTGTTGTTGTCAAGCTTGGTCGTGAGGAGCCTGCCGTATCCATGGATGCGTCTGGCAAGCTCATCTGGGCTCGTCACAACGAGGTTGTCTCTTCTATTATCAAGGGAGGAGGTGCGTATTATTCTTCGTGTGTTGGATTATGCTAACGATTTAGATGCCTCTATCAAGGACAACGAGCCCATCTCGCTCCCTGTCAAGGATCTCGGCACTTGCGAAGTTTACCCCCAAACACTCATCCACTCTCCCAACGGTCGATTCGTTGCTGTCTGCGGTGATGGCGAATACATCATCTATACCGCCCTTGCCTGGCGTAACAAGGCTTTCGGATCAGCACTCGACTTTGTCTGGGCTTCCAAGGAGAACAGTAATGACTTTGCCATCCGAGAGTCAGCCATGAGCGTCAAGATCTTCAAGAACTTTGTTGAGAAGAGCGGTGGTCTTGATGTCGGTTTCCAGGCTGAGAGACTCCACGGTGGTGTTCTTCTTGGCGTTACTGGCCAGGGCGGTGTTTCCTTCTTTGACTGGGCTACTGGTGGTCTTGTTCGAAGAATCGAGGTTGAGCCTAAGCAGGTTTACTGGTCCGATAGCGGAGAGCTGGTTGCAATTGCTTGCGAGGACACCTTTTACGTGCTAAGATTCTCCCGCGAGAATTACATCGAGGCTGTCCAGTCCGGACAAGTCGAGGAGGATGGTGTCGAGGCTGCCTTTGAGGTTATCACTGATATCAGCGAATCGTATGTTGACCCCAGATATTTGTGTTGGACTCTGCTGACTTTATAGTGTGCGAACCGGTGAATGGATCGGCGACTGTTTCATCTACACCAACAGCACCAACCGACTCAACTACCTCGTTGGCGACCAGACCTACACCATCTCTCACTTCGACAAGCCCCAGTACATCCTGGGCTACATCCAGCGTGACTCTCGAATCTACCTTGCCGATAAGGATGTTAACGTCACCTCTTTCGGTCTATCTCTCCCCGTGCTTGAGTACCAGACTCTCGTTCTTCGAGAGGACATGGAGACAGCTGCCGAGCTGCTACCAACTATTCCCAACGACCAGCTCAATAAGATTGCTCGATTCTTGGAAGGACAAGGTCACAAGGAGCTTGCGTTGGAGGTCGCAACAGATCCCGAGCACAAGTTTGAGCTCGCCCTAGCATTGAATGAGCTCGCTATCGCTTTGGATCTTGCTCGCGAGGCTGATGCTGACCACAAGTGGAAGACTGTTGGTGACGCTGCCCTGTCAGCTTGGGACGTCGCCCTCGCTGCTGAGTGCTTTACCCATGCCAAGGATCTTGGATCTTTGTTGCTTCTGCACTCATCAACAGGTGACCGAGATGGTCTTTCTGCCTTGGCTGCTCAGGCACAAGAGGCCGGTGCTCACAATGTTGCCTTCTCATGTCAATGGCTCCTTGGTAACATTGAGGAGTGCACAAAGATCCTCACCGAGACTGGCAGACTCGCAGAAGCTGTTCTCTTCAGCCAAACTTACCAGCCCAGCCTCACTGTGCCGCTAGTAAACCAGTGGAAGGAGGGTCTGGAGAAGAACAAGAAGGCCAGGGTAGCCAAGCTGATTGCTGTGCCTGGTGAGGACGACGACCTCTTCCCTGAGTGGGACGAGTGGCTCAAGCTTGAGAAGGAGGGTGGCGCTGCTACAGAAGGCGTTAATGGAAAGAAGGATGAGTCTGAACCCGAGGCCGAGGCTGAGGCTGAGGAAGAGGACTCGGAGGAGGATGACGAGTAGATGCAGTTACAGTAGCTATCAGATATGTTGTGCGCGCGTGTTTTAAACAGAGCAATGGTGCTTAGATGGCTGGTGTAGAAAAGGTTTGGTCATTTTTTCGTCAGGGTTGCCATGGCATCAATGAGTATAATGAAAAGAAATTGACAGTTACTTGTTTAGTTGAGTGAATTATTGCGTGAAGTATGTGTGGTGTAGGGGTTCAAGAATTGACCTCGGGTTGACAAAAGCATGAGGTGTGTTGATCCCAACCCTTCTTTGATCTTATTTCTGCACAGTTGCAGCAGTATGAACCACACCAACCCAGCCTGCCAAAGGAGATGCCAGAAGCTAACGAGGATATTGATGAGGCAGGAAACAAAGTGGCTCCTCCATATCAACCATGCATATGCTGCTAGCTTTTGGTCATCAACAACAACACGATAAATAAATACAAAGGCAAAAATGAGATGACCTCAAAAGTCTCAAACAAGCAAAAAAAGATTCAACAGTTGCCTGCGACGAGGTTCGAACTCGCGATCGCATAACGAAGCAGAATAATTAAGTAATGAGTACTTAAGTCTGCCGCCTTAACCACTCGGCCACACAGGCTTTTTATAGCATTCAACAAGCGTTCTTATGCTCACATATGCCTGTCGCTGATTGTACTAAAAACCGATGCGTCCTGAGGCATTTTTTAGCATCGTTGTGAACGAATATGATCCTAGTTGAGTTAGGTTCATGTCAAATATTGAGATTAAACGATTACTACAGAGTATTGGCAATGAACTCGGCGAGATTACCGAGGACATGGATATTGGAAGAATCTGGTGTAGAATAGTCACCGCGGTGTGTCAGGGACAAACAGGCAATTGGTACGCTACTGTGATGGTGGATCATTAAGATATGTATTCTCAACGCTTCTCAGCTAAAAGTCTACAAATTGTACTACTAGCTCAAATTACAGCCTACAACAGTAACAAATTCAGCTCTTGACGGACCTCTTCGGTGGTGAGACCGGAGGTGATGCGGGATAACTACGGCGAGTGTCCGGCTTAATCGGAAGTTGGACATGATGACGCAGGGCTGTTGATTATGGAGACATGACGAAAGAGTATGAAAAGTTCAGTCAGCCAACCTTGATGATTAGAAAGATGCCTAATGAGTCTATCAGTCAGTAGTAGTAAAATTTTGACAGTAAAAGATGAGGCTTAATTATGGAAATAGGTAGTATTGCTAGGCGGGGCTGTAGATTAGCGTAGGCCAGGCCAGTCCAGTCATACAGCTAGCTACTAGGTAGAGAGAGCTCCAAGTTGTGCTGAGAAGCATGGTGTAGAGGGGATGTTGTCATTGGAGGGGTTAATAAAACGATGTAGAATTGAGCTTGAGAGTCAAGTCAGCTTTGGAGGGGTGATTGATAATATCCAATTAATAGAGCATCAATTAATTATATGTTCTAGGACAAAACAAAAGAGTGACCTCCATACAATTATCATGTCACATCGCAACAATAGGTACTGAGAAAATTGATCGTATCATGACAGCATCAACACTTGACTTGAAGCTTCCATTTGGTGGGATGATGCCCCCACCCCGCCCGTGCTTTGCTCTTTCCCCCTCCACTCATGGAACAGCTTAGGTATGAGGTCCTGACCTGAAGTAAAATACAAGACAACCTCATTTCCCCTCTTCTTTTTTTCCCTCTCCTCTCTTCCCTTCTATATACCTTTTCTTTATCCTCACATCGACAAAATGGCCCCCGCAAACACTCTCCCCGCCTGGTCTGACCTCCAGTCGCACCGCGACAGCGTTGGCAAGTCCTTCGTTCTCAAGGAAGCCTTTGCTTCTGACCCTCAGCGTTTCGACCGATTCACCCGCACCTTCAACTCTGGCGGTGTCAGCTCCGAGATCCTCTTCGACTTTTCCAAGAACTTCCTCACAGATGAGACCCTCGATCTTCTCGTCAAGCTTGCTGAGCAGGCTGGTGTTGAGAAGAAGCGCGATGCCATGTTCGCTGGCGAGAAGATCAACTTCACCGAGGGCCGCGCCGTCTACCACACTGCCCTGCGAAACGTTGGTGGTTGGGATATGAAGGTCGAGGGTGTTGATGTCATGAACACACAAGGTGGTGTCAACGACGTTCTCAAGCACATGAAGGAGTTTTCCGAGCAGGTTCGCAGTGGAGAGTGGAAGGGATACACTGGCAAGAAGCTTACCACCATTATCAACATTGGTATCGGTGGTTCTGATCTGTATGTATCTGCGTCACATCATCTGGAACAAGCTAACAATCTACAGCGGCCCTGTCATGGTCACCGAGGCTCTCAAGCACTACGGTGCTGACGACATGAAGCTTCACTTCGTCTCCAACATTGACGGTACACACATCGCCGAGGCTCTCAAGGACTCCGACCCCGAGACCACTCTCTTCCTCATTGCCTCCAAGACCTTCACCACCGCCGAGACCACCACCAACGCCAACACAGCCAAGAAGTGGTTCCTCGAGAAGACCGACAACAAGGGCGAGATTGCCAAGCACTTTGTTGCTCTCTCCACCAACGAGGAGGAGGTCACCAAGTTTGGTATCGACAGCAAGAACATGTTCGGCTTCGAGAGCTGGGTCGGTGGCCGTTACTCTGTCTGGAGTGCCATTGGTCTGAGCATTGCTCTCTACGTTGGCTTTGACAACTTCCACAAGTTCCTCAGCGGCGCTCATGCCATGGACAAGCACTTCCGCGAGACTCCTCTCAAGGACAACATTCCCGTTCTCGGTGGTCTTCTGAGCGTCTGGTACTCTGACTTTTTCCAGGCCCAGACTCACCTTGTTGCTCCGTAAGTTTGTATGATCAGTGGGTATGCAGATACTAACAGTTATCAGCTTTGACCAGTACCTCCACCGATTCCCTGCCTACCTTCAGCAGCTCTCTATGGAGTCTAACGGCAAGACTATTACTTCCGATGGCTCTTCTGCCAAGTACACCACCGGTAAGTTGTTGCATTCTGAAGCAAAGACCAAGCTGACCTTTCAGGCCCCATCCTCTTCGGCGAGCCTTGTACCAACGCTCAGCACTCCTTCTTCCAGCTTGTTCACCAGGGTACCAAGCTGATCCCCACCGACTTCATCCTCGCTGCTAAGTCTCACAACCCCGTCAGCGACAACCTTCACCAGAAGATGCTTGCCTCCAACTACTTTGCCCAAGCCGAGGCTCTCATGGTTGGCAAGACTGATGAGCAGGTTCGCGCTGAGGGTGCTCCTGAGGAGCTTGTTCCCCACAAGCGATTCTTGGGTAACCGACCTACAACCTCCATCCTCGTCGGTGGTGCCATTGGCCCTGCCGAGTTGGGTGCTCTGATCGTCTACTACGAGCACCTCACCTTCACTGAGGGTGCTATCTGGGACATCAACAGCTTCGACCAGTGGGGTGTCGAGCTGGGCAAGGTTCTGGCCAAGAAGATTCTCAAGGAGCTTGATGAGGAGGGTAACGGTGAAGGTCACGACGCTTCTACTGGTGGCCTCATTGGCGCCTTCAAGAAGTACGGTCAGAACTAAAAGGGGTATGAGTGATGATAATGGCTAGCGAGTGGCACGATGTTGATAATGATTAAAAGATAGCATGAACAGTTTGTACACGTTTGATGTTCTGGACCATTTGAAGAGCGATCTAGATGGTGAAGTGAATGTACAAAGATATACATGGGAATTGTAAGTGTCGGATGTTGGCCGTGACTGAATGTCAAGTTGAGGATTACCTTGTAATCTCAAGTTGGGAAGTAGTTGGAGTAACATCAAACCAACCAACCGATATGCCGCATGCAGAATATCTTGCGCGATTTCTCGCATGAGGAAAATCCTCGTTAATCACAACACCTTGAGAATAATTACCACATCTAGATTCAGTCCTGAAATCTACAAGTAATGACACGTGTGGGCAGTCGGCACCGAGGCAAATACATGCAGTCAACTTGTTCCTCTCACGTATACATATGTCGGGAACCTGAACCGCCCTTTGACCTGTAGTACCGAAATGAGACCGCACCCTTACCTGTGTTCCTTGCCAGGTACTACTGAGGGCAATTTGGACTTCTGTATTAGGTACTGTCAACGGTATTTCCGTTTTGGGAGTGAGACAGGATGTATTGGTGGTGGTGAGACTGGGCAAGTGGAGTTGTTTGTTTTGCGGGGGAATATGGGGAAGAAGAAGAAGAAGAAGGGGAAGTGATGAATGTGCTATGCTGTGATAGTGTGTGATATGAAAGGCAGTGTCATTGTGGCATGTTATGAGTTATATCCCGCAGCGTAGAGTGGTATTTCTGCAAACTGCGGAGTACTGTACATGTTGAGTTGAGATGGTGGTGGCTTGTTTTCGCGGGGGAGATGCGACCCCAGACATGAAGCAGAGGAAGTGAGCGGGGAAATATAGAGGCTGTGTAATATTGAATGAGATGAATTGAGGAAGAGAGAGATTATTGTTGAGGTTAATAAGAGTGTTGGTTGAGTTGAATGTGAAGAGAATTAAAAGTAGTAGTTATCATGATTGAGGGGGTTTATAATTCGGCTCATGTCGGAAATCACGATAATTATTTACCTAGACACTTTGTTTCGTTCAACTGAATGATGGACGATCTCTTTTTCCTTGGCTATGTATTGCGCAGCAACCTGACATTGATCGTCATCAGCAACGTACGCAAGCAAGCGAGGTGTCTCTCGGTACAATACAGTCTGCAGTATGAAGTTACCGTAAGAATAATAAGCCGCCCGTTTTCTGATTTCGTCAGTTTCCACTCACACCAATGCGATGCGATGCGACACGGGCGGAAGAATTTTTGTTTGCTTGCGTTTGCATTTGCGCTTAGACACTACTGTAGGTAGTCTGTACAGTACTGTACTGTAGGTTAGCGTGTGAGTGGGCCTCCGTCTACAGTGACAATTGAACCCTCTGACGTCGTGAGGCTTTTCACGATGTTCTTGTCCTGCGCAGTTGGGCCAGATCGATGACGAGCGAGTCAAGTAGGTTAAGGGTATAGACATATTTCAGGTTTTTGGTCTACGGTTCATTGATATGTGTGAGTCAGCACTGGCAGAAGAGAAAAGAAGAAATACTACATCGGTCACTTAGCTGGATATTTGTCACGATCGGTAAAAAGAATTCATTGGTGGCTTGGACCCTGAGAGAGACGAAAAAGACCCTGCGTGCGTGATGAATGAGACAAAAGCACGTAACAGACGGCCACCAGTGATTATCTATCACATTACATTAGATAACGAGTTGAGTACCTGTCGGAGAAATATTGACATGTTTCCGAGTTTTTGTTAATTAGCCTGATATTCAACATTCCGAATAATACCTTTCCCAGATCAACAGGTACAAACCCAACTTCTTTTTCTTGTTGCGCGGTAAGCGTGGGAAAATGGGGAGAGAGAGAGAGAGGGACAATGAAGCCATCACCAATCAGATAACGGCGCTAATTTTTCATTGCCAAGGTGAACCGCTCTTGGCTTGAGGTTCCACTTGTTGACGAGGTTTGTGATTCGTTCTGTAGTAAAGTAAGCAGCGTTATCTACCGTATAGTACATACGGAGTGACTGAATTGAGGCTATGCAGTACAGTACAGTACAGGACAGACGGAAACGGACAGACGGGAGTCAGACCCGATAGAGAAAGGTTCAGTTTCAGGGATGATGCGGAATTATACGGTCATTGATCCGATAGAAGCTGAAAGTTTTCTACGTCTTTGTCAGATAGGAAAAATTGAGGGAATTTACTGTAAACTTCTGTATGGCATGACTCCTCGGAGCAATTACGGTGGTAGAATCAGGAATGACCGTTTGTTTAAGGGTACTCCGGCAGTGCCTTTCGCCCCTGGAACAGTCGAGGCTGAGAGCCCTGTAACCTGTACGGACAAGGGGAAACCTGCCCTGCCCTGCCCCAGTACCCTGAGATGGATGCACTGTAAGACTAACTATACTGTACCTAGATGATATGACGTCGATGGTTGCAGATTGCAGATACGGTACATTCAAGTAAGACAGCTAAGTAACACAGCTGATACACAAGAGACAAATTTGGCTTGTGATAATTGTAGCACATGAGATGGAGAGATAAGTAAATAAACAGACTAACCTACCTATAGTTTGATTGGGGAATTACACGTGCTGCACTGCATGGCATGCGGGATATTGAATAATATGGTTACCCAAGAGCATAATAGGGTAGCTCATACGGGCCAAGTCAATGTCAGAAAACGTCGAGGTGCAGCAAGGCTTTGACTATCGTTCAGTCATACGGAGGCTTTCTTAGTCAATACCTTAGAAAGAAAGTCTTCACATGCATCAAGATACAAGAGTGTTTTTGTTTAGATAGGATCCACCTTATGCTAACTAGGCTTGTCTCAAGTTTCGGGTTTCGACAGTATCAGCCATTTGAAAAATACCCTCATATTTAAGCCCAAAAAAGTGCCGCCAGCGCAACCGGTCAAGGCATTAAAATCTCCACTTTGGGAATGTCTATTGGTGGGATAGCAACGAACCCTGCATGCAAAAGATCCGGGCCGCCATTTTTTTAATTATCGTGAAGGGCATCAAAATACAAGACATGGGTTGGATGTAAGAAGAGGTGAGTGTTTTACAAAGAGGCGGAGAGGAATGGCCGAGATACCGACGGGCGGCCGTTTGAGTTGTCAATCACGATGTGAGTGAGAAAGAAAAAAAAAAAAAGCACATGGTTATGATAGGATAGCAAATCATAATGGACGCAAGAAAAAGGAGTAGAGAATTAATATGGGTTATGAAATCATGTCAATCGAGAACATCGACTAAGCAAGTAAATCGAGAAGACATCGTGAACTGAGAAACAAGGAGGTTACAGAAGGTTTAGAAAAGTGATGTCAACTGCCCCAGGTTTTTTTCTTTCTCCTCCAAAAAATAATGGAACCTATCTTTGGAGCCCCAGACAAAAGAAAGAAGAACCACTTTCTCTTGGAATGAAAGTGGTTGAAGTGAATTAGCTTGTGTTGCACTGCAGACCCACGATGCAAAGAGGAGGAGCCAACGTCAGGGCTTAGAAGGAGGGGAAACAAGACAAGACACGAAAACGGTACTTGGAGGGTTTTATTATCCACTTGGCCGAGGTACCTGGGAGAATCTGGATGATTCTTTAATTGATAGAAGTGGAGATGAATGCTACTATGGATATTTACTGTAAAGATTATAGAAAAATATGGAAAAAATAATAAAAATAGTAAATTTATTGAGGATATTCAAAAGAGGCTGAACAAATCTCTCATCATCTGTTTATCGGGAATCTGCAAACTGCACCCTGCATAGGTGATGGAGGTGGCGTGAGATAGGGTCTTGTCTCTCTGTCGCTTCAGGCAAGGCGGCCCTTCGGTACAGTGACCTACAGTGAGGTGACAGCCTGGCCGAGCAAGACTGTAACAGCGGGGCTTGGTTCAGCCCCTGTAAATCCTCGCGAACTGGTACTTCCCCCCCTGTAACTTTTGTACTGTAGTGCCGGATAACCTCCGTTAACCTCACCACCTGGTTCGGTACGATGCATGGGGCGAGAAGCTCGGTGAGGGAGGCACTGCAGCATTGCATTTTTAGGTACCGTCCATTAAACGGTAGCGCCCATGTACTGTCCCGACTGTGACCGAATGACCAACCTATCATATGCTAGGAGGCCTGTTGTTGTCATCATTGACTTGATTCTTGTTTGTGTGGTTTACGGTTCAGGCTAGACTAGAGAAACTGTCTACCGTAACCAATGAATAAGGCTTGGAGTAGCCACGGGCAGAACGTACCTAAATGCCAAGCCTGACAGTTGAGGTCACTCAAAGAGAACATGATGGCATGGTACATCGTCTCCACTTGCCTTGAACCTGTACCTGTAGGTTGGAGTGGAGATGTCCCTCTAACAGATGATGGCATCTATGGGTCTTGGCCCCCTGGTCCCGTCATCGTCACGGAGGGTGAGGGTGATGGTGAGGGAGGTCTGATCTACCCTCCACTTTGGACGACGACCATCTCTCAAAAAGAAGTGGCATATAAACTCGTCTTGTTCCCTCGATACGGTCACCGTTTCTATCTCTCATCTCATTCCATTCCACTCTATCATACAATATCATTTATTACGTCTTTGTTAATACAAAGATACCCATCCACCACATACACAACTCCATCTCCCACTTACACACATCTCACATATCCATCATGGCTAAGACAGCTGTTCACTTTGGCGCCGGTAACATCGGTATGTCTTATTCCCCAACATCTCTCTCGATATCCTGCTAACATACTCAGGCCGCGGCTTCGTCGCTTGCTTCCTTCACAACTCGGGCTACGATGTCATCTTTGCCGATGTCAACGACACCATCGTCAACCTCATCAACGAAACCCCCTCCTACAAGGTCATTGAGGTCGGCTCTGAGGGAACCACCGAAAACACAATCACAAACTACAAGGCCATCAACTCCCGAACACACGAGCAGGACCTCATCGAGGCCATCCGCACAGCCGAGATCGTCACCTGCTCTGTCGGCCCCAACATCCTCAAGTTCATCGCTCCGGTTATCGCCAAGGGTATCGACGCCCGCTCTACAGACGACGCTCCTCTCCATGTCATCGCCTGCGAGAACGCCATCGGCGCTACAGACACTCTCGCTGAGCACATCAAGGATCCTCGCAACACTGAGCCTTCTCGTCTCGAGGACCACCACTTGAGGGCTCGCTACGCCAACTCTGCCATCGACAGAATCGTCCCCGCCCAGGACCCCAACGCCGGCCTCGACGTTACACTTGAGAAGTTCTTCGAGTGGGTTGTTGACCGCACTCCTTTCGAGGACGTTGGTATCCCCGACATCAAGGGTATCAACTGGGTCGACAACCTTGCTCCCTTCATCGAGCGCAAGCTCTTCACCGTCAACACTGGCCACGCCACCGCTGCTTACCACGGCTACAACCGAAGAAAGCGCACCGTCTACGATGCTCTCCAGGATAAGGAGATCATGGCTGAGGTCCGCGGTGCTCTCATGGAGACCAAGAACTTGATCGTCGCCAAGCACAAGATTGACGAGGAGGCCCAGGCTGCTTACGTCGAGAAGATCATCAAGCGAATTGGCAACCCTCATTTGGAAGATGCCGTCGAGCGTGTCGGCCGTGCTCCCCTCCGAAAGTTGTCTCGCAAGGAGCGCTTCATCGGCCCTGCTGCTGAGCTCGCTGAGAACGGACAGAGCATCAAGTACCTCCTCGACGCCATTGAGATGGCCTTCCGTTTCCAGGAGGTCACCGACGACGAGGAGTCCAAGGAGCTCGCCAAGATCATGTCCGAGAATGGACCCGAGGATGTTGTCAAGCAGGTCTGCGGTATCCAAGACAGCGAGAAGATCTTCCCTCAGCTTGTCAACGTTGTGCAGCGTGTCCAGGCCGACAGTGCTGATGAGTAAACAACGATCGCATTTCTACGATATTCCTCGGTTTATTTACTAGAGTGGCTTTTCTTTACAAGGCATGGCGTTTATGAAGATATGACACATGAATATTTGCTTAATTGGCAGCATGGCGCAGGGTTTGGGTACTAGGATGGGATATGCATATATGGCCTTTGGCTTATAGATTGATATAGCACTGAATACATCGGTTGCTCAACTTTACTTTTACTTTGTGAATGTTTGACGCTCCTTATCATCTGGTGATTGTTTATTATTATTTTTCGTTTACAAATTATTGCTTACAGACAGGTGTTTACAACCGGTGATTGCTGACTGTTGATGTTCAGTGGCTAGATGAGGCCTCCAGTTCCTTGTCGGGCCTTTCAGGCATTAATTGAGGACACAGTTAATCTTTCATTAATCCTGTAATAATTGAACATTTGTCATGACAGCCTGATCTAACTATTGACTCATCGCAGCCATGCATGACCAGATCCTTTATCTCGATGTAACAAACGGAGATCCGATTCCGTTGCAATGGGAGGCCCCATCTAACAACCCACACAACAATTCCAAGTTTAGAAAAGACGCATATCATGATCTAAGATACGATCATGAGATAGACCCAGATGTAATCATGAGACTTGAGCCTCATTATTCGGCCCAGCATTGACTTAGCGGCTCCATTTTGGTGGTGGAGTTGGACTGGAACTAAAAAGCAGGGATTCTTCAAACCGTCCGATCGGGAGGCCCGTAATCTTAATTTTCCTTGACATACAAGCCCAAGTATGGCATGATTGTTTCTTATTCTCTCTTGGCCGAATATTCTCCCGATATCGCCTCATTATGAAAACACTGTATCTGTGGCTGGCGGGCTTAGACTTGGCCACCGCCTCAATCACCGTCCCACTCACCCCCGTCGCGCCATTACCGCTCTCTCAACAAGGCATCGCGACTTCAGCTGATGATTTGTTCAGAAGGAGCTGTCCTGAGGAAGTGGCCTACTCGAATCCTTACACTCCCTCTCTACTTGCTTCCTCATTCTCCGATGATGGCTTCTCCAGAGGGCGTGTTTTCCCTTCTTCGGGAGGGTTTATACGAGGTGCTGTTGAAGCATGGGCTCAGCATCAGCATTTCGTATTGAGACCTGATGAAGTTTGGTTTGAGGTACTTGCGCAGATGAACCTGTACATGAGCGCCTACTCAGAAAAGGTCAGGGATTTGTTTGTGGAACATGCCGGAAGAGACAAAATTGTCGTTGAAGGGAACACTTGGGATGATGTTATCGTCGGCTTTGGGCAAGAGATGGATACGCGTGTCAAAACGAAATGGTTGAGAGATTGGATCATGCCTGGGTTTAGTACCTCTACCCCCAAAGATGAAGTCACTGCCACAGTGCTCATGATGGGTCTTATGAAGCAATTCTTTGACTTTGAGGCTATGATGGTTTGCGGGATACCCAGTATCACGCTGTTGGGTACAAAGGGCGACTGGGTTAAGCTCCAAGCTAAACTAGAGTACTTGCACAAGTTTGGCGAAGATCCTGGTTTGTTTGCAGATATGTTGAGACCAATCATGAAGAGGTTTGTCAGTTCATGGGATGACAATGAGGGCTTAGAGACAAAGTTGTTCTGGGAACAGATCGTAAGAGCGAAAAAGAAGTGGTCTTGTGGAGAGGGGGCGAATGAGTGGGATGTTAGTGGTTGGATAACGGGCTTCATGTTTTTTGATAGGAATGGGAGGAGAAGAGGATTTGATCCATGGCAGGATGATGATGATAATGATGAAGAGGAGAGTGTTGAGGAAGAGCCGAAGATGGGTATATTCCCCAATGACTGGACTGTTGTCATCGACGGGGAGAGTTACATTCCTTTGTCGCTTTCAGATGTTTCGACAGGCTATGCAAAGGCACCGCTGAAGATGAAGAATTACCCTCATCCAGGTGTTGACACAGATGCTTATATCCTGGCCGGCAACGTTGGAATTGAGAGGACTGAAGACGAAGGAAAGGTCACAGCGCAGCCTATCAGTGGATGGTTCATGTATGCTCCAGTTGACACGAATCACACGGTTGGACCATTCTTGGGAAGTGGGAGCGAGATGGAGAGTATTGCTGTTGGCATTGAGAGTTGTAAAGCTGTTACAAATGAAGGTGATGAAGTGAAGGACCTGTAGATAGAGGGGAAGTAGTAAGATAAATAAAGCGTCTGTAGTAAGAAGTGAAGCATCTGCAAATATCCCAAAGAATAAAGGCACCAGCATAACGCAGTACTCCCAAGACAGAAGTGTCTAGTAAGGAAATGTAGGCTTGGGTGGTTTCCACCCCTTGCAGCAATACCCTGGGATGTTCTCCAATGACTTTCCGATGACTCCCCATGGGGGATCACACCCTTTGTAGTTCTTCTTCCATCCTTCGTTGAACTGGTAGAAGTTGCCTTTGAACGAATTAGCTGTTGTCAGGTAGGGGATCATATGGGACTTACCATCTTTACAGGCGCAGATGTTGGGGATGCAGCATTTGTCCATCTTTGGGATTGAGCTGAGGAGATGTTAGTATGTATTTAGTAGTAAAGAGCGGCCGGTATGTGTATGCGATTGAGAGAGTGAGTAGGGTTGTGAGTCGGATAGGAATGGAGGAGGAGGACGAACTAGTGATAACATCCCGAAGAAGTCTTGTCAGGAATCGGCTTGAGGATAACTGGCTCCGGAGGTGTCGCCGCAGCGAGAGTGAGCGAAAAAAGAGATGCGAAGATGAGTCTCATGATGATTGAATTGTCAGTTGAGTTGAGAACTGCCTGAGCCGAGTTGACTTTGAGTCCTCGTACGAGGGTTCATATACGCATTCTGATGGCCTGTTACCCATGACTGGAATCCAGTTTGGTATTGTAGTTATTTTGAGAAATGACCATTAGAGCCTGTGCACGGTTGAGGTTTCTTTGGAGTGTCAGAAGATGATCCAAGTATAGCCTCTGAGACTCGAAGTTGAGGGCTCTTTGTCCACGGACCAAGGATAAGCAAGAGACTAAGTCAATGTGCGATGAGTTTTATCTGTTTTCGATGAAGTGTTTAAAATATCTCATATCGATGCAATTATAACTCTGTGAGTACGTATTAGACGGCGATGTGCTATGAGTGGAACTGTCTACATTGGGTAGTGATGTCGTGGACTCGGAGCCGCACAAGAGGACCCGAATGAGCCACAGAAGAGGAAACATTGCATGCAACTAACTCGAATACCAGATATAGTAACACCGAAATGCCTTTGTGAACTTTTGGAAAGCGAATGGTGCTCAAAGCGTAACTGTACGACACGCACTGGCCCTTCGAACATAACCAGCGCTGTACAGAACAAAGAGAACATGCACGTTCTCAAGATACGAGTGCCTGAAAGCAGCTGGGAAGCAATAAACTGACTTGGTGATATGAGAAGAGAGAAATCACAGGAACGAAACAAAGAGTGCTAACGCAGAGATTAATGGTAGGGGAGAAATTGAGAGAAGATGAGTTGAGCTGGATGATGCTCTGGTCAAAGACTCCCCCAACTCGCAATTTGCTAGCTCTGTGTCACCCTCAATGATACTGTCGCAAACATTTCAAGATGCCCTTCGTGCATTCTGGGATTCTCTCGCTCTATTCCATCAGTGAAGAAGTATACGTGACTCAGGTTTGGGTCGACTTCTCGAATGGCTGTGACACAGGTACATTGGCCTTTGGATGCCCGGTTCCTTTCGAAATGGCCATAAATAAAGGAGATAACAGGATTGGCAAAATAAAGATTCGTTGGAGTTGGTACTACGCACTGCGACTGAGACTGACATGCGGACTTGACGCGGTCATGATCTGTCAAGCAAACAGAGGCCTTCCATTCTGCGAGAAGTCATGGAGTGAATGGCTGATAACTTAGGTATAGGCATATTAGACGGGGGATCAACATTGAAGCATATGGATGTGATTGCGTCGAGTGATTTGGTGTTATACTAGTTGAATATTAAAGCTTCAAGGTATAGTTAACCTTTATAAAAGGATGTGGTGCTATACCTAGCTGTGCCTCTTACTCAGGTAATCAGAGCAACCTGTGATTATTTGATGGACCCTTTCCGAGTGTTTCCATCATCTCGCCTCTTACTCCAGATTGCAGTTGCCGCCTGAACCTCTATAGGTACTTGGACCATCTTTACAAGAATGGACTCTCTCAATGGTAGTTACTTTCCACAGAAGTCGCAAACGATCTTAATTAAGCAATGTAACTTGCTTCTGGTCCTCCCATTCTTTCTTCCAACAACAGCAACAACAACATAATCATCCACCTGTTTAAGTTCTGCCTCAAGTCTCAACAAAGTTATTCTCTGCTTAATATAATCATCATCATTGAGACCTTCGTTCTCATCACTCTCTATCCATCACTGACATCGTTATAACTAACACGCTCGCTACTTAGAATCTCTACGATATCAAGATATCCATACGGAGCTTTCTAAACAGCTTCGACAAGCAATTATACCACCGTCCTTTCAAAGCGCTAGAACGTGCTTAGCTCACCTTCATTACTGCTATCAAAGAAAGGTGGGACATGCTGCTTATCGTTCTTTGGATATGCTACCACGGTCATCAGCGTATAAACAAATGATGGTGGCCTTTCCAAGGTCCGCCCAGTCCAGTAGTCCTGCCAGTGGACAGATCGCCGTTTCCAGCGCTCACCCTTTACCCACAAAGGTCTTGGAGAGTCATCGCCTCCTCGTAAACAAAGAGCGTACTTCTCGGGGAAGTGCAAGTCGATAGGTGGATACAATCGAGCAGAGTCGCAAAACATCCACGCACGCTGTCGGTACAACTGGTGTTGAACGCGCGAAAAGTATATGAAGTACGTGGCTTCATCTACCAGTACATCATCTGAACTTTCCCCACATATTATTGCCAGGACTTGCAGTGACAGACCCCCTCTCCACTCAGTCGTCCTTGGGTTGATACTCCGCCGATTATGTAGGAACCGGCCACTGATATGTCGCCTGCCTTCTGTCTGTTCCTTGCATAGGGAATAGAACCAGCTTCGTAGACGCGGTGTGTCGTATCTGCCTTTACTCACATGAGTCAGTAAGTGAGTCAGGAGGTCAAAGCCTCGAAAGGTTGCCCAACACCGTGACTCATGATAATCGCACTCATCGTGAAGATCTTCCAGGTAGGTTTGGAAGCAAACCACCTCATTGTCGGGATACAAAAGGCCCTTTCCTTTGCACCTTTCGAATAGGCCAGAAGAGGGGTGTCCTTGTGCCCAAGCCATTCGAGCAAACAAGGCGCCATAGGAAGCATCGACGTACTCATAAACACAGTGTACAGACTCATATAGCCCCGAATCCATGCGTTGCCATGACGCACGGGAGAATTTCTCCCAGTAGTTCTCAGGCATACAGCGTGCCACCCGAGGGTCGAATACCTTGCAAAGGACCTCAAATTTGAGGAAGGCTCGAAATAGACGATACTTCTCTAGCGATGTTAAGTCATCTAAAGTGACTCTCTTGACTGTGTTCGTATACGTGATTTCGGGAGGGTGGAGGAGGTATGCCTGAGCTGGAGACGAGGATGTAGCCTTTCCCATGTAATCTTCGATGAAGAGGCCCAGGCGAGAAAAAAGGCGATGAAGATTTATGATCATTACGTGAGATTCCTTTGATTGCGGCTGTTTGAAAGGGTTAGAAAGCTGCTTTGCAGTCCATTGCTCAAAATGTCGTTTTGTAGCTTGTTCATTACCTTTTGACGTGTTAAAACCAATAATACCCAGTGCGTCCTGGAGTAAGTCCTCATTGTGGTTGCCTGTCTGGATCAGGTTCGATATAAACGTGTGGACAAGACTTCGTTTGTATGCAAGATAGCAGTTCAGCATTATCGGAGACGCTTGAATGAGTCGCCAGATGGAAGTATGCGAATGAATGTTGTCCATGATATGGAGGCAGACTTCTGTCGGCAGTTTCTGGAAAGGGTCCATCATGTCGTATCTGGTGTTTTTGATTGTAGACCATCTAAGCCTGCTTTGTCATTGACGAGTGTGTCTTGTAAGATAAGAGGGGGAGGTGGGGGTTAAATAGTTATCAGACTAAGGGCGGTGAAGCTTATCCGGTCCCATTGTGAGCTGTCTGTTAGGCCTGTGTAGTTTAGGAAGTTTGTTTTTCTCTCGAAAAGTTTAATTAAAGTTTAAAATTTTAGAGTTGTCTGAGGTACTGGCGCTTTCTACGTCCCTAGGTAACTGTGAAAACCTAAATGTACTAGGCCTCCCAGCTATCAAAGCTCTGCCTCAAGCTAATAAAGTTATCCTTAGTTGTACCAAGTCTCAGTTGTGGAAACTAAACATGCTCTTGCAAAAGTTAACTAAAACTGAGGCGTCATAACTTATGTAGGAGTTGTTGTGTTGGAGGGTCTTTCACGATGCCTCAACTGTATATAACATAGTGTTTCATAGAAGTGTGATCTTAATCTGTCCCCAAAGGGATATTGCTATAAGGTTCAAACGATCATGTCCCAGGAAGGTTGTCCTCAGCTCTCAAGTATAATACCTCACAGTTTGGCTGTCAATTGTTAAGTACCATATTAGAGCGTTTGAATCGAGGCTTTGAAGAATTGCCAGCAATAATAATATCCAGAATCCAACTTTATAGACTAAAAACCCATTATAACACCCAAAACTCAAAACGCCGTACTTTAAGCATATTGACCATAAACCCTTATCATCCGCAACAAACAAGACGCCGTTTCCTTCTAATCTATAGCCTCTCTTTGTGTATCCACCACCCGCCTTTCATGGTCCCGTCGTATCGCTAAAGTTTGGTAGGCACATGGGAACTGCTCCAGGGAAATCATTTCGCAGTTCAAATTCTCTGCCAACAGCTGAATCAGCCAACGATTGGTATAATAGTCCAAAGAGTAAGACTCACTCATAAACAGTATCTGCAAGCTCTTTGGCTATGGCATATAAAGTTTCGATCTCTTCCAATTCCATGGTATCGCGATTTCGAGCCAGCCAAACAAGGAGGGCGTCCTTTTTCTTTGGGACTACCCCGTCGTATCTGGTAATGTATTGCCGAAAGCTGGCCACTAGAATCTTTTTCCATTCGGTCTGCATCTTGTAGGATTGGTAGCCAATTGCCACCCACGAGCCCTAATCGGTGGTTTCTCCTAGCATTTTCTGACCGGCTTTAATATTGCCCCAGTGATTTTTGTCGGCTTTTTCAATTCGACGGTTCAGGCTATACTGGATGGCGGAAACATTGGCGATAGAGAGGATTATTGAGTTGGAACTTGGTGGTATAATGACTGGACTGGTAAAGCCCATTGCTTGTAAGTGAGCCTGTTCGCTTGTAGAGCCTCCAGACACTGGGAACGGAACGATATCGGCGTCTGTGACTGGAGGGGAAGAGAAGGTGAAGGTATTAGAGGAGTTCATTGCTGATATAGAGGAACTGAGATGAAGATTGTCCTAAACAAAAACGTTGGTAGAGTTGATCAAAAGTTGAATGTTGCCAAGAATTTTGATGAGATGATTGAGAAGACAAGTTTGTACTGGATCTTTGAATTGCCATGTTATCTAAAGAAGACACGTCGCGTCTTGATCATGACGCGTAATTGGTCGACAACCTCGTATTGAGTCCGATGGTTAGCCGGCCGTCTCTGCGGCAACATGGTCGCCTGCTCCTCTTCATTGGTGGCAGAGAGGAAGACGCGTGCAAGGAGAATAAGATTGAGAGTAAGAATCTTATCATGTAGGGGATAAGCGACTGTAGAGTGTTCCACGGCGGCTGCAGTGTGAGGCCAAGGAAGCTGCCGTGAGAGGGTGTGATGAAGGAAAGAAGAAAATGATTGGAGGCTGGGAGAAGAGGAGGTATATATACCCTAGCCCTGATCACGCGTTGGCACCTGGCAGAATATTCTGGATGCCTGACGAACAGATTTGCAACTTCTGACTTAGCGAATTCATCGCAATTGAAGATCTCTAGAAGTGTTTACCAGTGCCAGACAGCTGAAGATCTATCATGGAAAAATAAAGTTAGTGTAAGTGAGCGGGTAAAAGCGGGGTACGTATGCATGTCAGTAACTTGCCTGTTGATTGGCGCAAAATTCATATCGATAAGAAAATGGTGGAGTGGTTTGCCTGTGAGCGGTTGTCCCAAGGATCGTTCATCTGTAAAGCAGCGTTCGGAGGCGCTTCCTCAGGGCCATGTCATTGAAGTCTATTTGCATGTTAATAAATGCGTCTAGAAAAGATAATAGTTCAAGGCCGTTTGAGGGACATGCTGTGGTAGAGTCGCCCACCGAAAGCGCGGAAGTCGCTCGTTCGTCCGCTATGTCTGCGCTCGCCTACAAGGGCCGTACTGATGTACCGATGTTGTCGCATGGTACAGATTAATTTCTGATCTGGTTTGCTTTCGGCATAGTGGTGCCGATGTTCTTGACGCTGGCGTTGTAGATGAGGGGTTGAGGTGGCGTGTAGAGGAAGAATTGCGAGGAAGGAAGTTGGAACTAGGGGAAATTAACCCCAAGAGTTGAGTTGACGGACATACAGAAAACACTGAGTGCCGGAGAATATACGTCAAGAGCATGAGTAGAACTTAAGTGAGGTAGGCAGAATTGTTAAAGTTGGCTCATCTTATCTGCCATCATTTGATCTGCCTTAGCTAGATAATGACTGTGCATCGCACTCGTTCATGTACCCCGTATTCATCCGTCATTCGATATCCTCTGTCTCTCATACATGTCCCTGCTATACCTCCATATAGAGGTAGCGAATCGTGGAAACAAAAAGACAAGCACGAGCCCTAGCCTCGACCTTTTTAGGTTCCCGCTGTTCCCAGAGATTCCCTTCCAGTTAATTCCCCATGAGTACGTATCCTGGGCATCAAGATACCAAGCACAGATCCTCGAATTGCTTTTACCATATAAGGATTTTAAAACCCATCTTGGCCTGAAGTTCAGGGATCATGTCGGCGTCCGGAGTTTGTCGATCGACTCGTCCTTCACCGTGTCCCTTGAGACACTCAACGATTACCGACCGACCCTCCACCTCTTCGTCGTCGTGCGCGTCAAAAACGTACTGGTTGTAATCACAACGTTTCTGATCCTCGGTTTCATGAGAGACGATGAAGCTGAACAGCTCGCGAATCGATGTGCCATTGCCAAGCTGAGCGATCCAGTGGTTTTCGGGGCCCGGAATTCTGTAGCAGATATCGGTGCGGGGGCCGTGCAAATTTGTGTTCATGACGAACCAGGTATCGTCCTGCAAAACTATGCATGCGCGGCGGATGATGCAGAGACGACCGCCATGTAGGGAGGGTATGGCTTCGAGATGGGCGAGGTTGCGACATTCGTCTATTTCAGGCTCGGGACAACGGAAGCGGAAGGGGATGGGGTGGGTTGTAGAGACACTCTCCTTGGGGCCTTGCTGCGACATGTCGAATGATATTGTGGTGCTGAAGTTTGAAGTAGTTGGCTGCGAATGTCTGTATGGTAGAGACGAGACTTTTAAACGAGAACGGAAGCAGTATCTGGAGACAAAGGGGGGATTGACACAAAGGCAACAAAGCGTGAATGCATGAGGACGAAGAGCTTGTTGTGATCAAAGAGGAATTTCGACATGGGAATATTTTTTTGTCGCATTCGTTGAGATGAATTTGTTGAAAGCCTTTTGCACTGCAAGGCAGCTGGTGGGCAAGGAAGGTAACCGTGCTGCCCACTGTCACCCACGCACCTGCCTAAGCACGATACCTTCAATCACCAAAATAAACAAAGTCCCCTCTTAACCAGTGGCATTCTCAAACAGACATCTCCAATGCATCAAATCCCATAACTGCACCCAACCAGGTAACAAAATCTTCACTCCTCTCAGGCTTCACACCACCTGGAACATACTCAACCTTTCCCTCCTCATTGGCACGAATCTTGCAAACGACCGTCGACATGGTAACTTCGTCCTCCCAAATGTTCACGAAACCTCGCATAGTATTTCCACCCGCGGGACCAACGGTATTGAGAAGTTCAACGTATGCTTGGGGACAGCTCACTCTGGCGAGCCAGTTGTTGGTGCCGGGAATCTGCCAAGCGATGTTCTTTTGGGGACCCTGGGGGTCCATATTGACGACTTTCCATTTGCCGTTGGAGAGCATTATGACTGCGAAATCGATTATGGTGAGGAGGGCGGCTTGAGAGTTTATAAGAGGGAGATTGGGGGACTGGGATTGAGACTGAGGCTGAGGTTGAGACATCGTGATGGGGATGTTGGTGTGTGGTGTTGATGGTCAAGGACTGCTCAATTCAATTGTATCGAGATGATGTCAGTAAAACTGGCGAGGCTTAGGAGGAGAGCTCGAAGCGCTGACTGAGATTTAGATGTGTCTTTATCTTCGACGAGTTGGCTCGCTGATGATGCGACAGGTGAACATCTTGGACTGCCCATCGCTGTATTCTTGTCGCTCATTCAGCAACCATTGAGGGGCGTTTAGCTGAATGGCTGTCGCAATTTATTCACTTCCATCGCTTCATAATCAAGTTTCGCTTGATGCGAAGAGAAATGCTGAATTAATTTAGTTGGCGTCCATTGTGGTGTTGAGTGGTAGCTCATTCATTCCCAAGGAAAATTCAATCATTAATACTAAGAACAATGCTTGCGACAACAACCACGATCGCAATCACTGTATTTTCCAATCAGGTCTACTACTCACAGGCATTTATTATCCATCTCTCAAATCGTACATTTTTTATTGATACTCACACTCACTGACAATCGCACTCCCAGAATTTCTCGCCGATCAATTCTCGGCTCGTCAGTGGCAATTTTCCCCAGCTTCTCACACGTGCACAAGGACAATCCCCCAGACCCAAAAAAATTCTCGTCAATTATTTTTTGGCGAGAATCTGGAGAGAGGTCCCTTTTTTTTCGGTCAAAAATTCGGCGAAAAGTATCCCGCAATGGGGAAACCCCAGATGATGAGAAAGACAAGAAATAATGGGTCGTATGTCACATTTATAACGACGACGAACAATTAAACGCTGATGTTGTATTGGTCATATGTTACAAAGATGCAAAATCAAGATTCTCAGTTGGACAGCAAAGATCCAATGTAACGCATGGATACAGAGTTTTTACAATATTAGTCATGTAATTCTTTGCCTTGCCTTGGGTACGTGGACGGAGAGACAGACCCCTTGATTAATCGTATGAGTTTCTGTAACGTTGTTACCATTCACAAACTCATTTTCTTGGCGAACATCCACAACTGCTCCGTAAGTAGAACGAATTGGCGCTAGTATACCCTCGCTATGCCCGCGTAGACGCGGTTCGCCAAGAGCGAGGGCGGCAAGTTATCCGTAGAATATTAATTGATGCTGGAAGACATGTGGAGAGCCAAGAAACGGAGGCCAAGACCGGACTGAAAGCATTGAGATTAGGTGCAACTGCAGACAGAAGACTGACTGGATAGTTGGTACGAGACTAAGTGCGGCTTAAAGGGAGACGGTGGCTAGAGTAAGCGACCGCAAGACCTATTCAAGTAATCCGAGGAAGAAGTAGGGAAAAGGGAAGGATTCTGTAGAATTCGGGAGTTTAATTGCGCATGATCGGCGGGGAGGCTGATGCTGATGCTGAGGGAGGGTAGAGATCCTTGTGCCAACGTATTGCGAGGAATGGATTGATTAAGTGAGTCTATGGCGACAGGATATTGTGAGCGAGAATTACAATTAAAAAGTTGTCTATAGAATTGATGAATTCATTGTGGTTGATACACTCAATGCCAATGCTTCTAGATCGCCAAGTCAATAGCCAGGTCCCTGTGTCTGAAGATCTCCCGCTGGCCAAGACTGCAGCAAGACGACGTGCATTTCTAGGCATTTCACTTCAATTTCACTCTCATGAACGCAGTGAATAACATATCAATTGACAATGAGATAATCACTGTCACCTGCTGCACAGTCTGTCATTGACATATTCCCCGGATACCTTATCCCCAAGATCACTCCAAGATCGGAGATACCGTTTAGAGGCAACGTCTTGCGCGCCAATAACGTCTCCCACCTGTAGATCCACTAAGAAAAGCCCTGTAATTAAAGATTCATTCCATTATGTTACCTCCAAGATATTGAACCCTGCCAAGGACGTTGGCCGAGATGCAAAATCTGTTTAATCCTTCCCCCCAACTTAACCTTATGTTTTGTCAGAAATACCTGTTTCTTCATGTCTCTCCCCGTGGGCCACCGCAAAACAATAGTTCCTCTCTGTGGATCCATGTTGGACGCTCCATTTACCTTCTCAGGAGAGGATCGTCACTTATAAATGGGTCTGGAGATTTGAGGCCCGGATTTTTGAGTATTGGTAACGAACCCCGCGGTCCTGTTTTTTTTCGCCATTTTTAATTGAGGAGAGTAGACAAAAGCCAGAGGGTCTTCTGGGGAACATATGCGAGATTAGTTGGAGGAGGGATCGTCAGGTCGTGCACTGAATTACTTACACTGAAATGTGGTGATACTGTAGATGGTGAGACCGAGGCATTACAACTCAAGGCCATGATATTTCCAGCCTTCCACATGCCGAAAACTGAATCTCATCAATCTGCACCTAACAAATTTCTATCCTCGAGAACCAATGACGTCTCTGCCGTACGGGAAGATCGCCACCACTACATCCTATTCCCGATTCCCTCCCTCTTCCTTTCAAACCGCCTCTGCCGCCCGTTCAGGTCTAATCTTTTCTTGACGTCAGACTCTTCCCTCGGCGTTACTGAATAAAGAGATTCTCCGCCCTCCCCCTCGTGGATCTCTTACCGGTCTTGGCAGATCCCGGGGGAGACTACAGCCAATACAAGTCGGATGCCGGCACGAAAGACGGAATGACGCACTGTTAGATGCTGCGCTATCTTGCCCTGTAAGGTTGCTGGCTTATAGCGTTCTTGGCGCTGGAAATACAGTACTCTACAGTGAATAACCTGACTCGGTGGATTCAATCCTTCGGCTCCGCTTACTTGCACTTGCACTTGCACATGGTGATGGATGGAGAATGCGAGAACAGACTCTCTTCTCGTGCAGGGACTTTATGGAGTCTTTTACTAACGGCCAACTTTGTTAACTTTGTTTCCCAGGATGATCGTCACTTTAACCTGTGGAGTACGCGCATGCAGCCACAGGACGGAACACCGTTGAACATCCCTATATAAAGGTCTACCTCTTCCCACCCGCTTCACTCCAAACTCGTCAACACGCTTCGTGCAACACAGCTCCTGGGAGAGCTGCATTTTTCTTGTTTTGTTTTTCGAGTCCTTCTAGCACAGCTGGTCTTGCAAAACTCCCACCCAAGATGCCTCCCACTTTCGCAGGCCTGACGGGCAAGAAATTGTCCCTGGCCATCTCTACCGTCGCTACCACTGGTTTCCTCCTCTTCGGTTACGACCAGGGTGTCATGTCTGGCATTATCGACGCCGACCCTTTCCATGATTACTTCCCCGAGACAAAGGATAGCACTATGCAGGGCTTTGTCACTGCCATCTACGAGATTGGTTGTCTGTTGGGTGCCATGTTCATCCTCTGGATCGGTGATCTTCTCGGTCGTCGAAGGGCCATGATTCTTGGTGGTTGGATCATGATTCTCGGTGTCATTATTCAGGTCACCGCCACCAAGGGCCACTCTGCTCTTGCTCAGTTTGTCGTCGGACGAACCATCACCGGTGTTGGTAACGGTATCAACACTTCTACTATCCCTACCTACCAGGCCGAGTGTTCTACCACCACCAACCGAGGTCTTCTCATCTGTATCGAAGGTGGTATCATTGCCTTCGGTACCCTCATCGCCTACTGGATCGATTACGGCTGCTCTTACGGTCCCCAGGACCTCACCTGGCGTTTCCCCATTGCCTTCCAGATCATCTTCGGTTTCATTGTCTGCATTGGCATGGTCTGGCTTCCTGAGTCTCCTCGATGGCTGCTCACCCACGACCGCCATGAAGAAGCCGAGAAGGTCATCGCTGCCATTCGAGGTTTCGAGGTTGACAGCGACGACACACGCGCCGAGCGCGACCGAGTCGTCGACTCTATCCGTGCCTCTGGTTTCGCTGCTCAGAAGAGCACTCCCGTCAAGGCTCTGTTCACCGGTGGAAAGACTCAGCACTTCCGTCGCATGATGCTCGGTGCTGGCTCGCAGTTCATGCAGCAAGTCGGTGGTTGCAATGCAGTCATTTACTACTTCCCCATTCTCTGCACCGACATCTTTGGTGACAAGAACTTTGCTCTTCTGCTTGGTGGTGTCAACATGATTGTCTACGCCATCTTTGCGACATCCTCTTGGTTCCTCATTGAGCGCGTTGGTCGTCGTAAGCTGTTGCTTATTGGTACCGCTGGACAGATGCTTTCCATGTTCCTCACCATGGGATTCTTGATTCCTGGTGGAAATGACCCTGGTACCAATGCGCCTCAAATCTCCAAGGGTGCCATCGCCGGTCTGTTCACCTACATTGCTTCTTTCGGTGCTACCTGGCTGCCGCTCCCTTGGTTGTACCCCGCTGAGGTCAACCCCCTCAAGACCCGCGGTAAGGCCAACGCTACCTCTACCTGCACCAACTGGCTGTTCAACTTTGTCATTGTCATGATCGTTCCTATCATGATCTCCAACATCCACTGGGGAACCTACCTGTTCTTTGGATGCGCCAACGCCACCTTCTTCCCCATTCTGTACTGGTTCTACCCCGAGGTATGTTACTCTCTACCCTCTATCCGCATGAACATTATACTAACATATTACAGACCGCCAACCGATCTCTCGAGGAAATCGACATCATCTTCGCCAAGGGTTTCGTCGAGAACATCTCGTACGTCAAGGCCGCCAAGGAGCTTCCCTTCCTTTCTCACGAGGAGGTCGAGCGCGAGGCTATCCGTCTTGGACTTGTCAACGAGGCTGGTCGTGGTGGAATGATGGAGAAGCCAAACGAGGAGACCGGTACTGTCCGCGACGAGTCTGGCTTCAACTCTGAGAAGTCTTAGACAATAAAGACTTGAATGTTGCATATTATGGGGTTTCTGTTAGGAAACAGCTTTTTTTATTAAGATACCCTTGTTTAGACGTCTTTCTACTAGATGGAAGATGGAGACTGAATGCCTAGAGCATTATAGAGTTGAATATAGACTCAATAGAAGTACTGCTATTACACAAATGGCTTGCCTTTAACTATTGTGACTGTCTTGTAAATGTACTCCAATTTGGAGTTCTCACGTACCCCAACTTACGGCGTTCAAGCGAGATCTTACAAAGATCCTGGAATGTCTTCTCCGACTTTCTCCTCAATGAACCCTAAGAACCCTGGGTCCAACCGCATAATTTTCGTGGAGACAACAAACAAACGGTCCTGTTGATCACTTCCCTTTCACTCACCTACCAGGCAGCAGTATAAATTTAAACTGGAGAACGAAGCCGGACAAGTCCTCCGCTTTTATACGGGTCCGCTTCTCCATTACCCCGACAATCCACATTTCCCAGGCCGGACCTTGGCAAGGGCTCACTTCTTTAGTCATGGCGTACGCGTTGCAAGTAACACACAAGGTGGCATTTAACTCTACCGCTTTTTACTAGTGGTTAGTTGTTGGAGAGTCAACAACCGGATGTCCATTTTTGGAAAGCCGGTAATTGATAGGGATGTTGGGACACTTGAACGCGTCTAATCCATTTAGTTTGGGGAACTTGTATTGTGAGATGTGAGAGTCATGCAACGTTTGTTATCTTGTTCCCCCGCTTTGTTTCTGGTCATCTGCCCCGTGGGGATATGCACTCGAGAGTCAGGTCAGCACGGGGAAATGATGTGATGTTATCGTGGGTTGAGATAAGCTTACTTTGACCGAGGTACCGGGAGGTTTAATCCGACGACCAGCATGCACACTGAACGGCCGCATAATTTCTTGCCTATAGCCTTAGAAGAGATGCTCCGTGATAGTCGAGGTTAAGATTGAGTTTCAAGTTCAATTCTGCCTGTGATTAGTACCTGATGCAAACTATATACGATGAATTATTTCTTATTGCTACGTAGTACAAAGATACACTGAGATATTCTCATCTTCCTGGACCCCAATACTTCGATGTTGCGTCAGAGTCTTATCAATTACTCGTGATTTGTTAAAGAAAAGGTTGGTATGTGTCAGTGCCAGTCCACTCGCCAGCTCGTTGAAACAAACTACGGATACTTTGGTCATCGTTACTCAATCAGAGCGATCCTTTTACTTGTTGCGATAGTAAGATCGCTGGTAGCTCATCCGGTGCTGCTATCCACTAAAGTTCTTTCGGTTTGCACTATGCCTGCCTTGCCTCTATCCTCCCTCGCCAAGTTGACATGCTATAGCTTGTCTTATCCAAGCCAACCTTCCTTATATCCACGAACAAAGGCCGCTAAGAACTCAAGACGTAGAGTAGGTAAAGATTTGCGACGTCGCATAATGAATATTTGGATCGCTAGTGATATATACGATGAGTTGTCTTGGTCAGGGTTTTCTTCGTGTAACACATTCTCTTAACCAAGCACCCAAATCACCAGCCAGCTCATGTAGATGTTGAATGTTCGTAATTTTTCAACGTTTCTTTGTAGATCGATGCATGTGGAACATGCATGTAGATCACATCTAAACCCTGGTAATGTGAATGCCAAGTGATGATCAAAGGGTTTTCTGGAGAAGACGGGTCCGGATCGAAGATCAGGACTTGGCATTGTGGTGTAAGTGATTGTTTGCCACGATAGAGAGACACAGTATTGAGAATACTGTTGATGGGTCTCTTAAAATAAATATCTTCGTGATAATAGGTACATACCAGTACGGTTAGGAGGGTTGTATGATCAGTGATGTTGGTGATGGGGTCTTGGGATACAAGAAGAGTAACCAGGTTCTATTTAAAATTGCCTCTAAAGACAGTATGGGTATAGATTTCGACACTAATAAGTGTATATAATAGCTGATTGCCTTTATGTACCACTTTTTGGCCGAGGTTTCCGTCAAAGCGTGGTGGTCTATCTGGAGGTATGGAACACATTAGCGATGAATACTAATCGCGCTGGGGTTGATGCGTCACTTGAAGAGAAGAGCGACGTGTCTAATCCCTTATTTGATCACAGTCATACTGGCTTTATAAGACCTTGGATGAGAGGCCAACGTGGTTGGCTCGTCGATAGGAGGTGTGCTGACATTATCAGATGGTAGTGCTGAATGGTAGTCTGAAGACATGCCGGGGCTATCTGACCTAAGCCAACAACACATCCTAGAGTAATATCGAGTGTCTCGACTACTCCTGACGTGAGCAGAGTTATGTTATCTCAATAATGTACACTTGCAGGTAATATATAGCACGAGACCTTGCGTGCTATGCTGACCATTTCGCAGACAACCTAATCTGATCTGATGAATATGAGACACTTGCTTTCAAGTACGTTTGTATTACATTACTTCCTTCATGGGATATTGGAGTGAGGTGTATAGAGCCACAGTTGCAGCTAATATGGACCATGATTTGGCGAACGACTTACTACGCACTCCTCGGGTGTCTCACCGCCCTCTCTATGGCATCGAGTCTGGCTGCTACAACTGTGCCGCTGAAGGCAATCTCGTCTACAGACTTAACTACAACTATTGAAACACCCAGCGATACGAGGAATCTAGGAGAACAACAAAGAACTGAAGAATCGACATCTCACAAGTCTGCCTGGACAACCTTACCTAATAACTCGGAACTCCCCCAGGACTCAAAGCCAAGCCTGTGGAGGCGTATCATAGGCGCATTGCTTCCTGATATATATCATGCACAAGCTCGGTTGGAAGAGTATGAAGCTAGGATGTACAACAGGGTAAAAGAGTTCAAACCTGGTACAAGTTGGCTAAATGATTCTCGTGGATCGTCGGGTGACATAGATGGGAGCAAAACTGGGAACTCCGAAATTACGAGATGAGAAGAGAGACGAAGGTCCAAATAGATTGGAATACGATACTTTGAAATGATCACTTATTTTGAGACTAGATTTAGCTTATTCTATATAGCAATATCCCCTTAGCTAAATAACCTTCATTTAGAGACTATTTCTTTTACCACACTTTATCTCCACTTTGGGTGGGCTCTGGGGAAATGCTGAAATAAGCACTTTTGACCACCTGATACACCTAACACTCAACAAGTACACACCCAGACAAGACATCAGGCTACCCAATCGTCAATTGACCACCATGGTGCTGCCTTCTATTCCACTCGCCGCCGCAAGAAAAAGGCAGCGGGTAGAAAGTGTATATCCAAGGAGGCGTTCTGTTATGGCGTGCACTGTCTGCCGCAGTCGCAAGAGCAAGTGCGATAGTGGCCGGCCGTCATGCAGTTTCTGCCTGCAGACTGGCGCAACATGTGTATATGAAGACCAGCGTTCAAATTACTCTAAGTTTGTTACGGAGCTCCACGTCCGACGTGCCATGTGGTTCGCTAATACATTTGTATCAGCTTTGATGCAGCAAGTGTACATATCATAGACCGATTGGATAGTTTGGAGCGGTACATGGAGGAACGATTGGGCCCAGGGAACCTTCAAAGGTTTGACAGTTCCTCTAGCATTTCTATCAGCGTTTGTTCATTCTTGATATAGGTAGAAAACGATGACTAATTCAGTAAGCTAATGCCATGAAAGCCAGAAACCACCTTCTTGCACCCACCTAACGCTCACGCATTATCCTGTCGTGGAAAGCATACTTGAGTGGCCAGTCTTTGAAGGTCTCACGTCGCTAAGGAAAGGTCAGTCTCTGGCGATAACTGACTCAGACGAAAACGATTACACGGGAGCAGCACGCGATCCCATAGAGCATAGTCCCGAGACTGGAAGCTTCCGGCTTGATATTGATATTGAGCATGCCATCCATTTGTTCTTACAGAATGTTCATTCTAAAAATCCCATACTTGATTCTGGTTTGTTGGATGAAGCAGTTTGCCGCTGTTCTGAGAATGGCTTCGATACGAGTAGAGAATCTGCTCTCGTGGTAAAACGTGGCTTCAAATATGTACAGAACGACACGAAACTTACTTTTTTTTACTCAGACTATTGCTTGCGCTCTCGGCCTCCGTTCATCGCCATTTGTACCGTCCCGAAATATGAAACATACGATGCAAAACATCGTAAACGATCAGGCTGAGCAGTTGTTCCGCAGGGCCAAGCAGATCTTGGCCTTGCAGCCGCCCTCGCTCTTGGCAACCCAATGTATGTTCTTTTGTGGGGTGTACGAGATGTTTTGTATCCGCCCAGTTGCCGCTTGGTTACACTTCAGTCAAGCAAGCCTCCAACTCAAACTTTACATCCACTCAAGAACTTTCTCCTGTCCAGTTGACCCTTCAGTGGATAGTGGGCTCCTACAAAGATTGTACTGGTCGTGTATGCAATCAGAATGGTGAGTCGTGCCAGAGTTGTCATTCTCCTACTACTGTTTCCTTGTCACTTTTATTCTTACCATATCCTATAAGTGAGTTGTCGAATGAGCTGCGAACTACGACTGTCGGCCTCGAACATCTAACATTCCCGTATGCATTCCCACAGCCTCCAGGTCAGAATGGATCATCATCACCTTCTTTCGACTCGGGTGGTGACGCGAGGAAACTCGAAAGTTGGATGTATTATCTCTCTGAAACCTCCCTGCGCAGAGTGGGCAACGAGATCATCTGGACATTGTACAGTCAAGAACCATTGAATTGGATAAAAGATATTCCTGTTTTGTGCGTTCAAGCACAGGAGCTTCTGGATAAGCTCGATGCCTGGTAAAATAATTACCCATAGTTCCCACAAATACCAGACTGACTGACACAACCACAAGGATGGATAACTTACCCAATGAGCTACGAGTCACCGAGCCAATCTCTGAATCGTCGGATGAATTGGGGTTACATGTCCGAAGCAGATATCTCCTCTATCGCTCCTGGACTCTTCGACCGTTTCTCTATACCATGATTCATGCCTCTCAGTCCGACCTGCTCCAATACAGATCAACTATCGAGCCGTTAGCATACGACTGCCTGGTTAGCTGCATGGACTCGATCAACGACGTAACCTATCACCATCGGCATCACGGTACATGGTATACCCTTCGTGTTGTAGTCAGTGCTGCTCTCTCGATAAAGGCGGCCTCGCGAGTTAATACTATGAGTCTTCCGCCAGGATGGGAAGACGAAGTGAGAAAGGCTTTGTGTATCTTGGAGAGTTGGAGCACTGAGGCTAGAGATTTGCACGCATGTCTACAAATCATCAAAAATGCATAAACAACTTTTCTTAATCAGAATCAATTGACCGGTCTCCTAAACTAACTGAGCGAGACTGATCATTATTTGCAACCCGGTGCCTCGGCAGACGACTAGCGAGTGCCTTCTAGTACTTAATATCGACATGGCTAACCTTGCCGTCTTCCAACTTGGCTGATCCATCCGAACCATTAGCAACGTCCTTGTCCTCGAAAAGGCCTTCAATCTCCTCAAGAGACAGGCCCTTCGTTTCAGGCAGCAGGAAAAAGTTTACGACCACGGATACGCCCGTAGTGCAGCAAAAGACAATGTAGTACTTCCAGCCGATGACGTCGAGCGCGATCGGGTTGACAAATGATAAGATAACCAGTGACGAATAGATAGCAATGAAAGCCACAGTCAATCCCTTAGAGCGAATGGAGTATTGAAGAATCTCGGTAGGGTAAGATAGGACGAGTGGTGTATAAGCGATGTCGTAATGGAAGAAGTAGATGAAGATGAATGCGATGACAGCGCCACCGAGGCCATTGGATGGGCTGATCTCGAATCGGGCGGAGCAAATGGTCCAAATGATGAAAGAGATCAGCATACCAATGCCTGACCAATTCCACAGAGTACGTCTGCCGAGTCGGTCTACCAGGAATGCGGCAACGATAGCGGCAAAGAAGTTGAACAATTGGAGAAGACCATTGATCAGAGTCTGGGTATCTGGGTCCTTGACGCCAACGGTGTCTAGGACAAGAGTCAAATAATACGAGACAACGCTGTTTCCCTACAGGTTTTAGAACAAAATACCATGTCAGTTGCTGGAATACTGTAAAAGAATGAATGGCTAGGCTGATAGGACACTTACCACCCACTGCGAAAAGAGGCCCAACAGGAAAGAGATCAGAACTCGCTTTCGGTTGCCCGGAGTCGCGACAAGAGCGCTCCACTTGGTGTCCTGAGCATGTCGGTCCAACTCAATAGCCGTGGTAATTTCGTGCATCTCGAAGTCGACAAGAGGGCTCGAGGCATCTCCGCCAGCATGATATTTGGCCAGGATAGCGCGCGCTTCATCATCTCGGTTATTGGCGATGAGCCATCTGGGGGATTCGGGGAGTTTCCACCACTGCAGCAAAGAGAAATATCAGCAAACCATTCGTTGTCGACGAGTACGGGGGGTTGGAATCAACAACTTACAAAAGTCAATTGGAGGATAGGAAGACCGCCCTGAAGGATAGAGGGACCTCGCCACGCCCAGACACTCTCGGGCATGTGCTTCTGGAGGCCATAAGTGCTCCAGGCAGCAATGATAGAGCCAAAATAGTAGAAAGTCCAAAAGAGAGCCGTGTACACTCCTCGGTGGCTTGGGTAACACAGCTCTGAAATCAGCATAGGGCTTGGCTGGATGATAGTGATTGCGCCGATACCAACCAACACCCGGGAAGCGACGAACATTCCGTAGTTTATAGCAGCTGCCTGAATCGTCGAAGCAATTACAATGATCATACCACCGAGTAAGAGCGTATTCTTGCGACCAATTCTATCCGACAGAGAGCCGCAGATGGGGAGGGCAAGGATCGATCCGAATGACTGGGCAGCGTTGACGAAGCCCAGAGTGTGGCCTTGGGGGTTACCGAACTCATTCTTCCAGGAAGGGAGTGCCTGTAGGCCGTTCATTAACGAACCTCATCGACAAGTTAGCAAAACTGTCAACAGCACAGGGACATGGAGTGTCTCTAACCGTCGAATCCTGCCACAGAGGAGGACATGAGGGGGATCAGGAGAAGCAGGTTGAGCTTGACAAGGTATGATATGCGATACCATGGCTTTGGCCCCTTGGGAAGAACGTCAGCCAGGAGAGGCCGTTCGTTGTGTTGCTCAGGGTGACCCATGATGGGAAACTTTCCAGATGCAATCAATGAAATGTTGGTATATGAGTGTGGTGGAAAGAAGAAGTGCTTGCTTAATGAGAATGAGATGTAAAATTGTGAGTGCAGCACTCCCCAGCTTTGAATGTTTAAATAAATGCCTTTCTCGAATTGCAGAGAGCTTGGTAGCCAAGTTCATCACCCGGTTTTCGTTTCCCCGGTTGACCAAATCATGGATGATCCACAATCTCCGCATCCCCAGAATTTGCAATTGGAAGCTTAAAAACAATTCTTCTAGCCCCTAATTGGTATAAACTGAACAGTGCAATAGGTGGTGGGATCTGAATGATTCTAGGCCGGTTTCTATAGTCTCTTGTCGGGGAGACTCGGCAGTTACCTTGATTGGATGTTGGGAAGAGGCTAACGGGGAGCTTCGGCAAAGGCTTTACTGATTGGCTGTAGACATGATACGATATTGTCATGGTGGATGTCTAGAACAAGCCACCCCAACCCGAAAGAATATACAGACCATCTCGAAATTACCGTCTGAGAATAGCAGATAGCTTTGGTAACCCCATTCAACCTGGCTTTTCATCTTCATCATAAACGATACTTTACTTTACTCTTGCCTCGAGACTGACTATTCTTATCAATCAGGCTTGTCCACCTTCTAACCTTTACGAGAACAACATGGGCGACATGGAATCATTCAACCTGTCATACGGCCAGCTCTTACAGAACCTCACCACGAGCGAGAAAATCAGCCTCCTATCAGGTTATTATATACAAGAAAGACATGTCTTTTTTCGAGTGTTACGGGTGCTAACCTAAATTCTGTACTACCTAGGCTCCGACTTTTGGCATACGCAAAGCATTCCACGACTATCAATTCCCAAACTTCGCATGTCGGACGGCCCCAACGGAGTTAGAGGCACAAAGTTCTTCAACAGCGTTCCCGCAGCTTGTCTTCCTTGTGGTACTGGATTAGCAGCCACGTGGAGTCATGATCTGATGAGCGAGGCCGGAAACCTCATTGCAAGAGGGTGTCATGCCAAGAGCGCCCATGTATGGCTTGGTCCAACGATCAACATCCAAAGGTTTGAAGCAGCTGCCCTTCCACGTTGTTTATAGGCTGACATATTCGAACAGGAGTCCACTAGGCGGCCGCGGTTTCGAATCATTTTCCGAAGACCCTCTTCTCGGCGGAAGCCTGGCGGCAGCTCTCATCTCCAGTGTTCAGAAAGAGGGCATTGCTTGTTCTTTAAAGCACTTTGTCGCGAATGACATGGAGCACGAGCGAACCCTTGTAGACTGCCGGGTGAGTCATCGAGCACTACGGGAGATCTACTTGCTTCCTTTCCAGCTCGCTATCCGAGATGCCGACCCTTGGGCCCTCATGACGGCGTATAATAGAGTCAATGGACAACATATGAGCGAGCACCGAGAGATACTACAAGAGATAGTAAGGAATGAATGGGGGTATGATGGTTGCATCATGAGCGATTGGTTCGGAACATACTCGACGGTTGCAGCTGTCAACAACGGCTTGGATCTCGAAATGCCAGGCCCAACAGAGCAAAGGGGTAAACAGGTCGCAACAGCACTTGGGGTGGGTAAGATCAAGAGCAGTACCATCGACTCAAGAGTGGCCTCGGTTCTTAAGCTCGCCGATCGCGTGAGGGCATCGGGTATTCCCGAATGTGGTCCCGAATCATGTGTTGACACGGACCAAGACCGTAGCGTGCTCAGGAGGTTAGCAACAGAAAGTGTTGTTCTCCTCAAGAACGACAACCATGTATTGCCGTTCAGCGCTGACAAAAAGGCATGTTTTAAGCTCAGAAGAGAAAGTCTCATATTTCTTCTGTGACTGACCTTGATGATTAGACTGCAGTTATCGGACCTAATGCTCAGAAGTCCTTCTTTTGTGGTGGCGGATCAGCGTCGCTCCGGCCTACGCGAGTCGTCTCGATTCTTGAGGGTCTCCAAGGCTTACTTGAACAACCCGTAGAACACGCCGAGGCCTGCCAGATCTACAACCAGCTTCCACTGCTGGGCTGTATTGTCACAGCTCCCGATGGCATGCGAGGACAACTTCAGATGAAAATCTACACCTCACCACCACCGATACAACTCAACGATGTTGATGACGCGGATACCCGGGAAGCCATAGAGGTTCTGCAGCTCGACAACTCGGATGTGGTATTGTATGACTATAGCAATCCTGCTGCACCTGATAATGTTGTTTATGCTACCATAACTGCGGACCTGGTTGTCCAGAACACGGATACGTATGCCTTCAGCCTCACTGTCGCTGGAACCGCAAAATTGTATCTTGACAACGATCTCATCGTTGACAATTCGCGTGACCAGAAGAGGGGCACCAGCTTCTTCGGGTCCGGAAGTGTCGAGCAAATAAACCACGTGCAACTCGTCGCCGATAGAGTCTACAAGCTCCGGGTTGAGTTTGGCAGTGCCGCGACCTCCACCTTGAACAAAGCAGGTGCACCCGTTTTTGGGGCGGGCGGTGTTCGAATTGGCTGTGCCAGGTGCTCTAATGAATCTCTTGAGCTTGATCGTGCTGTTGAACTGGCCAAGGCTGTTGATCAAGTGGTTCTCTGCGTTGGTCTAGGTCCCGAATGGGAGTCGGAAGGTTCCGACCGTTCATTGTACGAGCTCCCCGGAAGACAAAATGAGCTCATCTCCAGAGTCGCGGCAATAAACGAGAATGTTGTGGTTGTTGTGCAATCTGGTACTCCCGTGTCAGGTCCTTGGGATCAAGTTGCTGCTGTGATGCAGACATGGTACGGTGGTAATGAACTCGGGCGCGGCATTGCGGACGTACTATTGGGAAGAGAGAGCCCTTCTGGAAAGCTTCCGTTGTCCTGGCCTCGCTGCATCGAGGACAATCCTGCTTTCCTCAGTTACAGAAGTGAGGGTGGCAAGTGCTATTACAATGAGGACATCTATGTTGGATACCGTTTCTACGAAAAGACCAAGAGACAGGTGCAATGGCCCTTTGGCTTCGGTCTTTCATATGCGTCTTTCACCCTCCAGCAGCCGAGTCTGCAGCTAAGCGGCACTGGCCTCGACGCAAATATTCTTGTCAATGTAGCGGTTTGCAACAACTCTATTACTACAAGTGGAAAGGAGGTGATACAGGCCTATGTCAGCCGTATCACGCCCTCAACAGTTGGTCGTCCGGTCAAAGAGTTGAAGGGCTTCACTAAACTCTACGTCCCGGCCGGTGAAATGAGGCAAGCGAGCATTGAGATCCCGCTCAAGTATGCCGTCAGCGTCTGGGACGATACCGCTGATTCCTGGTTAATGGAGAGTGGAACATATAAACTCTCTGTCGGTAACAGTAGTGATTCGGTGCCTCTTTCTACTCAGTTTGAGGTACCGGTCTCTCAACATTGGCGCGGGTTGTAGGTTATTTTGCCAAGAATGATTGGCTTCTGAACAGAATTGAAGAAACTACTCTATAGTGTATAATGGATCGCAAGTACTGTAGGAACTATGAGTCGACTGGACAGCGAGAGGATAATTCAGGTTCTGGCGATTGAGTCCCATTTCGAACCTCATGGCAATGTTACCTTCAATATTCCCCTGATCCAAGTTGGGGGAGTTGGAGAAATAGCTTACTGCAAGGGTGCGAAGTTGTCGCAGGGAGCTGCTAAATCTTAACTAATTTACCTGAGGTTAACTTACAGCGGGGCTTCCACTTGACCCTTCAGAGCTCAGACCCTAGACTAAATTATAGAGGTAGTCTAGGCCTGATTTATGGCGGAGATAAAAGCTAATAGTTGCCACCTCGTCACGGGCTTCGGCAAAGAGGCATCTCCGGCGCGGAGAAGACGGAGATGACACACCAAACACATCCATAGCTATCTCTCTTTTTTTCTTCTTCTCCGAATCCGCCCCTAAATTCTTCTGCGCTAGGCTGAAGACTCCAGAATCCATGGCCCCGAACATGGAAAATCCACATGATTCCCGAGGTATTCGTGCTGAGATGAGACGGCGACGGCGATACCGTACGCCCATTAGCTGCCAGCCTTGTCGGCATAGCAAATTGCGCTGCGACCGTCAGAAACCTTGTGCATCATGCAAGCGGAAGAACTGTATTCCCGAATGCAAGTATAATCACGACGAAATAGCAGCGCCTGCAGCTGAGCCAGCGCCAGAGCCAGAGGCACATGATGTCAATTTTACGGCCCAGCCTTCGCCCTTGTCCGTGCCTCTACGGTCGCCAGAGAGCTCTTCCAGGGACGAGCTCTTTGGTTCACAGGCCTCTTCCCCCCCAGCACCCTTGTCTTCTTGCGCCACTAGCCACCAGCGAAACCTCTACCAGGATTTTGCACAGTCTCACTGGGATGCAGTATTGCAGAGACCTATCGAGCAGTTGGGCCGTCCCGGCCTTGCTGCTCAGGAAGCTCTTCACCAAAGGGGAAGTTTGCATTTCCCATTTGCATTTGGCCCGAATGTGTCAAACAATGACCTGATCAGTGCTTTGCCGCCTCGCGAGTCGTGTGAATATCTTATCATCCAATATTTCACTCGCATATCTCCTTTCTTCCATATTCTTCATGGACCGACCTTCCAGGGACAATTCGCAGCCTTCTTGAGGGATCCATCTAGCTGTGACCTGTCATGGCTTGCGCTGCTTTTTCTGATATGTTCCGCCACTGTCAAGACCCTCGATGAAAGCGACACCATTCTCAACACCATGGCGACTGATGCATCCAACAACCTCAATATAGCATCTATCTCAGAGCGATATCGTGCTATAGCTATGGTTTGTCTTTGCCAGGATAAATTTCTCGTTCGTTATCGCTTGAGTACACTAGAGGCACTACTTGTCCTCGTGTATACCATCAATCACAATGAGGGAGTCGAAAATAGTTGGGTTGTTCTCGGTAAGTTCATGATATGCCTTCTCCAAAGTCACATTGCAGTCTCACAGCTGAGTGTAGGGATGGCATCAAACATTGGAATTGCGTTGCAGTGCAATACGCCTAAGCCAACCTCAGATCTAACTCGCATTGAAATCGAACGTCGGAGACGATGTTGGGCCGGCATACTTCTCTTGCATACTTACCAGGCCATCTTGTTCCGAGATATTGATATGTCATCTTTAATTAATGATCAAACAGCGATGCCTGCAGATGCTAACGATACTGATATCTTAGAAGATCGGATTCTGCGACCTTCAACACAGCCGACGCAAATGTCTGTCATGATATTTAAGATATCCTTATTCCGGCTCTCGGCTCGCCTCTGTAAAGAACTTTCAAACGCCACGCCGCTTACCGAAGCTCGACTTGAAGTGTTAGATGCTGAAATAGCTTCAGAGCAGCGTCAGTGGGCTGCCACGTTTCTCGTAAATGGAGCACCGAGCCTTCTTGACTCATCAAGCTACGCTCTATGGTGCGCGCTTGAACTTTACGCACACCAACTATATCTCCTCCTGCACCGGCCCTTTTCAAGACCGATCAACCAAGCACTTTATCGACGACAGTCCAGACAGAAGTGTATCAGTTCAAGCTTGGTGCTTCTTGATATCCATCGGAAGTGGATGGAGGCTCCTCGCTTACGCAGCTATCGATGGTATGCCCATGGCATGATAGGCTCTTGCGCTCTCCACGCAGCTATCACATTGGCGTCATGTCTTCTTGAACAGACTGATGAAGAGATCGATCTATCTGCCTACCGAATGGAATTCGATGCCGCGGTTCTGCGTCTCAGCATACTACGAGAACAGAGCTCACTTTATGTAAAAGCATATCCGGTTCTTCGTCAGTTACAGTATGTTCCCCGACATTCTTAAGGTATCCCGAAACTGACGAGGCCCACTAACAGGACTATGCTTTCTTCGGAAAAACCTTCTTGGTCCTCAGAAGCTGCTCAACAATTCGGAAACAATTTCGATGATTGGATCGATAATGCGCAATGGCTCAACCCGGAGTCCATAGATTGGGTAAAGCAAGGATAACAGCTGCTTCTTTTGTATATCGCTAACATGACTAGAATTTCTGGGACAATATTTTAAAGTCGGGCCTCAGTGAAGTCCCTTCCTAAGACTTTTTTGGCATTGGTAGGCCAAGAATTGCTGCTATGATTAGTAAAGATAAACGGGTTAGAATAAACACATGCATGCAAGATATGAGCAGATATAAATAGTCATAATACAGAAACATTCACGGTGGGTAAGCAATCTAGAAATTACTGTAATTGTTAAATTTAATATACCATTAAGAAATAAGCTTAGTCCGACTGAGAGCCTCACCTGTTACACTTTGTCCACTGTACTCAGTTAAGGGATTAGCAATGGTAAGGATTTTGACCACGTCTCATCCAACAATGAAAGCTAGAGAGATACAAGAACATTGTATTATGTAGTATGCAACAAAAAGACAGGGGAAAAGGATAACTCAATTTTTAAATATGTACTGTCTTCTCTAGAACGAATGATGTGCATGTATAGACATAGGTTACCCTAAAGCCCACAGTTAAGTGATGCTAATGTGAACTCAAGTGCGGGTCGCAGTCGACAAAACATTGACGCTAACTGTTTCCGTTGAACTTGACGAATGGCTAGAGTCGTGTGTATTAAGTCTGAGTAGGTAGGTAACGGTAGCAATAGCCCGATCAGGGTCTTTTCTACAGATGCAAAGGAGCAATTCGGGTGAGCAAGCGGGTTTGACATTGGCTTATGTGGTTTCTACCGCAAGAGAAGAGAAAAAGCAGGAACTGGATTTCGCGTTTTGTAACTCAATGTAATACAAGACCCCTGCCAATGGAATGGAAAGGTCCATCACATCTAACGTTTTGTTCGTAATCGGTTTTGGGTAATATATAACCCGGTGGGTTTTATAGTACCTCTGGAGTAGTGGTGGATTATCTCCACTGCTAACTCCGACCATATGTGCACATGCTGAAGCCTCAGCTGGCCCTAGCATATGATGATTCCGTCTAGGGTCTATTGGATGTAAAAATGCCCCTTGGTATACTGCTATTTGAGGATTACTTTTCCACGTTCTTATACTACACCTTCAGTCTTTTGTCGCTCCTCGATCAACGTCACCAATCTTTCCTCACTTTGAATCATTAATTTTTCGTTGGCCATGGATGTTGTTCTTGAGTTCATCGATACCTTTGTCGCAGACCATGTCTACGCACGGCTTTTCCCGCGAGGCTTATGTCAGTCTAATGGCGGTCCGTATTCATTATCTGCCAACTTAACTATTGCTCCGATTGATTGGCGATATGAGCCGGCGTCTGGCCTCATACACTTTGAACCTTCTCCCACGGCATATATGAGCTCCTTGACTAGGGACAACCCTTATCGACAATTTATAACCCTCTTTTTGCTTACTTGGTTAGCCACACTTCCGGTTCACAGATGTCGGGTATTGACTAACGAATCACTCAAGGATCTTCGGACTCATTAGCTATCTTCTTTGTGCAACAGTTTCATTCTTTTTTATATTTGACAGATCAACACTATCACATCCGAAGGTCATGGAGAACCAGGTATGGAAAGAAATCAAGGTTGCTGTAGAAGCCATGCCGTTAATGGCCCTGTTGACGGCTCTTTTTTTTCTTCTTGACGTTCGTGGCTACTGCAAAATGTACGACTCTACAGCCCAAGGCCCAGGTCTTTGGTATGATATTATCCAGATACCTCTGTTCATACTTTTCACGGATTTCGGAATCTATTGGATTCACCGTGGCCTGCATCACCCCATTGTCTATAAAAGACTTCATAAACCGCATCACAAATGGATCATCCCAACCCCATACGCTAGTCACGCCTTCCACCCACTCGACGGATTTTCTCAGTCAATGCCCTACCATATCTATCCTCTTATTTTTCCCTTGAATAAATTTATTTTCTTGGGCATGTTTACCTTCGTAAATATTTGGACTATTTCCATTCACGATGGCGAATTCTTAGCTAATAATCCTGTCATCAACGGCTCCGCATGCCACGCGGCACATCATTTATACTTCAAGTGAGTCTGGCAGCTCTTTTCCAAATTTTATTTGAATCAACACAGTCGACCTCGGCTTCGATATACAGTTCGGTTCTAACAGTTCCAGTTACAACTATGGACAATTCTTAACAATATGGGACCGCATTGGTGGAAGCTACCGGCGACCAAATGCTGACTGGTTTGATAAGAGACAAGAACCAAAAAAGCGCGGAATGGAAGGGGAAAAAACTGAAGTTTCCAAACTAGATTAAAGGCGTCAATCGTTAGCTACTAGCTGGAATGAAGAAGAGATAGACAGGAGGAATATGGTCAACTTCATAACGGCGTTGCTTGATTTGGAAGCAAGACCTAGTAATAGCATTGGTAGCGGGGAAGAACTCAGTCATTTAACATAATACATGTAACTTAACCTCGCATGAAGAAATAGCCTTCCAGATGTGCGTAGTCTTATGGGTGAATGGAACGGCGAATAATCCTTTGTGTATGCCTTTGAGTCTATAAGCGTCTTCGTTTGTGATCAGGCATCTCAGATACCTAAAAGCTCTTCGTTAATGTTAATAATGAGTTTTGTATCAAATCCGCATATTGTGATGCGGTACTGTTGTTAATTGAGTTTCACCCAACATAGAGTAAACCTCTCTTGAAGCAAAGTGCCTGTTTTAATTCTCTAAATATTGAGTCTGAATTACGATACTCCCTTGCTTTAATGTGAATACATAAATAACATCGCTGAGAAATGAATGTAATTATTTGTATTCATTTGTTTGAGTGACGTGAGCAGCACCAAACATGGACTTACCATGCTAGGTCTAAACTAATGCAGATCACAACCTGATTTCTTCCCTTAATATTGAATAACACAGACACTGATATTGCAGCAGATGTAAGAGATCGCAATCTCCTCAAATCCAGCACAATAGTTAAAATTCTCATCTAAAGTACATATTTCTCCACCGAGGGGTCTGTTTCAGTACCATCGCCAGTTCCATTTCTAGCTCAGAGCTTTGCAAGTTGAGACACGCATTCACTCCTGCTTAGAGGCTCGGGTCTTCAAGATCAGGGCTTCTCGGCGGCGTTTAGCAGCCGCACTTCCAGCTTCAGTACCTAAACAATAATCCCACCAGCAAAAGCTCGAAGCATAGTTTCCAATGAATTTCTCATGATGAAGATCATGATGATTAGCACCGGCCCAAAATGGTAGAAAATTGCGAAGGCTCCAAGGAAAGTCGTAGCCACTGTGCGCATCGATAGCTTGAAATAGTCGTAGGATGATCCATATATACATCGTGAAAAGATGAAAGTCGCCGGTTATCCTTAGTAGAACGATGGGTGAGCCTATAACGCCCAAGCCAAGGATTGCAGTCTCAATAGGCGACGCATATTCTGCGGCAAGGCCAAAGGGAGCAGAGTACGTGTGATGCATCTTATGAATGCTTTTATAAAGCGGTCCGTAATGGAGTGCGCGATGGCTCCAATAGTGCCACGTATCCTCTAGGACGAAGCAAACGCAAATTTGGATAAACATTTTCCAGATTGAAGGAAACGGTGCATTATACTTCATTCCAAACCAGATTGCGACTGGGTGAAAAAACCAGATCTGTGGCAGCTCTGCAGTGAAATGACTGATAAGAACAATAAGAGCACAGTGCCATTGCTCTCGCAATGTTGGCATCTTCTGAACTTGAATCTTATACTTGTGGAAGAAAGGAATTTTGTCCATGATCATAAATGGTAAACAGCGGCCAAAATAAACGACCTCATGGAGGACGAAACTCATAATTCCGGTGGCATAGACATCATTCTGCATAAAAGCATACCACGCCTAGATAGTACATATATTAGTCTTTTGAAAGGCCCTGAAGGCTATTAACTCACTGTCCAGAGACGCTCTAACATATTGAGACCATGATGCGTGTTAAAGACCTGGTCCAGGACGGCAAGATATCCCTGGCCGAGTGTCGAATTTGTCATGTTCAACCTACAAGTGTTAGCAGATGCGCAAGACTGCAACAGGAGACAAGCTCACGACGGAGACATGGCTAGAATGGTGTCTAGCCGATAGCGTGCGTGTGTAAAGAGATGCTGAAAGCTGATTATAAGGCGATGAATCTTCAGACTTTAGTCAGTAATGAGAGTTTCAAGACATTTTAAACGATCAGTGCAGTAAAGAGTGGGTTCTTTTGACTTCCACTTGTTTGATATGTGTTAAATTGTGATGAACGAGTGACAAAGCATCCGGAGAGTACTTTGTAACAAATCTCTGGCTCTCTCAACACCTCATGTCAGTGACTACTCCGCCAAATCACAGAGGATCCGCTCAGACGCAACTTGTGTTCATGGAACCCGAATACGCATTCAAACTAGCACTTGCTGCTGGTAATCGGGGTCTAGGGTCAAATGGGTCTTTGTGTTTGTGCGTATGAACATTACGCCATGCTTCGGGGGGAAAATACAGCGAACTCGCTAACACCGAATCCCACCAAAATCGCTGATCTCGAGTTCGGTGTTTGCTTCCCCCCGAGGATGTCTAAAAAGGAAAGATACCTCCATTGTGATGGAGATGTCTACTGTACCCACTCGGAAATGAATCAATGTATTCAATAGAATCTGACGCTAGGAAAGTGCATGAAATCTTATCCCTGACGCTCAGGGTTCCGAATCAAAATAGGGCGGGAAATTTGACATTGATGCCCTGGATGGTGGCTAGAGAGTACGTTTGCCTGCCCTGCGGAACCATTTTTCAGGTGGAGCGCGTGGTTGTGATCCTTACAAAAGGAAATTTCCCAAGAACAGAGGACATGTTGAATTTAGAGATTTACTATAGTCTTTCTATTTATGAGTAACAACTTAAGAGAAACGTGTTGTTCGCCGATGCCGACTATCAGTTTTCAATCATCGTGGTTGCTCTCAATGAGGGACGAGAAAAATTGTAATTATTAAACTCTTGCCAAACTAAGTGGTTGTGGTTAAACTTGCCAGGAATTACCGAACTGTGCCCTTCCCGAGACTATCTCCGTCGTCTCCGTCGTCTCCGTCCACAGGCATTATGGCTCGGAACTAAGGGATAAAATCTGGAGTATTTGACTCATAACTCGGGAGTGGAGCCTTCTTTCGCCTCTGGTAATTGAGCGAGCTTATACAATTACGACCGAGTCAGGATTCCGAAGTGGCAAATGCTAATTTGGCACCAGAAGATTAGTCCATCAGATATGCAGCAAGATCTCTGCGCAGAGATTCATTGTGAATATTGCTTGCAGCAGTCTCATCTATGTAAAGCTCTTGGTCGGGAGACCACGGCTAAGAGTCATTAGCTCGCAAATAGACTATTTCGTTGGAAAAGTTTGTATCTGGGTATCATCAGCCGGTGAAAGCTTAGGCAAGGTCTAATGAACTCCTGGGCCTAACCTTGCATACCATCGAGTCTTACGCCTTGATCAGATAAACAGATATTTGTTATCAATCTAGTGCGCACGCCACCCGACGCAACCCACCCATCACGTACGAGAATGATTCAGTAATGGTATCTAGCTTGTAGTAAGAAGGCAAAGTGTGATGCATTAGTGGAGCCTCATATAATCCTTTCCCTGGCTCAATAGTATAAAGCTTTGAGTGAGCTGATTGATAACAGATGGTTGAGACCACAACAAGCCAGGCAGGATCCTTTAAGCTCTTGGTGATTCCCAACTGCCCTGGGGCTTAATGCCTGCTATTATATCTATTCGGCTCATCGAACCATGCTAGACAGCACATTTGTACGCAGTTGCCTTTTAGCCAGCCGCAGATTGACCCGAACAACTCCTTGCTGTCCTAAATTTACACCGTCTCTCATTGTTTTCTCCCACGTATCCCGGAAACGAGGCTTTCGCGCATTTTCGTCGAAACCTTCGGGCAGCATGGCCGTCCCAAATTCTGCCACCTCAACCGTCACCTCCCATCATTCCGACGCCACAACTTTTACCGCACAATCCGGTTATCCCTCTATCATGAATCGTGACCAACAGGATTCTCCCACAGTCAAGATCTTCATCATTGGTGGGTCTTATGCTGGGCTTTCTGCAGCTCTTAATCTTGTTGATCTCCACCGCGGCTCGCAGCCGCGCCAAAGCAGAGAGCCCTATATACATCCGCGCCAAAGCAGAGAGCCCTATATACATCAGCGCCATCTCCCAAACCACGACATTGAAATTACTATTATAGATGAGCGCGATGGCTTTTGTGCGTACGATGGACCCCGTATAGATTCTGAAGAGGAAAATTAAGAAACTTGGCTGACTCACGATAAACTAGACCACCTTGTCGGGTCACCTTTGGCCTTGTTCGATGGGGAATATGCTAAGAAGACCTGGGTAAAGTTTGAAGATATCCCAGAATTAAAACGCTCGCCTATCAAGCATATACGCGGAGCCGTGACAGAAGTCGATTGCGTCTACAAAAAAGCAGTGGTTATTGACAAAGCCACCAAGACGCGGACGATCCAGTCCTACGATATTCTTGTTGCGGCTTCAGGTCTACGCCGTGCTTGGCCGATTGTCCCTCGAGCCGATACAAAAGAAGAATTCTTGTCTGATATAGCGCATCATACGTCGAGTCTTGTAGGTGCCTCACGCGGTGTCGTTGTCGTTGGCGGCGGGGCCGTCGGTGTGGAAATGGCTGCGAAGCTAAAAATGCTCATGCCGGAACTCATTGTGACCCTAGCTCACTCGCGAGATAAACTTCTCTCCTCTGAGCCTATCCCTGATGACGCTAAGGAAAAGACTCTTGAGCTGTTGAGGGACATTGGCGTTATGGTATTGATGAATCATCGTTTGAGCGAAATTACTGATATAAAGACGTCGGACGGACGCTCGGAACTCCGCCTTGAATTCAACAATGGCACTCAGATGGTGGCTAGCAGAGTCATGCACGCCATCTCACAGAGCGTGCCCTCGACCAAGTATCTGCCAGCCTCGGCTCTCGATTCGAATGGTTACGTCGAGGTCTTGCCAAAGTTAGTAACTTTGTCCTTCCAAACGTCTGCGAAATAAGCTTACATTCTGCAGTCTGAATTTGAAACCGGGAACGCCAAATTACCAAGATCATTTCTCAGCGGGCGACATAGTGCGATGGTCCGGGATAAAACGCTGTGCTGGCGCGATGCACATGGGCCAATTGGTCGCGCAGAATGTCCATCAGCGCATCATACAGAAGCTTACGGGTAGGGAACCAGCCATGAAGAGCCTGGAAGAGTTCCCGTCCATGATTGCAGTCGCCCTAGCTAAGACTGCTGTTGCGTACGCGCCGCATACAGGTATTACGTGGGGACGTGATGTGCTGAGAACATATTTTGGGGACGATATGGCCTTCTCATGTGAGTTTCAGTAGCAACCAACCACCAATTTTATCTATCACCCATAAGAAATCTAACCAAATGGACAGTCTGTAGGAGCACTATGCAGCTAGACGGCTCTCGTGCAATCGAAGAGGCCGGCCGAGATGTAAGTTCCTAATACTAAAAAGGATGACTGTGCCGTACGAGGGAAATAAGAATACCAGAAGCTAGAGACTACCGTATACAATAGTGAATTTAGCTTAAATTCGGTTAGCATGAAAACCTTGATTCAGGCTAGGTACCAGGATAAACATGACGCGAGTGGCTGGGAGTGCGGAGATAGCGGTAGTTGACTGCGGAGATGATGCCGGGGTAATATGCGTACCGAAACTACCCATGCCCGCCTTCCCCGGTTTCCTCTCCGCATCAACCCATCCTGACCAAAATGCCAGTGACAGTTTCAGTTCCAAGCAACCGCCGCATGCCTCTCAGTTGCGAGCCATGTCGCCAACGGAAGATCAAGTGCTCACGCAACATCAGCCGTGGCCGAACGCCTTGCGCCACTTGTGTACGCAGGGGCATTCCTGCCACTGAGTGCATCTATCTTCGAGATCAATGGCCACGACGCAACCTCCTGATGCCTCGACATGGCGATAACTCAGCTCTTATAGCTCGCATCGACCGATTAGAAGACTTACTGCGACAAAACGTATCGAGTCCAGATTCAGAGTCTAGAAAACCACAGCCAGAACCAAAACTGGAACCGGAACCGGCAGTAGATTTACTGTCACCAGAATCAACTCTGCATCAATCTGCTGCCACCTCGTTGTCTACCCAAAGTGATGCGTCTCTCATCCAACCTTGTTCAAGTATGCCACCGGCTGGAGTCATTATCCGATATGAATCTGGCCACGAGCGATTCGAACCGGCCTCTTTGCGATGGTCGCCCGTGGTCCAAGACAATCCTATCGTGAGTGGTATAAAGACAGACATGGATGAGAACAAACCGGGGTCGATGCCCTTTTCCACGATTAACTCAGACATCACTGATCTTCTCGAGTTGCTGCCTCCGGCTTCGCTGTGCGAGGAACTCAAGAACATTTATTTTAATTCTTTTGCACCAGTAAGTCCATCGGCATGCTACCTTCTTCTCACCTTTCCATGACTCATAGTGTGTGTAGCTTTTTCATATCCTACACGACCCTACGTTCGAAGCAGACTACCTTCGTTTCCAGTCCGACCCCGAGAAAGTATCTTGGCCTTGGCTGGCGCTCTTGTTCTCCATACTCGGGATAGCCGTCATCGCATTGCCTCAAGATAGTACACTTCTTCGAGAATTGGGCAAGCGCAATTCGACGACCGACAACATGGCGTTACTGAGTAGCCGCTACAGAGGAGCAGCCATGAAGTGTTTAGAAGCAGACCACTATCTTTGGAGACACAACTTGAACACTCTGCAAGCCATGGTGATTCTCATCTACGGAATCAATCATACTCATGGTCAATCTTGGGCTTTGCTCGGAGCGGCACGGAACATCGCACTCTCTCTAGGATGTCATGTTGACCCAACAAACTTCCAAATGGAGCGGATCAAGGTGGAAGAGAGACGTCGATGCTGGGCTGGACTCAAAATGTTGTACACAATACAGAACACGACTCTAGGTATCTTGGATGCCACTCAGATACCGTCGACAGTGAGCCAACCGCTTGATGTCAACGATGATGAGCTTGTAGCTGGCCACCAAATCCCCCAACCTCGAGATGGGCCAACCCAGATGTCATATCTATTACTCAAGTTTGAACTTTACGACCTCTGCACTCGCATCTGCAGCCAGGTGTTCGAAACATCATGCACACCCTCCTACGACAAAGTCCAGGCCCTCGATGCAGAGATATTAGTTATGCAAGAAACCCTTAACTACAAATATCTATTCGACGTCTCACTTGCAGCCCACCATTCTGTCCAGCTGAATATCCTTTTCGGCTACACACACCAGCTCACGCTCCTACTCCACCGACCGATCCTGCGACAAGGAGCCTCCGGCTATACTACCGAAAATTGGCTTGCTTCCCAGACCAAATGCATCGAGAGTTCTAAGTCATTGCTTGGTATACATCGTACGCTTCATGAAGACCCAAGCTTCTATCCCTACCAATGGTATAACCGCGGACTGGGAAGCTTTCACGCGTTTCATGCTGTAGTCTGCCTTGCACATATATGCATGAGTGGTACGAACCTCGATACTCCTACCAAGACTTCACTCCAGGAACTTATTCGTGACTCGCTCCAAGTGTTTCGGTATTTCATGAACACTGGGGTCAGCGCGATTTGTACCAAAGCCACGCCGGTTCTAGAGAGGCTATTGTACGTATGTATCTCTTTGGCTTGACCAGACGCTGACAATCAGGGTAGGAGCATCATGAACTCGCAGGATAGTTGCGATTCGAGCACAAGCAGCGACTCCATGTACCAAAACTCAGATTCGTCTCATCAAAGTTATATCGGGCTCCTTGATGAGTACATCGAGAACCTGGCACCTCAGCAATGGCTTTCTCCTTCGAACATTGGCTGGGAAGGTTGGGCAATGATTTTGGACAATCAATCTATGGTAAACATATTTTGATCTGGGATGTAGGGAACCTTGTGTTGGTCAGGCTCTATTGAACTCAAACTTCCAGGCCTTCGACATGTCGAATGATTTTCCTTAACTGCACATAAACACCGCCATGAGGTGGCTACGCAGGATCACAAGGGTGGCCGTCACAGGCCAAGTCCACTATCAAGCACCTGGGAACATAGAATTTGATGAGGTCCAGTCTGTTTTGCAAAATTGCTACCGTGCATTAGGTCACAGCTCGTGACCTTTTTCGTAATGGAATACTTGTACAGGAAATGATGGTAGCCGGAGGTCTCTGTCAGCCATAGAATGACCTGACGATAGTGCAGCAAGATTTCCACCAGATCTCACTTATGCTTCTTTATACATGGGGAAGGTGGGAACCTCGAATGGAGTCACGCCTCCAGCAAAAAGACCTGCACAGCCAGCCCAGTCTTGGGGAAGATAATTAGCAAGGATATCATTCAGAAACGGAAAGAGCTTACAGCTTAGAATAGCAACCAAGAATCCAAAGGCATAACCTGCATTGAGGACCGACGTGCTGTTTACCATATTGCCGACAGCAAGTAAGATAAGGCAGATATCCAATGCCAGAAGATCGAGGAAGAGAACCCAGGAGCTCCGGACTGCGGCAATAGTGTAGATGACTGTCAGGATGAACCACGCCCATATATACATGGCAATCGCCTGCTGGAAGTCTGGACTCAAAGTACCCGACTCATCCATGTATGCAGCTATAATGCCCGAACCAGGAAGGTAGATCATGCTGTACGAGATATTGAAGGCGCCGTAGGACATGAAGACAGCTGTGCCGAAGGTATTTCCGGCGATGAATTCCATAATCCCGACGATATACTGACAGATGCCGCCGAAGAAGATTAGCACGGCAATCATGACATTCGGGGTCTGGATTCCGCGTGCGTGGACACCGAAGCTGGAAATAAGAAAGATGCCTTATTGGTCAGCTCACGAGTGCTCTGTAGAATCCACTCAGGTGGTTAGGTATGGTACCTGTTGCGAAAGAGAGCAGACCCAGTGGTGATGGGTTGGCGAGGCGCCGATGCACGACAGGGAGAGCCGGCTGCCCGCGATCCTCGACATGGCCACCTGCAGTTGTGGTCGGTCGTAACTTGTTTTCCTCGGAAGACATGGTGATTGATCGTTGTTCGGAGTCTGCTGGGTTCGGTTATGTTGGATGATACTGATACGACACCCGAAGAAGTTGTCTCCGATCGCCAGCAACGGGGTTAATAATAAGATCTTCCACGACTCCATGCTCGGTTATTCTGGTCCGAGCTACTCGAGCTAAACTCCACAATTCCCCAGGAATTCTCCCTATTCTACGGATACCCCAGGAAGAATTCCAGCCCCGGACATGTCCGCTATCGTCCCTTAGCCTCCCCCGCATCAACGCACACTGCCTACGCCATCCCCGCGCCCCCACCATCTCCGTCATCTCCGCCATCTCCGTCCGTCTTCCCCATCACAGGGACAGCCAAACCTTGCAACAATGGTGTTTAATGCCTATTTGAGCAGTTCTTCACCCAGCTACTCTGAGCCGATTCAATTCTAAACTCAGCATTGTCCAACCAGCACGCCACAATGGGATCTCAGTCTAGTTCCGCCTCCATGCAATACGCTGCCTACATCCATCCCAACACGGGCCTACCCCGTATCGGTCACTATGACCTGACAAAGGGCACCATTCAGCCTCTAAGCTTCACCTCCGGAACCCCTGTGACGGACCTTTACGAGGTTATCGCTGCAGGAGGAGCCTCGCAAATCATTCCCGATGGCGAGACCCTGTCCGCCGAAAATACTAAGTTGTTACCTACCATTTCTGGCAGAGACATCCTGGCTGTAGGCAAGAATTATATGGAGCACGCCAAAGAGTTTAATAGCTCAGGCTATGATAGCTCTGATAAGACAGACCGACCTAGCCACCCCGTTATCTTTACTAAGAGAGCTACCTCTATTATCGCTCATGGGGATACTATACTCCCCCATACCGACTTCTCACAGACTCTTGACTATGAAGGAGAGATCGGTGTTATTATTGGCAAGCCAGGGTATCGCATTAGTGAAGCTGAATGGGACTACGTCTGGGGTTATACCATTATCAATGATATGACTGCGCGTGAGCGTCAGCGCGACCACAAGCAGTTCTTCATTGGAAAGTCACCCGATACCTTCTGCCCTATTGTACGTCAATCTCCAATATTAGTCATATAATCTAACCGTCTTATCCAGGGTCCCATTGCTGTCTCGAAAGACGACCTGCCATCTACTCTGAAGGTCGAGACTCATGTTAATGGCGAGCTTAGACAAAGCTCTACCACAGAAGATCTTATCTTTTCTATCCCTACCTTAATTAAGACTATTTCAGAGGGCCAAACACTCCAGCCTGGCGATGTGATTGCTACTGGTACTGTAAGTTGAGCTTATCCCTTGATTGAGTATTGATTAAACCTCGGCTGACTGTTCTTCCCTCCATAGCCTGCCGGTGTTGGCATTGGCAAGAACCCACCCATTTTCCTTAAGCCTGGTGATGAGGTTTCTGTCTCGGTAACAGGACTAGGAACCTTGACCAACAAAATTGGAACCGCGGAAACTGTCAACCCGACACTGCAGCGAGTTGCCTCCAATTCGCCATTCCGCGTCATCAACTCAGCCAAGACACTTGGCGCTGGTATTGGGCTGACCGAGGTCGATGGAAAGCAACTTAACTACCAGAGACAAGGATCTGGAAGCAACCAGATTGTTTTCATGCACGGTCTGGGCGGTACTCTGGATTACTGGACTCCCTTGATCTCTAAGCTTTCCCTATCTGAGAATAACTGTCTTCATTTGTTTGACTTTGAGGGCCATGGTCTTAGCCCGACCCATCCCCTCAGCCAGTTGAGCATTGAGTCGTTTGCGTCAGACATTCGATCAATCTTCAACGCAGCCAATATATCTACTCCAGCCACGCTCTTTGCCCACTCTCTTGGATGCTTGGCCGCCCTCAAGTTTACCCTGGATAACCCTAGCCTTGTTGGCAAGCTAGTTCTTGTCGGGCCCCCTCCGTCACCTCTACCAGACGCAGCATCCAAGGGTGCGTATGCCCGTGCGGCTATAGTCAGAAGTATGGGTATGCGAGGTGTTGTGGATGCTGTAGTGGATGCAGGAACTTCAGGGCATTCCAAGCAGACGAACCCCACCGCAATCACAGCCGTTAGACTAAGCCTTCTCGGCCAAGATCCCGAATCTTATGCCAAGGCAACTTGGGCACTTGCCGGAGCCACTGAGGAGCTCAAGGTTGAGCAGATCCAAGCCAAGACCCTCATTATCACTGGTGAGGAAGATAAAGTTTCGCCTCCTTCTCTGTGTGAGAAGTATGCGTCTCGCATTCAGGATGCACGGCATGTGGTATTGAGCAATGTTGGTCATTGGCATGTTTTTGAGGACGTTGACGGCGTTGCTGAAGCAGTCAAGGCATTCCTGTAACTACAAGATTAGCGGGCAAGGTCTAGCACTATAGAATGTACTTGGTGGTTGAATGCTTCCTCATGGCAGCGTAGTCTTCTAAAGGTTCACATATAGCTACCCGTGCACATTCCTCTTGTCATATAGACATATAGTTTCGGATCCTGGTTGTGTCAAGTACACATCTACCCAACAAGAAGCCATGATCATGGTGTCTCATGCAGGGCTACAGATAGACTCAGGAATCACTGACTGCCCTCTTTGTATGCTATATTTGTAGAACGTTTATATGCCATATCACCTTCACTATAATCAGATTATTCTCAAATGTATACATGCTCAAATGTCTGCGCCCCAAAACTTCCGCAGCCCAACAAATCTAGGGGGCTCTGTGAACTTGTTTCGAATTCCTTTGGTACGCCCTATGCGAAGCGGCCTCCCAAATTCGGCCAGATCTTTCTCACTATGAAACCTCCAGAACTGCCAGGTACAATTACTGGCTCTAAATGATTCGATAACTCGAGCTCCTCCGGGGTGGCTATGCGCAAAGTCTGTGCAGTCATAAATAATGTCGTCTATTATGACCCATAAGCGACCATTTCGGCACGCATTTGTGACTTCCTCCGCTTCAATGAAAGGCAAAGCGTCGTTTGGAGTGGTGGTCGACGCTGGCTTGTATGGGCTTGGGCTGCTGGAGTTTTCAACAAATTCCACTGACGGCGAAAGATCAGGTTTTGTGTCCCAGGCGATTTGGACCGCGGCGATGGACGGCTGTGTTGAGCGAGATTTGCGGTTCGACCAGAACATGGTGAGTGACTGAGTAACTGAGGGGCTGGATGAATTGAGTGAACTGAATGACTTGAGAATCTGGAGTGTGCTGTAGTTGTTTGTGTTCTATAGCCTGTAGGGTGGATTGAAACATTGGTCGGCTAGAAAAGGGCACGGAAACTTTAACTCCGATGGCCCAGTCTCGGCTGCTCCCGGTCCAAGCCCTCTGCACTAAGTTGGTGATGATCATCACGATCCCCCGCATCTTACAAAACGCCACTCACACGGAGATGGCGGTGATGCGCGGAGAAGGCTGATCGGAGACGGAGATTTGGATTACTGTGGTACAGCTGATGCGTGTTCCCGAGCGGAGATGTCTCCAAGCTAAGCGATCCTCTGTACATAACTATGCTTCCCCATGGGGAATTAGAAGGTCAGCTTCGGTTGCATAAATCTAGACTCTTCAGAGACAAGGACAGACACAAGCACACAGACAGTCAAAAATGACCAAAGGGGAAATCATCAAGACTTCGTGGCCTCAGGGGGCGCACGATTCCTGGTCAGGACAGACAACTTTTGCCCAAAAGCTTCCTAAGAATATTGAGTTCATCAACAACTTGAAGCTTGACAAGAAGCTCCAGCCCACAGAATACAAGATTGAAGGAACGCACCCTGAGTCGAGGATCCTGTTTCAAAATGTCAATATCATTGAGTCTACGGGCCGCGAGCCATACACGGGGGATGTCTTAATCCAAGGTACGTCGTAAATTCTAATCAAGAATGCAGCCTTAACAGGAACAGGTGAAAGAATTAGTGCTGTTGGTTATGTACCCAACAAGGAGAAACTTCAAAAAGACCCCACCGTTCGTGTCTTTGAGGGAAGAGGCAGGACGCTCATGTCAGGCCTTGGAGATGGACATACTCACTTCACCTGGAATGGGGGTGACCTCAACAGACTCGGAGACCTCGAGGTCGAGGAGCATGTTCTCCTGACAATCAAGAGTGCCCAATGCTTTCTCGACTCGGGATATACCATGTAAGCATCCGCATGTTTCTGCTGCATCAGAAATACTGACATTTACCCATAGGTGTTTTGGAGCTGCTTCAGCTAAAGACCGGCTAGATGTGGTGGTTCGAGACGCTATCAATGCTGGCGATATTCCGGGTCCTCGCTATCTTGCCAATGCGAGAGAGATCGCCAAGACTGATGGTGAGTTGGTTGCGGGTATTACGCGATTCGCAGACGGTCCAGACGGTAAGTCGATGATCATGTCGCAAACCTAATGACTTGAACACCTGTGCTGACTTGTAAGAAATGCGAGAGGTTATCAAGCACAACATCGAGAACATTGGCGTCGACAACATCAAGCTCAGCATATCCGGCGAAGAAATTACCGAGGTTCGTTCGGCGCAGGACTGCTACTTCCATGACGAGGAGATGGCCGCCTGCGTCGATGAGGCACACAAGCGCGGAAAGCGGCTGTGTGCACATGCACGAGCTAGAGATTCTGTCAAGATGTGTGTGAAGCATGGCGTGGACGTGATATATCATGGCAGTTACATTGATGATGAAGGTGTGTATGCAGTCTATCATCTTTGGCATCAGCTAAAGCTAACCCTGTAGGCATGGAAATGTTGGAGAAGGAGCGAGAGAAATACATCGTCGTGCCAGCTATCAACTGGCTGGTTGCCACAACATACGAAGCCGAGGCCTTCGGATATACTCACCAAGCCGCGGAGAAAGCAGGATACAAGCGGGAGCTCGACGTTGCAGTTGCTGGACTGCGCGAGATGCACAGACGAGGTATTGTCGTTCTACCGGGAGGGTAAGTCATTGCGCCAATCTTATCCACGTATAGTACTAACGCATGCAGTGACTACGGCTTTGCGTGGACGCCCCATGGAACCTACGCGCGCGATCTTGAACATTTCGTCAAGTTGCTCGGGTTCACCCCGCACGAGAGTATCATCGCTGCCACCGCTGGTGTTGCTGCCCTCTTGATGAGGGGCCACGAGCTTGGCAAGATTCAGCCTGGATACTATGCAGATTGTATCCTTGTCGATGGAGATCCTCTGGAAGATATCTCAATCCTTCAAGATCACGACAAACTCAACGTTATTATTATTAACGGTCGAGTTCATAAGGCAGGAAGGAAGGAGTATTTTATGGACTCATCAGGATCGCTATCACATGGGATTCCGCATCATTTAATACGAGACTTCCTAGAAAAGAAACCAGCTATGCAGAAGTTATATTAGATATTATAAAGGCTTTAAGTAGGGCTAGGAACTTATAATAGTAGAAGATAGTTATTTATTATTTATTTTATAGACTTTCAACAGGTGCCCAAGCCTTTCAATCTTCTCAATGGTATCAACAATAACTTTGACTCTCCGGCAGGTCAAAACTCTCAACTCGTCAACTCAATAGAAGCTGCACACAGCAACTGAACTCTAACCAAGATGAACGTAAATGTGACTCACAGCTGCTGTGTGCACAACAGCTGATTCTTCCTCCTTCATCCCTCAACCAGTTCAAACCGACTAGCCCGACTAGCCCGTTCGTCGGTCAATCAATCAGTCAAGAAAGCAAGACTAGTCAGTCAGTCAATCACCCTTGATCCCCTGCGTTCCACACAGCTAACACCCTTCACAGTCAAGAAGATAGTTATAATAAATATAAAAAAGTTTTAATATACCCTTTAAATTCCTTTTAAAACTTATTTAGCCTTTAAATAATATTTTAAAGGGGCCTATTAGAGTTAAAATTGAGTTTAACTTTTAATAGCTTTTTTATATAATTCAAGTCTATTTCCCCATTATAAATCCTAAAATTAGCCTAACTGATCGTGATCCCGTCGAGGAGTGACCCTCTCTTGATTGGCAGGAAGTTTGTGGGGATCGTTAATCATACGTGACCGGAGTGTCAGATCGTAGCAGCAGGTACCTGGTCTTTTGAAAGTTAAGGAAAAGATAAGAAGAGTGTTTCTATGTATAATCCTTCGCTAAGATATACAGAGAATACCTAGTATCGTATATTCGCGCTCTATAGTGTTGAACACTCAAAGCTTCCTCATCTACAACATCCTTGCAATCGAGAGAACATGGTAGAAAACATGTCTCCCGACAGCTGACAAAAGGTAACGGGATGATTGATTCGCACGGGGTGCGGGGTTCCTAGTCCTTTTGTATATGCATTTTGAGTCATAAACATTAGTGGTACCTGAGATCATCACTATTACACGATTGAAATTGCTTATAGGTAGCCTACGTGGCCCAAAATTGACACTACGTAAGCTTATGAAGTAGATCTTCGTACCTCAAGGTTGCCATCGTCGGTTTGATAACGACGACGACATTGTTACGACGACATTTTTACGGACCCGAAACTACCCGTGTTTCCTACTGTATTATAGTTTATGATTGGTGAATTGTTAAAATAACAAGCCGAATGGGCAATTTCTTGTTCTTGTATATGTCTTATATCTGGAACGCGATGGCCCCTTTCACAAATAGCCCGGTGCAGTAAGACGGCCTTAACTTTCAAGATCTCTGCTCTCCGTCTACCCAGGCAACACACATCCACTCCAAACCCCCGATTCGAATCTCGACCCCACTGGCCGACAAAGCCTTGACCTCCTTGGGGTAGTAGGAGGATACGGACATCAATCGTCCTTTCGCTTGGCCTTCTCCTGGGCCTGGGCATACGCTTCCACGATGACGGCGCTGGCACAACCGAACGCCGTTGGCAGCAGCCAGTGCTTGTTTACTTGCAGCCAGTGCTTGCTTTCTTGCAGCCAGTGCTTGCTTTCTTGCAGAACAGTCCCGTTTCGGGCTGTGCCATTTGTCATGTAGTCGATGACTATGAACTCGGATTCTAAAGTCTGAGGATTGGGTCTTGGTGGGGGTAGATGTGCTGGAAGTGGCGGTTGAATGTTGTCGGTCATTGATAGAGTTGGGGATGTACGCTCTAATAAACTTGTAATGAAAAATGAGACTGTTGATGATGCTTTAGACACTTTGCAAAAAGGCAGCTGAGGAAAATGCGTGATATATTTATGGGCTCCAATACGTACTCTGTGCATCGAAGCCATGAGTCACGCCTGTGGCTGCGCAGCATTGTGTTAATCCCAAAGTCTACTTTCCAACCTTATGAGTGACACATAACTCAACATCGCCACACCCTTCCAAGTGGCTCCTAAACCTTCAATATGACAGCAAGCTAAATATACCTCGTCCACGCAATTTTCGACGGATTCACTTACATAGCCAACCAGTCCAACTTTTCCTTGCATGCAGCCTTCTGTTGACTTATCTACAAATTTCCTCTTATAAGTGGATTAATGACCTGCCCCAAGCTGGATTTTCTCTAATAGGCCTGATCTTCTCTTGCCTCTGCAGCTGCCCTACTGTACCAAGGACTGCTTGTAATTTACTTAACTACACACGTTTCGTCCGTGCGCTAATCTCCTGTCTCTATCATCGCCATAAATATTCATCCTTTTTATCTCTACACGTTGGATGGGGTTTAAACGACTCACAGCCTCTCAGAGCGTAATGCCCCTCACAATCACATGTGGCAGATCTGGTAGCTGTGTCCTATCAGGATTGCTAGGCGAATAGCATTTAAACTCTATCAGCCCGCCGAACTTATAAAGTTAACCTTACTTCCGTCAACCTGCGGAGGTAAGCTGTCAACTTACAAAAGTCAGTCCATCTCCCGGGACAGGGGTTTCCGCGACAGGCGGCGGTTTCGGACGCACACTGCAATCTCCGTAAGCGTATGTCACTCCCCCACTCCCGAAAAAGGCACAAAGTGTATCGCGCGGATGGTGTCACAGCTCAAGTACAACCTTCTGTGGTCGGTTATGAGTCTGTCAGCACATAGCGTGCTACATCAGCAGGGGCAAGATTTCTTCGTTCTATTGGGCTTCAGAAGTGGGCTTCCCTCTCATATGGGATTTTAAATCATTTTGGGGGCAAGATAACTACTGACTTAGCGTTAGTAGTACGCAACTATCATTTTGTATACGAATACAAGGAGAAGCGGAGCGAGAAAACATTTTCTTGCTTCTTGCCTTTGTCTACATAAATCCAGTCTTGTCTGAAAACCTTAAACACTTAGCTGACACCTTCAACACGCCTTAGCTCGACGCCACCAAACCGTAATCCTCCTTGCCAGTCACCAGTGTTGATATTTGACAGCATCAGAACGGGCGGTCCTCTATCCAAGATCTCGAAAAGCTCCCGAGTCTCAATGTACCGCCAACCATTATCGATATTTTGCCAGTATTCATTAGCCGTTACAAAGGGTTCGAGCCGTGGTACTAACATGGATCCCCTAGACCCTGGAAAGAACTGGTTGGCGAGAGCTTCTTTGTCGAGACCGTAGCTCAGCTTGTAATCGCTCACCCTACGCGGCGAGCTATCGTATCCGATGCTGAGACGCAAAAGTGGCCGGTTGGGCAGTGACGGATTCGGTTCGTTCGGCCATTGGGGAAATTTGAAGGGGTTTTGACAGTTGAAACATCTGCCGCATTGGTTGAAGCGGTTGGCTTTAACGCCAGATTTGCCTTACGACATTAGGCGCAGACTAATTTGTTGTGAGAGAGTTCAGGCATTTGGACGTATTGTTTGTCAACGTAGTCAAGGAAATGATGATTCCGATTCTTGATTGAGGCGTTGCTTTTGCAGGGAGTGCGTCGTTTGGCCACTTTTCGCCTCACTTCCGACACTCGAGTAGGCTTCGACATGGGCGGCAGGCTTTTGACGCTATCGTTGGGTGACAGGGGTACTTGTTGTTGTGGGTCGGACAGATCCCTGGCAACCTGGAGAATGCATGAGCAGTAATTAACATGTGATGATGCATGGTGGGACCATTGGATGGAACTGGGCAGCCCAGGCACGATTTCCGGTTGGTGTTGAGGCCCACACTTGGTGGCTGATGCGCCTGCCAATTGTTCTCAAGCTGCAGCTCAATAGCTAACAGCTATGCGTTAGGCCTTCATGTTCCCGATCATCATCGCCCCGGTCATTATCGAACATGTTCAAACAGTATATACAGAACGCAATGTCCTCTTTGATGAGAGAAATACATTATCTACTTGGCATGACAGGAATAGCTGCTGCCGTTTTCGATGTCATTAAAGAAGTGGGAGTGACTGCTGTCATTACCGGTGCAGCGGTCTGGCTTACGAGAGGGGTCAAGAAAACTTTACAGAAATACATTAGAATCGTCCTTGATACACTAGGTGAAAAGAACAATGCCTTGATTGTTTCCCTCCCTATAGCCTCCTAGGTTCCATATCTGTTCTTAGTCTCCGCACATTATCTACCTAAGGACTAGCTTAGACTGATTTTAATTAGAAAACCTCGGCATTAATCACTGCTAAGACTATTGCAACCACATCGGCCATCCTTTATCTTATAAAAGATTCCTTACACTATTTGCAGAGCCAGGTTGCCGCATTTCAAAGAGATGCCGAGATTCAAAAGGAAGAAAGCAGGCGACACATTAGGTTTTCGCATCTCAGCCTATGGCTTTAGTCAATGGGCCATTGCGTCTGCTCTTGCCAACTATAGTATTATTGGAGTCGCCAGTATTGTACTACCTGTATGTCTCTATGCTATTACACAAGCTATAACTAAAAGCTTAATTCAGAGAAAGCATCTCTATGGAGGATAGAGTGGATGGCTGTTATCATAGGTGATCCCCGACCGACGTTACAAGATATGGAATGGCTCCATCTATGATGAACATAAGCATCTTATCACCGATGCACTCAGGTGCTATATCAGTTCTCAGATTATGTACGTCCTCCTTCTCCCCCAGTTTATCGCTGATCGATTCTGAACAATCCTACTGTACTAAGGTTGAACTAAAACGCGTCGCATTGTTCAATTTTCGTCCGTGCCAACCCAGGTCACTACAAATTATCCCGGCATTTTACCGTAAAATCGCCTACAGCTTTAATACTTTTTGAAAGGATCCAAAGAGTCCAAGTTGAAGTTGCTAAGCCACGTCTCGCTCTCTCCCGCATACGACAGGTTACCGTTTCCTGAGCTACCTGCTTGGAGGGTAGGAATGCTTCTTCAAGTAAGTTCTTGACTCAATCGCCTGCTTTTCGCCTTAGACTTTCCTCGACGATAGTAAGGTCTCGATCTAACTCTCTTTTCAAAGCTGCCGAAGACGTTGCGGAACTTCTCTCACCATATAGTCTTCACATTATGCTAAATAGTCAGACTCGGATCGTTGATGGCTATCCTCCTTCTAGCATGTTTGGTTGTATTCATAGACTATAGAGATTAGCATTATAATTCCACAACACAATATTTTGTGATTGGATAAACTTAAAAGCAGACGGGATATCGTCATCCAAAATGTGTGGGAACAGAATCTTGAAAACTCGCCTCCACTTATCATCCTCCGAAAGCCTTCGACCAGGGCGTTTTCGTGACGTCAGACTTCGTTCTTGTGCGGCATCAAAACCCTCAACATGTTCTATTTCTCGTAGTGGGCATGCTTCTTCAGTTCTGAGGTGGTCCATATAGCACTGCTCATACTTGAAAGGGTGCCAGTAGCGTCCGCAGGGATATTTGGGTTGCCAGTGGCGCCGGTATAAATGCTCTCTAGCCACATATTAGTTGATGCTCGAAAGCAGGATGGTGCCCTCTTGATGCTTACTTCACTGTGGTGTTCGTAATAATCTTGACTGCTCATGGGGAACTCACATCCTGGCCCACTCCAGTCGAGATGATTGTTTCCTTGTCAAGTTTAGAGATGAGGTCGCTCGGCTGGAATATTCTTATGAAGGTCGATGAGAACAGGGCTTGGACAACCGCAGGTTGCGATCTCGAAAGCCTCGTTAATTCGACGGGGGATCAGCAACGCTTGTCACCATAATAAGAAGAATAATATTTACAGCTGATATATCACTATCGAACTTGGATCTAGGTACCTCATGTAATTGATGTGCTTAATTCATATGACCTACGTTCTGAAGTCCTTGTAATTGAATATAGAGACCTTATCTACCCGGACACATACAGAGTTTATTCAACTACGAAATACAGTCCTGACAGCCATGTTAATTACTGATCATTTGATGGGAGTGTATTTTCAAATACAAATATTCAATTCTTTTTCTGGGCCTTATTCTTAGAGTCCTCTACTCTTTCCTCAGTCTTGGAAATCTTCACAGTTAGCCAGAAGCCTCAGGTGCAACAGTACCGGACATACCTCATTTTCCGAATGAGAGGAACTGGAAGCTTGAGTCCAAGCACCAACGTGGGCGACTAGATTATCTTGAGCTTTTTTGTGATTGTGCTTGACGGGATCCAGAGCCATTTTGAATGAGGATGTAACGCAAGAGATATATCTACTAATAAGGTCGTACTCTTTGGTGGTTCGAGTTGCAGAAGACGATGGAGCGTATCGAATTCGAGTCTATCGTTCGTGAGTATCATATATAGTTAACGATGAAATCTACTCTTTCATTAAGCTCCTCTCTAGAATATAGATCCATCTCAGCTAAGCTCGATTACGAGACGAAGTAACAGTCCTAGCAATACTCGATATCACATCATAATCTTTGGCATTTCCAAATTTGGACAAAACAAACTTTGCTAATATGGTGGCAAACAGATTTATTGGAGACAAATAAATTATTTTAAACCTGGTTGCATTATGACAGTCTCCGTTTCACTCAAGAAACAGTCGCACAAAACTCAGGAAACAATTCAATAGTTTGCTTTATCTGGATTCGGAAGTTCCAAACTTTTAATTCACCGAACATGAGACAAAATGTGGAACAGAGTTACAGCAGCCGTTCCAGCTGATCGGCCTGAGTAGTCAGATCACGAGGAGCTACCCCTGAACGTTGAGAGGTCTCCTGCATGAAAGAATAAGGCTGTCGAAGTAGGCTCAGCATCGCATTGGAATTAACCGATTAGGGATGGTGTGCGATTTGCCGCTTTGACCTCCTGTCATCGAGTTGAGATGAAGCTGCTGACATTGTAAATGAATGTGGCTTGAAAACGTGGCTAACGTCTTTTGGCGGTGAAGCAGAAACTTGAGACAAAACTTTGGAATCGCCATATTAGGCTTAGTCTAGTTCTGGGAGGTTGAAACAACATCAATGTTATGCCCTCTTGTCCAATTAATGACCAAAGACAAGGATTACTCCAATCTGACTGGCACTAGCTGAGCATGACGTGTTGATCACTTTCTCTTTTGTTGAGGAGAAATAACAAAATCAAGAATTGCAATCGATGCTAGGCTACTGCCTGCTTAACTTGCCCTTGTATATTATTTTATATGTGAATGTTTGGTGTAACTCTGACTCGCTGTTCATTGTCCGTCAACCTTCATTCTCTGCGAATATTCCTCGCCCCAGTCACACAACCGCTAATGGCTCCACGAGGGTATACCTTCGTTGAGAGCCGTGCTCCACGAGCTGCTGGACTTTCAGAAAGAGCTGTGGACGAGCATAAAGAGCTAATTGGTGATCTATACCTGAGTCAAAATCATACTCGTGACCAAGTGATTCAACATCTCAAAACAAATCTAGGGTTCAGTCTATCGTGAGTCTAGTCTTCTCCCTATATTTTCTTGTCAGCATCCCATATTAAAGCTCATAGCCGGGACCAGTTCTCAAAAGCAACGAAACGTTGGGGATTTCGAAAGCTGCGCCGCGAAGGTAGCTCTATCCAACCTTCACTGAACGAGGCAGCTAGTCAATGCACGACGAGCGACACTGCCAGAAACGAGCTACTCAGTACGGCCAATATAGACGATGTGGGGGGCCAAGAACTGATACTCACAAATGAGTCGAGCAAACGCCCAAGAAGTGTTGCAAGCTTCATCAGTCACAGAAGCGATACCACGACTCATGACCCCTCCTCGCCTCTTCCTTGTCGTCCGGTGAAGCGATCAAAACCCAGAAGTGAGTCAGGCGACACACCCGCTGGGAGCCTGTCACACACACAATTGGATTTTGCTACTGACACTGGCCTCACGTTGACGCCATCAACTGAAGAGGGAGGTACTGGATCAAGCTCAAGGTATCAGTACAAGTACGATGACGAGCTATCAGCAGACTATTTAGCCTGTTGCTACCGTTACAACAAAGCCTTCTGGTACTATTACAAGATCTCGGTGCCCTTTCAATACCAGACCTTTTCGCCCAAACAGCGACGCGACAGGATGCTCGATATGGCAAGAACTGCTAAGACACGAAGAACCTCTGAGATCGTGAGGGTGATGATGGAGTCTGAGCTCAAGATAAGCAATGATCCTCTTTCTGAAGATGGGTCGAACCAATATCCCCCAGGCGAGGCTAATATGTGCCCCATGCAATCATTCCTATTCCATCGTCACCTTGCGGAGATCTACGCACGTCGAAGCGATGGCGCCAGTTTGGTTCAGAAGCATCTAGATAAAGCCAGAGGTTTCAAAAAGGCCTTCGACAGACTTGCTCCACCCTCAATAGACCTTTGGACGTTGCTTCGTCTTCTTCCAGGATATAAGGTGACCAATATTCCAGAAGACTTGCTCAATTCACTTGAATTGGATGAGACGTCGCTGTTATTGGATATGAGGGATTGCCTTGAGCGCTGCTGGGAAGTACTGACCCAGACTGAGTCTTTGCCGATGGGTGTACAACCCTATGATCCAGGACAGCACGAAAAGATGAAGCCCACTGATATGAGCCGCTTGGCTCTTCAAAACAACCCTCTTCATATTTGGATGAAGACCAGCTCTCTATTCATATTCTTCTGGAAGGAGATACAAGATAAAGCTCCTCCTATTGAGGACCATCCTACGATATCCGCCACGCAGTTCCTCATGGTTGTGAGCAGGATGATCGTCCGAAGGTCATTGCTTATCTCCAAACACAACAGGTGGTCGCTGGACTCAGAAAAGAGGCTATTAGAACTTCCAGCCTGGGATCAACAGGTTTATCGTGGTATCGTTCTGGAACTCCTTCAAGAACCCCTGTTTCCACCAAATCAAATGAAAAGAGAATTCGTTACAGAATTCGTTGAACACTATTCATGGTCTCCACCAGCAGCTCACAAGAGTGTCCTCGCTCAGCAAGTTAAAACTTACCAGATGGAAGCACTCAAACTGGTCCTAGCCACTAGAAGAGACAGTCGCCCGACAACGCCCACTTCTACACATCTAAGGGAGGTCACGGCTTTGAGGGCAAAGGTCAGCGAGATACGACGTACATCGACAGACAACGAGTTCCTGGCTTGGTTGGTCACACAAGAGGAGCAACTAGCCTCTACTAGTCAGAGAGACACCATCACTTACGTCAAAGGGGGCCAATATACACCATCGTTCGATTCCTCCAGTGTTTCATCTTATTTGAGGACATCCTCATCCGCGTACCATATCTACCTGAACGCGCTGAGTGGGAACCCCACCATCTCCAGATCGTTGGCATCTCAGTCGTCACGATCTTCCCAAGTGTCCGTCTCAAGCTCATTCAAGCGATTCAAAGCAGCAGCACTCCACAGACGAAACTCGTCAGAGTCGATGATGGGGCTGAATCTGTATGACCCCGGGAGGCACTTGCACGACGATCCCTTCCAGGCAGTGCAAGACCTGCGGGTTCAGCGGTATTCCAATGTGACAGTAAGTCTGCCAACATTAGTAGAGTATGACTCACCTATTCCGGAAGAGGAGGAACATACAAGTCAGGAGGGGAAGACAGAGGAAGACGAAAAGCCAACAATAAGGGGGAGGATAGGGAAACTGTTAAAAGGCAAAGGCAAAGATGACTTGAACAAGAGACAATGGAGATACAACCCTAACCGTGGCTATAACCAAGATGACATGGTGAACAGCATCCCTTGCCCCCTCCTTGACAATGTATCGACTCGACTCAAATAGTAGCTCTATCATAACTTAGATATCTATCTATTACTAGGCCTTGTAATAGAAGCTCGAATTTCTATAACCGACCTACTATTAGGAAAGCGGACTTACTCAGCTTATAATAGCTCTTACCCAAGACACGTCGTCAATCTCACGAATAAGATCCAAGATGTGCAAGATCTTGTTCCCCCGAAAGACGAAGGTCTTCCAGCATGTCATTGAAGAGCAATCTATGACCATACCTTGGTCAGACGACTTCGGCAACTGTGGAAATATCGAAAGAACGGAATACCTTGACCCTATGGTGGGAACGAACCCGTAACAGGACTTCATAGTTGATGAAGTGTTTGTTAGAAATTCAGGTGGTGTTATCTGATAAAACTCGAGCAATATGTAATATGCCACAGGTAGCTGCTTCTATAGCCTCTTTACTTATTGGCTTATCTTTAGCCTAGCCATTTCTTATAGGAATAGTTCTCCCCGATATATAGTATATATAAGCATAATCAAAAGAATATAAGGCTAAGATATATAATAAGAGTAAAAGGCTTAAGCCTAATATAATTTAACTAAGTAATATTTATAAACTTATTAAGTAAAATGCAGAAGACTAAGATTAAGAATTAATATTAAAATATAATAATATATGAAAGTCTAAGTAGTATAGAATATATAATTACCTAAACTATTTAAGAGTCAGTTAATTATTTCCTTAATTTTCACTATATTATATTATATATCGGTAAGTATATTTCCTATTAAAGTAGGTATTAAAGTTAAGTTATAAACTTATATTTACTCTTTCCTTAATAATACTAAGGTACCTTCTGCTTTATTTAATCTAACTAATAGCTTAATTATTATTTTTAGAACTTACTTAACCCTTTCTAAGCGATAGATATAAAAGGAGTATAAACCTTTTATATATAAGCCGGACCTGAATATACTACCTAAGAAAAGTAATAGTGCTTTAAACCCTATAAAGCGATTAAAGAAAGGTTAACTCTAACCAGATTGACCTTAACGTTATCATCGAGGTGCCTTAAGGCAAGCGTGGTAATGCCGATGCAGTATATACAAAGATGATGTGATTGTCGATACCTATACTCTGTTTAACAATAAAGAAATAAATCCCTAGCAGTAGCAAAATGGTAGTTAGAACACCCCATTACTTGGAAGAGGCTAAGTTAAAGTGTGACTGATGCTGCGAGCTGTAGTCAGGGCTCTTGGGCATAGGAGTCACAAATACGTATAACGTGAGCAACCATTCAAGCCCGTGAAGACTGAAAGACTGCAAGATATCAATACTTGAAATTTTATCAGTAAGAACAGCTACTGCCAGGGATTTGTCATAGTGGCACGGTTACTCGATCTTAATGATAGGTAAATTTAAATTGAAACCGGTATACGCTGACAATCTAAATCTATCGACACCGCTACATATCCTTGCATACATCAAGAGATACAGAGCTCGAGACTTGTATAAAGTAAAATTATGGTCGTACCAAAACCCATCTATGCCAGGTTCAAGCCAAGATAACCTCCCAGGCCCATAGCCACAACTGCCCAACTCAACGACGCAACAGAAGCAGCTGAACAATCGTCGTTGTTCTTGGGCTTTTTGTTGACAGTCGACCCAGAGTCACCATCAGCATCGGCATCAGAATCGTTGTTGCCACCCATGGTGCCGCCACTACTACTTCCACTGCCAGCACCTGAATCACTTCCACCAGAAACATGATCGCGAACCTTTCGCTTGCACAGCTTAGGACTTCCTGTCTCGGCCGCCTGTGCAGTAGAAGAGGCATGAGTAGCAGTCGTCTTCCTCTTCTTAGCATCCACAAACGTGATAGCTGTCATCCAAAGATCCTTCTCTGATGATTGGAGGGTTCTTGTCGCGGCCGTTTCTGAGCCAGTCTGAGAAGCACAGATAGCTAGGTTGTCGTATGTTGCGCACCCAAAAGATGTAATGGCGAATTCGACCTGCACCTTGTTTGGGTACTGTGTATAAGTAATATGATTGAAGTCGTTGTCGCAAGAATATGTTGACGCGTCGAGATCTGCTTGGCAGCCGAGGAGATATTTTGTGCTACTGCTGTCTGAGGTGATCATGGAGGCGTAGATTTCCGTCGCAGTGCCTGTCTTCATGGGGGGAATAAAGACGGTTGAGGTAGAGTATTGAGTTGTGCTCTTTGCTGCTTGGGCCATGTATGGCGCCAAAGCGACGAGACTTAGAATGATTGAAGACTTCATGGTTGTATGTGTTGAGTATAGTGATCTGAATTGAGAACTCTTGTTAAGGTTTAACTGGTTGAAGATGAGTCTCAGACACAAGAAGATACGTCAGTTATAAGAAAGTATTCCTGGGGGTTCACCGAAAAATTGAAATTACAGCTGTTTTGTATTCCCATCGATAAAATCCTTCAGAATTTTGTCAGCCAATAATTCATTGCCATGTTCCCTGGAACGGCACAACAACACCCCTGCTTAACAGACTCAGCCTTGCTTGTGGTGGCATTCGGTTCGGTAGCGAATAATCCTTCGGTCCCTATTCTTCCTCAGTGACAGTCCAACCATTTTGGGTTGTTTATGCTTAAAATCCGCCGCAACTTTGTTCAAAGCTGAAAGCATGGGTGGCCAATTGATTGTTTGACTAGAGAGGCAACCAGTCTTGGCGTACGGACAAGACAGTATGTCACCAACTAATTCCAGATCGACAATAATAAGACTGTAAACCTGGTGCACCGCCATGAGTTTGTCACTGCTATCCACAGTCGATGCATCAGGGACATGTTCACCGCCGAATTTGAGGGACAAAGCTATGCCCTGTCTTCAGCCCTACAAAGGATAATCTCGCTAATGAGCATGGCCTGTCGATATTAAGGCAGACTTTTCTCTCGCAAATGACCCACCCAACATGGCTGTGTTTTTCTCGAATGAGTTGCTGTTTTAGTCAGTCGGCGAGTTCCAGATTGAGATGTCAGGAGTTCTTGTATTTGATCCTTCTCATGATGTTCCTTGTCTCCATTCTTGGTGTTGATTGAAACCCCCCTAAAGAAAGACGCTTAATCTTAGCTATCGTTGAGGACCCGCTACCCACATCCGAAATGATTATCCGGTCCGTTTACTTCTTCAATGACGTAGCTTAACATCCTCCAATTACCATCTGATGATAACCTCATCCGTGTATCCCAAAATGGCTCAATCCAAACGTGTGGCTGAGCTTCTGCTAGAGCCTCTTGGTCTTGAAATCACCTCCTTCAAAGAGCTGCAGACTCTTTGGGCAGGATATGGCCATATCTGCTCTCTCACCGCTAGACCAACCGACTCTAAAGCCGCAACTTCAGTCCGCCTTCTCGCTCACGCAATAGGATCAAACAATACCTTCTTCCTCATCCTCAAACTTATCTCTCCTCCGCCTGGTCCAACAGATGAAGGCCACTTGAGAAAGATCCTGAGCTACGATGTTGAACAGTACTTTTACGAACATGTTGCTCCTCACTTGGAAGAGGATACAGCCGTTGCGCATTGCTTGACGTCGAGTTGGAAATCGAAACACGAAGGTGGTGAGCTGAAAGGTCTTACTGCTACGATTCTTACAGACTTGCGAGTCAAGTTCCCTGTTGAGGGAGGCAAGCGATCGTTTCTAGGACCAAGACATGTTCAGTCTGCCTTGGAGTGGTTGGCAAGATTCCACCGCAGTTCATGGAAGTCACTGCCGCCGAATCTCGACGAGTACCTTCTCCCGCCACTGGAAGAATTTAAGCGACGAGAGAGCCAAGCTGGAGGGAGCAAGTTATGGTTGAACGGCGGATACACTTATCTCGCCACACGTCGCAAAGAGTATGATTCGCTTGCTGTTGATACATACTCTGAATGGTCCGAGGCTTTCTGCACTCCATTCCAAGGATCGAACAAGTCAACGGCTGAAGTGGTAGCTGACTTCTTGACTCCAACCGGTCGACCATTCGAGACGTTGATTCACGGCGACGTCAAGTCTGAGAACTTGTTCACAACCGAATCCGGAGAGGACGTTTGCTTTTTCGACTTTCAGTACGTCGGTCTCGGTCTAGGCGTATGTGATCTCGCCAAGCTCTTCACATGTTCTATCCCATTGGAAATGCTCACCGACAACCCATCTCTGCCTCACGAAATGGCCATGGATAAAGGCGAGCAGTCTTTGCTGTACTTGTACCACGAGACGTTATTGAGTCGTCGACCTGCAGAGAAGGAGCACTTTGACTATGACTGGGATACACTTGTGAGACATTGGGAGTGTGCGCTTGTGGATTGGTGCAGGTTCCAAGCTTCGTGGGGATTTTGGGGAAATACTGAGTGGTTAGAAGCGAGAGTTAGATATATTCTCAAGGATGAGGGATGGAAGGAGTGGCTACAGAAGGAAACTTCGGAAAAGGGTAGGAGTTCGAGCATATAGACTAGAGTATAGAGAAGTAAATGCTGTTAAGTATTTCCTGCAAGGTATAGTTTGGTGAAATCAGGGCTGCCATTCTTACATTTGAACTTCACCACCGCCCGGTCGCGACCTTGTTTAATGGTAGGTAAACTTGTAGAGGCAAGCTCCGACGGCAACCTGGTATGCTCTGGTTTGGACACCCGTGTGATTACCCTATACCTGCTGGACTGCTCAATTTTTAGCCATGCCACAATAAGAAACTATCCAGTAGTTCTTCTTACAGTTACAGGTATCTAACCCTTTCCAGATATACAGAAGAACCATGCATATAGATCTAACTATATTTCTCATTATGTACATATAGTCAATTGAGTCAACTGCCTATCCTAACCTGTGTGCCATAATTGTCATTCTCAAATGTGACGATCTCGACTATCCTCAAATAATAGTAAAATTAACAAGGCTTACTGGTAAGCATTATGCCATAGAACATTCACTAAAAAGGGGTCTTAAAAAGTTCCGAGGTATCTTAGAGCCCCCATTTAATCCCCAATGTTTTCCCCAGATCCGTAATTTACGCATCTCACCTCCACACTCGGCCGAGATTAACTGGTGTTTGTCACCTCGAGTTATCTTATCTCCAAACCAAGGGACACCGCCATGTTTATGTTTATATATGGAGGATGATTGATACATTTTATGTCAGATAATTGATATCTACTCTAATATATACTTGAATTTTCTGTTATTTTAATTCTTTAATTTATTTCCGTTGACTTTATCCAGTAATCTCCCGCCAAGAGGGGAAGCGCTCGGACCGAGGACCCCGGCTGATATATACGGCTGATTTGATTGGATTCTGTCTGCCTCAGGCACTATCGACTTTCCCTTCTCCTATCATCATCAAACAACAACAACACATTTCAATTGTCTTACCTCGACTTTATCACGACTCACCTCATACCAAACACGACTCACCACACAACATCACCATCTCACAAAATGTCATCCGTAGCGAACAGTCACAATGGCAAAAGTGTCCTTGACCCCAAGGTTCTCGTAACCGTAAGCAATCTTATCCTCCCAACAAAACACAGATACTCATAATTATAGGCCTACCTCAAGCAACTCCAATCAAAGCCCCTTCGCACAAAAATGTACACTCAAGGCTCTTTATCAGCTCTCACTGAACTCGTGGCGTCGTACTTTGCCTATAAGCGTCCAGGTTACGGCCCGATGATTACTTCGCGCGTTCCCCAGATGGCTTTCTATGGATCTTGCATCGCCGCGCCATTAACGCATTTCCTCACCACTATGGTTCAGAAGCAACTTCCTGGAAAGATTTTGCTTCAGCAGCTCGTTACCATGATTTTTGTAAGCCTTCCAACTGCCCCACTGTAGTCAACAAAACAGAAACTAATTTGGTAGCTCTTCCCCATCCAAAACACAGTCTATCTCGCTTCCATGGCCATCATCGCCGGCGCGCGTACAACTGATCAAGTGCAGGGCGCTGTCCGTGCCGGACTGGTTCCTATGACAAAGGCTATGTGCGCTATGCACCCTATATTGCTGACTATTGCAAAGTTGCTTGTACCTCAGGAGATGTTTCCGTTGTTCTTTAGTACGGTTGGATTCTGTTTGGGAACCTTCTTCAATACCCTTGCTAAGATGAGACGGGCTGCTGCTGAAGCTGAAGCTAAGAAGAAGGAGAATTAGGTGAACGTACATGAACGTTCACGGTGATTGAAGGCGTTGATTATTTGCTTGATCTGCTTAGATATTCGGCATTTTCGTGCTTGTGCGTTGCTTGCGACTCATCACTAGAGGTATCTAGATCATCTTCTGGTTTTGGAATTGTATACACGAATTCGGCATTCCTATATTGTAATATCCATGTATCGTTTCTATTCTATTGTCATGTCTATCATGCGTCTCATCTAGTCTATCGGAAATTTCCTGCTCTATCATGCCTCTAATCCCGATTCTATGCCTTCCTGTATGTGTTTATACATGTCTAAGCCCAACCAATTCTAAAAAGTTCATAATGACTCTCATCTCCTCTTCCAACACCACTTCTCTTATCCAACTTCTGTCTCTCCAATATGTCAAGTCTCTTCCCAGCCTTTCCACAAGGTCTATCATCGGCTGTAAAAGCAGCTTCAACCGTGTCACCGATACCCGCAAACTTCCCATTAGGCCTTATCGTAACCAATAACCAGAAAACTCCTCCCTCTGAAAGAAGTTGTGTAGCGCAATCGCGTAGCCAGCGCGCGTGTTCGGGGGCGTATACTACATCTGTCGCAAAGAGCATACTAGCTGGCACATCGAATGGCGCATCGAGGGTAAAGTCCGCCCAGTCGAGACACTTTGTTTCAATTGGCGTTGTATCCTCGGGATAGTTGATGTTTATGTTGGATTGCAGATTCTCAAGAACGGCTGGGTGATAATCCGTAGCGATGATCTTGGAGTCCGTGATACCCAACTCGGGGATCAACTTTCCGAGAACAAGACTCACAAGCCCGGTGCCTGCACCAAGCTCGATAATTCGATTATGTTTTGTGAGAGAAAGATCCGTTAGACCAAATCGTTCTGGTGTCGCGCACAGCATCTCTGAGAAAACGATGGAAGCGCCCCAGCTCTGGAGGCCCACATCTTCGAAATCTGAGTCATTTGTTCCAGCGAGTCCGTCGTTCAACTGCACCGAAACGTGCTTCTTTTCCCCTTCTATGGGACATGTTTCGAAAGAAAATTGTCGTAAGAATGGTGAGTTTTGGTCATCTTCGTCCAAAGCGGTTGCGAAGAGAGATTCGAAGATGTATGCTGCCTGATCCAAAGCACGCTGGCTGCTTTCCTCAGAAGTGAAAATATCGAGACATTCCGCGCGTGAAAGGAATCCTGTCAACCATCTCTCTGTGAATGACTTCTCGTAAGGGTCTGCACGGATGCTAGATGGTGTCTGAACAGAATCGTCGTCTTCGTTGCCGGATGTATATCCTGAATCCACTTGTTCCGCAAGAACGTGTTTCGTCTCATCCAGTTCGATAGAGAAAGGAAAAGAAAGTGGACAGTAGATGGTAGCTAGATAGTGTAGCGCGTTGAAAATGTCTGACTCTGCTTGTTTGGAAAGAGTGAAGAGAGGCGGTAAGCTGCTCGAAGGCAGCGCTAGCGTACGCGGTGTGCTCATTTTCCTTTTGTGATAACACAGATATAATAATGAAACGAACGTGGAGATGTGAAAGATCGTGGAGTTGAGTTGTGGAGAAGGAAAAGAAATATTCTAGAGCGAAAAGAAAAAAGTGGGTGGCGCGCCTGTTGTCTGAAATAGGTCTAAGCCCGAGAAGGCCAAGTGAAGCTATCATGAAAATTTTTGCTGAGCAAGTGCCTGAGGTGATGATGGCTTTGCGCTAGAGTTGGTCCCACGTGGCCCACTGTTAGGCTACCAGAGTCTATTTCCGGGGCTTGATGTACTACAACTTGGTGCGTAACTTAACGGAGGGTGCTGTAGCACAGGCCCATGCAATGTGCAATATAGTGGATCTGGCCTCTAACTTTGTTCGGTATTGGCGTCCGATCAGCTGATAAGCTTGCTGAGAGTCATGATAACAGGTAAATTCATGACTCGAACAGAAGAAATTATCTTCATGATCACTGACTTGTGTCAATGATTATGGTTGTGAATAGAATTTCATGATGCTCGATATGTATAGCTATATGCTGACTTTAAAATTGCCAAACTTGAGTTGAGGCTACTTATTTATTGACGATCACAAACACGGTGAAGTCTTGTGCGAGAACATCAGTCATGAAATTCCGAAGTATGCATAGGTTTTTCTTGATTTTCCCCTAGAGAGATACAAGTAGACAATGTAGGATTAGCTAATGCCAATAAACTGAAAAGCAAAATAAAGTAAAACTAGTTTGAATTCTTAGAATTACAGGACTCTACACTGTAGTTTTGTACAAATGACGACCTTCATGTACGAGAACTCAATGATGAACGATCGGTATTCATTCTGTCAAGCAATGTCTTATACCAGCTTTGATCTGAAAACAAACTCTTCATCTCTTGCCCTTGTGCAAAAACCAACGCCGTCTTCCCATTTGAACACTTTGCTTTCGGATTCGCACCATTTTCAAGCAGAAACCTCACCAACGCGACGTTCCCACGCAATGTAGCAAATACCAATTCGGTCATCCCCGAGGTATTCAATTTATCTGGATTCGCTCCATGACGTATAAGAAGAGCTATCATGCCACGGTCATCGTTCTTACATGCCAGGTGAAACGGTGTATTCATATAGGCGTCGTGCCTGTCAGGCTCAGCACCGTTTTCGAGAAGAACCTCGGCAATGGCCATGTTCCCGCTGGCCACAGCTACACAGAGAGGTGGATCTCCTCTATTTTCCCCGAGAGCTCCATGATGGATGAGAAGCTTGACTAGCTCGAGATCGCTCGCCGATGTGGCGTGCCAAAGGGCACTTTTTGTGTTACCTTGACCACCTACATTGCCAGAGACCAGACCTGTTTGAAGTAGTATTTTTGCGCAACCGACATGTCTGTGATACACTGCATACCACAAAGCTGTCCGTCCCTCCGAGTCTCTTGTGTCGGGGAGGATTCGCGCGCTTGATAGAATGAATCTGAGGATATGTTCTTGACCGCCCTCGGCAGCATGGGAAAGCGGCGTTCGATTTTCGCCATCCACGTTGACCAGGTCGGCTGTGTCTCTCCTGTTCATCAGTTGACTGAGCAGATCTTCATGTCCATATTGAGCAGCAAGGCAAATCGCCAACCGAATCTCATCGCGCGTGATTTCGTGTACCCCCGGAATTGACTGGGCCAAGAGGAACCATACCGTCCCTGCATCCCCTCTCAATGCGGCCCCCGAAAGTGAAACCCCGCTCTTGGACAGATCAGCTTTGACAAGCATGCCTTCGCCTGTCGTTGCGTTTCTACGAGTCTTTGCTCGCATATGTAGCCTGATACAGAGAGACCTTACGGGGTGTCGTATAAGATTGAAAGTATTCAGATCAACGTACTGATACTCGTAAGTCCTGCATCTTTCGAAATGTTCCATCGTGAGATATATGTCCTTTATACTGACTGCGATAATCTTATCTTTCGTCCCAACGGTCGTGCAACAGAGAACAAGTAGTGCCCGACCTGAAACATCCTGGGCGATGAATGGGGCCTCTATGTGAACACCCTTGTTGGTTACGGTGAACGGCCTGTTATATGGTGCGAATGGGTTCCATGGGATGATATCGCCTGATTCCTTGAAAGCAGCTGGGGTCGGTGCAAGCAAACCGCCTGGGGCGGCAGACCACTCCCAAGCGAAGAGACTATGGTCGTCTGAAACGCGCATAATCTCTTCCTGGAGTCTGTAAAATGCCTTGTCACCTTCGCCGTAAAGCAGGGGCATGTTGATATCGAAAAGACCCATCAGAGAATATGCGCTGTCCTCTCTGCGGGTTGTAACTCTATCAGCCGCCCAGGACATCCTTTGGGCAACGCTGGCAGTATCCAGTCTGTCGCTTTTGTGGAGAATAGAATCGGGTATCTTGGTTCTTTCTGACAAAAGTTTAACTAGGCTTTCTTTGGTGCCTAACTTCTGCCAATGCTTGTCGAAGAAGATGATATGTCTGGGGGCGATCAGCTCTTGTAGTGTCCACCCTCTGGTGAACCACCTGCTATTGGGTATTTCGGTGCCCGTGGAAACGTCTGCGAGGTATACATAACATACACTGGCCTGTTGATAGTACCGGTACATGGAGTTGATAGCTTCAGAAAGTTCCGCGCTGCTCGTCTTGTCGATACAGCAGGTGTCGTCCCAGATGTTGTCGTAGCCATTCTCTCGCGCTACACGACAGCAACTCTCAAGCTTTGTGTATCCTATCTTTAGCTTGGCGCTTTCCAGTCCGATGTCGTGGAACATAATCTCTTCTTGCTCCCAGGTATGGGAGAGAATGGCATAGGTCGGCGTTTCTTCATCGTTGAAGAACTCGAGCTGGATAGTCTTGGTGTTAACAAGGCGCATGACTAATGCTCTCTAAGGGCAAGCTATAGGTCAATAGTAGTGATGAAGTTGATTTCTGTGATGAGGGATATTGAGAATCCTTGTCTATGTCAGAGCGTATGATTGGCCAAGTAACTGATAGGAAATGGTACACGTGCGGGGAAGCTATAAAGGCAGTCTTATCGTAGCCTTCACTAAATCATGTTTGGGAAACCACTACTATGATAGTCCTATTAGACCCATCATAATCCAATTGTCCAAAAGTTGCAGAAACTACAGGTCCTTAATCACATGTGCATGTGAGAGTCACATTGCACAAAACTCAATTGTGAGACTAAATTAAAGAGGTACTCTGGTATCACGAGATAACATCTTACAACGTCACGCCATCAAGGTAAGGACGTTGATATACAACCGGTAGCAATTGATAATGAGGATGTAGGACCTTGGCTGATCATGGAGTTGATAAACGTAAGTTTTATTAAAAGGAAAAGCATTATAAGCCTAGGGTATTAAGAGTCGGATAGTGCCAATAGAATCAAGAGAGCCTTTATAATCCTAAGGCAGTATAGCGCTGCTGGGACCTATCATTACTAGACACGGGGCCAGCATCGGAAGAAACGGAAGCAAAGTCGAAGTTTGGTATTATAGACTGATGGAAAAGCTTTCCGCGATTTATGTCCGGTACAAGGGCATTCCTCCTAGAGGGTCACGAAGAATCTGAAGTTATTAACCTATTCTAACACAGAAGCTACTTATCGACCAGCCCTAGTTGTAGCATCTGCTCCAGTGCAAGGAATCCAGAACCAATTTAGATCTTACACAATGGATTGCTGGTAATGGCACAACTGAGCGAAGCAATAATTCAAAAACCAATCGCTTTTTGACCTAATTCGGTCTGACAGAGTGCATGATCACATGCATCGGAAATACGCGAGCTAGACCAACTCGAGAATTTCCTTACGATGCTCCTTCCATGCTGACCCATCCATCAAACCCAGCACGAATGCTGCACATATAACCTGATCCTGCCCCAACATGTTATTATACAAAAAAACATCATTCTGTGGGCTCTTTTGTCTTAGAATCATAGGTGCCGGGATCCCTGCTACCAACGCGACATCATCTCCCTTCTCAACATCGTATGAGCCGCATCCTAGATACCCAGAATGAGTCGTGAATAACCGGCGACGGTTCAGCGCTAACCCATTGACGATATGAACGAAGGTTTCGAGAGTCTTCTCATTCGATAGAAGCGACGATGTAGTTGTTTTGAGGTCTTGCGGTGATAAGGGGTTAAAGATATACCTGGGAAAACAGCCAATAACCCTCCTTAGTTCGTGGAACGCTGCATCTCTCTGGAACATCTGGGATGACCTGGTGAGCACTAGAAAAATGTCGGTAGCGCTTAGAGTTTCGTAACATGGCATAATGTTAGACTCTACATGATAGTCTGCCATTGTAGGGAAGCCAACTTGGCATGGTGGCCTGGGGATATGCAGGACGTTTGGATATCTCTCGTCTCCCTCTTCGTTTGTCCACTCCCACCAGGTGTATGATCGCGAAGACAATGGATGTCTCTGTATCGCGGTGTCTCTCACAGCTTGTATCCAGCATGCAAAAATTTCCACCGCCTCATTGAGAAGGAGTCTTGTGCCAACATGTTGGTTGAGTAAAGAGGAGTAACATAACTGTGGGAAACGGCGTGTGCTGAAAGCAACGACGTCTTGTTTATACCCCAGAGTTAGGAGCACATGTGTATCTTTCGCTAGGGTGATGCATGGCCTAGACCCAGGAGTAGCATCCGTTAACCTATGGCACGGAGATAAGAAATAATCGGCTGGGATCGTGGGCTCGGGTGGAATTTGGCTCCAATCTGGGACCCAGGACGGTGCCCCACAAAGGCGATCCCCAGTATCAAGAAGAACAATGAGAGCTGCGGAGGACCAGCGTAGAAGGTCTACCATCAGCTCGTGATATGTCTGACCTACAGACTTAGTATAGTCAATCGTCGCAAGTTGCAAACCCATTGTGTGTAAGACGCCATACATTGCGTAGGACTTGTCATGTGGCCGTTTTGCTTTCCGTTGGCGCAGGTTGTTGACTATTCCTTCGACAAGTATATCCCTGGTATCCTCGGTGTTATCATCCTCCGGATACAAAAAGTCCAGAAAATTAGTGCGCTTGTCCAAATCCAAACTAAGATATGTTCGACCTTCTGACGAGACGAATAAGAGTAGAAGGGACCAAGTGGCTGTTGACACGGTAGAGATAAAGATAATCAAGATTGTATGGCTATCATTATTAAGAAGGAGTGTTAAGTGTCGCGTAAGCAAAAACATTGCACACCACGCTACAGTTGCTGCAAATAAACCCAGAAAGAAAGCTTTTCTGCGGGCCTGCGAGCTGAGGCGTTCGTGGAGAGTGTTACGGCGGAGATAGTTGGTTAGGGCGCTTTGCATGCCATACGCTGAGTGCTTCGCATTTAGATCCAATGCATATCTGGATGAATGCACGCGAAGCTGCGGCCTCTTCATTTGCATCCATATTTGGACGAAGCGGTCAAACATTCGGAGTCTGCTCGACAGTCGAATAGGCTTCCCAACCCTTGCATGTGTGTTGTGAGGTCGTGGTTGAGGCTGACGGGTGACAGGCTGATTAGAGAAGGTCTTTGGTGCATCGTCTCTGAAATTAAATCGCAATACTGCCATTCCTTGTACCACGGTATCCCAGTCAAGGTATTTATCTCCGCATATCAATCTGGAATGACTAGACAAAATAGCCTCCTGGAATGTCCATGCGCGTAGGAACCATTCTCTTCGTAAGAAGTCGTCCATACATCTCTCGAATTCATCTGGGTCCACAGAGTAATAATAGCTGCTGACCCTACGAAACGCGGTCTTGGACGTTTCCCTAGGCAATTTTATCGATTGAGGTAGAGCGGGATCCCGGTAGGCTCGAATTCGTTCCAAAGGAAGGTAGTTGGTCTCCGCTGCTTTCTCCAGCCATTTCATCGCCTGCCATGAATCATTGCTACCCTGGCCAAGCCAAATATCTACGGTATATGCCCATATGTAGATGTCAGACATGATTTCGATCTGCTGTTCTTTTTCCGTAATATCAGCTTGGTTGATACAGATAGCATCGACCCATATGGTGATGGGCGTCTTGTAAAGTGATCGGACTGCGCGTAACGCATTGCGGCAGTTCCTCGTGATGGGAAGGTCTACTGTCCCACACCTCAGAGTGTCTTTTGGTGAATGATAATCACCCCAAACATAGGACAGGGCGTGGTAAGAAGGAAGGAGGTCCTCAGTCGGACAAGTAATCGATGCCACATGCAGGGTACTGACAAGAGCATCACTCGGCTTTCTTGAGGGCTCGAGAATTAGAAGGCGGATGGACTTTTCGTTCGCGAGGAGGGGAGTCGAGCTGTAAATGTCAGGACAAGCCATTGTTTTGATAATTGTAGAAAAAGAAGCAAGGTTGCAGGACTGAAAGGTACGATCACTCATTCTTTATCAGTATTTCAGCACAACATCATCTGCATTTCTGCCTAACCACATATCATTGGACAAAACATCAGGGTGTATGTAAGTTGCGGGGTAACTATGCGGTGCAACCTAACATATCAGCTAAATGCACCCTGTCACAGCCAGAGGCCTTGTAATTTGAAAGAATTGGAAGCGAGTGAGCCTCGTGAGTCTGAATCTGGCGTACATGAGCTCAAGTACGGTTGGTGGAAACAGTGGGGTATATGTGGCATAGCCCAGGGATCATAACATATCACAGGTGCCGGTAAGTCCCAAGTCAAGGAAGTATAAAACCCGGTACTAAGCTTAAGGCGTAATAAGGAAGTAGAAAAAGATAGGCATTCCGAGGGAATTATGCTTGGATTCACACCAACAGGAGCGACTAACCCTCGGACCAAAGACTACGGCATTGGGTCGGATACTTCTACGAATATTACAATTAGAACCACCGCAATCTTAACTTCTAAGACACAAAGTAGTAACTTTGGTATTATAAAAGCAATATAGCCTTCAATCAAACTGAAAGTATTCTCTATTACAGGAGGCATCATACTAGCTGTGGGGACCTAACACGTAGCAAGTTTTCAGACTTTTGCGCTTCGCTATATTCTCAAACACAGTTTTAGCGCTAATAGCCCCTTCTTATCGTACATAGCATTCAGGTTTATCCAAAAGTTCGAAGAGCATATCTCTAGTGTCAGCGGATCTGCCTCGCTCTCTGTTAGGATCTAGAACCTAGGATCACGGCGGACCTGGTGGATCCGGTGGACCTGACGAGCTACCTGGGTGAGAGGGTTACAGATTCTGGGTATTTGTAAAACCACTCCTGTTATTTACAGCGAATGTAATTAAGCTATAATGTTAATCTGAAGAGGGAGGAGATTTCGGCCATGTATCCCAATCCACTACATCCTCCCAACGAAGGATCTCATCATCATCGTCATAGTCATAATAGTGATAATAACGCTCACAATCCTCTTTAGCGTCGCGAGTAGGCGCTGAGCTATCCATATGATTTTTTCTCTCTCGCCTACGCCGCGCCTGGTTCGCCTTTCCAATATAGTACGTCTTGCGAGCCCTTTCTCCCCATAGCCTCAACTTGTCAGGGTAGCATAGGCACCAGAACGCAACCTCTCGTGCTGCCATGGCATCTTCCAATGCATCATGAGTGTTGGAACCCTGCCGGATACGTAATTTTAACAGATCCGCACAGAGCGATTGAAGACTCCACCGACGACCAAAACGAGCATCTGTCCCAAACACCGCTTCTCCCGTAAGAATTGCAGTATCGAGAATCTTTCCATGCGATATCCGTAGTCTTTTCAAATCTTGCTGGAGGGACTGCCCAACTATCACAGTGTCTGTGTTGATATGCTTGAATAGCTCTTGTTGTGATGCTTCCCATCCACGAAGCACTTGTCCTTGGGATGTAGCTATCGATAGTGTTGCTGGTCTTATGCCATGAATGTTGGTGCGCCACTCAATGATGGGTTGCTGAGGTTTAACAAGAGAATGGATTAGAACTTGTCCGGAAAAGAAGTCAATAACACAGATGGATATAATTTCACTTTCTCCATTTTCCACACCTGCCATCTCGCAATCAAGTGCGACAGCCTTTCTTTTCGGTTCGGATGGGGTTGAATAAGGTGCAATCGCAGTTTGATTCTTGATGCCTCTTTCGTTCCCTTTACGACTGAGTTCTTGACTCAGATCGCTTGCCAGAATATAGCCCTCTTTTCTGAGCCGCTTAGCAGAATGACAGTTTAGAATCAGACGACCTTCAAGGGTTGCCATGTCGATTGGATGGAATCCCTTGTAGGCCTGGTCTTTAAATTGGAACTGCTGCTGAACTTCGGTCGTTAAGACATTCGAACCTAGGTTTTGAGATGGCATAGCCTCCGGCAACTTCCCATGTTTTGCTTGTTGATGCTGAGCCAAAGACTTTGTACTGCCAAACCACCTTATACAGTGTTTGCAGCATTGGCTGTCTTGGTGTTTTGCAGTTAAACAATGCTTCGCTAGTTCCGAATGACTTTTGAAATGAGCCGAGCATATCTTGCAGCGTCGCTTCTTACTCTGGTCGAGATTTTCCATTGCTGATTCGTTGAGAATGTAGAGGTGAAGGAAGTGAAAGAGGGGAAGTTGGTGATGAGATGAGTGGCACCTCTTTATACGCTGTATGCATGTTGGGCCTCAAGCACGCGGCCTTTTACCCCGCGTAGTAGGCCTCCTGAATCAACCATGTGTTGGCACAAGGGCATGCAGCTCCCGGTTCATGAGACAAGCGAGTGAATCATACTTCGAAGTATACCGTATTTGATAAATGAGCGTGACAGACAAGCGAGCGTGACATTACACTGTACAGCTAAAAGTAACCTATTCTACAAATGTTTAAGCCTTAAATAAAATAACTCCGGCCGGTATAAGATAACAATTGCGGATATCATATTACGACCATGACTTGATCGTAGTTAAAATGAAGAAGGTATCTATATCATTCCATATTCCTATCTCATGAGTCATGATCCAGGTAGAGGAGATCGGACGGAGGCTTCATACTACACAATATCAATAGAGTCTAGCTGCGACCGCATATATGTACCTATCTTCACCACTCTTTAATACCATCTAGACCAACAAAAAGTTCTTAAGCGTGCTCGACTTCTATAACTGCACTCTTCATTTGCGCTTGGCTCTTGGCGATGCCAGCAGCAGATTTCTGTCCATCGAAGAGAACGGCAATCTCTTCCAGAGTAGGACCGTTCGTCTCGACGAAGAAGTAGATGACGAGACACTCAATAAGCAGGCTGGAAAGCGATGTTAGTCTAGTTTGTGCGCCGGCGCAAGTGGTAGTGACTTACATGACGATGTAAACGAAATAAAACTTCCATGCAAGCTGCTGCAACCCAAGAAGATTCACCCACTGGTTATATACGCCCGAGAGAGCTGTGAAACAGAAGCAGAGCGTTAGTCCCTTGGCCTTGATGTTATATGGCAAGATCTCGACAATGTAAGATACTGGGGCTTTCGTTGCTCATGGTCGCTTATAAACATGATTTGCAGGGGGCGTGTGATTAGATAGTTCTGGACGCAGTGAGCTTGAGCTCTGATTCTTGGCCGAGCTTCCCTTAGTTTTATTTGATTGGTTATAAATATTTTACGATAACTCCACTTATTGGAGCTCGAATGTCATCCAATTTTATGAAAACCAGCCATGAACCCTCGCAATTCATAAACAACACCCAACCAATTCTTTGTCTTTTAGCTTCACTCTACCGCTCACAGCATGGCTCCGCCAGATGTCTCCGAAACCGAATCGCCCTATCAAAGATTCAGGGTTGGCCTAAATGATGAATTCATTGACCAAGATGAAGAACCTGACCGAGTATTCATGACGATGACTGACCGAGATGGCTCTATTCTCTATGAAAGCGACTATTTGCCTCTTCTAAATGAAATCGTCCGGCAAAACGATCTTGAATCACTGAAGCGCTATTTTATTAGTGCACCTTGGGCCGTTCCACAGCTTCCGGATGGTGAGGAAAACCTCATTGAAGGAATTGATCTCTTCCTCCTGGCTGTCAAAATTGGAAGTCTCGATATACTTCAATGGCTTCTAATCAACTCCATGCGAGATACCGATTGCACCCAACCAATAAGATTCAAAACTCGAGGATTCCAGCTGTTAAACGAAGCTGTCAGATACGGTCATATAGAGACCGTGCAATTTTTACTCAACCATCAGCCACTATATGCGAGCATTCAAGATCGGGACACCAAGGGCTACACAGCCATATTGTCAGCTGCGGATGTCTATTCAGACAGATATGTCCACACAGTCGAATGGGACAAAGTCTGCCTGGAGAACAACGAAGCGATAATTAATCTGCTGCTGGATCGAGGTGCCTGCGCCTCTGATACTATCCTCCCGATCAATAATCATGAGGAGACTCCAGATACTATTCTGACTCTAGTTGTAAAGTGGGCAGGTCCTGACTTAATCAAAAGACTCATTGATTGCGGTGCTGATGTTCATGCTACCGTAACAAAATGGACAATGGATATATGTCTTAGGACCAGTTTCGCTACTGTTTCTGGGGTCAATGCGTTAGCCATCGCGTGTTATCATGCAAACTTCACAGCAGCCAAGACTCTGATTGACTATAGAGGTGGTGGGGTCGATGCCGTGTGTATGGCGTGCTTTCAAGACAGTTTAGGAGGCCTTCCTCTGCATTGGGTGACTCGGAATAAATTGCCAGATGAGTTGGAATATATCCCAGAATCAATACTACGGGAAAGGGTACGGAACATCACTAGCCTTATTGGATTCCTGCTCGACTTACACCCTGCGGCAATCAACATACAGGACCAAGATGGATATACACCTTTGCACTACGCCACAGAAACCTTTGGTCGAAACAGCAAGTTATACACTACAATCTTCGAACTCTTATGTAAGAGAGGCGGTGATGCCAGCATATGCAACAATAAAGGCGAAACGCCCCTTCATACCTTGTTCGGTAGGTGTATGACCAGAGTACCCGTCGACCCAGCTGCGATATCTGTTTTACTCGCCCATGGAGCAAGGGTCACAGACACTGTTGCTGGTAACACACCCTTGCACATTGCAGCCGGAAACCTACATTTTGCCCATGCCGTATCGTGCTTGCTTGATCACGGTGCAGACCCCACAACAAAAGATTCGTCACAAGCGACGGCTCTCCATAGGGCTGCTTCTGGTCGTTCGTGGCCAAGCGAGGTTGGTAAAGCTGAGGCAAGAACAAGATTGCAAGAAGATATGCTGGCAAGACTGGTGAAAGCTGGAGGAGAAGAATTGATGGACCTACCAGATGCGCATGGTGAAACTCCACGGCAAATATGCCAAAGGAGAAGAGAGGAATGGAGAATTACTGAGTTGCCTCATGAGCCCTCTGAGCAACTGCAATTTGGTTCTGGAAGGAGTCGGCCCGGACGAGGAGGAGGACGGCCTGGACGTGGAGGGGCACGGAACGGACGAGGAAGGGGATCATAGTTGGCGGGTAAGGAATGTTTCGGTCGAGGGACGTGAATGGTCAAGACAACTAAAGCTATGGAAAAAGGCAGCTCCAAACTGTACAGAATAATAGAAATGATTTGTATTTGCATGATTAGACATCTTGACTGTACCTGTCGAAATCTTAGAGTATGTATAGCACAGAGTACCTGCTTTGCATGGATAACGTATCAAGAGACAAGATAAGACAGCGTATTAGAAGTGACAGTCTCGGGTTTCAGTAGCTCGCAAGCGGAATGCAAGACTATCCGTGCACGGGTTGGTTCAACTACCAGACTATCTACCTATCTACTGCTATATCACAGACAAGTCCATCTACACACCAACACACACATGATATTTGGCCCAGAGACCAGTGGATTTGGAGCCAACAACTGGATAACACTTAACGAATCGCTCCATGGTGATCTTGTAGTACTTCTTGATCGAGTCGCATGTCGTTGTAGAAGCCACGAGATGGGATTTCTTACAGTTGCTCACCATACCAGGTTGAATCGGCGAAGGCGTTGTGACGCCATTGCTTGGCTTGGTAGGCGTACCGCCGATCACGCCAACACAGACATTGTAGTTGGTCCAGAGACCGTTGCATTTCGACCTAACTGCCGGGTTCCACTTGACAAAGTTTGCCAATGAGATCTGGTAGTAGTTCTGGATCGAATTGCAGGCCGTAGTTGACATAACTGGGTGAAACCTGTTATCTTGACCAGACTAAACAATATCTTCTCGATGCCGCACCCGAAGACCGCTTTGGATTCTTTTTTGACGAAGAGCCAAGCGAGAAGAAGCCGGAGCAGTGGACACGCACATTCGGCAACATCAAGGTCGTTGTTGAGCGCTGCTTTGTCTTCGGCAAACCCGACCCTGGAGCTGGAATGATTATTCACTTGGGCAACTCCAAATTTCTCCTCGACGGCCGGGGCTTTCACGCCCGATTCAAAGCAGCTTGTGAGGACGCAACTTTTGGTGGGATCCTTTGGGGCGAGGAGAAGGAGGTCGATGAGAACGGAAACCTGCAGACTTTGAGATTCTTGAATGGAGATGAGACAAGGCACGGCGAATTCATGATGATGCCTAATGATGATCCGGCTTATGGCGGTTTCCCTATTGCTGTTACACCTGGAGCGAGGACTTGTATTGCTGAGGTGGAGGCTTATTGGATTGCCGAGGATGAAAACGACAGATAATGGCAATATTGGTTCATTGGGTAGCCGAGATTCGCTCCTTCACATTGACTACATATATGCATAAGTATTCTCAATCCCAATCGCAAAGTCACCCAGCCACTACCCAGTATCCTCAAGGGGGTTTCCATTATACAGTCAATTAACAAACAAAAAGGTCTAAAAGAAAAGACCCTTCTTCTTCCTCCAATCCCATGTAGTTGCCTGTCGCAGGTCATCAACACTGAGTACATCTACACCCTCCCTTGTTAGAATATGCCAAATATGATTCCTCAGACCAACAGGCCATGATGGCACACCGAAATACCTGGCCTTTAGGCCTAATCGATGAGCACCATGGATCTGGGCTCGAATGCGCTGTAACTGCTCTTGCGATAATCGCGAACCCCAAACATGCCCAACTGCTTTTTTGAAATGAGCAGAAGCATAGTAGCTATTAGAAGGATTGTATTTGTCTGAGACTTTGTTTTCTTCGGCATTGTGTGTCCTGGCTTGCCTTGGTTCAATACTGCTGGGCAATACACCTTGCTCAATGCATTTATCCGGTAGTTGAGAGCTTGCAGCGTGAGCTCTGTTTGGATTTGGCCAAATTTCAGACGTGTCAGCCAATATATCCAATGGTGCATCAAAAAAGACGTCACGGTAGGTGTCATTTGCTGTTATTCTATGGAATGGGGTATTTCCCGTCCCAACAATCACCACAGGACCAGGAACAACGCTTGTACCATTGAAATGCGTGAGCAGGTTTCTGCGTCGAAGTGGCTCTAGTTGTCTGTTAAGTTTCTCCCAGGTTGCGTTTCCTTCTGTCTTGAAATCGATGAGGAGGACCAGCGGTTGGTCCGGATCAGACTGGAAAACTCCAGCCAGAGGCTCATTACCAGTCAAATAGGAGTGGCAAGGCATCTCTCGCCCACACGAGAAACTGTCTCTTTGGAGGTCGAAAATGCTGAGCAGTGGATTGATATACAAACTTTCCAGCGTACGGTTGGCTTCCAACTGGAAATGGCGATGGGCCACATACAGGTCATCACGTTCATCCCATACATCGGCTTCGACACTCGGACAGCCCGCAGCAATGGCTTCTAGAAGTGGTACATTCCTCAAATAATCGTTGTGTGAGTGGCAACCCAAAGGCTGTGCAGTTGGTGTTGTTTCAGATAACCAGTGTCAGACGCCAATCGTTGCCGCCGCGGAGTCGATCCATGGGTGAACGATCAGGTCCATTTCATCCGGAAAGTAATGTTGTAAGGTATTCCCTAGGATATGGAACAGGCCACTGTCCCCATTGAGCTCTTTTATTAGCATGGCTCTCTAATTTCCATTCTGAATGCGCCAAGAGGATAGCGTAACTCACGTCATGGAGAGATAGCCAATAATCAACAGGCACAAGGTCCTTCGCATCTTCCTTCGAAATTGGATGATTAGAAGATGAGGCAACGTCGATACTCCCAAGCCTTTAGAACGCAGGTTTCGTTTTCTTGATACGGATCCATCGAAATCCCGAGGCTCAAGCCAGACTGGCGGATCCTCGTATCCTCTTCCCAACGGACTGCCGTCGCTCATATACTCGATAGAGGACTCCAAGTCATGTCGTGAGGTTTGGTATCCCTTCATGATCACACTTTACAGTCCGTTATCGGATGAAGAACTTATCAATACTCTCGTATACTCTGATTTTATTCTTTCTGTATCAAGCACTTGAACAAGGTCAGCGAACGCTGTCGGATGAGTAACATATCTCGCAGTAACGCAAAGGGAGTAAGAGAGGTCAAGCTCTCTAACAAGTCAATCTTTAGTCTGGGTTTCAGGGTTACTGTATAGAAAAATAGGAGATGCAACATGCTACGCCGAGGACGCGTAAGCGCTCCCTGGCTTTCAAAAGATTGGGTAGACGTTTTCACCAGTTGAAGTCCAGCATACGCGGCTCCCTCGTACCAATCGACTTTCCGTCGGGATGGGGATCGACGCCCATTTTGTGCCGGACTGCCGAGATACCAGCCTAAGATGTCCGGATGCTAGCCAACAATGGCATAGTGCGCTTACTTTATTTCATTCCAAGGCTAGTTTACTGTAGCTCAAAAACGCCCTTGCTGTCAGAGGTTACGCGGTCTTGGCAATAGTCGCAGAACCAATTCAGAGACGAAAGGCTAATAATAATAAGCATTGATTTGGCTTGTTGTTAAGCTTACGCGTCTGTTTTCATATTCGTATACATTACGATGCAGGGGCTGAACAGTTTATCGCGACTTTGCTTCGCCATAGAATATATCACGATCTTAGTCCAATATATGAACTACTTGAGTGCTGGATGCTCAATGCGCTCTGAGGAAATGGATTTGTTGCATAAGGGCTGAAAGCATGACCAGATGCGTGGCTTTCTGCAGTGGCTGAAGAAAGCCATTTGCCCACATTCGTAGGTTAACTCATCCTCGATTTGAGTTCATTGCAAGCTTTGTCGGAAGCTCTGCCTTACTTCAGAAATATCTCATTATTCCTAGGCAGCATATTAGTATAACTATGAAACTGCCAGAGCATAGCTATTTATTCCTTGACAGTGATATTCTAAATTACATAGGGATTAGTTACTGCCATTGAGAATGAGCAGATACGCTATAAAACAAACCTATAAATAAACTACCTGCTGTGAGCTTTACCAGCCGACAGCAATAGCAACTAGTGCCGGCATTTCTCAAAAGCCGACAAGCCCCCGAATATCTACGACAGGCTCGCATAGTCTGTACTAGTGACGCGTCTTGTGTTCAGTCAAACACGAGATTGTGCCTCGATGAATTGTGATCGACGGACACCGGCATGAAACATGGCAGTGCTATGTCGGTGACTTTAGTGGATAGGGATGAGTATCTTCCTAACAGTAATCCAATCAGCCAGCCATGCACATGGGTGAGATGAGACAGATTGCTGTGAGATAACACATATTGCTTTGAGATCCAACAGTGGTTTTATTGACAAGGTCTTTCTCTTAACGGTCCTGCGTCTGTTTATATTGTAGAAGATGTCAATCCATTTGTCAGTTGGCAGAATACAAGTTCCATCTCATTTTGTCTTTATCTTCATACCACTTCTACTATATATCTCAGTCCCATTTCAAGACGATGGATCATCACCAGCTTAGGGAAAGTAGGGTTTACTTTCCTTCGACGCCAGCATCTTCATCACTCCCTTATACCACGAACAATAACACTCCAACACCAACTGTTGCTCACTCTGAGTCTGGAACAGAAGTTGAGCTTCGGCATTACGCAGGAAGCCATGGGGAACTAGAATTAGATATTCAGACGCCCGAAGGATCCGAACGACCGCGTCATATCTTCTCAAAACACAAAAAGTGGATGATTGTGTTCATGGTGTCCTTAGGTGGAGCGTTTTCCGCCTTGTCATCTAACATTTACTTCCCGGCAATCCATACAATATCCCAAGATCTCGGTGTCAGCGCGACTGACGTTGGTTTCACTATTACCGTATATATGATTGTTCAAGGAATCGCGCCCTCGCTGTACGGCTCCATTTCAGATTCGCGTGGTCGTCGAATCACATTTGTTATCGCCCTAGTGTTCTATCTCGCCGCAAACGTGTCGCTAGCTTTCACCTCCAATTTGGCCATGCTTGTGGTTCTACGAGGACTGCAAGCCGCTGGATCGGCTGCAACAATTAGCATCAGCACTGGTGTGATTGCCGATATAGCAGAACCCGATGAGAGAGCAGGCTTCATGGGGACCAATGCCGGCATAAGGTATGCATACCTCCAGAGCTACAGAAAGCCTTGATTGACAGCTTTAATACAGAATGATCGGCCAAGCTATAGGTCCTGTCATTGGTGGACTGCTAAATAGTGCATGGGGATTCAGAAGCATCTTCTGGTTTCTCTTTGCCTTCAGTTCGTTGGTCCTCTTAGTACTATTGGTGTTTCTGCCAGAAACACATAGGAGGATAGCTGGTAATGGCAGTGTTCCTCTCAGAGGCTTTTACAAACCCTGGTCTTACTTTTTCATCACGCCCAAGGAATGGCGCAATGCCCCTACACCGCCAGCACCAAAGCTAGAGAAGCTCTCTTGGAAGACGATCTTTGAACCATTGTCTTATATCCTCAGAAAGGATATTCTAGTTCTCCTTTCCTGGGGTGCTCTTGTGTACACTATCTGGAGTATGGTCACGTCCTCAACTACAACATTGTTACTCAAGACTTTTCCCGACCTTACACAATGGCAAGTGGGCCTTTGCTTCCTTCCAAATGGAATCGGATGTGTATTTGGGTCGGTATGCACTGGTCGACTTATGGATCGAGCTTTCAAACGCGCCGAGGCTCTATACAAACAAGAGCATGGACTCGCCAACGTGGACGTCAAGTCCCGCCAGGACTTTCCTTTTGAACGTGTCAGGCTATCATTAATGCCTTATTTGAGCCTTATTTTCATCGTTTCAATGGCGCTGTACGGGCCCAGCTATGAGTTCAACGACCTTCGACGCCACTTTGCAGGGAATCTAGTTGCCTCCCTAGGCCTGCAATTTATCATTGCATTTACTGCAACGGCCATCTTCAACATCAACTCGACGATATTAGTGGATTGCTTCCCGGATAACTCATCTGGAGCTACAGCCACAAATAACCTGTGCCGTTGCCTCCTCGGCGCTGCGGGCGTCAGCGTGATACAGCCTATGATCACCAAACTTAAGATTCGGAACGCATTCCTCGTGCTTACGGCGGTTGCTGTTTTCTTCTCACCACTAGTCTGGTTTCAATGGCGAATGGCAGAGAAATGGAGAAGAAAGAGACTTGGTGCCTGATAGAGTACCGAGGTCATACTAAAGTGGCCAAGGTAATTTATGCCTATATAAGAGATTAATATTAACACAAATACACGCTATTATTATAGTAGGTCAGGAGTTATAGCATTTAGCTATTATAATACAAAAACAACTTTTATATAATATTTAAGAGCTACCCATCCAGATTATTCAGTAAATGCGTAAGATCTATTCTCTCGATTGGATCTCCGCGGTGTCTCCAGCCATCGGTATCTTCTGTTGATAATCGACGTAAGAAGGTTGCAGGGTGCATAAATTTGAAAATCCCAATAGCGCATACCATCATGGCCCCATCAAGCGCGATAAAGGGCGGCTCATTGGTAATAGGATATCCAGTCCAACCCTGTGTAAGCTCTATAGTGCGGTATATACTCCTCAGATAGATACTCAATAATGGCAGAACCATGGCACTTAGTATAGAAATGGACGACTGTTTCCGGATTTTAACATACCTCTTCTAGTGGATCGAATCAAAAAGTTGATTTCAAGAACAACAAAGAGGCTCGTGGAAGCCACTTGGAAGGTTATTTGTGCAACTATAGTGTTTGTGCCTGGATCTGTGTTGCCGTCGACTTTTGTTATTGCATCTGAGGTCAGACTACCACCGATTGGCTGTACAACGAGGGAAATCACGTCGCAAGTACGGAATGTTCAAAGATACAGGTTTGGTCAAAGAATGGCGCAGTGGCGGCCGAAGACCTGCATCAAGCGACTAAGAATGATATAGATACTAGCAGTAAAGAAGACAGGGGCTATTAATGATCTGTCACACAACTAACAGTCGAGAAGGACTGGCCGGACAATGGTCGGAGTGCATACCAATAATCAGTGTCAAGATCTGCATAAGGAGTGCAGACTAATTGTAAGGGCATTGAGAAGGCCATGCCCGACCAGCCTGGCCGATGATTCCAATTGTCGTAGCCATTAACCTAAGTTCATAGCTATAGATATAGCGGTAAGGACATGCCGGGTCTACCAACAACAAACACGCTGCACCACCAAATGTTGAACTGGCCAAGCTAAGCCGCTTCTTCGACAGCATAATCCAAGCCCAAAAGTGTACTATTTGTGATCAGTTGGTCCCTCGGCTCGCGTCATTTTGACTTTTGCCCAGTGATGTACGCAGAGAGCGACTTTAGAGCCGTCCACTTCAGCACAATCTCTGGTCTGGCACTTGGATGCTACGGTCGAAACATGAGTGACATTACGTTAAGCCGCAGCTTTTGTGTATACAGGACAGGAAAGGCATTTCAAATAATCGCGCCTCAAAGAGAGATAAGGTTAAGTCACTTAACTAAATAAATGTCGAATAGGACCATTATAAGATATTGGCCTAGAAGGAGGGCTTATAGGACGCTAGACCTACAAAAATCAAGTAATTAATAAGATCAATTAATGCAGAAAATTTACATAGCCCAATGGATTAAACAGTAACTAGTAATGATAGAGACAGCTCTCTAAAGCTGAAATCTGAGAATGCGTGGTTATCTATAGAAGATACGCTTAAGCTAGAACGTCAATCTGAAAAGGGAGGAGAGCTTAGCCACGTATCTCAATCCACTACAGTTTCCCAATGAAGAATCTTATGGTTACCACGATAGTTATGATGGTGATAAGGTCCCTTATAGTTCTTTATAGCTTCGCGATGGGGCACTTATTAATAAATGTTATATCTTTTCTTTGGCTTGCGCCGCGCTTATTTTGCCTTCTCACTATCCTACATCTTATGTGCCCTTTGTCCCTGCTGCTTCAACTTTTCAGGATAGCATAGGCACCAGAACGCAATTTCTCCTGCCGCGATGGTATTTTCCAGGACGCCATAAATGTCATGGATAAATGTTTCTCAGAATGCCATATAAACTCGCTTAGACAAATTTCACAGTGCCGAGTGCCGTGTGGATCTTTACCCCGCGAAATGTTTCCCCAGGTTTCTCCACGTATAACCAGCCCGAAACTCCACAATCATGGATCGTGATTGATAAAGATTTATCCAGGCGGAAAATAATATCGGCAGTTCATGCCATCCAGGTCGCAGGTATAAAGTAACCCAGCGAGAGCATATTCAATTAGCAGAAGTACTAGTCACGACAATCATGAAGTTTCCCGCTTCCTTTGTCTTAGCCTTGCTGGCTAGCACCTCGGCTCTAAATGTCCCTTCTCATTATGACGCTCCCTTAACCGTCGACACAACATCTGGCAAACTAACGGGTTTCATAAATTCAACCGCCCCTTCTGTGCGCCAATTCCTCGGCGTTCCCTATGCCGAGCCGCCACTCAAGTCTCTCCGCTACCAACCTCCGCAACGCAGACACAGCAAGTCTCCAATCTCCACAAACAGATATGCACCATCATGCATGCAAGCACTTAGCAAGGCGCCTACAGTGTATACCGAACACATGCCTCAGTTCCTCACCAATGGCGGCAACTCTGAAGATTGTCTGTATCTCAATGTCTACGCACCCCTAAAGCCAACCACAAAGCGTTTACCCGTCTTCATTTACATTCCCGGTGGTGGTTTCACTGGCGGCGGCGCAGACTCGCTTTACAAAATCCCTGATAAGTGGATTGAGAAGACAAAGTCTCACATAGTTGTCACCATGAACTACCGTGTCAATCTGTTCGGCTTCCCTAATGCGAAGGAAGCCCATCAAAATGTTGGTCTGCTGGACCAGCGCATGGTTGTTGAGTGGACACACGATAACATTGCTGCCTTTGGAGGTGATCCAAATCAAATGGTCCTATGGGGCCAATCCGCAGGCGCGGGCTCAGTGGGAATGTACGGATATGCGTATCCTAAGGATCTAATTGTCAAAGGTCTAATTTCCGATTCTGGAGCCCCGAACATGCTAGTCAAGACATTTGGCAACCATACCGACTTCGATACGCTTGCTACCAAGGTCGGATGCGAGAGAGGTGACGAGCAGTTGCAGTGCATGCAAAAAGTTGATGCTGCAGTTTTGCAACAGGTCTATTCAGAAACGGCGGGTGTTTCATTCACGCCTATTGGAGATAACGTGACGGCCTTTTCTAACACAACTGATCGCCTTGCCAGAGGTCTGGTCACTAAAGTGGTAAGTGAAAACTGTTATCAAGGGAGAACAAGAATAATGACACAAAAATAGCCTTGGATATTTGGTAATAATGCCAATGAAGGCGCTGGTTTTGGCTCATATAACGAAAGTGGCCAATCCGCTGCACAGACATCCATTGGGCTAAATGCAATAGTTTGTCCCGTTGCGGCGGAAGTTAGGTATGTATCTTTGACTGATATATAATGAGGCCACCGTTGACATGTTGATGCAGAGCTCGTGCTGAGTTTGGATATCCAACTTATCGTTACTACTACACAGGTAACTTCTCAAACATCTCACCACTTCCATGGATCGGCGCCACACACAGCGGTATGTACAGTATCTCCTAAGCAAGATTCGGCTTCCTTTCTAACAGGTTTCCCAGCTGAGCTACCTCTGTTATTCGGAACCCACTATGAATATCGAGGCAACTCTACGGAGTACGAGTGGGAGGTTGCTGAAGGAATGCAAAGTAAGTATCCCAAGCTTTCTCGTCTAGACCCATCTAATAGTGTGACAGCTCTCTGGCTCTCATTTGCCCAGGACCCCAAAAAACATCCCAGTGATGGAAAAGGAGTAACCTGGTCTATATACAAGCCTGGTCAGGAGACGATGGCTGTCTTAGCTGAGACAGGCAAGCCGTGGTTTCAACTAGGTGCTGAAAGCTTTACCGAGAGTCAGTGCAGTACGGCATGAAGGTTAGGGCTTCTGCTGTTGTAGGTGAGGGATTCAAGAAGCATTTGTCGATATGGTCTGCCTGACATTCCATACCCTTTCATCCGAGCGACCCAATATATGCCATAAAAATATATTTCTTACTGAAGCTTCAACAGACTTAAATTTATTCTATTTAATCAAGAGAATATATAGAGGATCCAAAGTATTCTATTTCTCCGCACTTTGCCAAATCTATAAAACTAGAATTCTCACGAGATGTTAAACAAAACTGCCAATCGAGTAAATATAGCAAGTTGGTCAAAAGGTTCATATGGAGGAAGGCCAACCGTAGCTATGCTGGAGCGATCCATTTCAATTATTCAAAAACCTGCTTCGAAGGTGAAAGGTGGACTGTGTCGCTTATCGTGTGATCTGCCAAATCATAGTACCTATACCACCCATATTTGCTATACAGTCTATACCCCCGGATATCTTTGCTCCACGTACTTCTCGAGCACGAGTCAAGGCGAATGCCACTACACCTGAGGTCGCACTGGTTATGAAAAAGGCACTTGGCCACCCGAATGGCGTTTCCCTCGCTGATCGTAACACGGTATTCAGTTGAGCCACACACCCTGCTCCTCGCAATACCTGATCAACGTTGACACCACGAAATGAAAACGGGGTTGGCACCAATTCCCCTAGTCCAGCAACGGCAACAACGCCATCAATGTAGGAGTCAGCTAACCGTGGCCGCTCGTTCAAGACAGTCCCGGCGATAATTGTTGCGGCGTGGAAAATTACGCTAAGGCTGCGCCACTTGGTTATCTCGTAGCCATTAGGCCTCTTGTTCTGTGCTGCTATGGCTACTTTACGTTGTCCCACTGTGATCCCACCGTTGTCAAAATCAGCTATCAACTTGTTTCTTCTGCTATCAATCTTGTTGGCTTCCATGAATCAGTCAATAGTGATTCCGAGGCGACTGGCGTTTTCTAAAATGACCAGGATGTTGCGAATTGTCTCTTTCATACTCATTCCATTTTTGTTCTCGACGCTTGCGCTGGAGTTTGAGTACATTGACATGTCGGCCTCTGCTTTGACGTAGGATGAATCGTCTCGAGTCCAAATCCAGCCGTCTTGGGACCCAGCGTGCTGTGTCCATTCTGCAACCGTGGCAGCTGTATGATTTGCCTCCCACTTTTGCTATCGTGTATAAAATGGTCGGATCTCAACGGCATCGAAATCGAACTGCTTCAAAGCCTGGGCATTTCCATCAAAACCCAACTTTCCTGTAGTGAGGACTGAAGAAGCATTCATGATAAGGTAGATAGGATAGGTCAAAAAAACCATGAATGAGAAGTCTTGGCCTGTCAGCTCCTCCCAGATCTCCGTGAGGCTACCTAGCTTCCATACACCAGCAAGAATTGATGGGAGCTCCCGGAGAAGAATGAGTAACACGTCACAAAGTGTGAGAACTGCGTTTTTGACAGTTTCTGTCAACATCATAGCAACTGTTCTCAGGGCTCTGACAAGCATTGGAAGTATCTCGGATGGGTTTGACATGACAGTTGACAATGCCTGAGCGAATATGTCCCACAGTTTGGTAACAAGCGAGGCTCGATCCAACGTTTTAGGATCCATGACGTTCAGTATGCCGTTGATAATGGGTTCAAAAGAAGGGGTCTTGATCTCCGGCATCTCCTCGCCAATGGCTTCTAGAATCCAAGCAAGAGGATCCATCTTGGAGATCAATCGAAGCACAGGGTACCAACTTCCCCATGAATTCGCGGTCATCGATTCAAACTGTCCTCTCCATTCGTCCTGACGGCTAATGCATAGGTCGGTGTCTTTACGCCCATTCTGTGAAGGCCTTTTGACACCATCCCTGATCTCGTTGTATTGCCCAAGGATACCCACAGCGTCTAAAATGGTCTGACCTGAGCACCCTGCAAATATTATATCGCCATCTGATGCCCTCGCGCCCGATAGTGAAGCTTCTGAGTTTAAAGTGCCAAGTAGTCGACTCACACGTTGCGCGGGATCAACACTGAGTTTGAATCCTGCCATGGGAAATTCGAGAGACGGACATGAGATTTTCCCGTTCGCAGAGGTGACAATCAAGATACATCCGTTGTCATATGTTGTCAGCACAGTCTCTTCCCTTCCTATCGCATAGCATATGACGTTGGACACGATGTGCAAGGGCTCCGAAGTCGTTTTAACTTTGTAATTGGGTAGCACAGGCTTCCCATACCCATCCGTAAAAATTAAGCTTGTGATAAACGCATCTATTTTCAGGGTTTTGCGACTCTTTCCTTTCACCGTGATGCGGTCTTCAGTCCATGACTTACCCGACGGCTCACGGCGAAGAAACTTAAGTGCATTATCGTTGTCTGATGCAAAAATAAGCTCACTGCTGCCCTGCAGTGGGTTATATCTGGTAGATACCTGGCTCACGTGGTTTCGTATGGGCGGGCCAAACCATTGGAACGAAAGTTGGGGCTCATCGGCCGCATAGTTTCTCCCGCCGTCAATATAGTAGAGCTCGTCGTCTTTGGAAACAACAAAGATGGATAATCTTGTGTGGATCGAAGGCCTGTCTGGATCCTTAGCTTCAGAACATACAACCTGCTTGAGAGCAATGCCCTCTGGTATGTTATTTGAGACCGTATCGTAACTGCGGGTAGAACCATAAACGCCGATACCATTGTTCCCGGCAAGGATCAAGTCAGTTGTGTTCCAGGGGTAAAGATGGGAGAACACGCTGTTGACGCCATTCAGGCTGCCAGCTTTGGCCTCAAACTGACGAACGAAACCGCCATCCGGTCCAAAGGTATGACCCACGCACCTCCGAGACTTGCTATCAACCGTGTCTTAAGATATTGATACCACGGCGCTCTCGGCACTAGGTAGAGCCATAGGTGAAATCTGTAGCAGCCCACCAGCGTCTGTTGGAAACGTTAACTTGGTCCAAGGATTTTGTGCCGTCACGCCCATATCAACGGAGTAGATAGAGCATGTCTTGCTTCCCGATACCTGAGTGCCGATAACGGTATAGAAGGCTTGTTTCTCGCCTTCCACCAGGTCTGGGAGACCTCTCCACATAACTGTTGCCAGCCGGAGTGTACCTATGGGACGGTCGGCATTGTCTTTTAATTCGTTCCAGACTACAAGAAACAAGCCGGTTAGTAATGCTCAGGTATAGCCACCAATGTGTTAATTTCGACTGTCCTTAGTCATGCACGCACCTTCACTTCCGCTTTGCGGAATCGACATTTCACCTACATCCAATACAACCCTGCTGTAGCTCAGACGATAAGTTTCGCCTTTGTTTCATTTTCGACATCCAATCGCCGCAAGAAGAACATCGGATCCAGTTTGCAGTAAGTCAAATGCAGTGATGAATGAGCCCTCGGGTGAGATGATTCGGGATGGCCACCCCTGCGAAAGCTCCAGGAACATAGCGTAAGAGACAAATACGCTTGAAAATGATACATCAGTCCAGAAACATTCAAGGAAAGACCATGTTTGGTTGGTCTTACATTCTCTACATTTAGACTAAACACAGCGGGCGGGCTCGATGAATCATGGACAAGCTGAACTCGACCGTTCTTCTCGTAGACCTCAGTATTGACATTGTATGTCGTCAGCTCCGAACAGATTTCAACATGAATATTTTTGCTGCCAGACTCTACGACAGTTGGCGGCTGATCGGGGTTTTGGCCGAGGTTGTGTTCAACAAATGGTGCGCTTGTAGTTATCTTGATAGAATCAGACAGCTTGCACTGCTCAGAACTCGGTGATTCAGACATGATGTGGGCTAAGTTTTTCCAAGAACCTCAAAGTTGTTGGCTGACTACGAAGGTCAAGGATTGATGATTGATCTCAACGGACTAAATAGTTATTGATCGAGAACATGAGGACCCGGTTGACTTTCAGAAGACTCAGAAAAAGGCTGAACAGTCACGCACGTACATGATAGGTCGTGTCGAACTTGTCAAAGGTCCGAATGCAATGTCCTGTTTCGACATCACACAGTGCAATGCCTTTGGACCAACCCCCAATCAATAAAAACTTCTCGTCGGGTGTACATTAGCAAGTGGCAGGCGCTTCGCCAGGGTGCCAAGACAAGACATGACTTTCTTGTCTCGATTTAATGTTTCAAATCCTGATGGTCTCAAAACATAGTCACGCTAACATCATGCCAGTTTTCGGCGAATATACTAAGTAGTTGACTGGATATTCATGACCTTCCAACATAAATTCCATTCCTCTTTCAAACTGTCTTTACAACAATTGAACCACCCACAGAGCTAAGCGCAACGAATCGTCCATCTGGAGAGAAGGCAACGCGTTCGCAAGATCCTGGCTCCTTAAATCGGAAGCGTTCGGTGCCTGTGATAGTGTCCCATATCCTCGTTGTATTATCCTTTGATGCAGAGACAATAAGACTTTTGTCAGCAGATATCGACAAAGAGGTCACATCGTCAGTATGTCATTATAGCACACAAAGTTCTGCAGTCCATTGTGTGTCAACGGTTGGCGTCTGCACGATCCATGATGGCATAAGAGGTTTGAATAAAGATCACATTGGACTTTCTTCAGGATTAAAAATAAGAGCCAGGTAGATTTGCAGTGGTGCGCGGTCAAGAACCCATCGGTTACTGAGTGCAAACCGTTTCACATCATAGACCAGGGTCGAGAGTAGTGGGTATTCCAAGTTCTGCAGAGCTTTGAGAAAACGCAAACGATATATCAAGTATATGACTTACATCGACCAAAAGCTCTAGTTTGTTAACAATAAGGATTGCTGTTGCTGTTTGTTTGTTTAGACCCATTGCTTCGAGCCAGAATAGGAGGCTTTTTTGAAGGAACTCGTGAATAGCTCCATTGTCCAATAGCCCAACATCCTTTTGACCTTCGTGGTCTAGTTAAATGAGGTGGTCTACCCAATATCGGCAAGCATACCGTTAATGTGGCGGGATATTATTCTCCACTAAAATTTGAGGTATCTCTGAGTCAATAGTGCCCGGCCATATCAGGCCACAAATGTCTTGCCGAAGCATAGAAGTCACAGTATCAATGCACCGCCTGAATGCCTCTTTGCGCATGCCAATCTCGATAACTCGAAACTTAAACTGCCTTGAACGAATGGAGCGAAAGTTGAATCAGAGAAATGGATGACCAACCTTATGGCATGCGATGACGCGGCTTCGACGATTCGATGAGGACGTTCGTCTATGGATTCACTTTATATCTATCAACCAGATTGAGGAGGATGAGGCGAGAATCCTGAGAAGAGTGAACAAACTTCGCTGATGACCAGGATCTACTGGAAGGCAACAAAAGGTTTAGTTTGGCTAGGAGAGCCAGACGTGGGCACTGATGCGGATATTTTAGAGTATAGGAAATCGCGTTTTGAAGACGAGGTGGGTAAAATTAAGGAAAGTAACCCAACTAGTAATGAACTACGTCATACAATTTTGATCTCCCGCTCATCTACACCTTGGAAGCATTGGTTTAACCACCTGTCTGGTTTATGTCCTTGATAAGGTGCAATCATCCCGATTCGCTCATAAGATCCTGCTATTCTGTTTGATGGTACTGTAATCATTGCCCTGGGGCAGCGCCGTGCAGGGGAAGAGAACTCCCAGTACCCGACAAGAATCAACGTTAATTCCTGCCCTTCAGAGTCTTCTTCACCACGATCCCACTCAAACGTGAATTCTGGTGCATCTTCTGAGTTTACCTCAGTCACAAGGGTCCGCAGGACAAGATACCCATCTTTGACGGCACCCATTTCGTCTTTTCCCTTGGGCCTACAGCAGGCATCAATTACTCTGGCGTACTCTTCTGAAATTCCGGAATAGTTAGTAGGAAACACAAAGTTGGCTGATACCGGTTTCAGCTCATCTCGATGCGTGGTGTATCCTAGGGCAACAGGAGACCAGGAGGGTGCTGTATACTCCTTCCAGGCATGTATCCTTCCATTAACGTCTGGCATCCACATCAATGATTTCACAATGTTCTTTTGCCACAGACCGGCTAGATATGTCCCAGCCCCACGTGACTTCCATAGGTATGCGAGGCCCGATAGTGCTGGGAGTCTATCTGACTCGTAGGAAATCCCCATCCTGAAGAAACTTTCCAACAAGCCGAGCCATGACCTTTGGAGTGTCATGGAACCCGTATAGTAGCGTTTGCTGAACTGGAAGAAGTGCACGTCTCTCGTCAAGGTTGTTTCTTGCTTTTGCGCCCTTATCTGATCAATTTCCTCACACTCGCATTTTAAACACTCAATACACTCCCACAATACTTCATTACAAGTGAAATGAACTATTCTCCTTGGGAGTATGTTCTCTTGCAAAACCCAAGCGCGCCTGTTGAGTGGCGAGCGAGTGACTGTCTCGTGATGTCGCATTTCGGTCGTGCAAAGATCCAAATTGTGAATGTGTATTCTGGAAACAGTAGAGTCGGGATTTTTGATTTGCCCTGTCTGGTATAGATTATTTCCATCTGATAGTTGAGAATAGATGGACCCTCCGCTGGAGTATTCAGATGCATCGTTTCGATCGAGAAACCCTCCACCTGAGTCTCTTGCTTGAGTAGCAGCAATGACCAGGTAGGCATCTCGATATATAGATGACATCTTTGAAGACTCGACCTCCCAATCCGTATTATCGTCCTGTAATATGCAAAGCGAGTCGATCCAGAGGTACCGAATCCCGATGCTGCGAGTAACTGTAACAGCATCCTGAAAATTCTTTGGGAGGTGTTGAAAGTCAATTCCTTGCTTATGATCTTTGATCGTGGAAGTTGTGGTTTTCGGTAGGGCACCACCAGCTCCCCAGCAATGGCTGAGAGCTACATAGGGCGCAGCCTCGCCGCAAGAGACGCGAAGAAGTAGCCGCTTTGCGGTGTCAGTTCCAACATCCAACACACGCGTCGGTAATATCGGATCAAGAGCGGCGCAATTTCCGTGAGTTGAGTTGCAGTCATTTATCCAGCCAGTCAGCAATGATCGATACTCCTCACGCCGATTTTTGAGGAAGAGATTTCCGGGCTTTATAAAATTCCAATGTGGCTCTGGTGTGCCATGAAGATAGAAAAGTCTAAATAGTTGAGTCCACGGAGCGGACCTCAAATCTTCTATGCAGTCAACTCTTATTCTGCCAGCAGATGCAAGATGGACATTGAGAAGGACACCTTCATAGCAGTAGGGTTGAATGATTCTGTAAATCAGCATGCATTTCGGACACCCGGCCTCTCCACTCTCTTTGACTTCTTCTATATTTGTGAAATCGAAGTCCGTGCCCTGACACACTCCATTGCATACAACTGGAGCTGCAGGCCACGTTATGTCGAACAAATCCATAACATGCCAATTTTGAAAGAAAGCATAAGCCAGTTTTAACGAGAATATTATTAGTTCGCGCGTACGGTGTCAGAGTATAGTATCCCTGGTTATATAGCAGTTGATCCCTAAGAGAAGGTTGGCTTTCTAGGAAGCGGGCTAGCCAATGATGCATATGTAATATGCCTCATTTTCAAGAGGTAATCCCGGACGCGTTACTCACCCCCTACCTACTCTTGACCAGCTTGTAACGACCCGGGGCAAAGTAGCCACGTACATAATACTTGACTTTATCTTAATGTCAAGACAGGGGTACCATTTCTCCACTGCATAGTGGGAGTGTCCCTGTGGCTTTACGGCGAAGGGCTCGGGGGTGTGGAGAGAACATCTATTGCGTAATTTAAGATCGCAGCCCGTTCCTCTGAATTGACGAACGACAATGTCAGAATTCATGTTCCAACAACTTATGCATTTTGTACTACCCTCACGTTACTCACCTAAACAATACAACCGTCTTATCTGCGTCACAACCTGTTTATAACTTTAAGTTGAAAGTTGCTAACACCTTTGACTCGGTTTCCCTGCACTTGACGTTTGACGAAAAAAAGAGATAAGAGGTGGATAATATTATGGATCCTGTACGTAAGATTGCCACGTAATACATGGGCCTTGTTGCACCCTGCGTTGCTTAAAGAACTGAACTGTCCAATAATTCCTTGTTAATTTATTGCCCTGCGCCAGCTGAAAGGTGTGGGGAGATTGATCATTTTAGCCAGAGACGTGATAGTAGGTGGCCTTAATTCCACCGATACATCCAGCAGCCAATCCAATAAGATATCACACCCTCTGTGTCACCAATTGACATGACCTGTCCGCTATGCCTACTTCGCAGCGGCTGGAAATGCGATCCGGTAGGCCTTAGTGAAATTAGGGCCGGGCCGCATGCGAAAGTCCAATCACTAGACGCAAAAAGTTTCAGCCGTGCCTTGGCTGTTGGTTTCGACGAAATTAAGATAGCATATATAACCAACGAGAATTAGTTTTCGAAGGCAAGAGGTACATCCGCATATCAAGATTTAGTTTGGATATTTTATTTATCAGATGTTCTTGCTACCAGTGCTGCCTGTAATTCCTAAGTAATTTTACATATGACACTCTGTAATTAATAGAACTGAACAATCAGTAAGGCTGGGGGCAAGTATTTGTTTTGCTGAAATATCCAGCCCCATGCTTACAACCAATCGAACTCCGGTTAAATATGTGGTTAATCTACATTGTTGCTCTCTGCATATACACGGATACCTGTACAGGAAAATCTCTGCCACTCTTAGCAAGCCGAGTAGTGGAGTATGGTTTCTCACCCAGGCGGAGTTAGGATGGTTCAAGTACTTGTTGCTTATGGTCCCACACTTGTCGTGACACACGGTTGTCGACGCTATTCTTAATATTCTTCCAGCACAGAAAGGCTTACCTGAGTCCTTTGTTGAGAAATTCCGAAGCATTCTTAATTCAAAGTGGGGAACGTCGGTATATGTGCATAGTTGTCAACATGCTCGTCCTCCTGCTTTTTGTAGGATGCGTCAAAGCTGATAGTGGAGATGATTGCTCGAATAACTTGTTCTCTGACCTAGTTCCGTATGTTTTACAATCGGTCTTATCGAGTGCCGAAAAGCTAACAAGGCATACCCAGACTACTAGCACTTTTCGGGGAACGCGTCGCAATGCAATTCATGAGCCAATCTATGGTCCTGAGCTGATCACGTTATCCTAGCCATGACGACTGTCGGTATTATTACAATTATCGTCAGCGCTATTAGGGTCGGTGGTCCTTCAAAGCTTGAAGCAATTATTGGCAGAGCTCGAGAGAACCTCGCCGTAGCTGAAGCCGAATTGATATCGTCAACCTCAAAGGAAGTTTGCGAGCTCTGGAACGGTCAAGAAGTCGTGAGATGTATGGGTTCCGCACCTGTTATTGAGTTCATCTGCTTGTTACCCAAGGACGGGGAGGGCTATGCGCAGATGGAGATAGAGACCATGAACCTGGAAGCCGCATTGAAAAAATGATACCTCACAACCCTTGGTAAGAAGACAGTATTTATCTCGAGGAAAAACGCCAAGGGTCTGGTCAGACAAGAGCTTTCAGCAAAGCTGTAAGCGCATACTCCATACAGATTCGAAAGATCAGGGTCCAGAAGAAGGGTCGCCAACAGGCGACCCACTTGAACCAAAGATTGTCATTGTGCGAAATACCACTGCCGAAGCCCCAAACATCTCTCCCAATTCCCATAACCAGTTTGGTTGTGGAGAAGTTCGTCTAGTTGCCGTCATCGCAACTGTCCCGTCGTTCGGGGTGCTTGCCTATTCCGGATTCGCTACCTACTATCCAAGCTTAAAGTATAAAAAGGACGACAATATCATCCAAGACTACGCCTATCCATGCACTGCAATCGGAACGCTTACATTGGTTGTTGGACTCCTGATCTGTTCCCATGTGGTAGAGAACAGCACCGCAGAGAAGAGATACAAGCCAAAGCCGGGGTATAGAACTCGGATGATTTGGCTACAGAAAACCCAGACCGTTAGCGATCAGCACTTCGGCTCCTATGCGATCTTCGCGGCTGATGACAGAGAGCTCATTACGACGTCTCACCGGGCAGTCAAGAGCGAGAAGCCGAAGGATGCTACTGTTGAGTTGCTCGATGCTGGAGTCAGCGCATCGATACCCTCTACTGCCCCAGAAAACAAAGCCGAGAATACTAAGGCTGTTACCGGAACAGCGATTAGCCTTTGTGGTTTCATCATCCAGTTCATTGGTCTGCGCGGAAACTCCAGGGTTTGAGCTTGACTGGGTTGCAACGACGTTAGGGGATATTGATAACGCACCGTGGCTGACTGAATCAACCCCTGACGTCAATTGTCAAACAATCAGTGCTTTCAGAGACTCGGCGGTGAGAACCGGCGAGATAGCTCTGGAACATTGTGAGAAATCGCAAAAGCATCGACTCCGAGAACCGACTGAATCAACTCCATGTGCGACTACTTCGGCTTCTTCGGTAGATTCTAAGCATCTACGCTCTGCACACGAGGTGATGAAGGTTAGGAGGAATCTAGGGCGGCTGGCTGACTGGCGCGGGTATGCGTCTGGAGAGGCCATCTCTATTACCAGAGCCATTGAGATCACCATAGACATGCTTTTCGGTAAATCCTACAAAGATTCTTTGTTGGATTGGTCTGTGCCGGCTCAATTTGGAGGCCTGAAAAATTCTGTCAATTTCCAATGAAAGCAGCGAGACAGCGGAAAATGGAAATGTTATTCTGACCAGATGGAGGCCTCACTATCCTTGTGGCTTTACTCTGTCAACACCTTGGAAGACAAAGAGCCTTCTGGCACGTCTGGAAAGCCACACATCAAGGGAGATGAAGATGATGGTTGGCATCGTGCGAAGGGGCCCTCTATGAAAAAAAGCCTACGTCTCTTAGGCTTGGACGCTGAGGTTCTCAACCAAAGCCTCAAATGGTGGATGCCGAATGAGGCACCGAGCATCATGCAGGTTGGAGATGATAGAGATACAATGACAGAGGTTGAGGAGCACAGGATTGTAGGTTTTGGTGTGCATCATATGCTTGAACTTGGAAGCCCCAGCTTGAGGACTCTGGAAGCCGTTATAACCAGTGCTGACAATATTAACAAGTATTCTAAGGCTAATTCAGGGGAGACACTATTGCGCGAATCTGGAAGCCAGTGGTAGCCGAGGTTTGACACCTTTACAAATTGCTGTAAAAGGTGGCCACGAAAGTATTACGACGTTACTTATTGGATCTGGTGGAGATAAGGATGCTCGGAACAATCGAAGCTTTAGCAATTAATGAAACCATCCAGGCGAAAACAACTGTGGCAGAACCATAATCAGCGTAGATGCGAAGTTTAATACCATCCTGGGTTCTGAAGGGGCTAATAAGAGCCCGCTGTAACTTCAATTAAACATAGCTAGTCATAACACCCGGGCCTAGCTGGGTGGGTTAGCGGTAACTTAAGCTAGTCAACATATGAATGTACCGCCGTTGTGAGCAACTTCTTCAGTTCCCAGTATCTCCGAAATGTTATGTAACCCATTATTTCATGTCTAGACCAGAGGGGTGGTAGTTGCTTCTTGTCCTGAGTTCAAGTCAAGGAGCTTCCCGCTCTCTCGAACACATTTAATACTGTCACGTGGCAGTTTTACACCATAACCCACAGTGAAGAGGCCCCAGTGTCGCACAGAGTAGTCAGGTAGCGAATCGAACCGTAACCGCTTCTCAAAGTGCGGGTCGGTCTGGTGAGCGCCATCGTCGGACCTACTTAAGAGATATTGTAAAGAAGAAAGGTGCAAGGCATTCGCAAAGTGTGTAAACTGGCAAACGAAATAATAAATATCGCAATTAACACTAGCGGTTGTAGATCTATAGCGCTTTGATGAAATATATCAAAAAAAATTGATAATATGATATTCTCATTCTCGTGTATAACTGGTTGATGTAACAGTATCGCTTCTAAACAAGCGAACTGGTCCATATAAAAGACGTTTTTTCCTCCCCGGCCAGTAAGGCGGTATTTATAGCTGCTGAATTTGAGCCCTCACCTGCTCAACAAACTCCTCCAGGTCTGCCATCAAGATATCGGGATTCTCCATAGCGGCAAAGTGTCCACCTTTCTCATGTCTTTTGAACAGCACCAAGTCCCCGGTAGTCGCAGTCCAGGCCTTGGGGACTGGTGCAATCTCCTTAGGAAACCATGACATGGCCAGTGGCTTGTGAATGTACCACGCTGGATTTTCATGAGCTCCCATGGCACCAGGGGTAAATAGCTGTCGGTATGGCCAAAGCGACGTCGGGAAACATTGAGTAAGCCAGTAGAGTGTGACGGATTCCAAAATTACATTTAGTGGAAGGTCATCATCGGTCCAGTCCAGGAACTTTTCACCTATCCAAGCCAATAGAGAAACAGGGCTGGCGGCTAGTGCGAGGCCGATGGTCGCAGGCTTAGTGGCATGCAGAAGGGCATAAGCACTGCCAAGGTCTTTGAACCATTCTGCACGTTTGAGACCTTCGCGCTCCAAATCATCGTAAAGGCTTTCATCCACATTCCCAGGGTCAGGCATGATGGAAAAGTTCAGGTGAATCGCTTTGGCTCGCGGAAAGGTGCCACCGAGGACACGTGCAATCTTACTCCCGACATCACCACCTTGAACGACATAGCCGTTTTCAAAGCCCAGCTGGACCATCAAAGAATCAAAGATCTGAGCAGCATTTTCGAGTCGAAAGTCCTGGTTCAGTGGCGGAGCTGATGAGTATCCATAGCCTGGAAGTGAGGGCACAATGATGTGATATGGTAGTTTGTCAGGACTGTATTTGGCAGAAAGGCGGGAGAGTATGGGCAGGAACTCGAGAAAGCTTCCTGGCCAGCCGTGCAGAGCTAGAATCGGGACTGCATCTTCTCGCTTGGAAAAGAGTGCCATAAAGTGGATTTTATAGGCGTTGTCATTCTCTTCAATATCAGTTGTGAAATTTGGAAACTGATTGACTTCAGCTTCAACATTTCGCCTCGATGGTTCTGTTAGTAATTCTTCTGCGGTGAGTATAGGCCCGACTCGTACCAGTCAAAGTCTTTCCACGCAGTGACTGCTTCACGGAGCCATGTGGAGGTGATTCCGTACTTGCGGTCTGCTTGAACGTTTTCGTACGTGGTGGGACCGATGTTGGCGGACTCAATGGCAGACTTGAGATCTCGTAGCTGTTGCTCGGAATGATGGACGGAAAAGGGTTTAGGCTGTTTGAGCGCAGCAGCTGGGACTGTAGAGTAGTTGACAGACATATTGTGGGCAGTCGAAGAAGGGTTTAATCGGATCAAAAATGTGACCAATGTGATGGGTAATTGTTATGAATGCGGTGCATCTCAATGGTATGGCAAACAGCGCTTTTATAATCGAACTAAATGGCACTACTATATACCAAGCAATTGTTACGCAACTTTGATTGTTCAGCGATGACTCGAAAAAGCTTGTTTTTCAACCCTCATTCCCACCATCAATGTATCCTACGATAAAGTGCTACGCCAAAGAGGGTATTCCGACCAGTAGCTTTGCATTGCTGACGCAGAAAGTGGCGTTGGAAAGAAATCGTCCGAGTATGCATCAGCTAGAGCCCGCTTACCCGGCGTATCAAAACCAAGGTTTAATGTCTGATTTGACGTTAGACATTTTGCTTCACTTTTGACGTGTTCAACCATTATTCACTAGCGCTTACAAATTTCGGGCAATGGAAGTTTTGGCCGAGAATAGCAATGCTGATTGGCCTTTGCTGCTTTTCACTAACGTCATTGTCAAGTTGCAAGACCACGCCCTTCGGTCTCCAACGGTTTCAGCCATTGAATCGTAATCTAAACGGCTTGCTTTCTGCAGAATCCGACGTCAAGGCGGGTTGCATGGTTTAGACAGATGGAGCTAAATCCCACCATGCGCTGATGATAAATCGGCAATCAACAAGAAGCATAACTATCCAATACGACTGTTCTTCTTCTATCTCTACTATCTTGGATAGATAGCTCTACCCTACTGAATTTCGATCATAAGGACACTTAACTCCACTTGAGAAGATCCACGAAAATAACTACACGCACCTCCATCTGTCCATTGCCATATGTCCAGATTGTTTTCCTTTGATTCAATATTTAGCCTCGCATCATGACCCCGTCGTCTAAAATAGCCCATAGTGATAATAGGATTTCAGCTACGCCAGATGACATAGTTACCACAACAATGCAGCGAATCCGCTGAGAGCTATCCTAGTGTTAGTGTTGATCTATTCGTAGACGTCGATAGCGTCTTGTTTAATGAAAGTCAAGATGGGACATTGAGAATCATTCAACTATCATAGTGTGTATATGCTCAATTTGTTTCACCATCGTTTCCCAGTATTCTATAGTCGTCATTGCACCTCTGATGACCTGTTCCTTTGGTAATCAGCGACTGCTTTCCTTTCAAAGCTATAACTCGGCTCCCCCAAGTGGCTCATCATCTGAAGAGAGTTCATCGGACCCATAATTACAATATTCAATTATTTTGTTGTGTGCCTGAGACTGTTCACCCTCGGACTCGTCGCACGATGCGCAAAGGTAAAGAGTATCAGACGTTTCGTCATTTGAGTCCAGATCTGAACAACCTTTCGGTCTGAAATCAAAGTGACCACAGTTTTGGCACCGTTTCATGTACCCAGCTCGTATACGAGGACACTTGAAATTGTGTTCATGATCCGGGTCCAACTTCTCATAACACAAATACTGGAAGAGCAAAAGGCATACTCCACAGCTGTGACAATGGTTAGATGTGTAAAAGCAATACCAGCATTGTACACATAAGCCTTGGCCCAGTTCTGACTCAAAACTTAACTGTGCCTCTTTATTTAAGAACTTTGGCCAAGGCTCATCATCCCAGTAAGGGCAGTGATCCTCCCTCCCACTCCAGAGCTGTTCGAATATCTCACGAGTATAGCCATGTTTATAACTTGCTTTTCGTGGGTGGTTGTGCCGGAACCTTGAGATATCATAACCATGAATGTCCAGAATACTATCCCATAGATCCCACATCAAGGAGGACTTAGACATGGAGCAGGGCTTACACATTTTTCCATATACATTATATGGAGGTCCATTGTCTGGTCCGTCGATTATGCAAGGGTCCGCGCCTCTTGATATAAGATACAACAAGAGGTCTCGTCGCTCTAGTACTTTCGAGAATGATCTTTTGCGGCTTGAAAAAAATCCATGCAAGCTTTTCGACAGCGGATCGTCAGCTTGGTCGTTGTAGCCATAGCTTATTAAGAGATCCAAAGTCTTTCGCTCCTGTTCTAGATTGAGCTCCTCCCCTGGAATTGATATCCACGCGCGACAGAAGCCGCGTAGTACGTCTCCCTTGCTAACTGGAGTGGTGGTTGGAAAAACAAATGGGCTAATAGACAAGATTCGTCGAAAGATGTTTCTGGCCTATATATCCTGCCAATGAGCTTGTTTTGGAAAATACAATGAGCATTCTCACCTCAATATTGGGCTGATTCTTTGTGTAATGATATACTGCGCCATGAAGTTTTAGTAGTATAGTAGGATCGGCACCGGCATGCAAGAGAATTTCCGAAAACTCAATATCATAGTTATAATCAACTGCTATGGCCAAAGGATTCCTATATTCGATATAAGTTACGTCAAACTCGACTTTGGGACTTTATGAAGAATATACACTTGTCCCTTGGAAGATCTGTCTTTATCTTCTGCAATCTCGGTGACATCTAGACCTTGCTGGATCAGGAATTTGAAACTGTGAAGATTTCCAACAGCGTGCTGGATTGCGGAGTAGGAACGTTAGTCGGGTCAAGACTGGAGAAAATCTATCAGAGCATACTGAACACATACATGCAATAAAGACCAGCCGTCCTCATCATGGTCATGAAGGCTGGCTTTGTTTTCAACAATTAACCTCATGAGATCTTCAACCGATCCTTTCGCTGCGACTTCGAAGACAGGCGAATCATTAGATAGAATATTGCAAACTATTACTCGTGGTAATAGGCTTGTAAATCGATCGAATAGTAGCTGACTTTGATGCACAGATAAGATGATCATCTTCTTCTTGGTCTTGGACTTGAAGGTTAGATTCCCAACAAAACCCCTACCATATGACTCACTGGCCGGAGTGTTGTTCGAGACAAAAAGAAGTTTTTCTCGTCGTTTTGTTGTCGTGACCGTAAGATCAGCGTCATTAGTATGTATCTCTTTCCGCTTTCTCTCTTGGAAAACCGCAACTCGTGATTCTTTAGTATCGAAGGAGCTCATGGGGTCTGCTGAACTTAGTAACAGGTACATCGCACGGCAAATAGGCTTACCAGTTTGATTGATTTTTAGAGACGGGGCCGAAACAATCAGACTTGTGAAAAGCTTCACCTCGTTTGAGACGTCTTCGGCTTTGTCTCCATCCCCTCCTCCCATCTTGCCAGAAAGTGCCTCATGTTGAACAAACTGCAATAGCCTCTCCAAATCGTTAAGTATTTCCTGTGAGTCGTCAGACTCCACAACGCAGGGCTTCCTTTCAAGTAATTTCATCAATCGAGCGATACTTTCATCTAGAATAGTCTGTTGCGAAATAGGTGATTTTGTATCGTCTAATTCTTTAACCCTCGATGACATGCCCGATGACTCAACTCGCGTCATCTTAGCAGATGTGTCAGACACCTGTAGTGCTGTAACGCCTTGATGGATCTGTTGAAGGATTGGAATTATGTCTGTTGATAGAGGTGACTGTTGGGCTTGAACGATGCCTAGGTGGAGTGTAAGTAGGTGAACATGCCACCTAACTACATGGCGGATATGTTCGAGGTCTTTCTCTTCAAGGCAGATCTTAATCTTTCGCCATAGCCGACCTCTTCGACCCTCAGCTCCCGAGACATCAAGGGGGCGAAGCTTTGCCTCAAACCGGACCAAGTCTTCATTGCATTTTTTAACTAATTGTTCGAGCACTGGTCTGTCGGTAGGTCCGGCTATCGATGAAGACACTTGCAGAAGTCTTTGAAGAATAGTCTCGAGCTGGAAGATCTCGTTGCTAAGGAGTCTAAGGGTTTCTGGGCCGTCTTTGATTTCTGACAGGGTGTTGTGAATTGATTTGGAAAGAGAAACTGCCACCGTCACAAATGTGAGTATGCTGGCGCCAAAGCCCACAGCCTCCATGGTAGCTGATATTGGTTGGTCACAATGCGGAAACGGATGAGGGGGAAAATGATGATAAAAGATTTAACGTTGGATTCTGACGGTAAAAAAATTAGTGATGAGTGAAAACGGGCCAGAAACGCCTTGTCTGTTCGTCAGTGCAACAAGCACAGCCTGATTTGTGACATTGAACATGTATTCAGGGGACTGTCTATAGTGTGAGATGTTATCCTTGCATTGATATGCTCGGCTATGTAATGAGAGGGGCTGTTTCTATTGGCTTGGAGGCCCAATACACTGGGTCGACATCCTGGCAATCACAAAGTTAGATGTCTTGGGCACTGTGCAAGCGTGTGAGACACACACACTCGCCGCCGCCATCTTACCATTCAGTACTCTGTATTGGCAAATGGGTCACGCATGCTTTGCCACGTAATGTCTCGGGCATCAAATTCAGCCAGCCACTCTAGAGGTAGAGTATACGTATGCCTTGCCAATCAACACCAGAAGTATGCCTGGGGGGAAGAAAAAAGGCCGACCCAGCCATATAATTTGTAGGAGATCATCGGCCTTGTTTCCCCCCGAGGAATGCCTAACCCAGGGTCAAAAAGGACGTTTTGCGTTTCCCACCAACGATCATCAATTAGGCTTTTACAAGGCTTTTAGTTCCTCTATAGGTCGGATACCGGGTACTTATCGTGACTAACCACCTCATTCTCATGCACACATGTCGATTTAGAGTCCAGGGAATCGTACAACTTACCCCTGGCAGGGGCGTTAGCGCCTGAGCAAAGGCTCTCCGCCCGTCTCAAGCACCTCTCCAAGTGCCACTCCCAGAAGTGCTGCTTACTGGGACACTAAGTCCAGAAAAGATCTCTCATTATGCAGCCTCCGTCTTCGTCCCAAGTTATTCTATCTCTCCTTTTGTATAAGGCAGATTTTATATGCACCCATTAATCGTCTTACAGATAACATCTTCGCCTACTATACCGTTGTCCCTTTAAATAACATCAGTTCAGGATTGGAATTCACCTTTACCCTGCCTGAGACTGTAGATTTCGATCTACCAAGGGTAATAACTTATGACAACCACTGGCCTTTAGTTATAGAAATAACTTGCGCTGGTATCTTGGCTGTTAACATATAGATATAAATATCTACTATATATACAATATATAAACAAGTCCCTTTGTTCTCCTATATGCCGTAGTGAATATATGGTGCCCAGTGTAATAACTGAGAACTCCGTACCTCCGTTTCTACCAATACCACATCGCGTTGGTCTAAGCCTTCCGTCTCTCTATCACGTAAAGCTCTTTGCGCTTTATGCAGTCCCTGGCAAACGGCTATGTCGCTCATGCCTTCATCTCGCAACGTTTCATATACTATCCTCGCCACGTCTACACAGCTCTTGTCATTTACCTCCCAAAGTGTACCGATGACATGCTGAAAACCTGCTAGCTGGAACGCGCTTATCAGATGGATACCCTCGTCCAAGAGACTTGAAACGCTGTTCGATCCTGTGGAGCAGGCAGAAAGATACGCGAGAAACGGAGAATTCCTTTCTAAGCGACTCTCGTCCAGGGCTCTTACAGTTAGCGGGGATGTCTGCCAGTCCTCAAGAAGCAGACAGCTCTCAGACGGCTCGCTTCGGTCCGACCGCGCATGTCCTGCAAAGTGGAATACTTTACAGTTTTTAAGACCTGATAGAACATCCTCTCTGCGCCGCTGTGGCGTCACTATGTCTAGCTGGAGCGAGGGAGACAAACTTTCCACTATTGCAATCTCTTCATTAACAAAGGGAAGATATCCAAGCCCCGTGGTATCTTGCATGCCAACAAGTACGGCAGATTTGACCGCATCTCCAGTGGTGAAACTTTGGGAAAGGGCTCGGCGTCCATGCAATAGAGATTTGACTGAGGACGCGTATGACGACATGACTCTGTCGAGGACTGTTTCCACAGACTTGTGTCTCTGACCGGCCACATGGAGCGGTAGTTGGCTGAGACGTCCCGTAGGAATCCACCAGACTCGAGGCCAGTTTTCGGTGCAGGGCTGGACAAAGCCAAGGGCATCCAAGCATGGACGACATACAACATGCCATAGCCATTCTAGCAATGGCTCAATATTATCCTTGGTTAGAGGATTGCCGGACCTTTTAGCCAATTCCCTTGGTGATAGACGTGGCAGTCTCAGCACGCGGATACCGGTTTGTTCAATGAGAAATGCGTCGCAGCGGTAGGTACTGACGTTTATAACGACGATTGGATCAGGGTCAGCTGCGGCGATAATGTCTTCCGTGGTCGGAGGAAGGAGAAACGTTTGGAATCCGGGAACCGTACGTATCTTGTCCACAAGATCGTTGAGTTGTTGGTCTATCTTGTTCCGTTGCTGCAACCAAGACTCCAACGCGGCCATGTGGTCAATGGCAGCTGCAGGTTCCAGTTCTTCCAGTGGGGTTTCTAGCTGACTACTGAGTGAAGTATATTCGGCTGCTAGATGAGGATGTGACTGCTCCAGGAGCGATATATCGGTTCGCATGTCCATCATGAGACCTGCAATCACGCCGCGGCCCAGCTCAAGCATTTTTAAAGCATGAGTGGGATCCTTACCCGCATTGAGAGCCGCGGAGGCCGCATTCGAAGCCACACCGTAAAGGTGAGAGATGGTCCACTGCATATCTTCTTTCTTGGAAGATCTAGGGCTCGATTTTTGAAGCAAATAAATTGTCTCTTCTAGTAATTTGCTCGCGTTTTCCCAATCCTCTCTTGCAGCGTATATGGCTACCGTCTCTTTGCTCAACTCAAAACGAATTGATGGCGAAGCATTCTCGCATCGCCATCCTGCAAGGAATGAGGATAACCTCAAGTCTTCATCGACGAGCGAACCTGTTTTCTCGAGTTTGGCATGGAGCAGAGTGCCCATAATATATTGATAGGTGGCCTTTTCGGGATGGTTTGGAGGTAAAGTTTCTATGGCTTCTGTGGTGGCCTCAAATGCACGGTTGAAGTTGTCAAAATCGCCCGTCTTCCAATACAAGTCGGCAAGCCTGGCACCAAGGTTGGCCAAGTAGCCAGAGCGATTCAGATGGTGACGCGGAGTCAGAGATAATGCCCTCTGATGCGCTTCTGCGGCACCGCGAAGATCATCAAGGGAGTCCGTTTCTTTGAATCTGGCACCGAGTAAGCCCCCAAGGTTGTTCAAAAAGATGTGAAGACTAGGATGATCTTGGGACACGCAATCCACAGCTTGGCGGGCGGCTTCCACGGCTGCTTCGAGGCTGTCTCGACATTTCTCCCTCTGATAAAATCGACCAGCCCTGGTCGCGAGATTGCTCATGAGGCCAGCAAAGTCTGGGTCATTTTGGGTAGTCAACGCCAGGGCTTTTCTTGTGGCTGCTATCGCGCGCAAGAGGTCGTTTTTCGAGGCCGTTCTTTCGGAGCGAACGCTGAGGTAGCCTCCCAGATTGCTCAATACAGTTGTGTACTCCCAAGAATTCTGAGGCACTATACCCATGGCTTTTACAGAATAGTCGATTGCTTTGTTCAGATCTTCGATTGAACCTGTCGCATCAAATCGCGTACTGAGAGAGCCTCCGAGGTTTTTCATCCAATTAGCTAGATCAGTATTGTCTTGGGGTTTCATGCTTACGGCCTTTACCGACGTGTTTATTGACTTATTCAGATCCTCCAATGAGCCAGTCTCTTTGAATCGCATCTTGAAACAGGCTGCGAGCCGGTTGAGCCGATCGCCTAGCATTGGGTGTCCTTGGAGAGTGTTTTCGACTGCACTTGCAGCAACCTCTATTGCTTTGTTTAAATCATCTTTGAGCCTTGTCGTCTCGTAACGGGATACTTGTAGCGATGCAAGGGTATATAAGTGGCTGGCAAGATTCGGATGATCCTTCGGCGTGATGACACATGCCCGTGTCTCTATAGTAATTGCCTTATCTAGGTCGCCAAGGTTTTTGGTGGAATCGGCCATTTGGTAACGTATATGAAGCAGGTTCCCAAGATTGTGCATGAATACGGGGAGGTCTGGGTGACTCTCTGGGGCCAGGTTCACTGCCTTCTGCGAAATCTGTATTGCTTTTTCCAGATCATCCATCGAACCAGTTTTCTCTGACTGGTCACGAAGGCTTGATGAAAGGTGGAATAGGAACAGAGGAAGATTTGAGTGATGGACGGGAATTATCGGCACAATCCTCAATCCAGCATCAATTGTGCTCTTCAGGTCATCTTGGGACTTGAGCATCTGGATGCAAGTGCTCAGTAGATTCCCTGAGGTTTGCAAATGACTAGGGTCTTCCACGGAGTCTGAAGCCTTGAGCTCAGTTGCTTTATTAAGAATACCTACTGCTTCATCAAGGTCTTGTATAGACCTGGATCTCGTGAATCGTACGCTCAGAAAGTTGGCAAGAGCATAGCACATGCGTAAGAGATACTGGCGTCTGTAGGATGGAGGTACGATGTGAACCGCCTTTCTGGAGGCATCAATCGCTCGGTCCAAGTCGCTTGGTACCTCTGACATGCCATATCGCTTCATTAAAAGACCGGAAAGGACCATCAAGAGTTGCGGAAGACGTATGCTGTGTTGAGGCGTTCCATCTACCTCTCCTGTTGCTGCACGTATCGCTCCATCTAGGTCCGCTGCAGCTCCAGTCATCGTCGATGATGGGCCTCCAAAAGCAGAATTGGATAATCTGGGTTTTCGGGCGAATTTCAGATAATCTGGACGAAGCTAGTTTGATCAATAGATTTGAATGCTGTTCGAACAGTTGCCCAAGATGGGTGAGTAAGCTATGATCGATAGCCTGTTGTAGCCTAATGAGGAGAATTGCACATGTGGGAAGTCGTCTGACATAAGCGCATATGTCACATGTGCTTACCACTACGACCCGGTGTACGTCACGTGTAACCTACAAATCCTCATCTCATTATATAAACTTATACTTCATTGTTGATAGTGCTGGGGAAGTCCCAAGACTTGGGCATCTGTTGAATGTCCATAAAATAAATAAATAGTCTTATACCCATATTATAGGCTAATTAAATATAACTTCTGATAGCTCTTAAATATAGATATTTATATGGTAGCATCCTTTTGCCTTATTCATAAGAAATCAAGCTACAAGATTGTAAAGGGAGAATTAGGGCAAGGCAACAAGAAACAGTGGGCAGTGCATAGAATACGTAGCTACAACAAGTCTGTGGACTAAAGCTACTGGTTTGATTGGACCGCTGTCCTCCGAAATGGTTTCAAAATGTTTATGTTTGTTATTCTTCATTGGATAGAACTTGCCGATAACCTTAACGAGACGCTTCTGCGCCATTGTGGTTTGAGGCAATCCTTACAGCCTATGAAAGGTTGTCACTGTGAGGGAAAGGGATATTGGAGGCTATGTATACTTGGATAGTGATAGACTCTCTTAAGCGAGTGATGTTTCGGATTCTCAAAGATTTATAAATCAGATTTTCTGAATTCGCACTGATAATGTATTTGATTGAGTGAAGGATAGTTGCTCTGTGCTAGGCTGTAATTCAGCTCTGATTGAAAAACTGGGAATAAGTTTCACGGGTCGGGGATCTAGATAGACAGGGAACACGTCGGGCGGAATACTCTGTATTGCTACGGATAGGCTCTCGACAAGACGTAGCTCCTTGAGCTACCCTGTACGTTTAGTAGCTCTGGCGGTTGGTCAGAATCTTCAGCGATAACGTATCACCACGTGACGGAGACCCATTTGGCCTGTCGGTCTAGGGTAACCTGGTCTGATCTTGCGCTGTGACAATAGGTAAAGCAGGCAAAATTTCCGGGTATCTTCTCCTGAATCATGCATTTTCCCCCATTCACGAATGAGTTCATCTGAACTGCATATTATCCTTCTTAAATCCTCCCTTACTCATATTTATCTAAATTGCGCCGCATCACTTGATATTTATCCATGGTACCCTAGATCATTGTTAAAACCGGAGTAGTCATGTTATCCAAAAATGTGTACAGGTTTGCAGAGCGTTAAGCATTAAACAAGCCTTGTATAAGGAGAAGAGTAGGTCACTGGACTAAGTGAGACCCAGATAAAAAGTTGCCTGAGACATTAGCCCAAATGAAAGGCCTAGATCGAGGCAGACAGCAGTTCAATGAATCACAATTACGGATATAGGGAAGCCGCCATGTGGGGTAGGTGAAACCTCTTGTAGTTCTGATCTTGACATTAAAAACCATGCTCAAGTATGGTCGTTGGGTTTGTATCTAAACCTGAGTCTTGAGATGATGTGGTGTCCGGCAACTTCCCGTGTTTTGCTTTTTCATGTCTAGAAAGAAAACAAGTGCTGTGGGGCAACACAAGATGCATTCATGATTATGCTTATACTACAAAGAGAAGCCGTTGGTAGATATTCCTGAGCTGTTGGGGTACGGTACACTTTTTTAGCCAGGATTGCCACTCACAAGCTTGGTCAGACTTAGAACAACGCATATTGATGCTCATGAGCGCTTTGTTGAGGATGAAGACATATGCGACAAACACACAAGTAAAAAAGAGGCTTCAAATTCAGATGCCATGTCTGTGGGCGTCGAGATCATAACGGAGGATCAAAAGCTTAATTTTGGTTAGCACCAACCGGAGCTCAAGACCGCGCTCCCCTCCAAAGACTCCAGCTCGGGCAGTACCTCTTTGTAGAGTTTGCCTACGCCCATGAACCTCTCGATTTGCTCGCCGCTTTCGTCTGTAGCTCTTCCGAGCAGCGTTGATCAGCTCGTTGCGGAGCGTGCTGATCGCTTACTACATTAATTCGTTGGTGATGGTTTTCTCTCTGTTATCATTTCGCCAGTACTTACCTGGGAATTCGCCAGCTTCCTCAACCCCAATAACTCGGATCATGGCGGGAGGTGCCTAACCTTATAAGGTGCCGAACCTTATACGTCGAACTCCGGACGAAGGAGAATGCTGATATCTTGCTGAGCATCATCATTCAGCTGCGGTATCTCCTTAAGGTCAACGACGACCTCTTGGAAGGCTTTTCTTAGTGCATCGAGGACGAGGAACACGCCTGGATCAGCTTCCCCATTTCTGATATCCTCAACCGATGTCTGACATTTCTGCCATGCGTCGTGGGTAAAGTCACCCTGATACTGAGTACCCCGATGATATTGTAGAGATGCGTGAGAGGGAGGTGTATGTGAGGTCTGTCCTCAATGTTAAGAGGACGTTCAGGCTTATGGTCGCCAGACATTATCGCGTGGAGGAAAGTTCCAGAAGGACCCTCGAAAAGATCCGGATTCGGAGTTGATTTCGTATGCTTATAATGAAGGTGATGTTATGTCGATGTTTGCAAGAACGATGAAAAACCTGTGTATGTAGTGGTATCTTAGTGAACAGAGTGGTAAAGGTTGCAGAAATACGAGAGAGGTGGGATGCAGCACTAACCTTTCGTCGCTAAATATGGTAGGGCAGAAATAGCTGGATAAACATCTACTAGTCACATCACTCCCTCCTGAATTGTAGCAATGCCAAAGATGGCGGGCAGCCCATTAGCTGATCAAAAGAGGAGATGCTGAACATCGCTTTGACTTCCTTCTCATTGTTCATATTACATTTGATATGTTCAAGCTAACAATGCAGAACAACGTTCATAAAATTAGCCTCCAGCTGCTGTTCATGTTTCTGACTTTATTATCAAGCAGTTTGAGATGAATCCTGATTTGCTTTGCGGAATAGAAGTCTGGGAGATGACCACTGCGTCGGTTTCGGGCATACGTGTGGCATGTGATGAGAACTGATGTGTTATAAGAAGTCCATGTAGTTCAAGAAAGACTCACCACATCTTTTCTGAGTTTCCTCCCAAACCCTGATGAATCTTGTAGCTTTGACTGGCAACGATCTCTCATAGGTTGTGACATGATACGACGAATCCGGGGAAGACTTTCGCCATTGTCTCGAGAGTTGCATGAATCCCGTAGCAACAGGGAATGTGTCCCCAGGACCATCGGATCCCTGTTCTATCACGACCAGTCGTATACCCTGATCGTTCTGCGGCGGCAGATGGTGTGCTGTCTAGAACATCAGTGACCGGTCCTGCGTACCCTTTTATAGCTCCGCTCATCTCTTCCCTCACCGAGATTATAGCAATACATTCGAAGAGGTATGTGACCTTGCCAATGAAGTGTTCTACCCCCCTCTGGACGTACTGGTCAGATGTGTACTAAATAAGACGGTTAGTCTTGGTGAGTCCCTGGTATGGTAACGTCCAATTACTGATAGATACTCCAGAAAGACCACTCATATCCAGGCTCTAGCTCAACAAGGACCAGGCTCCAAGGAGCAATCGCATTCTTGTTCCTGAGTAAAGCGTTGGCCAACTTTGCCAACTTGGCTAATGCACCCTATATGTATCGCAGAGTCTGCACCGGTACAGAAAACAATATCAAACCCTTGAAATTGTTTGCCTTGCAGCAAAGGTGGAAGCACGGTAGTCCATAGCTTGCACCTGAGAAGCCGTGTATATGTTGGTGCATTGAACCTGGTATGGTTGAACAAGTCATGACAGAGAACAAGGGAGTCCTCTTTGCCGCTAAGTTTCAGCTTCTCAAGGACAATTAAGGGAAGATCTTCCATAAAGCCTCCTATAATGCATAGAATTCCCCTTCGCCATTTGAAGGATGTATAAGCTCGCTCAGATTGGGTAATAACACGAGTTATATTGCTCCAATACCCCGTGGCTGTGCATCAAGGAACACGAGCATAACCTGGTGGTGAGGCGCGGTCCCATTGTCGCGCAGGGAGGAAACAATCTTGACGATCTGTTGTTCGCTCCATGAATATGCTGTGATCAAGTATAATGTCCATCGCTGAGTCCGGGCCCCCAGTGGTCGCAATGTGTGGTATGCCTTGGCTAATATTAAGCCTACTGGTGATGTAATGGATGAAAGTAAGTCTTTACTTCTTATAAAGAATATCATTGCGACAGCGACTGTGGACTCTTTCCCGATAATTGCACTAATGGTCAGTATGATGTTCAACAGCAAAATGCAACCGAGGAATATGGTTCTTTGCTTAATCAAGTCGTTCCTTGAGACAATAGGAGCTGGATCCATCGGATCGTACACTTAGGGGTATCATGAAGACTCAACTGTGACTCCACAGTCATCCGGAATTTGGGGTGGGGATTGCGCCAATGTCTCTCCTTTCGACTGAGGTCCAGTGGCATACGGAGACTGCCTGCTAGTGCATGCGTTTGAGCGAGGACTCTAGGTGGTAGAGCGATCGGGTTCAACGTGCTGTAGTTTCGCTTTGATGTTTGGTAAATGTGAGATAATTTGTTGCTTTCTATCCAGGCAAGAAAACTTAAACATCTGTGCGGTAGCTCTTATACACGCCTAAAACATCTTTGGCCTTTAGGGATACTGAGAACTAGCCGATTTGCTAAAGGAAGAATGAAGTAGTAGGGACTGTATAGAAATGAGATAACAGATGGGTTTATGTTTCAGTGAGGGTAAATAACTTCCGATGCTATATTAAATAGCCATAAAATAATATTATTTTATCCTATTTAAGACCTCGCTGCGAATTTTATTGTACTTTACTCTAGTCTGCTCCCGCTTTAGGGAACGTTTTGTTCCTATATTGGCATATAATTTTGATATAGAACGGGACTTGTGTCCGAATTGAGTGTTCGATTTATACATAAGATTTGTCAACGCCACATGAAGTTCTAACCTTTGTCACTGCTCTTAGAACATACGGCAACTCAACCATCTACGAACCTGCTAAAAGGGGGTAGGATAAATTTAAAAATACACCTAGGTCTTGGCTGTTTTCATGGCCGATCTCGTTTTCATCCTGAGCCTCATCTTTTGAAGTGACCATCCTTTCATCCTATTTCATGACTAAGGGAGAGATTTCGCTCTAGTTGACACTGTGACAATCTGGCGATGCTTAAACCCATAAGATGATGCTAGATCTACGCATGTCTGAGACTCATGACAACAGATTTGGCGCAGCAACATTTGGCACATAGTAGTATCAAAGCCACTTGTGTTTAGGAATACGGCTCGCATTGTTTTCTGGTCTTAATTGCAAGGGTTCCAAATATGTAGCGAATGGAATGAGGCATAATAATTTAGTAGGTGTCACCGTTCGCACCCTGGCTTTAGGGTCGCGTTCTGGACCTCGAATGCGGTCATGAAGGCGCTGTTGACAGGGATCCCCTGGATTCCCTCACGTTACACAACCCTGCATTCCACCGGATATCTTACGAGTGATTTCTTACCGCACTTTTCAAACTTGATCTTAGACGTCATTCAATCTGCAGTCTCAAAATTGAATCCCGCCCTGACCTGTCGCTAACAGGGAGATGGCGGTACGGAATTTTCCACTCTAAAATCGGCCGCTTTCCAACGTTGATACTTCCCATACCCACGTTGCCCTTTCCAGGTACATCGTCAAACGCATTTCTTCATCTATGGCTGGAATGGATGGTAGTCTTCAGATCTGAATGCTTTATAGGTGAGACTCCCAGGTTTACGGAGACGCATTTCCGCGAAGTATGGTCAAAGCAAGCCTTCCGCTCGCTTTTGCTTTTTGTTAAAGTCGCGGACAAAGGTATTCCTTTATTGATGACAATGCTCGGTTGGCCTTCGCTGCGTAGTACCTACTGTTAGTGTTGTTAAAAAAACAGCAGCCCGTCACATTTTAAGCTGTACCTCTACTCCGCAGTAGGTCAATTAATTCACTCCGGTAATGCTATGTGATACTGACGCAAGAGCTCAGTCATCCTCTTTTGGATACTATGTAGAAAGATTTATCAGTAAGAATTTGTTGGTCTGAACGACCTACCGCCATACTGTGTATGCATGAATAATGATCTGAGGCCTGACACAGAGGTGGCTGCAAAATACCGCTCGCGTCAAGATGTCGTGGAAATTCGTAATATCATAATTGTTTTTTACTATAGAGGGATTGAGGTAAAACATTTCCAGCCATGATGAAGATCAAGTGGTCTAGACCCTCTGTACTACTCGAGGGTAGTTTAAGACGTGAAAAAAGGCACACGCGTTAGTATTTTAGCATCGTATTTTCCTTCCTTGAGTTTTTAGACCACTTTTCTTCCAGAGCTTAACGCTTAGTCTCGCTGTCATGTTTACGACTACCAATATGCTTCCGCCAGTCTTTACACAATTAACTGTACCTACCAGACCAGAGCCAGAAGGTGATTCTGCACTAGCCCTCATGTTCCATAGTCTCCCCATGTTCTCGCTTGGTCCGGAACTTGTTGTTCAGTATAGGCTGGTCAACTGAAAAAGAGACATATGTCGTGTTCATTTGCTAACATGGTATTGTACAGGCCCGCGAAACGTCACTACACTGACTCCTGAACAACGCGCCCGCAAAAGAGCCAGGGATAAAGAAGCTCAGCGAAAGTCCCGCACACGTACGAAAGAATACATCGAGCAGCTCGAACAAGAATTGAAAGAATTAGAAAGCCAAAAATGGCTGGATCGTACCATTCAGGAACTGCTATGTCGCAATGAGGCTATCGAGAAGGAACTGAAGGAGATGAGGGATAAAGTCGAGCTGCTTGAAAGTATCCTACCTTTCTGCAATTCAATCCTCCTCCACCCACATATAGCACAACCAGATGGATTCTCAACCCCATCGTCGGATAACAACAAATCTTTCAGTTGTGAAGAGACCCATTGTTCCCCATACGGGTCGCAGTTTCCTTTTGATTACGGATGTGTCGTCGATCAACCTCGACTACAGGCTCCTTCTTCCGAGGATTGGGATGGTTGAGATAGTAGCTCTATCTAGCCCGCCTGTCCCAGTGTGTCCAAACTTTCATCTCTGGTTACACCTGTACTTACAATCCACCTAACGTCTATACTGCAATGACAACTTTACACGATGGGAGTTGTGGCATCACTGGGGGCGCATACATTTAAGATGTGGAGTTTTCACCCGTTTATGTACTTTCTATTTCTAGGGTTGAGTTTTAGATCATGATAATAGACTTCCTTGAGGAAAGGCTGCTATCATAACGACCAACAATCGACTGACTGTGATTTAATTGAACCTAGCCTGATTTCCCGTGCGCTACCCCTTGCGATTTATACCCAAATCTATTTTTACTGCCTTGCTTTCTTATTTTTACTTGCTGTCAGAGTTGCTGCAACCAAGAAAGTCCATATCAAAACCTGAAAGATCAAAATCTCCACCTAGAGGAAATAGATCTGTCATATCAGAGGCTAAGAGTGAGTTGAATATATCGAGAGCTGGCCATTCGCTACCCTCTGAAGTGATCAGGCCCTCAGAATGGACATTGAAAGTAGTCATGGTTGTGCTCTCGGTAGAAACGAGATCTTGCAACCGAACGTCCCTGGAGAGCTCACCATGAGCCTCCGTGACTCGACTAATCGTTGGTTTAGAGGATGAGGCAATCGAAATCTCTTCGGCTGTCAGAGCATGAGCTTCTTCTCCTGGTTTCACAAAACCACCCTCATTGGACCTCAGAATCCCTGTGAACTCTAAGATAGATGCCTTAGCAAGATCTTCATTGACCCCAAAGCCTAAAAATGGAGAGATATTGGTATATCTGGGCTCGTTGGAGATCTTTGGCGGATTGCGTTTATGCACGTCATGGATGCATCGGACATAGACTTGCTGAACCATGTCAGTGTCTAAGATTCTGTAGTTGAAAAGCCTTACCAGGAGGGAAGCCAGTTTCCAGTATGCTGACATCTCTGTAATCATATTGACGTTTGACTCGACGTTCGAATGCGCTTGTGCTCTGACTGATGATTCAGTGCACCAAAGGAAGGGTATTTGTATGGCGCAACTAGAATATGCTGCGTAGGCGACAAATGATGGCACAGTACTCAGGCGGATGTCACTGCTCAGAACCAGTTTGATCAAAGTAGAGATAACAACAGCATGTTCGAATGCGATTTGCGCCGAGAGCTGTCTCGCTGACGAGTGGGAGGTATCGCTCGTTGACCAAGAAAACAGGGGTACAATGGAAGAGTGCAACGCACATATTGATTGATGGTAGACGACATTCATTAAAATTACCTTTGGCAGCATCTCATAGCCCGGAGCCAATATGGTAGAAGCGTCAAGTTTGAAACAATCAGGAACCTTGCGCCACCATATTGAAAGCTGAATCTCAACTTCGAAGATCTGCTGGATGCGAGAATTAATATTGGCTTCTTTCGATCTGACAACTGACACAACAGAGCACCTATAAGTGTCAGTATCGAAGCAGTCCTGGTGCCCGAGAAGATATACCAAAGATGTAGACCACGTATCAGATCATCGAAGATTGTACCTGTGTTTACCCCGTTCGCGATAGTTGCTACACTAGGAGGCGGTATACCTGCTTTAAAGTTATCGTCAGGCCATGGGAGAGGCAAGTATTCAACATCGGCGATTGCTTTAAAACGAAAGAGCTTCTCAGAGCTGAAGCAATGCATTACGTAACATGCCCAAAATCGCCTCCTGCATATCTCAGATTCAAGAGCGGTGGCGCTACTTGAGCCAGTGCCGATGATGTGAAGAAGTTGACAGGCGTTTCCTACTAAGACTTAGCAGACAACCCAGACAATGACCGGGAGAGATACCCTTATGAAGATAGCTAATCCTCCAAGATCCCTGACTGTGCCAAAAAAGAGAAAGATTGCAAAACGTCACGATATTATGCTCGTGAAGATCTTCAGCCTCTTGAAATACGAGTGCGCCGGCCTTTTTGGCCCATTTCGTCATAAAGCCCTGGTCTTTCAGAATTGCATTATTATTTGCATCTCGATAGAAACTAGAAAGTCAATCAGTGGAAGTGGAAGGACACTCCTTGTATCATATACTTACTTTGCCCCCCAAGCGCATATGCTGAGAAGCACATGGGGTCGCACAGTTCCGTTCACCAGAGACTGTAAGAATGTGGGTTTGTGTAGTAATAGGTCTGATTGGTAAACATTGTCAAAGTATAGGTCGACGATAGTGTTTACAAGTGAAGGATGAATATCAGAGTAGATGCCATCGCCAGAAGCCTCTAGTGTAGTCGCTTTTTCCTTGAGAATGCAATTTGAAGGGACATTGTTTGAGGACTCCAAAAGACGATAATACGATTCGTTTGTTGTCGCAGTCAGCTTTGGAGTTCTGTCTTGTTGTCGAATCCTATTACTCTCGTAATGGCATGTGTTCTTCAGTCGGACACATCTCTTGCAGCTTGGTCGATCACCGGAACAGCGGATCTGGTGTTTAGTTTTAGTAGAGGTTAACGTGATTACTACAGTCTGCCAACTACCTTTTGCCTTTTGCACACGTTACACGCCTTGCTTGGGCGCCCTGAGGATTTAGTCATAGCGACTGGATGAGATATTTAGTTGCAAGAAATGATAAGAAGTGACTGGTCAGCAAATGATGACAGTGAGAGCCTATGGAAAAACTATTTCCCGGTCATGCATTCATCAAATACAACTCGGTCAAACTGAGCTCATAAGTATAACGTCTCGACAGTTTGGTAGTTAATTTATGAGGACCATATCCGTACAATTGGCGACACATCCTCAGTTTCCCAGGTACGTAACATAAGACTTGTCAAGGACCCAAGACATTGTCCTAGGGCTTACGCGCAGTGATGAACCGAACACGCATATATCCATGCACGCTACTATCTTTCATCGCCTTTCTCATCTGCATCAGAAACAGCTGATACTCATCTCCAGGCTCTCCAAAGACCTTTTGCCAAGTCATCAAGGTATATCCTGCGATCATCAGCATTTCGTAACTCTTGCAAACAGGTGGGTTACCTTCAAGATCATTCTCGATATTTGCGCGGTGAAACTGTCCGACACGTTGCAGTTTCTCATCCTTGGTCCAACCTCCGACGGGAACCTAGATTATATCAGCTTGGAGGCCACAGTAGCGTAAATAGGGACAGACCTTGAAGTCAGTAACCTGGGCCTCAACGAACCCAGCATCGCTCAGTAACTCCACATCGTTCTCAACTTCACAGAAATTCGTACCAAAGGCCTTGCTGCTCTCCTTGCAAATCTTGTTCCATGTCTGTATAGCAGCAATGTCATCAATACTTCCATCATCGCTCGAGAAAAGAGGACTCATCTCGGCGGACTCAATATATCCGCCAGACCGGCAACACCGAAAGGCCTCTTTGAACAAGGCCCCCCAGTCAGCAATTGCACCGATGAGATAGCGGATGTGGATGAAGTCAAAGTGGTCGTTTGGCCATGTCCAGGGTTTAGTCGCGTCTTCGAGCTCAAATTTTACATTTGGAGGAATCCAGCTTGGTTGAATTGGAGAGAGATCTGTTCCAATCACTTCGGCTTCAGGATGTTCGTCGGCAAAGTCACTATTGAGTTAGTATGATGCACAAGGTCGAGGTTCCGTGGTCATACATGGCCCAAACACCTGAAAATATCAGCTAGGCTCTTGTTGAGGAATTCTGCATTACATACCAGTGCCGGTTCCCACATCGAGCACTTTCTATGCGATATCAGTATCGTGATGACGGTAAAGCGATATTAATAAATACCTTGAGTCCACCTTTCAGAGGAGCGAGAGAAAGCTTGCCATCCAGAAGCAGGGTAAGACAATGGTGCCTGTACTTGTCAGGCTTCGGTTCCAAGAGTGCTGTGATAGAGGAGGTCCTTACGTGATATCCATAGAATCCCTTTGTCTTTCATCATTCGGTGCGAAATACTCGGAACTGTACTTATCACTGTGGTAAGTCCTTCCTTGGAATTTTCGGTATTCGAAGATGCTTGATGAGATTGAAGCTGTGGAGCTTGTACTGTGAAAGGCGTTGGTAATGGCGGGAATAAGGATGTAAATCATGTACCTACATGTCATCGCCGATCGAAGAGTCGGCATCGCTATCGTCCTGGGGAATGGGTCAGCTGATCATGTATCTTTGAAGAGAGCGAAACATACTCGTGCTGCCATCAGGTGTGACATCTTGATGGTAGGTAAAGGGCGGGATGTTTATGAGTCAAGTTAACTAACAAAGGTAGATGTCGAAAAGACCGCATAAATGATGAATTAAATAAATTTGTAGGATGGCAAAGAAGAGGGGAAAGAAAAGAAGGTGTAGTAGGACTAATTTGTCCTATATGCGGCAATGGAGCTTGGCGCAGTATCAACATGAACCAACATGTTCTTATGGAACTTAGCGATCCAATTATTGTTCCGAATTGGATTCACCTAATTATCCACCTGTAACTTTCCTGGTGTCCCACTTTCCGTTTATGTACTGTGTTCCGGACCATGATATGATATCTCGTGATATGATGTGATATGAAACGTGTTCTTAGACCTTGCACCAACACAGGACTGAGGAACTTATGGTTGTTTAAGACCGCCACCGTAGCCATCGGTCATCCATTCTCTCTAAATAGACATGTCACTGCTGGCCTTCAGCTTCAGAGGTGTGATATTCAATAACGGCTCTCTTTGAAGTCATCTACAAATCCTTCAAGAAGGCCAAACACGTATTTGTCACCACATAGAAGTGTGGGACAATGTGGAAGTAGCACCGTCGTTGGCCAAAGTTACATCCAATAACAAACTGATCAATTGATCGGTCGAGGCATTCAAAGGGAGGCAATAAGTCGTCCATATTCATTGGATTCTTCACACTGTGCGTTGTTAATCCAAAGGAGACACTTCAACTTTCCCCAGAATATAGTCCCTGGCTTTGTCCTCTGGCCACCCGTGTCTTTCAAAAAGCCCTCCTTCTGAATACGCTACCCTCACTTCTTGCAAGGCTTGAAAGCCGCAAATTGTCTCCAAGATATCCGACAGACTTCCATTGACAAAACGGTTATTATATAAATCGAGCTCACGTAGAGAATCGCTATATATACTAACTAACTGCTTTAGCTATATATAAAAGTAGGGAAAAAAGCTACTTTATATATACTAATTAAGGTTTTAAATAAATAAATAAATTTAAATTAATTTATATTAATTTCTTTTAATTATATTATTATCTCTATAAGAAAGAAAAGTAAATTTAATTTTAAACCTTAATAACTTAATAGTAAAGAGAATATTTAAAATATTTAAAAAGGTTATAAGGCTTAAATATTAATTGAAACTTTACGTATTAAAATATTATTAATATATAGCTAGTTATATAAATACTTATATATATTTAAAAGCTTATTATATAACTTTAGTTAATTAACTACTAACTTTATAAAAGTAAATCTTTAGCTTTAGGCTATCTTTTTAACTTCCTATTAAACNTTATTATATAACTTTAGTTAATTAACTACTAACTTTATAAAAGTAAATCTTTAGCTTTAGGCTATCTTTTTAACTTCCTATTAAACTCTTTTCTCTAAAATATATATAATTTCTTTATATAATATACTTAATAAGTAAGTAACCTAAATAAGTAAGTAACTTAAAAATCTATTATCTTATAATATTTCTATTTAATTAAATACTTCTTAATAACTAAATATACCTTAATTATTAAATAAAGCTAAAATCCTTTTTACCTTTTAAGCCCTTTAAAATAACTTAAACTTAAGTATTTAATAGGTAGTAACTATTTATAATATTTACTATTATACCTTATATATTATAACTTAAATTAACCTTTTCATATATCCCTATAATTTCCTTATATTACCACTAATTATAATACTTACTAGGCTTTATATAGCTAATTATTAAACGACTATAAGAACGTCTTAAAATAGACAACTTATGCCCTACTAAAGGTATATACTATAAGCCGTCTATAGGAAACCTATAATAGACTTACGATATTGACTTACGACTTACAATAAGCCGACTTATAATTATAAGCCTAATATAAGTATATATATATATTTATTTAGCATTAAATAGGATATAACTTACTAGCTATTAATAAGACCTTTTTACCTAAATATACCTAACCTGCTCTATTTACTATTAAATAATATAATACTCTTTATTACTTATTACTAATGCCTTATATCTCTATAAATATAAACTAATATAGATTAATTTACTTATTTAAAAATTAAACCGTTATATATTAATAGCTCTTATTTAAAATATACTATATTAATATTTAAGTAATAATATACTATTAGAATAGCTATTAATAATAAATTTACCCCCTTTTATATTAGGACTATACTTAATACTATAGAACTTATAGCTAAAATCTAATAGTTATATAATACTATTAATAACCTATAAACTTAAGTAAATAAATAACCTATTATACTAGCTGCTATAGTATATAGTAATAAATAAAACTTAAGAGAAGTATTAAAGCCCCTTAAGCTAAAAGCCTTTATAGGTAAGGCAATAGATATTATATTATTCCTTACCTAAATAAAAAGATATTTTTATATATATAAAAATAAATTAGATATTAATATAAAGAAAGTCTTTTATATTTTATCCTTAATTTAAAGAGATATTAAAGATTAATTTAAATTAATTCTTTAAGACTATCTTAAGAATAAAAATAATAAAAACCTTTAGGATTAAAAAACCTAAAATATCTTTATTAAATAGGACAATTTTAAATAAGCCCTTAAAGATAACTTTAAAGTAGTTAATAAAGAATAATAAATAGCAGCTAAACTTTTAGCCTTAAAGTAGTATAAATCCTATATAGCCTACTTTATTAAGTTCTAATAGCTTACCTTTAAAACTAAATAGGATAATAAAGCCCTTATAGAAATCTATTATTATAGCTTAAAAGAAGATATAAAGGATAAACTCTATTTAGCCGACTGATTAAATAACTTAACTATATATATTACTATAGCAACTAAGATTAATAAATAATAGTATAAATGCCAATAAAAGAAAGCTACCTATATTAAGAAAAGAAGTAACTTTAACTCCTATTACCCTAGCCGATAAAAGTATAATAATAATAATTAAGATAACTCTTATAACTAAGGATAATAATAAAATTAGCCATAAGGTAATACTTACTATAGTACCTATATAGGACTAATAACCTTAAGAGCTATATAGCCTATAAATAATTAAGGATAAGATATATTTAAATATAAATACTATAACTGCAATTAAATAGGCCATATAGTAAGAAACTGCCTATAACTATAAAAACTATAAAACCTAAATTAAGGTAAATAAACTTTAAGACTTATTAATAATCTTAGTCTATAGATAGTTTAATAAACCTAAATATTAAGAATATATTAAGATAGCTATAATATATTAAATAAAATGGCCCTTAAAATAAATAAAATAAAGAAAGAATAGATATAGCACCTTAAAAGCTTAATATAAGAACTATAGGACCTATTTAAAACATTAGAAGAAATATATAAATAGTATACTTAAGAAGCTAAGCCCTTAATAAAGAAACTATAAAAATAGAAAAAAGAATAAAATAAATAATGCTATAAAACCGAAAAAGGTATAAAATAAATTAAAGAAGTATATAATAGGTATAAAAATAAAATAAAAAAGAAACCTTAGACTTTAGAAGTTATAACTATATTATTATTACTATTATAATTATTAAATAAGGAAAATAAATAGATAAAGCTCTAGGAAATAATTAAATAGATTAATAATATCTCTATATATACTACTATTTAATAGAAAGAAGAATTAGTATTTAAGGAATAAAAAGCAGAATATAAAATATATATATTATAGCAATAATAATCCTAAAGTATAGGATATAAAGGTAAAGCGGCATAAGTAGCTACTTAATACCTATAAAAAGAAGACAAAAGAATTAAAAATAAATAGAGATAAAAATACCAATTATTATATAATAAATAGGGAATATATATTTATATTAATAAGGTAGATATATATATCTAAAGTATAAAAGAATATATAGATATTATAGATATAGGAAATATATATATTTAAGTATACTATATAGTTAAAGCTATAAATCTATACTATAAGGAACCTAAGCTTAACACTAAGGATAATATTAAAACTATACCGATATATCCCTAATATAATAAAATCTTATAGGTATCCTATAAGTACTATTAATATAAAACTTACCTTAAAAGTAAGAAAGATAATAATTATTTTCCTATAACTATCCTTAGAATACTTAATAATAAGCTATATATACCTAAAGAAATAATAGGATACTTAATATATAATTAATATAAATTACTTAAAGTAATAGAATTATAATTTAATTTAGCCTATTATTAAAGCCAATAGAAAGATTAAAAAACTGCTAAGGCTATTTAGTAAAGTATATAAGTTATTAAAGAAGCTAATAAAGAGTTTAAAAAACTTATAAAGGGAAGATATAACTACCTAATAAAACCTAAAGAAAATAAGGAATTAAAAGACATTAAGGAGCTAAATTATATTTAGGAAGAAAATAGATTTTACCTAATTAGTATCTATAATAAAAGGAAATAACTAGTAAATATATTAACTATAGAAGTAATATAAGTAGAAAAGGATTAAAAGTTAAATACCTTAGAAGAATATATTAAAGACTACTATTATAAAGTTAACTATAATAATAGTAACTATAAGCTGCTATATAAAGTAAGCTTAGGAAATATTATATGCCTTCTATAATAAAGCTATAAAAGAGTAAAGTATATAGTTAAAAATAACTTAAACTATNATAAAGTAAGCTTAGGAAATATTATATGCCTTCTATAATAAAGCTATAAAAGAGTAAAGTATATAGTTAAAAATAACTTAAACTATTAAATGCTTTAGGAGCTATATAAAGCAATAAACTTAAATGCCTAATACTATAAATTTAAATTAAGGGGAGATAGCTAAATATATAGATTAACTATAAAGTAAAAAGGAACTTTATTAATCCTAAACTAATTATAAAGCTAAATATTCTATAGAAAAAGAAATAGGATCTTTACCTAATAATTAATATAAAAGGATAGCTATTTAACTATAATAATAAAATTATAAATTAAAAGACTAATTATCTTAAGATCTATACCTAAGGTAAGAAATAAGAAGTTAATTTTAATATTATACTATTAGGAATAGGTTATAATATCTTTCTAAGAATGCTATAGCTTAGAAGAATAAACCTAAATATTAATTGGCTAACTGGCTAAATTTCTATCTTAAAAACTTTAGATAATAGTAAAAAAATAATTATAATAAATAATAAAAGATCTTAAACCCAGACTATAAAAAGAAGCAGTAAGGGCCAATATAAGGTAAAGAACTTACTAACTTTAAAAGAAGTATAAAAATAATATATAATAGGTAAGAAATAATAAATCCTAGGTATCCTTATAAAATAAGACATAAGGAAATAAGATAAAAAAGAACCTAACTAGGACTAACTATATAATATACTAAAAGAATACTAAATATATAATAAACTATTCTAAGAAGAATTAAATATAAAGATACCTAAATATAATAAATAGGATTATAAAATTAACCTTATAAGCAATAAGATACTATTTAAGAAAATCTATATGCTTAACGCTAAGAAATTAGAAATACTATAAGAATATTTAGATGACAGTCTAGTAAAAGGATATATTAAACTATTTACCTTATTAGTAGGAGCACCTATAATATTTATACCTAAGAAGAATAAAAAGCTATAATTAATAATTAATTTTAAAGGATTAAATATACTTATAATTAAGGATTAAATACTACTTCTATTAATTATAAAACTAAAAGATTAACTATAAGGAAAATAGATCTTTACCGCTTTAGACCTTAAAGGCACTTATAACCTTATATAAATTAAGGAAAGAGATAAATAGAAGATAGCATTTTAAATTAAGTTTAGACTCTTTAAGTATTTAATAATGCCTTTTGGCCTTATTAATATACCTATAATATTTTAATAGATAATTAATTATATATTACAATAATACCTTAATATCTTTATAGTATACTACCTAGACGATATTTTAATCTTCTTAAATAATAAAAAGGACTATAAGGAATATATCTATAAGGTCCTAAAGGTACTATAAAACGTTAAGTTATTAATTAAACTAAAGAAAAGTTACTTTTATATTTAAGAAGTAGACTTCTTAAGATATACTATTATATTAAGAGAAATATATATAAAAAAGAAAAAGATCTCTATAGTAGCTAATTAAAAGACCCCTAATAATATTAAAAAAATATAAGCCTTTTTAGGCTTTATTAATTATTACTAATAGTTTATTAAAGACTTTAGTAAGATTATAAATTTACTTATAGAATTTATTAAAAAAGAATAAAAGTTTATATAAATATAAAACGCTTAAGATACCTTTAAGTAACTATATAATACTATATTTAGTAAATTAATATTAATTATATTTAATTTAATTAAAGAAATTAAACTTAATTAAAGAAATTAAACTTAATTAAAGAAATTAAATTTAAAATTAATTCTTTATACTTTATTTTAAGAGGGTAAATAAACTAAAGAGATATAAAAAGATACTTATATTTTATTGCCTTCTATTTATATAAATTATATAAAGTAGAACTTAATTACCCTATATATAATAAAGAATTTCTAGCTATTATTAATTATTTTAAGGAATTTTAATATTACCTTATAGGAAGTATCTATTAAATTAAGCTCTATATTAATTATTAGGATATTATATATTTTATAACTATATAGGAATTAAATTAATAATAGCTATATTATATTAAATGCCTATATAAGCTTAATTTTATAATTATATTTTATAAAGCTTTAATTAATAATATAGTTTTAACATATATAATAAGCATATATCGCAGATAAGCATACATTGCACTTTTTAACATACCCTTTATCATCTATATAATAAAACTACCACAACCTATCTAATTAACTGTAACTACTTACTATACTTATCGCCAGCAGCTGGAATATCTACCTTATATGTCCTTACATTATAACCGGCCTTACCGCATACACTACAGCGCCAAACACCCGGTCTAATAGACCTCCTTTACCTACCACTCCTCAATAATTCGGCCACTACCTATATATTAATATCCATCTAATCAATTACTTATAATGCCTCCTCTATAGTTATAATCCCTTCTTTCTATAGTTTAGTCCTTTTTGCCCTTTAGTGCCGGCTTAATATCTTATTTGCATCTTAAAGGTTTTAGATCTTATTCCTTAGTAAAGTAACCTTATGCATAACTGCCTTTATTGCTTTANGCCGGCTTAATATCTTATTTGCATCTTAAAGGTTTTAGATCTTATTCCTTAGTAAAGTAACCTTATGCATAACTGCCTTTATTGCTTTAGTATTAGACTTTAGGGCTTCTATAATTAACTTTAGGGAGCTACTGTAATGCCTTCTGATTCGCTTTTTAAGGTATTTAGACTAAGATTAGGCCTTAATTACTGTCTTTAGGGTCTTTAAAGTCCAAGGGGTAAAAGGTTTAGTGCCCTCCTTAGGAGGCATTAAAGTCTATAGCTATATATTAAGCTTTAAGATTATAATTTCTAGGTTAAAAGGATTAAGTCTAGCTCCTCTAAAACCTCCCTTAATATTGCTTTCTATAAAAATAGCTTTAAAAGCGGCATAAAAGGCAGGAAAAAACTCAGTCTTTAAAATATAGGTTATAAAGCATCTAATTAGGTACTCTATTTCTTAACTATATGCCTTTTTAAGCACTGCAAAATACCTAATATCTAGAGGTTAAAGTAAGTAAGAGGCATATGCAGGCATATAGAAGGTAATAATATTATTCTCCTTATAATATCTCTTAAATTCAATAGAGTAATAGCTTTTATAGCCATTAAGGGTTAAAAGACAATAGGCATTAACTAATCGGTTACTTATAGATCGATTAAAGTGCTTTAGCCACTTAAGACCTAGCTGGTTATTTATCTATCCATTTTAGCTTATTGTAATAACCTAATTGCCGGGAAGATCGCATTCTTAATACCAATTGGCAAGGTAATATTGGCCGGTACCAATAAGAAACGGCAGGATTAATTGACCTTCTGCATTAATCGCTTAGATTGCAGTAATCTATTTATAGTTTCTAGGCTATACTGATTTTAGCCTCCTTTCCCTCTTAGAGCCTATAACGATTATCCCGGACTATATAATGCCTATTATAAAGCCGGTCTTATTAAAATTCTATATATTATCTAATTGGATACCGTATTTTGCAACTATATTTNTCCCGGACTATATAATGCCTATTATAAAGCCGGTCTTATTAAAATTCTATATATTATCTAATTGGATACCGTATTTTGCAACTATATTTACCATAAGCCTAAACCAATTACAAATAATCGTAAGATCTTTATATTTAGCTCTTTAATAGTTATATTTACAAAATAAATATATCTTTAGCTCTAATTGTCACTTTATAAAGTTATAAGCCTAGCGCTTATTAATAGGTAATATATTACGGTCAGCTAGCAGAAAATTAGCTATTTCTTCTATAAAGTGCAATCGTAAGGGAAATCCTTATAAATCTAGGTCGAAAATAAATTGGACTATTATCTATTCCTTTAGATCGGATAGTTTCTATAACTTTAGAATCCAATTAGACTGTAATTAAATGCCATTCTAACGGCAATATAGCCTATATTTAGAGACCTTATATGACTTTATAGTATGTCGGATGCTTAGTTTTAGATTATTTTAAAGGGCCTAAAGTGCAAGAAGCGTTTTAGCCTTAATTGAAGGCCGTAATATAATAAATGGTTAAGATCTAATTGATTAGATAGAAGTGATAATATAGGAGGGAAAAGTATGACGCATACTTATCTGCGATGCATGCTTATTATATACGTTACTTTATATTATATTATAATAATAGAGAGTTATAATATAGTAAGTCTTTAAAGGAAAGGTATATAATAAGTTATATACTTTAAATCTATTAAGCTATAGGCTAAAGTTAACCTTTAATTTTAAGTTACCTTAATTTTAACTTTAATATCTTACTTATAAAATATAAATGCCTTTTATAAACTTTAACTTTTTTAAACTTTTCCTATCTTAGCCTTATTATACTATATATTAAGCTCCTATTACTTATATAGTAGTCTTTAATATAGTAATAACTTCCTTATTAAAGACTTTATTAGCTTATTAAAGCTGCTTTTTAAGGTATAATATTAAATTAAATAATTCAACTTAATAGCCTTAATAAAGCCTATATTACTCTTTAAGATTAAACCCTCTTTTAGCCTCTTTATTAGGCTTTTTAACTTATTAAAGTCCTATTTAAAGCTATTTATATCTATCTTTAACTTATTTAATTAGCTTAACCTAAAGTATCTTAATAATAGAATTATATAACTAAAGGCTATTAATTTAATTAAAAAAAGATTTTCCCTTAAGACCTTATAAAGCTATAAGAGGCTATTAAAATCTTAATTTAGGCCGATCTTATTAAGGTCCCTAGCTTTATCTCTTTACTACTTAAGCCTTTAACTATTATTCCCTTTTTTAATTATATCTTTAAATTTATCTTAATTAAGGTCTATAGTTACTTTAATAGCTATTATATTAAGGAATATTATATTAGTTAATAACTATAAAGGGTATTAGCTATATAGAATATAAAGTAAGGTAATTAACTAACTAATTAGTAATATAAGTCTTACTTACTTAATTAATTAATTAACTGATAAATAGTTATAAGGGTTACTATTAAGTATATTAATTAGGCTAGTTAGTTTAAATTAATTAAGGGATAAAAGAGAAAGAATTAGCTATTATATATATAGTATTTATAAGTTATATTTATATTTATCTTAAATACAGTTTAATTACTATATATAGCTTTTATTAAGTAAATAAGTTAAGAGTTTTAACTTATAAAAGAGTTAAAGTTATTATTAATACTATTAAGAAGATTAAAAGGCTTAAGTATCTATTTAAAGTCTATAAAATAAATAAATATTATCTATTAAAGTTTAATTACTATATATAATCTTTAATAAATTAATTATTTAAGTTTTAAAGTATTTAAAAGCAGTTAATTAATTATTAAAAATATTAAAGAAATAAGAAAGCTTAAGCTTTAATTAAAAGTTAAAAGATTATAAATATTAATACTATTAAAAAAGGTTTTTCTTTTATTAAAAAATATAATTAAGTTTTAAGCCTTTTATATATAGCTTATAAGGTACTTCTATTAATAATAATATAATAATAAAAGGCAATTAAAATAAAAAGGTAATATTAAAAGATATTATAATTAAAATTTATCCCTATTGAAATATTATTAATATATAGCTAGTTATATAAATACTATATATATTAAGGAGCTTATTATATAACTTTNATTAAAAAATATAATTAAGTTTTAAGCCTTTTATATATAGCTTATAAGGTACTTCTATTAATAATAATATAATAATAAAAGGCAATTAAAATAAAAAGGTAATATTAAAAGATATTATAATTAAAATTTATCCCTATTGAAATATTATTAATATATAGCTAGTTATATAAATACTATATATATTAAGGAGCTTATTATATAACTTTAGTTAATTAACTATTTACTTTATAGAAGGCTATTATTTTAACTTCTTATTAAACCCTTTTCTATAAAATATATATAATTTCTTTATATATATTTTAATATAAATAGAGTTTCTTAATTAATTTAACTTAAAAAGACTAATTTATTATTACTTATAGGAACTTAACGTCCTTAACTATTATAACTTAATTCTTTAGTATTATAAACTATCCTTTATATATTATTATATATTCTATTAAAGAAGGTAATCTTTTTAAATATATAGCTAGGGGACCCTCTTATTAGCTTATTATAAAGTGTCTTAAGTAATTACTTTTCCTATTAAACCTAAGGAATATATATATATAGCTTCCTTAAGGTAGAGGCTAAAAATATAAAGAACTATATAGCTAAATATAGCTAATATTAGCTTAGCCTTATAGCTATTAAGTCTTATACTTAAATTAATACTTTTTAGCTCCTCTTAATTAGTAAATAACTTTAGCCTTTAGGTATAATATCTATTTACTATAAGGGCAATTAAAAGGCTAAAGGTTAAGTTATATTAAAATCTATTTCTATATGCCTTAGCTATATTACTAAGGTTAGCTAGTTATAAGTCTTAATAAAAGGTTATTATTAATATTTTAATTATAAATTAAGTTAGCTTAATATATTATATATTAGGGGTGAAATAATTTATTTATTTAATTATTTTAATTATTAACTTTAAGGCTTTTAAGTTAATTTAAGTTATTAAATATAAAAGGAAGAAATAATATTATTATAATTATTATAATTAGCTATATTAGCCTACTATATTACTATATTATATTATTGCACCTTATAAAGTTATAATTATACTTACCTTAAATAAAGTTAATTATATTATATTTAAGTTATTTATATAACTATTATTAATAACTTAAACTTTTAATTTCTCTATTAATTATAACTTTCCTTTTAATTTAATTTTAAATTCCTCCTTAATAATTAAAACTTTCTATTTCTTACTCTACTTATTTAAATATATATATATAAAGCTTAATTATATAAATAGTATACTTTAACTTTATAAACTATTCCTAATATAAATTAAAACTATTCTTAAGCTTAATATTATTAAAAAAGGCTTTTTCTATTAATAAAACTAATTAATTTTTAAGCCTTCTATATATAGCTTATTTATTTTATAGACTTTTAATAGGTACCTAAGTCTTTTAATCTTCTTAATAATATTAATAATAATTTTAACTTTCTAATAGGTTAAANTTATTTTATAGACTTTTAATAGGTACCTAAGTCTTTTAATCTTCTTAATAATATTAATAATAATTTTAACTTTCTAATAGGTTAAAACTTTTAACTTATTAACTTAATATAAGCTATATATAGTAATTAAACTTTAATTAAGATAAATATAAATATAACTTATAGCTACTATATATATAATAGTTAGTTCTTCCTCCTTTATCCCTTAACTAATTTAAACCGACTAGCCTAATTAATATACTTAATAGCGACCCTTATAACTACCTATTTATCAGTTAATTAATTAGTTAAGAAAGTAAGACTTTATAATTTATTAAATATACCTAGTTACAGTTAGTTAGTTAATTATACTTAATCCCTATACTTTAATTTATATAGCTAATACCCTTTATAGTTATTAACTAATAAAATATACCTTAATAATACTATTATTAATATAAGCCAGCAATTAGGCTATTTATAGGTTAAAAAGGCTATTATTTAATATAATAATAGCTAGAGGCTTAAGTGGCTAAAAGATAAGGCTAAAGACCTTAAGAAGATTAGTTTATTTTAGGATTTTAAGGGCCTTATAATACCTTATAAGATATATAGGGAAGGCTATTCTTTAATTAGACTAATTGCCTTTAGCTATAAGGTTTTTTCCCTTTAGTATTATTAATTAAATAATAATAATCTAATAAAAAAGAACTATTATAAGCTAAAAGGTAACCTTAAGAGTCTTTAAAAGCTAATAAAAAGGCTAAAAGAAGAGCTAATCCTAAAGAATAATAATACCTTTATTAAGGCCTTTAAGTTAAATTACTTAGCTTAATATAATGCCTTAAAATACTAATTAATATAGGCTAATAAGATCTTTAATAAGGAAGTTATTACTATATTAAAAGTTACTATATAGGTATACTTATTATAGCCTAAGACTATAAGTATATAATAACAGGAGCTTAATATATAGTATAGGGGGGCTAAGATAAAGGAAAATCTAGAAAGGTTAAAGTCTATAGAAGAGTCTATAAGTTAAATATTAAAGTTAAAGTTAAGGCAGCCTAAAGTTAAAGGTTAACTTTAGCCTATAGGCTTAAAAAATCTAGGGTATATAACCTATTATATTCCCCTCCTTTAAAGACCTATTATATTATAACTTTTTACTGTAATATAATATAATAGTAAAACTATATTATTAACTAAGATATATAGCTTATAAGGTATTCTCTTTAGTAATAATATAATAATAAAAGGTAATTAAGATATTAAGGTAGCTTTAAAGGATATTATAGTTAAAAATTATAAGATCGATTTATTATTATATTTATAGCTACTTAATATAAGGCAGTATATTAATTATAAAGTTACTATAGTTAAGGTCTTTATATTAAATTATAATTATTTAATTGCCGATTTAATTAATAAGGTCTTTATTAATAGGGAATTAAGATCTATATTAGCCTTTATTATTATTATTATTTCAGCTAGTAATATATAGTGTAATTTAGTATATTTATCTAGCTGTAGTAGCTATTTATAGTTATAGTTATTATAGTTATTCTTAATAATACTTATATTAAAAGGCTAATAGTAATTATTCTATTAAGTAAGAAAGGAAACTTTATCTTTATAATCTTTAAATTAAGGCTATTTATTTAATTAAATATAAGGTTATTAAGGCAGGAGCTATTATTAAGCTTTATTTATAGTATTATTAAGAACTTCAATAGAAAGGTTACTATATTTAATTGGCCTTAGGGTATAAAGGCTAACTGCTATATATAAAAATAATACTATATTATTTACTATATAGCCTTAACCTTTTATTTATTAAGTAAAAAGACATTTTAATAATATATATAGTAAGATTAACTATTATATAAAAACCTATTTATTATAACTCTTATAGCTATACTATATATAACTTATACTTTTTATTTAATTAAATATAAGCTTATTTATATAAATATAACCTTTTTTAAGCTTATTAATATAAATATAAGACTTACTTTATAGCTTACTTTATATATTATAAGCCATTCCTAAAGGCTTATTTTAATATAAATAAACCCTTATATATATATATATATTTATTTAATATTAAATAGCATTTAACGTATTAGCTATTAATAATTTTAATTAATTTAAAAGTATCTTTACTTAAATATATTTAACTTACCTATTTACTATTAAGTAATATAATATTTTATATTATTTAATATTATACCTTATAACTCTATTAATATAGATGTAAAATAGTTTAATTTATTACTTTAAAAACTTAACTATTATACTATTAAATAGTTATAAAGTATTTAAGGAAAAATAATAATAAGTAATTATAATTAATTAAATAAGTTATAATAATTTTATTATATTAATAGTAAAGGGTATATAGNTAATATAATATTTTATATTATTTAATATTATACCTTATAACTCTATTAATATAGATGTAAAATAGTTTAATTTATTACTTTAAAAACTTAACTATTATACTATTAAATAGTTATAAAGTATTTAAGGAAAAATAATAATAAGTAATTATAATTAATTAAATAAGTTATAATAATTTTATTATATTAATAGTAAAGGGTATATAGAAAAGTATAATACTTTTTTATTTATAAAATTTACTTATTAAATATATTAAGCTATATAAATAAGTAGCTTATAGTTAACTTAATTAAATAGTATAATTAATAGTAATATATAGAAACTATAAGAATATATAAAAAGGTTAATTTAAGTTATAAAAATAGGGCTATAGTACTTAAAGGAATAATAGTCTCTAGGGCTACCTTATATATAACTTAATTTAAGCTAAAATTCCTCAATAAGGTAAGTATTAAATTTAGCAGTAAGAGTCTACTATTAAACTAACTAAGTTATATAATTATTATTTAATTAATTAATTAATTTAATTACTTATATTCTATTTAATCTGGCTTAACTTTCCCCTCTTTTAACCTTTTTAAACCGGTTATTCCTCTTTAAGGCTAATCTTAATTATATAATTTAATTTTACTCTTTTTAAGGCTTATTTTACCTATATACACTTTATATATTAGGTTTAATAGACCCCTTTAGATTTAAAAGTCCTAATAATTTAACTCCTTTAAGGTCCTTTTGAAATCCTAATTTTAAGCTTTAATTTATAGTTTTTTAATATAACTTCCTTTTAAGTTATTCCTTTTAACCTTTAGCTACTTAAAATCTCTATTTTAATTTTTCTCTATAGGTAATATACTTAAACTTATTGCTAAAAGCCTATTATTCCTTAAAGTATTTATTTATTATATTTAATTAAACTGCTTTTAAGAACTATTTATTAAAAGCTTTATTTATAAATATATTTTATTAATTTTAAGAAAGAGGTCTATAAAGTCCTTTTATACCTTAATTAATAAATTTACTTTTTTATATTATTTTTAATTTCTTATTAAAAGTAATTAAAAAATATTAATAAGAGGTAAAATCCTTTTTTAATCTCCCTTTTATATTAGCTTTATTTAATTTTAATAAAGGCTTTATAGTAATCTTTTAATATATTAAATATATCTTTAAATTAAATATATAAGTATTATATTTTAATTGCCTTTTTAAGCTTTATAATTTATATTGTTTATTTCTATTTTATAATTTACTTTTTTTAATTAATCTTACTTTTTATAATTAAAAAAAAAGCACTTTAAAATATTAATCTTAAGCTTATTTTCTTTTAAAGCTCTTATTAATATTATATATAGCTTAAAGGTTAAAAACAAAAATATTATATTATTATATTTAATTAACCTATTTATTATAAGTATATATATCTTAATATAAATTAATACTTTTAATTATTTAATTTAATATTTAAAAAATAACTCTTACTTACTTATTATATTAAATTATATTACTTTTATAGGCTTTTATCTTTATTTTATATATATTTTAATTTTTAGAAAATAGCTTAAAATATATATTTATATTATAATTACTTTATATAAAACTTATTAATTATAAACTATTTACCTTTTTTATATAATAGTTATTAATTTTAAATCTTTATAGTTTTTTAATCTATAAGGCTAAGAATTAAATTAAGTCCTTTAAATAATATAATCCTTTTATAATTATCTTTATAATATATAATTAATTAAAGAGATCCTATTTATTTAGTCTACTTAAGAAATATAAGCTTAGCCTTAAGGATATTTTTTAATAAAGTATTTATTAAAAATATAATTTATTTTATTAATTTATAGCTTATTATAATAGTTATAGCTACCTTTATTAAATATAGCTTTAAGACTTTTAATTATTAAACTAATTAAATTATATAATTATTATTTAATTAATTAATTAATCTAATTACTTATATTCTATTTAATCTAGCTTAATTTTCCCCTCTTTTAACCTTCTTAAACCGGCTATTCCTCTTTAACGCTAGTCTTAGTCATATGACCTAATCTTACTCTCCGAGGCTCGTTTCGCCTATACGCACCTCATACGTCGGGTTCAACATCTACCAATACTATTCGCGCAGTAGGTAAGCCAATGGAAAAACGTTATGCCCGAATCCAGTGTACCTAAGCTGTCCAAGCTGCCCAACCCCGCACGATCTCGACGTTGTCTGATAAGCAAACTGCCCGTAGAAATATCAACGGGACAGCATCGAACATGGACCCAAGTCAGACTGGCAGTAGTGTTTCGTTATCGTTCGAACTCGTACTACGACCACTTGAAAGTCAAGCCTCGCGAGAAGATGAAACGCAACGACGCCCTGACCAGGTTGCTCTACGTTTCTCCAGGGCACCAAGCGACCTACCTAAAAGCTCACTTATACCTTCCGAAAACCCTCTAGACACATGCTCTGGTACGGCCCACGCTGTGACCCAGTGTAATATACATCAATATGATCCCGTCGTTCCCCGAGACATTGTTAGAGAGTACATTGAATGGCGGAATAGAATAGACACCAACCTGGCAGATCTAACTGTGCACTGCCCAATCCAATCACGGTATGGCGCATAGAAAATGAAACAACGTGACATTGTTGCCCTAACTCGAGAATAGAAGACAAGTGGAGCATGACTTTTCATCAGCCGAGTTGAAATCCATCTCAGCTCAACAAAGTCTCTCCCCAGGACAGCAGAGAGACAATTCTCCACATGATGGCCCGAAAGCGTTTGAATACTCACCTCTCGAAAACGGTGAGATAAGACTGCTTGAAATTCTGCCCGGCCGAGAAGGCGAGGCAATTAGGATAAGGATTATTCATAAGCGTCTGTCTGACAGGCCAAAATACCAAGCACTTTCATACGTGTGGGGAAACCCGACTGCGAAGAAGCCCGTCATCTGCGATGATGGCAAGGCAATATTTGTTACGATCAACTGCTTCTCAGCCCTCCTATGGCTCAGGAAGGAAAGAAGGCATTCGAGGATGTGGATTGATGCCATCTGCATCAACCAGAACGACATTGCCGAACGAAGTACCCAGGTGGCTTTAATGACGCAGATATATCGGCGTTGCCAGTGGGTCATTATCTATCTTGGCGAAGATGGAGATGACAGCTCTATTGCCATACAGTGTCTCAGGAAAGTCGAACCAAAAAAGAGAAATTGTCCCATTCGAAAGATGTGCAACGACAGCGCAAACCATGATAAGAAAGAGGTGGTAGCGCTGCGGGCGTTCTTTTCCCGTCCATGGTTCAAACGCGTTTGGGTGTTGCAAGAGGTCAGAAATGGACCTCGTTCACAGGTAATTTGTGGTACGGACAACCTCTCTTGGAGACACATTGCAGACCTAACTGCATACGGGTTTCCCAGCACCACCTTGGGCGTTGAGCCCGCAGTGTTGGGAATGCAAAACGCAAAGCGCTACGGAATTGGGCTTCCTGTGGCGAGAGAGCCTTTGACTCCTGAGAATCTTTTCGAGATGCTTGTGAGAGCGAGGTCTTGCCTTTCCACAGATCCTAGAGACAAGGTGTTTGCCTTGCTCTCTTTGTTCGACGCAGTTGGACCTATCAAAAGTATCCAAGGTTTCGTAGCTGATTATTCGATACCCACATCGGAGACATTTGTTCGTCTGGCCTCTTATCTTCTACAATCCGCTAAAGTTGGCACACAGCTATTGTCCGCTATTGAGCCAGGATCGACATTGGACGGGTTGCCATCCTGGGTGCCCGATTGGAGCCTACGTCCAGCAGAACCCAGTCTTGCACTCCGCGATTGTTTCAAGACGGGAATTAAGTCCTATAACTACCCTAGCATTACCTTCACCAATTACCCACCAAAACTGCTGTCCGCGACCACCTTGCAAGTCACAGGTGAGCATGTGGATAACGTTACCAAAATCATTCAGTGTTACCATCAACAACGCTGGATGAACATGGTTGTAGGAGTCCGCGAGCAAGAGACTTACCGGACTATCAAGAGCCTAGAGGGAAACTACTATGAGCTACTGTGGCCGTACAATTGGTATGATAAAAGCGAGCGTCTTCATCAGAATGCACAACAGACCGGGGCAGGCCTTCATGTCGACGTGCCACTATACGTTGGTGCAGCTGTTGACTATTGGGATAGGAGCGATGCTCGCAAGGACTTACGGAACGTCCAAGTGGGTGATATGATTGTTAAAATCCGGGGCATTACACAGGATTTCTTTAGCCTATTTATATTGAGATCAGTTGGACAAGCGTATATTATAGTTGGGAAGTGTTTAGGATATCGTGGCTATTCTATATTATATAAGTTTGAAAATCGCATATTTAATTTAATATAATTAGCCTTTACTTTTTAAAAGGTATTTTATATTTATATTTATTATATTTTATTATTATAAATTCTCTCTTTATTATTTTAAGGTCTTTCTCTATTAAGAGAATCTTTAAATAGTATTAATTATAAGATTTAACTTTTAAAATCTATTAAAATTATTATAATTAATAGATTAAAAGATTAATTAATATTAATACTTCATATTAATATTACCTTTTATAATAATATATAATAAATATTAATTCCTTATTAAAATTCCCATTATAAAAGTAAATATCTTAATTAATAATATAGTTTTACTATTATATTATATTATATAAAAAGGTATAATATAGTAAGTCTTTAAAGGAAAGATATATAATCTATTATATATTTTAAATCTATTAAGCCTATAGGTTAAAATTAATTAACTTTTAACTTTAATCTNTTAATTAATAATATAGTTTTACTATTATATTATATTATATAAAAAGGTATAATATAGTAAGTCTTTAAAGGAAAGATATATAATCTATTATATATTTTAAATCTATTAAGCCTATAGGTTAAAATTAATTAACTTTTAACTTTAATCTGCCTTAACTTTAATTTTAATATTTAACTTATAGACTTTTCTAACTTTAATATTTTTTAAATTTTTACTTATTATTAATCTTAATAGGTTATATAATTATAATTAAATTAATTAAGGGCCTTAATCTATTTAGTTATTTCTCCTACTTTTAAGTAATAGAATTAAACTTAAGCCTATTTAAGCTTCTTAATATTAAATAGCTTAACCTTTTCTTCTTTTAAGGCTTATTTATATAATTAGCCTTACTTATTAATATATTATATCCTTAATATATAAAAGGTTTAATTTAATATACCCCTTTAAAGGAAAAAAGCTTTTATATTTAACTTTAAATACCTTTATTTATAAACTTATAGTATTTTTAATTAAATTAGTTAACCTTAATAGCTTCCCCATATTTATATATTAGCTTATTTAAGCTTTATATTATTATTATAATCTATAAATAGAAAGGCTACCTATTATTACTATTTAATAATATAAAAGAATAGCTATTAATATAAATATAAGTTAATTAAGGCTTAAATATATATATCTCTTTTTACCTTTATAAAAGCCTCTTTTTCTTTTTTTTTATTATTATTACTATAATATACTTTATAAGCGACCTAACTATATATGCAACTTAATTAAAAATCCCTTACCTTATATTAATACTATTAAATTAATTATTTCTTAATTACTATAAATACCTTAATCTTTATATAAAGCTGGAATTATTCTTACTCTTTAGGCCCTTAAGGATAATTAAAAACTAAATATATAATATACTTCTTAAATATATTAAATTAAATATAATATCTTATATAATTAAAAGAATGGTATTAAGTTAAAATGAAAATTACTATTAAATTGTAAAACCTATTTAATTTAGAAGAATAGGTACTTTTTTAATTTATCCTAAACCTAAATTTATAAGACTTTCCTTTTTAAATTTATATTATTAAAGAAATAGCTAATTAACTACTTACTAATTATAATATATTATTAATTAATAAGCTTTAAGTTAATAATTTTATTTATTAGTAATTAAAGCTTAAAATATATTTCCTATAGAAATATAACTATAAGAGAGCCTTATATAATAGTTTAATTATTATTTATAATTAATTTAGGCTTATATAAAATATAATTATAAAATATAATATTTATATAAATAATATTTAAAACTTTAATAAGACTGGCTTTATAATAGATATAATTTTAATTAGAAAAATAGCTATAAAGGCATAAAGGTATAAAAAGCTAAATTTAATATAGTCTAGAAATTAAAAATAGGTTATAATAATTAAAGGGATTAATATAGCAGGCTAAGCTATTCTGCCCTTTATTATAATTATAGGTAAATATTACCTTTATAATTAATATAAAAAAAATAGCCTTTTAGCTAATTAAGTAATTATTATAACTTAAAATAAATAAATAAATAATAAGGCCAGTCTTAAGTAGCTTAAGTACTTTAATAAATATATTTATTTTTATAGACTTTTAATAGGTACTTAAGCCTTTTAATCTTTTTAATAATATTAATAATAATTTTAACTTTTTAATAGGTTAAAACTTTTAACTTATTAACTTAATAGAAGCTATATATAGCAATTAAACTCTAATTAAAATAAATATAAATATAAGTTATAGCTACTATATATATAATAGCTAATTCTTCCTCTATTATCCCTTAATTAATTTAAACCGACTAGCCTAATTAATATATTAAATAGTAACCCTTATAACTATTTATCGGTTAATTAATTAATTAAGAAAGTAAGACTTTAGTTACTTAATTAATTAGTTAATAATACTTAATCCCTACCCTTTAGACTATATAGCTAATACCCTTTATAGTTATTAATTAATAAAATATATATTAATAATGCTATTATTAATATAAGCTAATAATTAAACTACTTATAGGTTAAAAAGGCTATTATTTAATATAATAATAATTAAAAGCTTAAGTAGCTAAAAGATAAGGCTAAAAACCTTAAAAAGATTAGTCTATTTTAGAATTTTAAGGGTCTTATAGCACCTTTAAAGGTATATAAAAAAGGCTATTCCTTAATTAAACTAATTACCTTTAGCTATAAGCTTTTTTCCTTTTAGTATTATTAGCTAAATAATAATAATTTAATAAAAAAAAACTATTATAAGCTAAAAGGTAACCTTAAGAGTCTTTAGAAGCTAATAAAAAGGCTAAAAAAGGAGCTAATTCTAAAGGATAATAATAGCTTTATTAAGGCCTTTAAGTTAAATTATTTAGCCTAATATAGCGCCTTAAAATACCAGCTTATATAGGTTAATAAGATCTTTAATAAGGAAGTTATTACTATATTAAAAGTTACTATATAGGTATACTTATTATAGCTTAAGACTATAAGTATATAATAATAGGAGCTTAATATATAGCATAAGGGGCTAAAATAGGTAAAAATCTAAAAAAGTTAAAATTAAAAGAGTCTATAAGTTAGATATTAAAGTTAAAGTTAAGGCAGCCTAAAGTTAAAAGTTAACTTTAGCCTATAGGCTTAATAGATTTAGGTTATATAATAGGTTATATAACCTTCCTTTAAAGACCTATTATATTATAACTCTTTACTATAATATATTATAATAGTAAAACTATATTATTAACTAAGCTAATAAATATATAATTAATTAATTAATTAATAATTATTACCTTTTAATTCTTAATAGCTATAAAAGTTATTATTTAGCTAACTTTAAAGTATACTATAAGGAAAAAAGAATTATTATACTTTATATACTTACTTATACTTTTTATTTACNAAATATATAATTAATTAATTAATTAATAATTATTACCTTTTAATTCTTAATAGCTATAAAAGTTATTATTTAGCTAACTTTAAAGTATACTATAAGGAAAAAAGAATTATTATACTTTATATACTTACTTATACTTTTTATTTACTTTAGCTTCTTAATATTAAATACTTTAGGCTACTTAAAATAGCCTATATTTAAAAAATTAATTATTTAATTAAATACTTTATAAATTATATTATTAAAATTAAATTTCTTTTTACTTTTTATATTATTTATTAAATTATTATTATAAAAAGTAATATTAAAAGAAGTTTTAAAAGAGTTAGGCTTACTTTTTTTAACTTAAAAAATATTATCTTAAAGCTTAATATATAAATATAAACTTTAATGCCACTTAAAAAGGATATAAGCTAGGCCTAACTTTAAATACTAAAGATATTAAGGACTATTAATAAGACTATTTCTTATTTAAAATACCTTAAGAAATAAATTAAAAGGTATTATAATAGCTCTTTAAAGTTAATGCTTAAAGCTTTATAGTTTTTTATAAAATTAATAATATATAATATATATAAGACTGCCTTATTAAAGGCTAAAGTTAAAGACCTTTAAGAGGAAAATATAAGGCTTAACTAAAGGAAAAAAGGGGAAAAAAAGCTAATTATAAAATAATAATAAAATAACTATAAGGAATAATTAAAATTAAATTAATTAAATAAATATAGATATATAAGTAATAGTTAAATCTTTAAGAAGTAATAGTTAAAAAAGGTTAATTAAATTAGGTATTTAATATTATATTAAATATAATAAAACTAAGTATAATATAAGGACTTATTAAAGGGCAATTAAAACTTTTAAAGAAGAAAATAATAATTAATTTTAATTAATTTAATATATTATAATAGTTTTATTACTAATTTAATTAAAAAGGTTGAAATTTTTAATTAGGTTACTTATATAGTTAGGTTACTTATAAAGTATATTATATAATATATATTACAGCCTTTCCTTTCTTTTTTATTACTTTTAAAAGTAATTTTATAATTTTAAGTTATTTTTATTAATCTTTATAGTTATAATAATATTTTTAAGATTTAATTTATTATCTTTATTACTATTTTTATTATATTATATATGTTTTATATTTTAAAACTTAATTCTATCACTTATAGTATTAATTTACCTTTTAATAATATTAACTTATTATTTTTACTACCTAAAGACTTTTTATCCTCTTTCTTTCTTTTTTAAGGGTTATTCCCCCTCTTAATATTATATATAATACTTTTAATATTTATTTTTATAATATATATTACTAACTTAATATAAGTAACCCCTTTTACCTTTTTACTTAAAGTTAATCCTATTATTACTATATAACCTATAAAGGCTAAATTATTAATATTACTATTACTATTAAGATTATATTTATTATTTTTATTTTATAGACTTTTAATAAATACCTAAGTCTTTTAATCTTCTTAATAATATTAATAATAATTTTTACTCTTTAATAGGTTAAAACTCTTAACTTATTAACTTAATAGAAGCTATATATAGTAACTAAACTCTAATTAAGATAAATATAAATATAACTTATAGCTGCTATATATATAACAGTTAGTTCTTCTTCCTTTATTTCTTAACTAATTTAAACTAATTAAATTAATTAGTATATTTAATAGTAACTCTTATAATTACCTATTTATTAATTAATTAATTAATTAAAAAAATATAACTAATTTATTAAATATATTTAATTATAGTTAGTTAGTTAATTATACTTAATTTCTATACTTTAATTTATATAGCTAATACCCTTTATAGTTATTAACTAATAAAATATACTTTAATAATACTATTATTAATATAAGCTAATAATTAAGCTACTTATAAGTTAAAAAGGCTACTATTTAATATAATAATAATTAAAGACTTAAGTGGCTANTTTATTAAATATATTTAATTATAGTTAGTTAGTTAATTATACTTAATTTCTATACTTTAATTTATATAGCTAATACCCTTTATAGTTATTAACTAATAAAATATACTTTAATAATACTATTATTAATATAAGCTAATAATTAAGCTACTTATAAGTTAAAAAGGCTACTATTTAATATAATAATAATTAAAGACTTAAGTGGCTAAAATATAAAGCTAAAGACCTTAAGAAGATTAATTTATACTAAGATTTTAAGGGCCTTATAATACCTTATAAAATATATAAAAAAGGCTATTTCTTTATTAAATTAATTACCTTTAACTATATACTTTTTTCCCTTTAATACTATTAATTAAATAATAATAATTTAATAAAAAAGAATTATTATAAGTTAAAAGGTAAGTTTAAGAGTTTTTAAAAGTTAATAAAAAAGTTAAAAGAGGAGTTAATTTTAAGAAATAATAATACCTATATTAAGGCCTTTAAGTTAAATTATTTAGCTTAATATAATACCTTAAAATATTAAGTAATATAGGTAAATAAGATTTTTAATAAGGAAGTTATTATTATATTAAAAGTTATTATATAGGTAATAGGAGCTTAATATATAGTATAAGGGAGTTAAAATAGTAGGAAATTTATAAAACTTAAAGTTAGAAGAGTCTATAAGTTAAATATTAAAGTTAAAGTTAAGGCAGCTTATAATTAAAGGTTAACTTTAGCCTATAGGCTTAATAAATTTAAGGTATATAATAGGTTATATATCCCTCCTTTAAAGACTTATTATATTATAATTCTCTATATAATATAATATAATAGTAAAATTATATTATTAATTAAGAGTTATGCAATTTATAGAAGTAGAATATAATAAAGTATAATTTATTATTATTATTATTAAAATATCCTTTTACTTAATAACTAAAAGGTTAAGGCTATATAGTAAATAATATAGTATTTTTTTATATATAGCAGTTAGCCTTAATACCTTAAAGCTAATTAAATATAGTAACCTTTCTATTAAGGTTCTTAATAATACTATAAATAAAGCTTAATAATAGCTTCTACCTTAATAACCTTATATTTAATTAAATAGGTAGCCTTAATTTAAAGGTTATAAAAATAAAGTTTCCCTTTTTACTTAATAGAATAACTACTATTAACCTTTTAATATAATTATTATTAAAAATAACTATAATAATTATAATTGTAACTAATTATAATACCTTAAATTATACTATATATTATTAGCTTAAATAATTATAGTAGCCTAAGCTAATATAAATTCCTTTTCTTTATTATTAAAGATTTTATTAATTAATTTAACTATATAATAATTAAAGATTAATATAAAATCCTTAAAAATAATAACCTTATAATTAATAACCTACCTTATATTAAGTAGCTATAGCTATACTATTAAGTTAATTTTATAATTTATAGCTATATTATACTCCTTAAGAATATTTATATCCCCTTTGAGTTAATTAATTATATTAATACTAAAAAGCTTACTTTAAAAGCCCTATTAAAAAGGCTAAAAATTAAATTACTTTTTTAAATAAAAAAAGCCTTTTTTAATAGTATTAAGCCTAAAAATAGTCTTAATTTATATTAAGGATAGTTTATAAAGTTAAACTATACTATTTATATAATTAAGCTTTATATATATATATATTTAAATAAGTAGATTAAAAAATAGAAAGTTTTAATTATTAAGAAGGAATTTAAAATTAAGTTAAAAGGAAAGTTATAATTAATATAGAAATTAAAAGTTTAGGTTATTAATTTCCTTTAGCTGCACTATTATCTTTATAAGAAATAGAAGTAAGTTTAACTATAAACTTCAGTAATGCAATAACAGAGAGAACAGTTCAGAAGGTTTAATAAAGTCACAAGGCTCTAAAATCAACTAAAACCTTATATTAATCGGAATATAAGCTCTTAATATATATAGTATCTATATAACTAGCTGTATATTAATAATATTTTAATAGAGTTAGGTTATTAATAATAGTTATATAAATAACCTAAATTTAATATAGTTAACTTTATTTAAGGTAAGTATAATTATAACTTTATAAAGTGCAGTAATATAATTTAGTAATATAGTAAACTAATATAGTAAACTATTATTATTATATTATTTAATTTATTTTCTTAAGGTAAAACTTAATATATAAATCTTTAGTTTAATTTCCTTATTTAAGTTAAATATAGCTAAAATTAGTTTTTTAAAAATAGCCTATTTAACTTATTTAAATACTTATTGCACTTTATTATTCTATATAAGAGATTTATCTTTTTTAATTAATTTTATAAGTAGGTTTATAATTTTACTAAAGTTTTTAATAAGTTATTAATAGTAATTAATAAAGCTTAAAAAGCCTTAAATATCTTTTTTATATTTTTTTAACCTTTAGCTAGAGCCTAAGTTTTCCTATTTCTTTAATATTATTAATAATTAATTAACCTTTAATAAGGCAGTCTTATATATATTATACCTTACTGCCTTAATAAGAGACTAAAAAGATTTAAGGATTAACTTTAAAAAGCTATTATAATATCTTTAAATTTATCTCTTAAGGTATTTTAAGTAAGAATTAGTCTTAATTATAGTCCTTAATATCTTTAGGGTTTAAGGTTAAGCCTAACCTATATCCTTTTTAGGCGGCATTAAAGTTTATACTTATATATTAACCTTTAAAATTATATTTTTTTAATTAAAAAAAGTAAGCTTAATTTTTTTAAAACCTCTTTTAATATTACTTTTTATAATAATAGTTTAATAAGTAATATAAAAGGTAAAAAAGAACTTAATTAAATAATTAATTCTTTAACTATAGGCTATTTTAAGCGGCCTAAAGTATTTAATATTATAAGGCTAAAGTAAATAAAAGGTATAAATAGGTATATAAAGTATAATAATCTTTTTTTCCTTATAATATACTTTAAAACTAGCTAAATAATAACTTTTATAGCTATTAAGGATTAAAAGGTAATATTAATTAATTAATCGGTTAATTATATACTTATTAAAATACTTAAGCCACTTAAAACTTATTTTATTATTTATTTATTTATTTTAAGTTATAATAATAGCCTAATTAGCTAAAAGGCTACTTCCTTTATATTAATTATAAAGGTAATACTTATTTATAACTATAATAAAGGGTAAATTAGCCTTACCTATTATATTAATCCCTTTAATTACTATAACCTATTTTTAATTTTTAAGCTATATTAACTTTAGCTTTTTATACCTTTTTACCTTTATAATTACTTTCCTAATTAAAATTATACCTATTATAAAGCTAGTCTTATTAAAGTTTTAAATATTATTTATATAAATACTATATTTTATAATTATATTTTATATAAGCCTAAACTAATTATAAATAATAGTGAAATTATTATATAAGGCTCTCTTATAGTTATACTTCTATAAGAAATATATTTTAAGCTTTAATTATTAATTAATAAAATTATTAACCTAAAGCTTATTAATTAATTAGGCACTATAATTAATAAGTAGTTAATTAGCTATTTCTTTAATAATATAAATTTAAAAAGGAAAGCCTTATATATTTAAGTTAAAAATAGCTTAAAAAAAGACTTACTCTTTTAAATTAAATAGATATTATAATTTAATAGTAATTTTATATTTTACTTTAATGCTATTTTTCTAATTATAAAAGGTATTATATTTAACTATATATATTTAATATATATACTATATACTTAAATTTAGGTTATTCTTAAGAGGCTAAAGAATAAAAATAATTCTAACTTTATTTAATAATAATAATATTTATAGTTATTAAGAATTAATTAATTTAATAGTATTAATATACAGTAAGGGATTTTTAATTAGGTCGCTTATATAGTTAGGTCGCTTATAAAGTATATTATTATATTTTCTTCTTAATTAATAAACTTTTATAAATTTAGTATTTATTTATTTTATAGACTTTCAATAGGTACCTAAGCCTTTTAATCTTCTTAATAATATTAATAATAACTTTAACTCTCTAGTAGGTTAAATAAATTTAATATAATATTATATTATAATTAAATACTATTTTAGTTTTAATAGAAGGTAGTAAAAGGTATTTAATAGATAATTACTACCTATTATATATTTAGTTTAAGGTTATTTTAAATAGCTTAAAGGGTAAAAAGGATCCTAGCCTTACTTAAGGACTATAGTATATTAAGTAATTAAGAATTATTTAATTAAATTAAAATATTAAAAGGTAAGGGATTTTTAATTTACTTACTTATTTAATTTACTTACTTATTAAATATATTATTAGTTAAATAAAGTTTATCTATAACTTTTTCTTTTAAACCTCTATAGTAAATTTCTATAAGGGCTTTATTATCTCTTTCTATATTAAGAGGCTATATATTTATAATAGGCTAATAATTAATATAAGTATATAGAATATTAATAATTCCTTATAGTTAATATATTTTAACTATAATTGTTATAATATTAAGTAGTATTATAATATAGAAAGGTATAAGTTTATTATTATTTGCTATTTTAATAATATATTATTACTTAAGTATTAATAAAATATATTTTATATAAGAGCTATTAATATATAATAGTTAGGTTTCTAAATAAGTAAATTAATTTATATTAAGTATATTTAAGTAAAAAGGCTTTATTAATAGCTATTATACTAGAGGCTATATTTAAAACTAAATAAGTATATATATATATACTTAATATATTATAATAGGAATAATAATTTATTAAAGTATTATTAAGCTTAAAGTAATATAATCTTAAAGTGCTATTAACTTATATAAATATTAGGCCTTTAGTTATTAATTAATAATAAGGTAGATATTAAAAGTATAAAAGTAAAAAGGTAGGGTATATATAATATAACTGCTATAATTATAATAATTAAACTCTATACTTAGCCTATTTTAATAGTATTCTTATTAATTAAAGTATTAATAAGTATTAAGTTAAGTTAGGCCTATATTATTATAAATAGTTTAACTTTAATAGCTTTTATTACCTTGTATAAATAGCTTTTAATTTTAATTTTAAGGCTTATTTTACTAATTTACTTTATAAAGTCCTATTATTATTCTTTTTATAGCTTTATTTTTCTTAAATTATATTTAAAGCTTAGGCATTAAGCCCTCTTATATTAAAAAGGCTATAAGTTTACTTTATAATTTATTCTATATATTTAAGCCTTATTAACTTATTTTAAAATTAAAAGAAAAATAAATACTATATTATAGCTAAAGTTATTTTAAAAGGTTATTAAAATAGTATTTTCCCTTTTATTAATAACCTTTACCTTATTTTAGTAAAAAGTATTTTATATTTTTAAGTTATATATAATAGTTTTAATATATACCTTTATTATAATCTATTTAATTTTACCTTTAGGTATTTTATAAATTTAAATTAATTTTTATATAATATTCTTTTATTTATTTAAATATAATAATATAATTATAACTTTATAATTAATAAAATAGACTTTATTTACTATAAATATAGCTTATTTAGGACTTTCTTAATTAATTATTTAATTAAATTATTATCTTATTATCTTATAATTATTAATAGTATTTTAGCTTTTTCTTTAAAAAAGCTACTTAATATATAATTATATTTAAGTTCTTATAATTCTATTTATATAAACTATAAAGTTTTAAAGTCTCTTATAAAAGTTAAAGATATTTAATTAAACCTTCTTATAAGTCTTAAGTAATAAATTAATTTTATTTCCTCTCTTTTAATAATAAAGCTTAAAATATATATTTAAAGCTCCCTATTATAATATAATTTATTATTACTTTATCTCCTTTTTATATCTATTTTTAACTCTTAATTTAAAACTAAAAGGAAAATATTAATAAAAGATATATTTTATTTTTAACTTCTTTCTTATTTTAGCTATATTTAATTTAAAGGAAATCTTAAAATAATACTTAAGAGCCTATTATAAATTATTAAATTAAATATTTAAATATTAAGCCTTAGCTATTCCTTTAAGCTTTATAATTTTTATTTTCTTTTCTTAAAAGGTAATTTTTTATTTTTAATTTATTTTATTATTTAAAGCCTTTTTTAATATTTTAAAATAGTATTTTTAAGTATACCTTTTATTAAAACTATTATTAATTTTATATATATCTTTAAGACTATTAAGAAACTATAAAATATTATTATATTCTTTTAATCTATTTATAGTTAATAAGTAAGTTTTAATATAATAAAGGTTAATCTTTTTAAGTACTTAATTAAATATAATTTAAATACTATTAGCCTATTTATTATATTAATTAAAGTTATTATAAGAGATTATTATCTTAACCTTATATATCTTTTAATCTTTAGGAAGGAATTTAATATATATTAATATAGATTATTCTCTTTAAATAAACTTTAAAGATTAAATATTACCTTTAGCTAATTCTTTTATTAAATAGTCCTTAAATTTAGGCCTTTTAAGCTCTTTTATATATAAAGTAGTAAATTAATTAATACTAAATAAATAGCCTAATTTATATACTTATTTAGTGCTTATCTTTATAATATAGGATTACTTAAGGGAGTCTTAATTAGCTAGGCTATTAAAAAGGTAAGTTTTAATATTAATAGTTAATAATATTTTAATATAATATTAAATATAAATATATAATTTATTTTAGTAATTAGCAATTTATTATTATAATTATAGCTGCCTTAAAGAAGTATAATATATATTATAAGTAAGTTAGCTACTTAAGTAAGTTAGCTAGTAGAATTTTTACCTTAAAAGCTATTTTTTAAAAAGTCCTTAAAAATTAAAATTAAGCTTAAAATAGCTAAAATCTTAATAGGATATATATAAGCTTTAAAATAAGCTATATTAAATTTCTTTAATTTATATAAGAATCCTATATAGCTATAAACCTTAAAGTCTATTTATATTATAAAATATACTATATTTTAAGGTTTACTATATAAATAAAAATAATTAAAAATCTTTAAAAAATACTTCTTAATAAAGCTAACTATACTATATTAAGAAATTATTTTATTAAGTTTTTAATTAATTAATATAGGTTTTAAATTCCTATAGGGTAAGCTATTATTAGCTATATAGTATACTAGCTAACTTACTTATAATATATATTAACTTTAAAACTCTTAATTATTAAATTTTCTTTTTTTTCTTTAGCTGCATTATTATCTTTATAAGAAAGAGAAGTAAGTTTAACTTTAAACCTTAATAACCTAATAATAAAGAGAATAATTTAAAAGGTTTAAAAAGGTNTCTTTATAAGAAAGAGAAGTAAGTTTAACTTTAAACCTTAATAACCTAATAATAAAGAGAATAATTTAAAAGGTTTAAAAAGGTTATAAAGCTTTAAAATTAATTAAAACCTTATATCTATAGGAATATAAGCTCTTACTATAATAACTATAATAATACTATTTCTTCCTTTTATATCCAATAACCTAAATTAACCTAAAAGTAAAGTCAATAATTAAAATAAGTAAGTTATCCTATATCTAATATATAATATACTAAGCTGACTTAGACTATAGCTAAGATATCGATAATAACCTTCTGCTAAGACCTATAACCGGCTGACCTAAGTGATGCAGCTAAGGCATATTAAAATAGATTCTAATATAACTTATAGTTAGGCCTCCCTTTAGCCTTAAGGGCAAATTAATGCCTTACTTATAAATTAAAATAATTAATATTTAATTAGGAGGAGCTAAATTAAGTTTATAGAGGTTTAATAACCAATATTAATAAGATTAATATAGCGCTAGCTATATTTAGCTATAAGGTCCTATATATTTCTAGCTATTACCTTATAGATACTATATATATTCTATAGGTTTAATAGGAAAAGTAGCTACTTAAGGAACTCTATATTAAGCTAAGGAGCCTACTTAAGGCAAAAGAGACTGCTTTCCTTAAGGGAATATATAGTATATATATAGGATAGTTTAATAAGATAAAAAATATAGTTAAGATAGTTAAAGACTATAAGTCTTTCCGCTTATAATTTATATTGGGAAACTCTATCTATATTAAAATATATATAAAGAAAATATATATATTTTATAGAAGAGAGTTTAGTAGGAAGTTAAAAAGATAGCCTTCTATAGAGTTAGTAGTTAATTNTATATAAAGAAAATATATATATTTTATAGAAGAGAGTTTAGTAGGAAGTTAAAAAGATAGCCTTCTATAGAGTTAGTAGTTAATTAACTAAAGTTATGTGATAAGCTCCTTAATGTATATGGTATCTATATAACCAGCTGTATATTAATAATATTTTAATAGGGAATTATTAAACTTAATAGGTTATATAATTATAACTTTAATTAATTAAAGTCTTTAATTTTTTTAATTACTTTCCCTACTTTTAAATAATATAATTAAACTTAAGCCTATTTAAGCTTCTTAATATTAAGTAACTTAGCCTTCTTTTCTTTTAAGGCTTATTTATATAATTACCCTTACTTATTAATATATTACCTCCTTAATATATAGAAGCTTCAGTTTAATAATATATATAAAATAGTAAATAAAAGTAAGGTTAAATTACCTATTTAAGTATATATAATTAGGCAGTTAGTAGTAAATTATATTATTTTATTATTAATTAACTTAAAAGTAGGTCTTTTATAAAGGCTGATATATGCCCCTACTTATGCCTCCTACTATAGTAAGCAAGGCTTGAATCCCCACCTTTGTAGGTGTCGGCCTGTATACGGGATAAAGCATGTGTCAGAACAAGGTAGCATTGAGCAGAAAGATGACAGCAGTCTAGTGGCTGAAAGCTGAAAGCTATCCTTTCAGCTCGGCGGCCGCATAAAGAATGGTGAAGGACAATGTGGTGGCCAAGCGCGAAATCCCGACTACCCTCCCGTGATCTATGTTAGCCCATCTAAGATAAACTTGGTACTTTGTACCACAGGAGGGTTGTTTGAGGTACTGTTCTACGCAAGGGAGCAAGCCCCTTCTCAGCCACGAAATAATTGTAGGATGACTTGGGATAAAGAACGGTGAAGGACGGCGTAATGATTGAGCATACACTTAGCCTTTCAAGTCATATGAACGTTCACTGCCAAGCAATCTAGACCACGCAATCACTTGATTAACCATATTTCACATAACAAAGTCTCTTAGAGTGGCGCAATGTGTCCAGCGAGACACTCTCGTTAGGAACAGTGCTTTGAACCAGCCTTATCAGTAAGGTTGATGTAAGCATACAAGGTAAGACAACGTCGTTCAGATATGCTTCTGTTTATGCTTACTGGGGGAGCTTTCAGCCATTTGCTTAAATACAGCCAGTGCCGCGCATAACATCCACTATAGCCCAGTTGTACAAATCACCTTAATCGACTACTGTCTACTTACGTCTTATTATCACTTGTCTCGCTTCGAGCCACCTGTTCAACATGGCTAGCAATTCCGACATCCCAGCAGGGCAGGCGTCAAATATGACACCCGACTACGAGGTCAAGCTCCTGCTTAAACCTGACGCAGTCCTCGGTTCTGGGAATGAGCTCACAAGCACCGTCTTGGCGGCATTCGATATCCGCCCAGGTGTGATCGATCAGACCATCCAGTATCTTGACACAAATGACAAGAAACTATATGCCAACGGTTGGAGCGTACGCGTCCGCAAGACTGAGAATGAGGATGGGTTAGAATTGACGTATAAGAAACGATATACCATTGCAGCCAATAACATCGATGCCGCGCTGAACGAAGCCAATCATGATGGTTTCAACATCAGCGAGGGAAAATACGACGCCCAAGTGGAATGGGGGTACCAAAAGCAAACACTGTCTATCAGCCGCAAAAAGTCGGTTGATTCCACAACTAGCGGGATGAGTCTTCCGGACGAGTTGAGCTCGCGTTCAACTTTAATTGAAGAAGCCCCTACTAAATTTGACAATTATTTGGGTGAAAAATGGGGCACTAGTATGTTAGCAAGTTCGCGGGTTTTCGGGCCAGTCCACGCCAAACGGCATGTTGGGAGGTGGGAGGGAACAAAGATCTATCTAGAGGTCTGGCCTCTTCGCGACTCTGAAGGCACAGGATGCGAATACCTTGTTGAGGCGTCTCTCAAGACACAGACCCACCTGGATGCATCCAAAAAGCACGCTAGTTTGATCTCCTATCTGCAGGGTGAGGGATGGTTTCTTGAACAGGACTCGTTGAGAACGCAGCTTATTATGGAGCGTTATTAGTAAGGGAAGACCTCAAGTGGGAAGATGGTTCTAGGTTAAGACGTTAAGGTTAGGACTTAGGAGCTAGGAATAGGTTTGACACAACTCTATTACGCTAGAACGTGTCTGTCATCTTGATTAATGCATATGTAGTTGGGTCTTGTATTTCCCAAGCCTAAGCCTCCTGTAGAAATATTAGTTAGTGCTATGTTAGGACCTTGGTATCCAAATATCTCGATCATTTAGTTGTCCAGAATCGGCTCATCCACTCATCATGTGGTGAAGTCCCAGACAATAGTGACAGTTCATTATGGTACTCATACATATAACCCTCACCCGCCAACTCAGAAGGGGGACCTACGCCACCACCACCAGTGATCTACATTTCAGTCTTTAGACTCATTTTCTGGCGCACGTCAGGCGACCAATGCTGATTCATCAGTTTGAACGGAGGATATGCTGGCCATATTTATCCTCCGTTAAAAGACGGAGCTACCGGTGATGCCTAACCTATTGTCCTCGCCATTGACGTATCGTTCCGCGGTGGTGGCGCCGCCGCAACATAACTTTGGCCTATAGTACTTTCATCGCCTGTAGATAAGGATTACGCATCCTGCTAGAGTAAGAATAAACACCACATCACACCTGACGGCAATTCCCGCTATTGCCTAAGTGCTAAGTCCCGATGTTACAATTGGGCGACAAGAACGAGGTCAGCCTGCGGATCTAGGTAGACAGGATATGTGGCGTCAATTTTGTCTTTCAGCCTTGTTCTCCTCCTTTCTATATGCATCACGGATGCTCCAGCTAGAGGCAGCTGCTGCTATTCTTTCCTCAGCGGACAAGCATCGGGATGGATTCAGTTAAGCGAGACTACGCCAAATCGAAATCGTTGACCTCCCAGTTTGATTCAACAGACGAAAACGAGCTGCTCATCCTCCACCGCCTAGTCTACCTATTAGTCACAATTTAAGCTAGTCTAACTGCACTCCTAACTCTTTATGATGTTAATCGTAGAGTATCCTCGACTCCCCATCACAGGTAGCGTGATTCCTTGATTCATTCTTTATAAGAGCGTGGACTCTACACCGAGTTCGTAATCAGAGGATGCCTTAACCACCAGCTCACTAGTAAAAGCCAACGTACTCCAGTAGTGATTTTAACGCTTTGGATTTCTATCAAAAACTCTCATCAACAGTCTGTCAGAGTTTGCAATTCCTCTGCTTGCCGACAACTGCGTATCGTCCACTCAGGTCTCATGGCTCTGCCATTCGCAACCACAGCGTGTCTCGAATTCCTAGGCCGGTTATTGCCTGCGACTAGAGTGCTTTCTGACTTACCTACGTCACTAAATTCATGTTGCATTAAGCGCATTTTCTTAGCATATTCTTGATTTGAGCGTGTCCTACACCCCAGGCCTTTGACTGCCTGATTCTCAATTTTAAGCACTTTAGTTATGCTTGAGATAGTTTGGAATGTGTGTGACCCAGTTGGTAATCCAAAGTGCCTCAATACGTTGTGAGAAGTCAGTCTTTGGCCGATGACAAAGTACCTTTCAATAACTACTATTTAATTGCCTTATAATAGTGCTTAAGCTTGGTATAATTCATTATGTTTCTTCTTTTTTGATATCGGTAAATCGTTCTATTTTTTTAGAGGCTATCACTATCCTGTTTATAGGTTCTGCGCCCTCTCGCGCCAAGGCCCTGTACAACTGATTCCTGCTTTATATATGTCAAACCAATTTCCAATCGACCGAATATATCACCTCTTACCCACAGACTTTCAACGACATCTTTTCATCACCAGAGGCTTATTCAGGCGGGCATGCGGGTGACTTGTTCATTACTGTTAGGTCTAGTGGCGGTAGGTCTTTATAGTTGCGGCCAGGTTTCGGCGGCGACGGAGGTGAAGGTGATAAGTCTCACTTCGAGCCCGCGGTTCATGATAACTGAGGCTGATCACCATTTGTGAAGCTGAAGTACTCGGTGAGCTGCTAACACCGCGCGTGACACCACAACATTTAAGAGAGATACAACTCGCAGCTCAATTCGGACTGTACCAACCTGCAGGATGCAGATCCTTACTGGGGCACCACCTTGTATGTGTCGACACCAGGGGGAACTTACTCCGGACAGCCTCTTAATACCACTGAGCCTTCTAACCCTGACCCTGTTGATCCCCCTCGCAACGTGCCCGTTGCCAATGGCACGACGCTCGACTGTAGCCACTGGTTCACTTATGACGGTAGCCTCAGCTATGCAGATTTGCCTGGCGAACAAAAGTCCCATTAACATCTTTACTGAGGCCAATCCGTCTCTAAATAAGACGACTTATGATAAACACTTAGTTGTGGTTAATACTTACTGTCTAGAGCCAGTTGCTGGCTAGGATGATGCTATTGCGACTGGGACTTTAGCTCCTGAGACAAGTGCTACCAGCTCCGCTACAGGCAACCAGTCAACTGCAGTTTCTTATTCAGCGACACATACTTCGACGACTAAGAAGGTACCAAGTCCTACACAACTTAATATAGTCGATAGCTATAATAAGTGGCACTATATTAATAATGGCGACAGATGCTATTCTATTACACAGACATACCATATCAGTTTGTCAGACTTTTACAGCTGGAATTCGAAAGTTAGTACCCACTCCGCTGGTTTATGGTTGCATTATTATGTCTGTATTGGAATCAAGTCCTAAGCGATAGTCGCAGCGGTTGGTCGTGCTTACTGACGAGCAGGATTTTCAGAGGGGTGTGTGCTTTAGACCCTGAGTTAGTTAATGTATGTAGTAATTTGGGCCCAGGCTCTGACTCTTCGCCGCACCTTAGATTCCGTTGTATCAGCTCCACTTAGTAGATCTAGAATTTTAAACAAATTTTATAAGTACTCACTTAGCCCCCGCGTAATATACCACTCATCAACATTATTTATTGATTGTTTTCTCAAGTCAGCAATCCGCCATCATGGATGCACCAACTCTTCTCGAAACTGAGTCACCTTATCGGAGATTCACTCGGAATACAATTGAACATCGTCCAGGATATAGTCTCCCGTGTGGGGTACCCACGACTATAACCGATCGAGATGGTTCTGTTCTACACGAAACCGAAGACATAGAGCTGTTTTTCGAAATTCTTCATCGAGACGATGTCGGGCTGTTTGAAAAATACCTCACTGTTCAGTCTGCAACCATTCCAAGAATATTTTCACTTCCCGATGAAGATGAAAGAATCTATAAGGCGAGTGCGCTCTTCTGCGATGTAATCAGGCATGGGAGTCTCGGCATACTCCTCGCTCTTATATCTCGCGAGCTTGAATACTGTGGTTCTCCTAAAACCATTAGATTTAACAAGTTCGGATTCCAGTTGTTAAATGAAGCAGCTAAATGGGGCCATCTTAAGATAGTGGAGTTCTTCCTTGACAACCAGCCATTATACGCCGACATCCATGAACGAGACAGCAGAGGCAATACAGCGCTATTATCAGCTGTAGATATCTATAATCATAGATATATTCGTTACCCTTGTTGGGATCAAATCCACCCTGAGAAGAACTGGGCAGTAATAAAATTGCTGTTGCAGCGCGGTGCTCGAGCTTCGGATGTCGTTCTCCCGGTGGATGATGATGTCGACCAAACGCCTAACACTGTTCTCACTTTAGCTGCGCAGTGGGCAAGCCCCGGGATAATCAAGACACTCATCGATTGTGGCGCTAACGTCCATGCCAAGGTCACTTTCGACGCTTTTAAGGTTGCGTTTTATACAGAACCCGAGTACATTTCTGGTGTCACTGCACTATTTACAGCATGTCTTTGTGGGAACTTCCAGGCAGCAAAGACGCTTATTGATTGCCGAGGGGCTGATGTCAATCTTGCGGATATGATACGTTCCCCAGATGGTCGTGGACTTCTTCCCATCCATTGGGCATCCCGAAATGATCAGGTACAGGAGTATAGAGATATCCCAACATCGGTTTTCAAGGAAAGGGCACAAAACACTATCAGTACCATCAAGCTTCTCCTCGAATACGATCCTACAACAATTAACATCCGGGATAACGAGGGCAATACACCTTTGCATCATACTATCCAAACCTTAAACTTGAACAAAGTGTTCTATACCGATATCTGCAGGTTCCTATGCGACAAGGGAGCAGATGCCAGCATACGCAATAACAGGGGACAAACGCCTCTGCATTTCTTGTTTCACCGCGCTGGGGCTTCTTTACCCGTGGATGTAGCTGCGACATCCATTCTACTTGCCCATGGCGCACGCCCTAACGACGCCGACAAGTTGGGAGTCACGCCTCTACATCTCGCAGCCATGCGCTTAGAGTCCATGGACGCTATGTCTTACTTGCTGCAACACGGTGGTGACCCTTCTCAACGGACTTTAAAACAAGAAACAGCACTCCACAGAGCTGCTTCTGGTACTTCCGAGTCTGGCGGAGTGAGAAGTAAAGTCGAGGAAAGTATTAGAGCACAAGATGAAATGCTGGAAAGATTAATTAACGTTGGGGGAGCGGAGCTGATGGACTCGCCAAATGCGGCGGGCAAAACTCCACGACAAATCTGCCAAGAACGGAGAGATGAATGGAGAAGAATTGAACAAATTCGCAGTTGAGTGAGGAGATGGAGAGAGACTGAGGAAGAGTCCGAGGAGGATTGTAAAGTGTAGATGATACTTGGAATAATAGGTACAAATCAGATCATAAGCCAAATTTAGTAACAGTCAAACAAGTGTCTTCAATACATTTGTGTATTAGCATTACTGCTAAGAACCAGCATTTGAAAAGCGACTTTGCGATCTTCCAGAACTCTTCTAGCCTAAGAAAAAGAAACACCGATATCATGCTCATTACACTGAATGTAGTAGCCCGAAGTATATACGCTGTTATTGTGACATAGGTCACCTGTAATTCACAACCTCAAGACCAAGTTGTATCCTTGTGCAAGAAATACAGTACCGATCCATAGTCCCATCTAGGCGAAGCAGTATAGTTCTCAAACTTAACTATTAGAGATAAGATACTATAATTCTCTCCCTAGATTATCTTAAGGAAGTTATTAAACCGGCATAAGGAGGTTTAGTACTTTATTTCCTTAAATTAAGCTATAAATTAAAATAAGGCTAAATGACTTCTAAATTTAATTATCTTATATATCAATATTATTTTTACTTATATTAATTAGGTAAAAGGTAAGTACTTATTATATATAATATACTTAATAAGCGGCCCAACTGGATAAGCGGCCTAACTAAAAATCCCTTACCTTATATTAATACTATTAGGTTAATTAATTATTAATAACTATAAATATCTTAACTTTTATCTAAAGCTAAAGTACTTTTTACTTTTTAGGCTTTTTAAAATAACCTAAAGCTAAATATATAATATACTATTAAGATATAAGATTAAATATAATACCTTATATAACTAAAAGAACGGCATTCTATTAAGATATAATATTACAGTTAAATTATAGAATCTATCCTATTTAGAAAAGTAGATATTACTTAAGGCCCTTTTAGACCTAAATACCTAAGGGCTTCCTCTTTAGATATATACTATTAAGGAAATAGCTAATTAACTTCTTATTAATTATAATACCTAACTAATTAATTAATATTAGGCTATTAATTTTATTAATTAATAATTAAATTTTAAAATATAATATCTATAGAGGTATAATTATAAGAGGTCTTTATATAATAATTTAATTATTATTTATAATTAATTTAGGCTTATATAAAATATAATTATAAAATATAATATCTATATAAATAATATTTAGAACTTTAATAAGACTGGCTTTATAATAGATATAATTTTAATTAAAAAAGTAATTATAAAAGTAAAGAGGTATAAAAAGCTAAATGATGCAGGAAGCATCGGACGGATATAGGATAGTTGACCTTATTCCTGGCCCCAGACTAGCTAGGGCCGGACTAAGGATTAACCGGGCTAGTTTACTAGCCCACATATTAATCCTTAGGTCTTAAATTTATTATCCTTCTTACCTAATACTAAATAGCACCCTAAAGTGTAATATTTAGGTATTAAATAGTAGCAGCTACTTATATATACGATTAAATTACTTACTACTCTTTTATTCTTCTATTTCCGACTATTCTATCGGTATAGAAACTATCTATTTTAACCTCTAGATAACTAATGCCTACTAATAAAAATAATAGATCTTATAGGACTAACTAAGACCGATTAAAATTATTGCAATATAAGATTATTAACCTGCCGCTATTAAGTATATTAATTTAACTCTATTTTACATCGGAAATAGTGCCTTTTTAATTATCCCTATAGAAGAGGGACCCCCTATAAAAGGTCTCTTTATTTTCCCTAGTCCTAATGCACTAAGCGGCATCCCTAAACGCATTAGGCAGTTAATTATAAAAAATAAAAAACACACTAAATAGGGCTAACTGCAAATTAAACCTATAACCCTAGCCAATTAGATTCTTTTTAGGCATTTACCTTACTACTAAGTATATTAATCCCTCTTTAACCCTACTTTAAGCCTTAATATTATATATCGTTATTATAAGCCTTAACACTAAGTAAAAAGGAACCGCTTACCTTTGCGGGAGTTATATAGCCTTTAATGTCAGCCTTAATGACCTAAAATACCTCCTAAGAGGTAGATCCGCTAGACTAGGAATTTACTTACCGACTATAGGGATTAGGTCCCTATATTAGGATATATAATGCCTCCAGTTTATTACGATTAAGAAGAGAGGTAAAAAGAGAGGCTAAAGACATAAGGTATTCCTATAAGGAGAATAAAGGGGTAAGTATTAAAGTAGAGTATTATAATAGGCTAATCCTTAATAGATAATAAGATAGGCATTACTTAATATTATTATGCTAAACTGCCGTAAAGAAGCTCTATCTGCTATTACTTAAAGGAATTAAACTTCTAAACGGTTATAAAGCTTTAATTAATCTAGCTATAGCCTGCGACGCTTTTATAGCTATAGGCATACCTATTTCTAGGGATAAGGGCTCTAACGGTAAGAATATATAAAACCCTTGCCGTAAGAGTTTCTATATGCCCGATAATAAGATTAAGGCTGATATTAAGATTCTAAATCGCTATAAAAAGGTTATTAAATAGGGTCTTAAATACTGCCGCTTAGTAGAGGAGTATAGGACTACTTCCATTTTAAATTAAGTTACCATTTGGGATTATAAGGTAATAAACCAGATAAGATCCTTTATTAGCTCTCTTATAAGTGTAAATAAAGCCGCTAAAGAACTTATATATATTCCTTATATTAAGGTCTTTTATCTGTCTTATATAAAATAATAGAGAACTACAGTTTAATAATACCTTTAGTTTAAGTCTATTAACTAATATAGCTCCTAGTCGTTAAGCATTATATAAAGACCCCTTAAAATCGCCGGTATATAACCGCCAGTACCTCCTAGGTCTAAGGATAGAGGATCGGATTAGGAAGGTAACCTATAATGCTAATAAGAGGAAGAAGAAGAATAATAACAATAACGCTAAGAAACCACCGCTTTAACTAACTAAATCTAAATAATTAATATTAATCCGGTAAAGAAAATTAAGAAAGAGTTATTAGGAACCTTTAACCCTAGATATCTAAATGACATTAAGAGTTATAAAATAGTTATTACTTCTTCTAGAAAGATTATTTATATTAATATATATATATTCTATAAGTATATTTAACTTTTTAAGCGGTATAGGCTTTATTCCCTAACTAATTACTACCTTAATATATTATCTAGGGAAGCTAATATATAGCTAATAATTAAGCTTAATTTAANAACCTTTAACCCTAGATATCTAAATGACATTAAGAGTTATAAAATAGTTATTACTTCTTCTAGAAAGATTATTTATATTAATATATATATATTCTATAAGTATATTTAACTTTTTAAGCGGTATAGGCTTTATTCCCTAACTAATTACTACCTTAATATATTATCTAGGGAAGCTAATATATAGCTAATAATTAAGCTTAATTTAATGGCCTACAATTAACTCCTTAATGCCTTTATTCCCGACTTTTATACTACCTTAATTAAGTGATTTAAGTATACTAAAGTAGAACTAATTAAGGAACTCCATTAAGCTTAATATATATTATAATAGGTATAGAATAGTATTACCTTTACCTAATAGGTATAATATAAGGCCAATATTACTAAGCAACTTAGATATAAGGAGACTTCTATTGTCTATATGCTATTTACTCTTATTAATCCTAAAATCGCCAGATTCCTTATCTACCCTAATAAGAATATAAAACTAATAGAATTTATTAAGTAATATAAAGACTGACATATTGCTATCTAAAGTATAGTAAGAAATTACTCCTTTAGTTATTAGAGCTATTGTCCTTATAACGATAATTAAACCTCTAACTTTAAGCCTAACGATTAAAACTGCCGAGATAACCGATATCGATCTAAAGAGGCAGACTAATGCTATCCCTTTTACTATAACTATTAAAACAACCGATACCGTAATAACCGCCGTAATAAATATAAACCTAAAAATAGGGATATTTATCCTTTATCCTCCTATAATAATAATTATTACTTTTGCCCCTAAGAAGGTAACTATATTTATAAGGAAGAGATATAAGATAAGTAAGTCTATTTTAAGAAGAAGTATTTAGTAATAAAGGAATTTAATCTTAAGACTTTTAGCCGAAAGGAAGATATATATAACTTTAATAATTAATACTTTATTACTTTATGCGAATTATAATAAGCCTATCTTATGGCCCTCTTAAATTTAGGCCCCCTAAAGCTATTTATACTTTACTTAGATATCTATAAGGAATATATTTATAAGAGATATAAGCGATCTTTTATTAGCTAAGCCTTACTTTAGGAGTATAAAAAGGTAAAGACTTATATTAAGCCTATCGACTTATATGCTAAAGAGCTATCTTTAAGTAAGACTAAGCAATATAATAACTGTCATTAAGACTTTATATCCTGCAATAAACTATACCGATATATTAAGGCCGGATATTATTTTAATAAACCTAATAAAGAGGAGGTATATATTAATAATTAGAATAGAGATAATATAATTCCTTTACTATATAAACTGTCTTTTTAGCCGATTAATAGAAATTTTATATATTTATAATTTTACGCTAAGAACTCTTATTAAGGTAAGTCTATAATCGTCTATACTGATATTAAATGCAGAAAACCTATTATTAGCTGGGAATAATTAAATATCTTATAATACTTAATCGTTAGGAAGAACCCAATTTATATTTAAGGAGTAAATAATATTATTAATAAACCTTATAATAAATAGGCCACCTTTATATTCTATATTAATGGCCTTTATAAGGATAGATCTAATGCTAAAACCGCTAAATTCTTATATAGAGCCTAAGTATAGGATAGACTATTAGCATCTAGACCTACTGCCCTATTAGGTAATACCTAGATAATTCCCTATAGCGTAAATATTATAAATATAAAGTATAGACTTAACTATTAAAGTCTCCTTAATTTCTATATTCCTTTTAAAGTAATACAGATTAAATATAAGGTTTTATATTAAGTGACTACTACTTAAGTGTCTATTATTCCTATTAGTAAAATATAAATTATACCTACTTCTTAGAAAGAGCTTCTAAAGGATTAATCTTTTGCCTTCTATAGCACTATAAAATTAGCAGTTAGCAGACTTTTAGACTGTAATATGGCCTTAGGAGTTATTATCGTTAATAACACTAAGAATGCCTTATAATTCTACCCTAAGCAGAAGCTTAATAATATTAAAGAATATAATAATAAAGAGACCTATTTCTCTATATTATAGACTGCCGCCTTAGGTGCTATAACTATAAGTGCCTTTATTATATCTAATAAGACTATTAAAGGCTTTTAGGCTGTCTCCCCTTTAGCCGTTAAAACTGCTGTTCCTTTGGCATTAACTGTATTAATAAGCTTTAATTTAACTCCTAAGGTTACTGCTGTCGCTTTTGGCAATATTAATATCCTATTAATAACCTTACTTAAGGGGTATATTATAACGGTGATATCTATAAGTAAGGCTATTTTTGCCGATATTGCCGATACTAAAAAGCCTTTATGAGAACGAAAGAAGGTAGTAAAATCGGCCGTATAAACGCTTTTATTTGCCGAAAGTAAGACGGTATTTACTATACCTATTAATATTTCCTATATTAAGTTAACCACTTAATCTATTATATTAAAAGTACCTTTTTAAACTTATATATAATATTAACTTAATCTTCTAAAGAAGTTACTAGAGAATAGTATATATATCTATATTGCAGATATATTTTTTGCCAAATTAGCCACTTCCCTAGTTAATAAATATGCCTCTATCTGGAATAATATAGGACTTATTGAGGTTAATAAGGGAGATAAAATAACTATACCTCTAATTAATAATTAGTATATATATAAGGTCTTATAATAACTATATACTTATGGATTAAAGGACTAACGCTTTATTAATAAGGTATTTAATAATCTATATAAATAAGGCAGGATAGAATAGGTATAAAAGCCTATACCTTTTTTTACCCTAATGTTTATAATATAGAAGACTATTAATAGAAAACCTAAAGGGTAAGTCGTTATTAACTTATAAGCCTTAAATAAGGTAATAATACCTAATTGCTATCTACTACCGCAATAAGAGGATATTATCGGTACTCTAAGAGGCATTATATATATCTCTACTATTAATATATCTGCCTTTTTCTACTAATTTAAGGTGGCCTTAAAGTATTATAATAGATTTACTATTATAAGTTATAGAGGACTTAAATAATTGACTGTTATACCTATAGGATTTTATAATTTGCCAATATATATATAAAGATATATAGATAGGCTATTGCGCCCCTTCTGGCACTTTTGCTATACCTTTATTAATAATATAATTATCTTCTCTAAATCCGTTAATAATTACCTTTAATATATCGAATTAATCCTAAAGATATTCGCTAAGAAGAACCTAACTATTAGTCTAAAGAAGAGCTAGATTAAATATCTAAGTGCCTAAGTATTTAGTTTTTAAGTAAATGCATTAAGGCTATTAATAACCGTAAAGTAAGTTACTTCCTTTATAAAGCTAGACTTCCCTTCTTAATTATTAGCCCTAGAATAATATATTAATGCAATTGGATATATTAGATATCTTATCCCTTATTATGCCTAACTGATTAAGCCGCTTTAAAGATAGAAAGTTACTTTTCTTACTATAGGCCATAAAAAAGGAAAGGTTTTAAATAGTAACCTAAGAAAGAGAAAGTTATATATAAAGACTACCTATTATAAACCTATTAATGTAGAAAGGGAATCCTTTAGAGCTATATAGGCTGAGATTGCCTTAGGAAATAGATTATATTACCTAAATCCTAAGAAATATCTATTCCTTTAATTGGATAGAAGTATTTAGAGAGGATTTAGAGTAGTGCTATTCTATATAAAAGATGGATATACCTAAAAGGAAGGCACCTTAATTCCATTAAATGTTATTTTACCTAACGTATATAATAAGCATGCATCGCAGATAAGCATACGTTGCACTTTTCCCTCCTATATTATCACTTCCATCTAATCAATTAGATCTTAACTATTTATTATATTACGGCCTTCAATTAAGGCTAAAATGCTTCTTATACTTTAGGCCCTTTAAAACAATCTAAAACTAAGCATCCGACGCACTATAAAGTCATATAAGGTCTTTAAGTATAGGCTATATTGCCGTTAGAATGGTATTTAATTACGGTCTAATTAGATTCTAAAGTTATAGAAACTATCCAATCTAAAGGAATAGATAATAGTCTAATTTATTCTTAACTTAAATTTATAAGGATTTCCCTTATAATTGCGCTTTATAGAAGAAATAGCTAATTCTCTACTAGCTGACCGTAATATATTACCTATTGGCAAGCGCTAGGCTTATAACTTTATAAAGCGATAACTAGAGCTAAAGATGCATTTATTTTATAAATATAACTATTAGAGAGCTAAATGTAAAGATCCTATAATTATTTATAATTGGTTTAGGCTTATGGCAAATATAGTTGCAAAATACGGTATCCAATTAGATAATATATAGAATTTTAATAAGACCGGCTTTATAATAGGCATTATATAGTCCGGGANATAGTTGCAAAATACGGTATCCAATTAGATAATATATAGAATTTTAATAAGACCGGCTTTATAATAGGCATTATATAGTCCGGGATAATTGTTATAGGCTCTAAGAGGGAAAAGAGGCTAAAATTAGTATAGCCTAAAAACCGTAAATAGATTACTATAATCTAAGCGATTAATGCAAAAGGTTAATTAATCCCGCCGTTTCTTATTAGTACCGGCTAATATTACCTTGCCAATTGGTATCGAAAATGCAATCTTCCTGGCGATTAGGTTATTATAATAAGCCAAAATAGATAGATAAATAACTAGCTAGGTCTTAAGTGGCTAAAGCACTTTAATCGATCTATAAGTAACCGATCAGTTAGTGCCTATTGTCTTTTAACCCTTAATGGCCATAAAAGCCACCATTCTGTCGAATTCAAGAGATATTATAAGGAGAATAATATTATTACCCTCTATATGCCTATATATGCCTCTTACTTGCTTTAACCTCTAGATATTAGGTGTTTTGCAGTGCTTAAAAAGGCATATAGTTAAGAAATAGAGTACCTAATTAGATGCTTTATAACCTATATTTTAAAGATTAAGTTCTTTTCTGCCTTTTATACCGCTTTTAAAGCTACTTTTATAGAAAATAATATTAAGGGAGGTTTTAAAGGAGCTAGACTTAATCCTCTTAACCCGGAAATTATAATCTTAAAGCTTAATATGTAGCTATAGACTCTAATGCCTCCTAAGGAGGGCACTAAACCTTTCACCCTTTAGACTTTAAAGACCCTAAAGATAGTAATTAAGGCCCAATCTCAGTCTAAATACCTTAAAAAGCGAATCAGAAGGCATTATAGTAGCTCCCTAAAGTCAATTATAGAAGCCCTAAAGTCTAATACTAAAGCAATAAAGGCAGTTATACATAAGGTTACTTTACTAAGGAATAAGATCTAAAACCTTTAAGATGCAAATAAGATATTAAGCCGGCGCTAAAGGGCAAAAAGGACTAANCATAAGGTTACTTTACTAAGGAATAAGATCTAAAACCTTTAAGATGCAAATAAGATATTAAGCCGGCGCTAAAGGGCAAAAAGGACTAAACTATAGAAAGGAGGGATTATAACTATAGAGGAGGCATTATAAGTAATTAATTAGATAGATATTAATATATAGGTAGTGGCTAAATTATCGAGGAGTGGTAGGTAAAGGAGGTCTATTAGACCGGGTATTCGGCGCTATGGTATATACGGCAAGGCCGGTTATAATGTAAGGATATATAAGGTAGATATTCCAGCCGCTGGCGATAAGTATAGTGAGTAGTTATAGTTAATTAGATAGGTTATGGTAGTTTTATTATGTAGATAATAAAGGGTGTGTTAAAAAGTGCGACGTATGCTTATCTGCAATGCATGCTTATTATATACATTATCTGCTTTATTAATAAGTCCTTAACTAACGCTAAAAAGAGATATGGCCCTATAGAGCTTAAAGTTACTGCCTTTATTTAGGCCGTTAAACAATTAAAAGTATATATTAGATCCTTAAAAGGATCTCTTATTGTATTTACTAACTATTTAGCTATTAAACCGATTATTAAGAGAATATTATTAGAAACTTTAAGTACTAATAGGGCCAATAGGAAGCTTATAAATATATCTATCTACCTATTAGAATTTAACCTTTATATCTTTTATATCTCTAGCATTAAGAATTTTATTCCTAATGCCTTTAGCCGATTAAGTGCCCTTAAGACCGATCTAAATAAAAACTAAAGACGCCTAGACTATATAGCGCTTAATGATATGCTTATATTAATTAAAATACTAATAGCACTAGAGATAAAGAAGCATTTCTAATAAGGCTATATTAACGATATAAAGTTTATATTAATCCTAAAAATAATCCTTAGAAATAATAACTCTAATGCGGCTATTATAATTGACTAATTAAATAGTAAGGATGCAATCTCTTCTTTAAAGTGCGGCATACTATTCTCCTTATATAATAGTCTATTATACTATAAGGGAATAAATAGTTACATTAAGCTTTATATACCTAAAAATATAGTTAATAATTTTCTTAAGATGGCATATAATAATTAGAACTACTTTAGCGCTAATAGAATAATAAGAGAGCTTTTAAACCTTTCTATTAATAATCTATTATATTAAATTAAGAAGTNTAGTTACATTAAGCTTTATATACCTAAAAATATAGTTAATAATTTTCTTAAGATGGCATATAATAATTAGAACTACTTTAGCGCTAATAGAATAATAAGAGAGCTTTTAAACCTTTCTATTAATAATCTATTATATTAAATTAAGAAGTATATTTATAGATGCCATATATATTATCTTAAATAGACCTCCTGCTAATAATATATTGGCAACTATATGCCTATTAGACCGCCAGTATTGCCGATATATACTATCGCTATAGACTTTATAATAGATATGCCGCCAGTCTTAAGTAAGGGCTCCTTATAGGCATTAGACAGTTTTAATAAGTTTAACTAGCTAATAACTATAATATGCTTAGTAAGTAAGAAGATATTGCTTATTTTAGGCCACTTAATATACTTAATGGCATACTAGGCTATAGCCCTATTATAATAACTGCTTCTTTCTAACTAGGGAATGCCCTAAGTGATTATCTTTAATAGAGATTATAAGTTTATATCTCCCCTCTAGAGGCAACTTTAGAAAGAGTTCAGCATATGCCTTACGATAACTACGGCATATTATCTATAAGCGGATAGACTATTAAAAAGGAAAAATCAAATAGTTAAAATTGCAATATACTTCTATTATATTAAGAACCCTTATGCTAATTGGACTTATATCTTTTCTAGCCTATAATAGAACCTTAATAGTGCAATAAATACCGGAATAAATGTCTCTGCATATAAGTATATCTATAGATTTAAGCTAAGAAGCGCCTTTAATTCGCTTATTTTAATTAAAATTAAACCCGATTTTCTATATCTTTAAGAGACTATCTAAAGAGACTTTTAGCTTATAATTAACTTTACTGTAATGCAAGGAAAGTAAGTATATAATAAGAAGTATAAGCTAATTATACTAAAGAAAGGTAATTATATCTACCTATAACTCTATAATAGGTACTATCTGCCTAAAAAACCCCCTTAAAAGTGGTTATAGTAGCAGACCAGACCGTTTAAGATTATCTATATAGTAGGAGACTTAATATATAAACTTAAGCTCCTAGATAAGATAAAGATTTATCTAGTTATCTTAATTTAATAGCTTTTCCTATTATATATAGATAACTATTATAAAGAGGAATTAGGACCTATTAAAGGAGGATCCGATAATAAAGATAGATATATTGTTAATTATATTATCCGGCGAGAAGTTTAATATTTTAGTAGAAATACTATACCTATAGAGGGATTCCTAATGCAATAGAAAGGATAAGGACTATAGTACAATTAATAGGTATAAACTGCTAATATCGCTAATAATCTTATTGACGATTTCCAATATAATTATCTTAATTAATTTAAGGAAGAAAGACCCTGCTGCAGCAGTTAGAAGAGGAAGTCTAAGGCTTTATAAATGCTAGATGCAAACTGGATGTAAGTTAGATATAAGTTAGATATAAATTATATAAGGAAAAAGGCCTACTTATATGTAATTATACTGAGGACAGTAATGACTTCTTTTTAAGGCCGGCATTTAATATAGGAAGCATCGGACGGATATAGGATAGTTAACCTTATTCCTAGCCCCGGACTAGCTGGGGCCGGACTGAGGATTAACCGGGCTAGTTTATTAGCCTATATGTTAATCCTTAGGTCTTAAATTTATTATCCTTCCTACCTGATACTAAATAGCACCCCAAAGTGTGATATTCAGGTATTACTAAAATTAATATAGCCTAAAAATTAAAAATAAGTTATAATAATTAAAGGGATTAATATAGTAGGCTAGGCTATTCTGCCCTTTATTATAATTATAGATAAATATTACTTTTATAATTAATATAAAAAAAGTAGCCTTTTAGCTAATTAGGTAATTATTATAACTTAAAATAAATAGATAAATAATAAGGCCGGTCTTAAGTGGCTTAAGCACTTTAATAAGTATATAATTAACTAATTAATTAATAGTTATTACCTTTTAATCCTTAATAGCTATAAAAGTTATTATTTAATTAACTTTAAAGTATATTATAAAAAAAAAAGATTATTATATTATATATACCTACTTATACCTCTTATTTACTTTAGCTTCTTAATATTAAGTATTTTAGGCCGCTTAAAATAGCCTATAATTAAGAAATTAATTATTTAATTAAATACTTTATAAACTATATTATTAAGATTAAGTTCTTTTTTACATTTTATGCCGCTTATTAAGCTATTATTATAAAAAGTAATATTAAAGGAGGTTTTAAAAGAGTTAGGCTTATTTCTTTTAACTTAAAAAGTATAATCTTAAAGCTTAATATATAGCTATAAATATTAATACTACCTAAAGAGGATATTAGCTATATTTAACCTTAAACTTTAAAGATACTAAAGATAATTATTAAAGTAGATTTTTATTTAAAATACCTTTAGAGATAAATTAAAAGATATAAAAGTAGCTCTTTAGAGTCTATTATTAATACTATTAAGTTTAATATTAAGGTATTAAAGGATAATATATAGGAGATAGCACTATTATAGGCTAAAGTTTAAAAGCTTTAAAAGTAAAATATAACCTTTAGTCGGCTAAAAAGGGTTAAAAAGACCTAACTATAAAATAGCAATAAGATAACTATAGGAAATAATTAAAGTTAAATTAATTAAATAGATATTAATATATAGGTAGTAGTTAAATTATTAAGAAGTAGTAATTAAAAAAGGTTAATTAGGCTAGATATTTAGCGCTATAATATATATAATAAGACTAGATATAATATAAAGACCTATTAAAAGGTAATAGAGATTATTAATAAAGAAAATAGCAATTAATTTTAATTAATTAGATGCATTATAGTATTTTTATTAGTATTTTAATTAAAAAGGTTAAGATTTTTAGTCGGGCCGCTTGTCCAGTTGGGCCGCTTATTAAGTATGTTATAGGGGATATATAGGGCTAGTAATTTTAAACCACTTAGTAGCTATAGCTAAAGTCTATTTAAGTTAGCCTTCGCGGCTTACTATAACTAATAGATATAATATAATAAGTATAACCTTATGCCCTTTAGATAATATATTATAAATCCGTTATAACTTCTGTGAAGACGATATATATTTCTTCAATATTTATTGCCCCTACTATTACCGGAAGTCCCCTTAAGCAGAGGATGCTAAAGTTAAGGCCTTAGAATTATTAACTCAGTCTAATAATAATAAACACGATACAGTAGACAGGGATAGGACAGAGAAGGGCTGTATGGCCGTTGACAGGGAGGCTGGGAGTTTGTTAGTAGACCTGTTTAAGCTTGAGAGTGAGATGATATACCTAGGCAAACATCACTGGTGAAATAAAGTGCGAGGCTGTTCTTTTGCAGTTCCGGCTCGCTCATGCCTTCTTGGTCACTTCCCTGTTCAGACCGTGCAGCATCTGACTGACTGGTGCGTTCCCGTTGAAGTACAGCACAGTGGTTCCAAGCACTTCTAGCAGAGATCAACTCGATTCCAACCGTCATCATATTGAGTCCTGCAGGAATCGCTGCAAGGACTGCCGAACTCTTTTGTGCAGCAACCCCAGAAACGAAGATCGGAACCAGCATCTTGGAGGTCAAGTCTATCCGTCTCATAACGGCATTCAGGTGGTGCAGCGGCGGCTCTGAGCATTCTGAGGTAATGGTAGGAACCCAGTCTCTCTCCATGACGAGCTGGTTACCCACAGCGCACACCCTCTCGATGATGCTGCACAAGATAATGATCGCTACCAGGAAGGTTTTCGAGAACCGGCTGCATATCCATCCCGGAAGGTCGGCAGTAATGCACTCAGTCGCCCGAGTAGGTGAAGCTGGCGAGAGGAACAGAGAGATCCACAAAATGCATGCTACTACAATGCAGATACGCTGGACTAGGATTGTTTTCTGGATAGTCCGGAACTTTGATGCGTTCCGATCAACCCAATTTCCAATGGTTGGGGAGAGCAGAAGCGTAGCCGAGTTTGTCAAGACACCTCTGGGAGAACCTCCGTCGTCAGTCATTAAGCATCTGATCCAACGATCGCAACACATACCGGATAGAAGTAGGTAATAGCGTATTCGGATAGGCTGAGGCAAAGAGAAGTATCTGTCACAAATGTATTTAGTTTTGCGGACTAGGGTCGCTTGAAGTTAAATAATATAAACTGTCACTGTTGTGAACTCGTAACTTCTCATGTCCCATGTTGAAAGGAAATGAGATATGGAAAGGCACCACAGTAGGCTTCTCTTGACGACATATCTATCCGAGCCGCGAGTCTGTACCAAATTACTCGGAGACAAAACTCAAGCACACTCAAATCTATTTCCATCCCTAGAGCTGAGTTCCTGCCGCTTTAAGCTGAGCTGCTGCTGAGGGAGGGCTGAGGATTCGGGAGGTGGGCTGAGCAAGGGACTGTGAGCCTTGGGGCCCATTATTGGGATCACTGGTAGTGCCCCAATTTTGGGACTAACCCTAGCATGCCCCCCTGTATTACAGGACCTGGCTCTCAGTAGACACTATAGCGTCATTGAATTATTACTTATACACACATGAGATTTATGCGTTAGTAATTTCGTTCTTGACCTTCAAACTATGTATATTAGCTCTAAGCCTTTTTGCGGATAACCTGGTTTGCATTAAGCAATGTAAATAACTACTGTAATACCTTTGATGACAGATGGTGTTCTAGACATCTAGGAAGCCAAGGATTAAGACAGTTTTAGAAAACTAAAGCAATTGTATTACTGATAACTAGTGTTTCTATCACGTTTCTTATATATGTAGTAGCTTATAATTCTGCCTTGTAAGATGCTTGCTTTATAACTAAATACCAAGGCATCTAGGCTCCAATAAATTTAGTTAAACGCCATAGTCTTGTGAGCATCCCTGCCTAACGTACCCATCAACGCACCCGTAGAACCCATCAGCCCCTCTATGGAAGGTTTTCCGAAATAAGCCCAATTGCAGTTAAGTGCGACTGTGTGCTACTTAGGGAAGCGTGATTCCACTGTTAAAGTTAGACAATATACAATCCACGTCGAGAGATATACAAACCTGCATGCAATACAATCCTGTTATAGTAGATTCTACAGCAGGACTAAGAGTCCTCTCCATAGTATGGTCGTAATTTAGATATTGCGTTAGGCCTCCCATATCGCGCTTAAAGTGATGTTTATTCCCCCAGTTCGTCAGAAACTATATTATCAGCATTCTATCTCATGTTCTCCATAAGACAACTTACTGTGACCTCAACAGGAGCTTCCTCTTCTTGCAAAGAGTTCATCTGTTGCATACCCGGACTAAGGATAGCAATCACATTTAAAGAGGTTATGATCTCTCCACCAGGACCATCAATTGGAAATATTGATGAATACTGTTGTGCATAGCTATGCAAAGCTCCTATCGAGCGACAAGACTCTGGAACACTCTCATTGTCGTAATGGAACTTGATCCCAATGACCCGAGTGGCTGAATAAACTGATACGCCAGTCAGATTCTTCAGATAAATTCCGCCTGGTCCTCCAAACAATGTGCTGGTGAGTGGGCTATTGCTTCTTCTAGCCGTATTTGGTGCTGTAAAGGTTTCTTCGTTCAAGATTAACGGTGCGGGTGGGTAGTCTGGATACCAGCAAGCCAAATCTCTCAAAGTACTTCCTTTAGCTTCTGTTGGGGGAAAATATGCTGCAACTCCCATGCTAATCATGTTATAATCCTAAGACTAAGTTAGTGATACTGACGACAGTTGAATGACACCTTACTCACGTCAAACTCAGCCTTAATAGCGGATATCTGACAAGGGAAAACAAGACGTTTCGTCTTCGGAGCATCCTCCATGCCAACCCATTTTGAACTTCTGTGGTCGCTGTAGATACAGCGAATGCCCTGAATACCCTTCTTACCAACGGCCAGCTCGAATCCACGCAAGTCCTGGCCGTCCAGCATAACATCTTCATCAGCTACGTACCCAAGCTGCGTGACTTGATGGTGGCCATTAACAAGTCTGATTCCGGCTATATATGTTACTTCACCAAGAGAGACTGTAGTGAAACCCACTTTTGTGAGGGACTCAGGATGAATAGGACAAGGTGATGCGGACTTGATCTTGAAGAATGTTTCGTCGTTGGGCTTTAGCCACTCGTAGCTTTGATCCGTCGTTACGTAATTCCATGTAGGCTGATTCGAGATAGTAGCGACGGTTTCTGCTTCTTTCTCTTGTCTCTGTTCTACCATTTCTTGGATTCGCTTTATCAACCCCCATATTCGCTTCCTGTTTTGCTTGCCCCGTTTGCAGTTATGATCAGTAGTGCGGCGGTAGACATGTCTCCAGTCGCAAGACTTTGGCCAGTTTCTTGCTTCAACAATCCAGCTCCGCTCACCGTCAGGGCTAAATCTCGATAACCAGAATTGTTGGCTGTGGAATAAAAAGTAAAATGCAGGTGCAGCTAGGCGTGCGTTCCAAACGTCTCTGGTAGGAAGGTGTGAGGCGATTTCAAGAATAATCTCCTCGGGAAGACTATTAAGACAGTCTATGCTGAGATTGCCGAGCTGTAGGTGCTCTGAAGGTGGTTGTGTTGCCTTACTAGGAAGCTTGTTGATCTTTCGTATTGGGTAGGGTTTAGATAATGGCATGAAATAAGCCGATGATCGATTACCGTCTTCGGATACTGTACCTCCCCAAGGATATCGATCGACTCCAGCGTAATAGTCTTCAGTGTAGTAGGCTTCCGTATGCATAGGATATATATGACCAGCTCTGGAAGGAAGCGGCAGAACCTTGCAAACCTCGATGAGATTTGCCAAGGGCGGTGAAATGGGATGATACGCTTTCTCCACAAGCGCCCAGCATGCCTCGTGGAAGACATATTCTTTGTTATCGCCTTCACGCCGTGGTGTTCTCTCACAAATCACAGCTTCGTCATTCCACCGTGCGTCATAGCTGAGCGGAACACGAAGGTCGGCATCATGGGGATGAAGATTGCCAACCCCACTCACGCAGGGCGCCCCGCCATCGCTAAAGTATACTCGGATTCGTTAGTATTTCGATTACTGAAGCTGGAGGAATGAACTTACAAAGACGGAAGTGAAAGCGCCAAGACTTAGCTTCAGGGTAGTCATCGATCTCTATGCCATAGGGAACCTGTCGCCACAACCCGCAAACAACGCAAACAATGCGAGGCATAATAACCGAAGCAACTGTCTGGTTAAGTAACCCTCTCGTATCCGTAATATATCTAAAGATAGGATCAGACGGCTGAGTTTGTGTGCAAAGAGTGGTTGAATATGTTGGGCGACCTGGAACACGTGTTGGTTTACGGACATCGAACATCAGCCATTTTTCGGGCTAATATTACACCGATTTAGAATTGACGAATCAGACGTAGCTGCACTAGCTAATCTCGATGTGGTTGGCTATTCTATATATATCTTTAATTACCATATTTGTCTTTTACGCAATAGCGAGAGTTCTATTATATCACATAGCTCAGCGGGGTAACCTTTAACACTGTGCCCCATTTGACCGCAATTGCCCGAATAGGATTTCTGCAATAACATGCCCTAAGCCAACATTCAGACTTAGTAAATTTCAGGCAACGACACCGAACTCAACTCCATGCGCCAAAAGCACATTCCCACGCTCAACATCAACTGAACGGAATGTATGGCGTATGTCTGTTAGGCTGAGTGAAAAGCCGAGATGAGTCTAGACCAGCTTCCAGTAGGCGGCTAGGAGATGTCAACAAACAACAAAACGCCATTGTATTATACATGTTCTCAAGCATGTGTTTGGGTTGCTTGGAAAAAGTGCCTAAATGGCACATGAATCCCTGATGTAGCGTTAGCTGCCGTGCACTTACGTATCAGTTCGGACTTGGCCCTGACTGGAAATGCCTGCATGCTCTAGAACCAGTCTATCAGACATACGATGAGGGCGATCTCTGCTGCTTAAGGCCATGGGCACCTCGGTATAAATGAATACTGCCAATGGGAGCTTACTTTGCGATTCACTCCGTTTTCCTACGGAAGGTGAGCCAGGTTGCCCTCCCTGCCTATGATTATGACTTAGCCGCATTATGAGTGGAAACGACAAAAATGCGGCTAGCTGAGAAACTCAAACAAGCTCAACTCATTCAATACCTGCATATTAACTGATGCCGATCGTTACTCGCTTCGCCGACTGTAGTCTAGACTATCTCGAAGCGGAGTTTATTGCCGAATGTGGCGGATCCAAGATTGGCTATAGGACAACACTTGTTTGCTCCAGACCCGAAAATGTTGTGATATACGGCTTGTCCAAAATTATGTGCGAGAACTCTGCCTTGCCGCTTTTGCTTCTAAATTCGAAACGATCTTTGAGCGGGATACAGTCTAATCGTTATATCTTGCTTGATAATAGATTAGACTCAGAAGATCGTTCCTTTTGGACTAGAGGTTGGGAAGTAAGATGCCAAACCGGCATGACTTTCAAGCTTAATTAATATTAACTCATGTCTTAGTTCAAAAAATATAAAGCTTGTTGCTTGTTTTACTACCTCCCCTTATGATAGAGGCTTGAGACATGGCGCGGTCATGTACTGGCACATTCCAGTCAAGGTCAGACGAAAGAAAACTTAAGCAAGCCCCCTTTCTCAGCCTACAGAATTAATACCTACCTGTGGATTAAAGGCCATGGTATGGCTTCTGAATTCTTAGACTAAAACGAGAGAAACATCAGAAGGCTTCATTGTCTCCCATTCGACTATAGTGCAATTATTGGTCGCGAGGCTACCGAAATGGATTGGACTACGACACAAGAGTTAGGATAGGCAGTGCTGGACTGCATTTAAAGATTCCTGGACCAGTAAAGTAGAATATCATCATGGTAAGACAATCGATCTAAGCTTAAATACAGAAGGTTATAACCTTTAGCCGATACGGCCCGTTCGTAGTGGAATCTTATCTTATAGTTATAACGCCGATATATTAGGCCACTCTCATAACTGAGCTATTGTTAATTTCGGCTTATGTTTAGAATGAACAATTATCGGTACGTATTATCTTGCGGGCTTAGGGCATACAGGTTGCAATCCATCTTGAATTTGTGAACGCTCTTCATTACAACCATCACCGCAAATAGCATCGAGACTATGGCATCCCACAGAGCCGCATTAAGGAAGGAAACTTCCAGCTTTGGTTTTCTCTCTCTGAGCTATCAGATTCTCTTGCTGTCTGGAAGTGCTGTGTCATCTTTTTCACACTGACGTGCGTATATACAAAATGCGACGCGTTCATCTCTCTCCAATGCCTCACTTCCCTTGCAGCTGTAGCCCCAGCGTATGACTCGGTGACAACGCAGGATGCGAAGAGGATGCATATCCCAGAATATGGAGTCGGTGGATGGCAATTAAAACTATAACATGCAGTAGGAGCTTATGAATTGATTGAGGTCTTACGCGCCTTTTTATTCTGCTTAATCTTTTTCAGAACTATTGGTTGAGTTAAAAATACTTGTGGACCAGTTGGAGTCCTACCCTATCGGAGACGCCTATCCCCTGAATTTACAAGAGAAAATCAGCACTAAGTAATCCTTCCCCTGCTTACTAAAGCTAACCGTCCAGTAATAATAATTCAAGCATTTGATGAAACAGGATTAGCAAAGTATTATTATCTACATCAGATTTTAGGTTTCCAGGTTCATAATAGCATCAAAAGCACTGCCTCTACTCAGATACGGAGTTAAAATAGCTAGATTGCACGCAAATCCATAGGACCATAGGACCATAGGACGAATGAGTTCCTACGGTAAAAATTAGTATTTAACAGATTATATGACCTCTCCTTCTTGAGCTGAAATTCCAAACCAGAGATTCAATACAACACACACAAGAACCAGAAACCACAATATCCGGCTTTTCCATTTCCTGCTTCTCAACTACCACAATGAAGTTTTCAATTTCCATGATTTCTGCCGCGGCGGTTCTATCACCTCTCGTTGCTGCCAATTTCGATCTTTACTTCCAGTCACCAACTAATTCTATCGGTGGTTTGGCCATATGGCAGGCTGTAGATGATACAGTAAGTACTGATGAATGCGTCAAAATGACTGGTATAAGGACTTTTAAGCAGAAGCCCGATATTAGTGGAGATAAAGACGGATTCCGTTGCAAAGGCACAGGATGTTTTTTCGATGGCGATGTCAATGGCATTAAAGAACTTGAGATAAATTTTGGAACTAAGGGTAACGATGTCTATCATTTTAGTAAGTTGTCTTATTACAATTTAATGTCGGTACCTTAGCGTTAATACTTTATAGCTATTTACCAGCAGTTTTGCGAAGATAATAAGTGGTAGATAGTTAGTTGTAAGTGCTAATCTCCTAGTTATCCGACTTACGAATATTTACTAATTTGTCGTTAGTAGATAACAAAGTATATAGCTGGTGTTCTCCTTAGACTAAGAAGTCGTATAACTGCCCCGCCATAAAGGGTCAGCAGAAATTCATATGCAACATCGAGGGACTGTCCGCGCAAGATATCACCAACGACCTTAAAGGAGAAGGCTGGTGGTAAGTATTTCCACCTAGACTAGGTGCTCAAGATCGCCATCCTTATGATATTATACCGCAAATGCCATAGGGCTATAGGTGGCATCCTGTTGATGTTCACTTATTCAACCTGCGTTGTATGCGCTCTACCTTTCTTATTCTAGTTACTCGATTATGTAAATATTCTGTTTATACAAAGCCGACTTGATAAGGCCCAATTGTTTCATACCACCCACCATGGATCTAATCCTAGTATAGCATATTTAGCGTGAGGCCTTACCACGACAAGAGAAGAGCCCGGTGGACTACATTATGATCAGGAAAGATGCAGGCAACGGTGCTAACGGGAACGTCCCTGTGGCATCCTGTGTGCCTGGAAGGGTATGTGGGAGTCGGAGATCTTGCACAGAGCGGATGGGGGAAGCCTGACGTCAACAAGGTTTGGTTTCTGCGCCAGGACCTGGCCAAGGGCTCCGGATGCGAGGAAGAGGTTATGTGGAATGATAAGGGCTCGAAAGCTAAATCGGATGCCTCAATCTGGGATATTTACGGCCCGTACGGTGACATCCCGGGCCTTATTAAGCGCGCCTTCGTAACAAGCAGCAACTACAGGACGCCAAATGAGGAGCTAGCCCTTATCCCTGATATTATAAGGTCGTCTATCCAAAGAACCTGGGTGAACTATACACCCATCTTTCTGAATACCATCTAGTCAAGTCTTCGGGCCCTAACCCCGTTTCTAAATAGGAATAATCAATCGTCTCCACCTAGAGACAAGAACGCTAGATCACCTGGGCCTAATAGGACTTTGAAGGTAATATTAGAAGGTAGAGAATAGCCGAAAGCACTTCTAACCATTTAGGCTTTGAAGGTCTAGACGCCAGGAGTAGAACTTGGACTAGGTCGCCAAACTAAGATATTGTATGTCATATAACCATCGTGCATCTTACTGCTGAGATATCTATCATCGCGTTTTACAGCTTTTTTTTCTTTTTTTTTTTTCGCACATCTTTTCCCTTACATCTGAAACCAAAATTTATCGATGACAGCTATTGCTATTAACTAAGACTGTCTTTCAATTGCTACCTAGGATATCAACCAGTCTTAATTGACTAGTTTTATAGCATGACAGGTTACCGTGGAACGGATCTAGAAAATAGGTGCTAGAATGATAAAGATAAGGTTTCGGGATTTATAATATCGTTACATTACTAGAGATAGCCGACTTACAATTAAATTTAACATAATAGATATAAAACCCACTAGTTAACATAATTACTAATTGTTTTGTTACCTTAGCTTGATGAAATGACTCACACTCATTAAGTCAAGTTGAGTTAAATATTTACAACGCGTACTGCACTAAGATTTGCATGACATTCAAATATTCATTGTCCTTACATCAACTTAACTACACGATGAGTGCGAAACTTGTAATTGAGTGGCCGGAGGGCCTCGAGCTACACCGGATCGATAACCAATCGGCCCTGGAGCAATGGACTCCAGCTCTCACTGAACTCCTTCAATCCTGCGTCAACGATGACCCCGCATCATCGTCAATTGGCTTCCTCACACCACTCTCAACCACAAGCGCTTCAGGATTCTGGCTTTCACTATCGACTGACCTGTTCGGTCCTCAAGCAAGAACCACACTATTCGTCCTAGCAAGAGGTTCATCCGCAGTCGGTACTGTTCATGTGGTGACTCATCCAAAAGCTACTCATTCGCACAAAGTTGAGGTTGCCAAATTACTAGTTTCCACCGAGGAAAGAGGTCTTGGTCTTGGAAGAAAGCTTATGGATATGGTTGAGAAATTTGTCAAAGAAGAGCTGGGCAAGACGATGATTATGTTGGATACTGCAACGGACACAGCAGCGAGAGGGTTCTACTTGGAACTTGGATACACTGAATGGGGGATTTGCCCCAACTATTCTCAGAATGCGGTTGGGCATTTGCATGATACCTCGTTCTTCTATAAGTCTCTGGTAGATTAGATATGGGACTTCAGCTGCCCATTTGCTCGATCCTCCAAGAAAGCAGATATTTTATAGTTTAGATTATTTAGTCAAGAAATAGTCAATTACCCTGTCGCTGAAGATAGAATCAACATTATGTTTGGACATGCTACCAACTATTCTGCAGATATAACCACCTAGTCTCTTATATATACACCTGTGAATTACGGACCGGTCTCCCCCGAAGGGACTTCACATCATGAATTAAGCATCGCTCTGACAGGGGTTGATTGGTGGTTGTCATTTATCCGCCTTCCAGTCCGGGGTAAACAACCGCCAAGCAACGGTTTGATTGAGGCGTCTACCAAATCAGCAGGGGATCGACATGCTAAGCTCCCAAGTTTGGGGGTGATGCCATGCCAATCCCCGCGTTTTTACAAACAGTTACCAGGTAGGCTAGTCGCAGACGGTCTTGATTCTGATCTCACTTATGACGCCGCAGCAGGCTCGGGTCGAGATGTACCGAGCCAGCTATAAAACATGCTCAACGTCGCATTTCCATTGATCGGTCGTGATTCAATTGACTGGGTCCAAATCATCCAAAATGACTCTTCTCTCCCTACTAACCTTGGCCTCTCTAACCAGTGCAGCTTGGATTGTCCCCGGCGCGCGATGGCACGATACGGTGGGCAATCTCTTTAATGCTCATGCAGGTGGTCTCTGTGTTGATCGCTCCAGCGGCAAGTTCTTCTGGTTCGGCGAGCACAAGACTGAAGAGCGAGAAGAGGGTGGTGGTGTATCGGTATACAGCTCTGATGATCTCGCGACTTGGAAATCTCATGGCCTAGCGCTGACACCTGAAGCGGGCCATAAGTATATTTCGCCTGAAAATATTATTCAGCGCCCCAAGGTTCTTTACAGCGAGGAGACGGGGAAGTACCATGTAAGTTGATGACATGTTCAAAAGTAGTAAGATATCACTGACTTGGACATAGATGTGGTGGCATGCGGACGATAAGAAATACAGCCTTCTCCTCCAAGGCCTTGCGACATCCGACTCGATCGCCGGACCATACAAGTTCAACCACGTCATGGCTCCCTTAGGGAACTGGTCTCAAGACTTTGGCGCCTTCACAGACTACAAGTCTGGCAAATCCTACGCCTTATACTCCAACGGAGATCGAGTCGAAGGTCGTGATGTATATGTCAGCGAGTTTAACAGTAACCTTACCGATGTTAAGAAGGTTACCCATCGGTTCAACAAGTACGACTTTGAAGCACCGACTATCCTTCAGACCGAGAAGAGCTATTGGACTTTGATGAGCCACAAGACGGGATACCGACCGAACAGTATGTTTCTGAAGGGTTTATTACGATGCTAATAGAAAGCTAATTGGCTATTTCAGACGTTGTGGCTATGAGAGCGGATAAGCTCGAGGGTCCCTGGTCGCAGCCATTCTTTGTTGCACCGGCTTACACCAGGACGTTCAGCACACAATCGGGTTTCTCGTGGCGCATCAATGGAACAAAGAAGACGACCTATCTGTACATGGCTGATCAGGTACGCTTTACTGAATCTTGTTCGCAATTCGTATTAATGTGTATAGTGGGATCTTCCTTCGATCTGGGAGAGCCGCAATGTCTGGCTTCCAATTGAGATCGACGAGGAGAACAAGAGCCTCAAGGTTGTGTGGCATGATGTCTATGACCTTAACGTGTAAGTTCATATTCTAAAAGCTTCGGGTAGCAGATCCTGACTCTATTATAGAAAAACTGGTGAATGGAAGCCCATCAAGGGCAAGACCTATCCCGCTAGCAAGGCTAAACTTGCTGGAGATGCATTCCTGCAAGAAGCTGTAAGCCCATCATAAGGAACAGTGGGAGATATCTGACTAATAGCCATAATAGACATTTGGAACAGACCATGTCATCGCAACTGGTATCTACGGGAATGACAGCACAGCCACTTTCACCGTTGAAGGCAAGGGCGCAGATCAATGGGTTTCATTTTACCACCAAAGTAAGTCATCCTGCATTGTATATCCGCGCTCATACTGACAATTTCAGACATCGACGACATGGGGTTTGGCGACCAGCCGATGGGTCAACCGGACCGCATCAACGGAACATGGGCTGTCCGTCGCATCAGCAGCGTTGTAGTAAATGGTGACGAAGACAAGGTGCACACTCTCTACCAAAAGGATACACACAAGGGTATTATTCTTTCCACTCCTCTTCTTCTGCCGCTAAAGAAGGGCAAAAATACTATTACTGTTGGTGGTCTTGATAATGGGAAGGGTCTCAAAGGAGCGGATCTGGATAGAATCGTCGTTTATCCTCCTGAGAAGAAGAAGGGAAAGAGAGGATTATTTGGACTGTTCTAGACGCTCAGATACTTCCTCAGTAGAAATTGAATCCTGCATTAGTCACCGTCTACATATTCTGTATCATGCAAGCATCAGATTGACAACTGGCCAGATCATGCCTGTGATTGTCAACTAAGAACAAGCGTTATGAACAAAAACCATTTAGTTATTGTTCTACTAACCATACCACACGCGAGTAATTGTATCTAGCATGCTCTTTAACATGGTTTGCCTTCTAGCTATGTTCACGATACTTCTAGTGGTGTGACCAGAACAAAGTCCGTTTTCACCTCGCCTCGCACACAAAGCAATTATACAGCTATTCGCAACCCATTGTCCACACCCGAATACCAAACACAGACGTTGTGCCAGAACACATACTCTGATGGCTTCATCACCACTTTGTATAAATAGTCTCTCAATACAGACTCCATCCTCAATCCAGATAATTCTGCTGTTACAGCCATCTGCTCAACAACTCTTGTCTCTTTGAAATCCGTCGTCAAATCGCTATACTGATATTTATAGCAAAAACGAGTAAGTCAAAATGTCACTTCTCGGCCCCTGGCCCCTGGCCCTCCCCGCCAAAACTCACCTCATTGCCCGCATCCTTCCAGCTGTTTTCCTTACAATTCCCCTCATCGCTGGTCTCACATGTACCTGGCTTCTTCTGTCAGACGTCTGGATGCAAGTATTTTGCACCCTCTTCATCCTTCGCTATGTCCGTCTTCTTGGTCACATTGCCGGATCATGGATGTATCGTCCTTTTGAGATCAGCCCAGATCCGGCTTTTACTCGCAGAGATGTCACTGTCATCCTTCCCACCATTGACCCTCACGGACCCGACTTCCGGGAATGCGTGCAGAGTATTCTTGCGAATCATCCGGCTTGCATCCTGGTTGTCACAGTTGGTGATGCTTTGAGAGAAGAATGCCAGATTGTGATGCGCAAGCTGGGTGCTGATGCGCCTGATACGGACATATCAGTGGCGGCGCTCTCTGAACCAAGTAAACGCAGACAGGTCACTCATGCTATGCCAAATGTCACCACACCTGTTACGATCTTTGCTGACGATCATGTCTTCTGGTCAGGCAACTTCATCCCTTTCGTTCTTGCGCCTTTTGACGATTCACAAGTTGGTGTCGTCGCGACAAAGAAGAGGGTTCGACGCACTACACCTGGACAATGGTCTTGGTCTTCAATCGTCAACTTCATCGCATGCAACTATCTTCAGCGACATAATTGGGAACTTCGAACATCCAACGCCATTGATGGAGGAGTATTTGTAGTTTCGGGTCGCACAGCAGTTTACCGCACTGAGTTTCTTAGCGATGCTGACCTCCTGGAACGGTTCTGTCATGAGAAGTTCTTCTTCGGTCTTCTAGGTGGTGACGGCCTCGGTCCGGATGATGATAACTTCCTTACCCGCGAGGCTATGAAGAAGCATTGGCTTATCTTCTTTCAGGACACAGAAGATGCGACCATTGAAACTACACTCGGTGAGTGGCCCAAGTTCAAAGATCAGCTTCTACGATGGGCTCGCACTACTGTACGCAGTAATCCCGTCATGCTCCGTGATCCGATATTTGTATCGCGCTATACCTGGAGCGCATTCATGGTGTACTGGGCATCTCTATTCAACTTTGCTATCGTTTGGGATACCCTGCTGATTTTCTCACTATCCAAGGGTAGCAGTACAAGACTTGCTGATCTACTGCTTCTGCTCATCTGGATGTTCTGGACAAAGACTATCAAGCTGATTTCACACTTCCTGAAGCATCCTTCTGACTTCCCACTGATGGTTTGTCAGATTCTGTTTGGGTATGTGCATAGCTTTATCAAGCTGTGGGCTTTGATCACCTTCTGGGATTGCGGATGGTCTGGACGCAATCTTGAGGGTGTTGGACAGGCTGAACTTGACACAGGGTTTCGTTGCGTTGAGTAAGTGATTGGGTGACATGGTAGGAGATTGAGAGGGATTTGTGATCCGCAATTTGACACCGGCTGGACCGGTTTGGTAAATATTAGGGATAGTTTGACCTCGAGTTCAATATGCTGCTTTACTACATCGACGTTTATACTAACAAACTCGCTTCACACCCCCACACAAAGTACCCGGTGACAAGTTCAGCCAATAATATGCCTTGTGTTCGCTCGGTACAGTGTCTGTAGAGTATACTGCTTCTATAGTGTAGTGAGTATTATCCTGCTTTTTATTCTGGTGTTCCTTAGTTCTTGAAATCTCCCTTTGACATCTCCTCCTCCAAATCGTAATAAACCTGAAACTCGCAATAGCAAATCTCAGGATCGCTCTCAACATCAAAGTTGAAATCTGCCTCTTCATCCTCGATGAGTACCTTCTTGATGCCACTCGCAGCCGCAGCCTCTGCAAGCAGTTGAACACGACAGCTATTTTCCATAGATGTGTAAAGCCAGGCAGCTTCATCCACCGTTTGACCAACTGTTAAAATGCCGTGGTTTCGCAGAATGCATCCTTTGCCCTTGGGACCCATCGCTGCGGCTATGCGATCTCCTTCTTCACTACCTAGCACAACACCGCCGTAGCTGTCATAAACGCTGTGCGCGTCTCCTCTGAACTTGCAAGCATCTTGCGTGAGCATCTCTAGTCGTCGACCAAAGACAGACCATGCTTTTCCGTGGATACTGTGCGAGTGGCAAATGGCATGTACGTCTTCTCTCGCCTTGTGAATTGATGCATGAATCAAGAATCCTGCTGTGTTGGGAGGCCGAGATCGATTTCCTCCAATGACTTCGCCGTCAAGATTGACGAGAATCATGTCGCTGACCTTGAGCAGTCCGAAGTGTCTTCCCAGAGGATTTGTCCAGAAGGCGTTGGGGAATTCTGGATCGCGAACGGAAATGTGGCCGCTCATACCCTCGACGTAACCTTCTCGGTGCCAGTGACGAAAAGCGGCAGCGAGATGCTCTAGTTGCCATTGGCGTTGGGATGAGAAATTGGGATGTTTGGGGATCCCTTTGAGAACGACGTCGCCATGAGACATCGCCTGAAGGGGAGTTTTGTCCTTGAGTTCATGGCCGTAAGATTGAGATTCTTTTTTAGGAGTGATGGTAGTTGGGCAATCAATGGCAGGCGACACAGCAGTGGGAGCCATCTTGACTGAGTTGATTTATATGAGTTGAAGAACTCGACTTTGTTGATTGACAAGTGCTCTTTTATATTTTGTACCCTTCCATGATACTGTAAATGCGCCCTCTAAATACCGTTTAGCCTCTGATCTTTACATGTCATCTGCGGGGAAACGACTTACAGCCGGTGCTTATCTTGAGCGGGACCGGGAACTCGATCCGGTCTGTGGCGATTGGATGTTGACGTTGTGTTAGAAATGGCGATCATTATTAATTTACAGAATGCGGTTGTTCTATGCCTTTGTTCTCCTGTTTTGCTTTACATATTGCCCTGTTGCCAAGACGAGTCAACTCCGATACGAGCCGGTTCAATTCTTGAACACATTCGACATCGGATCTTGTTAACGACTTAGGTGGGAAGTCCTGTGGGGTGGCTATGGACGATGCCAAGATGTCCAGGTCGACTTGTACTTGCTTATCCAGAGGATGAATGAGGATGTTCAAGAATAATGCCAAGGCTGCTATGGGCGCGTAGAAAGCAACGTGACTGCGATGCATTTAGTAATAGCAAGCCACTTTGATAATAAACTCACCCAAAAATATCGTCCCGTAGTAAATTCTCCCCATTTTTGAGAATGTGCAGCGTTGTTCGACTAGCCTCCAAAGACAGATCGCTACTGGAGTGATATACACTATGCAAATCATCCGGTAAGCTCTCCGATATTGCAAAGGCGGCACCGCATCTTCGGACAGCTGTATGAATTATCGTCGTAAGATAGTTATACTCCAACTGAATATGGATAGATCTCCTTCTTTGGACGGGAGACATCTCTGGATGGAATAAATGATCAACCGATGATGACAATTTCGGCCTAAAATTTGCCGGAATCATCAATCGCCATGTTTCGAGGTCAAGATCTAGCTGACGAAGCTGACATAGTATAGTACTATCAATCAGAAGAGGGTTGTCGAGGGAACAAAGAAAGATACAAAGCTTCTCTTTGATTTGACCGAGTTGGGAAACTTCCTTGAAATAAACGATTATCTCTTGATCACTGGTATCTGGAGAAACTTGGGGATCGTATAGAGCATCGAATTCCTCTGGTAAGGTCAAGTCACAGTAGTCACTTGTTAAGAGGGGTGGTCGACCAAAGCGAATTGCAATGTCCTTGTCCAGGCTGTAACATGTCCAGAACAGGTTCCGAAGTTGTTTTCGACGACGCTGCTCAGAGGGTTGGTTGGTATCATCAGGATAAAAGCAGTGGGCCTTCAAGTCATAAACCATTCGGCAAGCAGTCGAGTTAACAGCAGCAGCATCTATCCACTGGCCCGATAGATTCCTGTAGATCGCCTGGATTGTGAACATCATACGAGAAAATGGTCGGTCGGTACTTACTAGAATGACTGCTGCTTCCAGCGTTTCAATGGTACTCTCGTGGGAGGGCTGTAGCAGATAGCCCTGTGCCACATCGGCATATATATCGGCTTGAGGCAGATTTAGGAACGCTTTGTGGCCGGCTAATAGTAGGCACAGAGCCAAAGAAGTCAGGATGCATGTTTCAGCTATTTTCTGTCGATGATAGGTTCCTGGGTCTTTTGGGAGTGTATACGCCGCCTCGAGTGTCCCCTGCATATATACAGGATCAATGACGGGATACAAATGGTTATAGCCTGAAGACATGAACCCATTAATAGCCTGTTCGACAATTGGGCGGTCGGGTATTTCAATATCTAGGTGAGGTGGAAGGACCGAAGACTGGTGTGAACCAAAGAGGCGAAAGCTTTCCAGTGCTGGCCTTTCGCCAACCTTACTCTCCATCCAATCGAGTCCTGCATTGGACAATAAGGAAATTCCTTTGAAGTACCAATGACGGCCGAGAGATGCATCGTTACTCGTTGGATACCGAGCCTGCGGCAAGAGGGGAGTTCTCTGAGCATTATTTGACGATCCGTCTAGTGACAATGGTGTGTTTTGGTGATTGAACACTGGCGAAGTTCCACTCAATGACGACTGAAGTTGTTCGACGGTTTTCTCGAGCTCCATGACTCGACGAGTGAGAGATTGTACATGACCGACAAGAGCAGATCTGTAGCATAATCAGTCATACAATTGGTCATCCTGTGATAGACCCGCTATCCATACATATCGCCTGGTTTCTTCCTCTGCGATTCTCTTTGAACTGCACAATCTAAGTTGTGGTCCGAACACCATTCGCATGGTAAATGTGGATTTGGCTTTATGCATTGAATCTGTCTCTCTTAGCATGCGTTAGTTCTAAGAGGATCAGACCATCTCACCTTGCGCTTGAAGCAAACGTCACATGCTCTTTTTACAGGCATCCTTCTGGTCGTATAGGTAGGGCGGATTTTCAAGACAAAGTTGTATCGGAGGATCGGAGTCCGTCTGGTATTTAACAAGATCGCAAGTTGACCAACGCTAGGATATGACGCTACACCACATCCTGATTAGAGCACTTGATGTCTTGGATTTAAGTGGTATAAGAGGTGATTAAACTGGGCCACGGAGTCCGAACGCCGCTGACATAGATCACACTACAGCAGGTTATCCCTGTTTTGGCATAGTGATCTGTCGTTTCCATTCCATCTAACGTCCAAACTGAGACAAAATGCTTGACCTATGTAGAAACATTCAGCGTCCAAACATCTCCCAACCTCTCATTATCCTCCCCAAGGCCACCATGGACAATAACAGATGTGTTTCCATTCTCCATGTCCATTATGTCGGCATCAAACCATCCCCTCGCAACAGGTCCATCATTTGTTTCAACCTTCTTCCATAAACTTTTCTCAACGTCAAAAGCCCAAACATCGGATAGCATCTTTCCAGCTCCAGCATGACCAAGCGAGCTTGGATCTCTTTCGCCAAACATGGTGAGTAGGTGAGGCTTGCCTTGCACTGAGATTGGGAGAAGTGTTGAGACACTTCTTGCCTCGGGACCTGACAGACCATCCGGGTTGTACGATATTGTGGACCAGGAATTGGCTTGGATATCGAATACATCTAGTGCGCCACCTTGTTCAGTCTCGCCATCGAATCCGTTCATGCGATACAAATTTCTGTTGAGGAAGGCAATTGACGATCCACCACGAGCTGGGCCAGGAGCAGATGGGAGCTCGGCCCAAGATCTGTTAGTAAGGTCGAAAGCCCAAAGGTCGCTCAGCCGGCCCTTTTCGGGGCACCCAGAGTGAAGATATATCTTGTCGTTGCTATCAGATGTGATACAGTGATAGCTTCTGCCAACTGGGAAAAGCGCTGAGGGATCAGCAGGTGTGATGATACTCCATTCATTCTCGGATGTGTTGTAGCACCATATAGCACCATCCTCTTCAATTGGTTTCATTCCAAGGCCGCCACGACCAGAGAAGAGATAGATGTCAGGCCCGATCGTTGTGCTGAGACTTCCAACGCGAGGTGATGGGGCTTTGGAGGGTTCTGGGAGGGCTGGAGAAGCATCTTCTGTTCATGGTCAGTGAATGAGATGATCAGTCGATGCATGGAGCTTGCCTTGAGCGCTGTGAATAGTGACAACATCGATTCTATTACCCACTGGTTGGCGGGGCAATAGCTCGCCGCCAAAGATGAAGACCTTCCGATCAACGTTAGATACAGCTTGTGATGATCGAGCGAGTCGTTTGTTGGAGGTGACTAGGTGCCAGCTAGCAGAGAGTGTATTTGAAGAGGCCATCATTAGATGAATGGCTATGTATCAATTCCATAAAATGCGAATCTGGCTCCGATCAAAGGCACATGGTGTCGGAGGAAGATCGCTGAGCGATCTGCTTGCATGGTATATATAGGTTCAACGAAACATTGGTGGGTATCCTTGCATTTTACATTGGCTGCAATCGGAGTCCGAAGCCCGCTGACAGAACTTGTCGCGCATGTTGGTCTTCCTAACCACCTACGTGACACAGTACTATCTTCATGCTTCTACTATCAGCTACTAACAAAAGGCTGCGTCTTATCCTCCTATAATCTATATCATCGAATTATCCTTCATCGTCATCGCTTACTTAGTATTGATTATTACAGGAGGAACAGGGATGGCAGTTGCCGGTCCCTTTCGTAATGTTAATTATCTAGCGTGGTAAGGCAGACCGATGTACTTAATACTGTAAAAATATTATCTTTACTATTCTCATATTGGACAAATACCTCACGATTAAATGTCGCGCTTTAGAATTTAGGAAAAAAGCTTATAAAACGTAAAAGAACTCCAACTCTGCTTGACCTACAGACCGCCCTCAGCTGGGGTTTTAAACCTGCACCTACCGTCAAAGACCTGTTATAGGTTTCAACTACAGTCCTGGTCAAGAAATTCGAACCTATGAACCTAAAATTGAGCGAACAATCAGCACGGAGATAAAGTATTGAAAGGGGCGCATAATGTACCGCTTATAGGACATGCCGGGAATTTCCGGGAAAGGGATAGTTTTGAGTAGGAATTCAACAGCTGTCACTACTTCTACCTCCACTTTCCTGCTCATCGTCATCAACGTTTCTCTGAGCACTTTTCGCATTCGGTCGTAAGAACCTGTATATCTTTGAGATCACAGGTATGGGTGGTGAGACAATATTGTCACCGGCGTTCCTCGTTGTTGTCGCTTTAATGAACTGTAGTTGACGCCCTGTGACCTGCCAAACGAACTTTTCACGCCAATGATGCCTCTTGAAAGTGAGACTAGCTTTGAGAAGCTCCCACTCCCCAAAGTCGGTCGCGCCAAGGATACCGTTGTTCAGAGCATGTCCCATTAAAATGGCAACTAGTGATTTGTCCCGAATAGTCGGTAAAATGTTCATCCATCGTTCATGGACAGGAACGACGTTTTTGAGATAGTCTTCACCACGCATCACTTCTCTCCAGTGTTTGGCGCACGCATCTATTTCTCGAATAAGATTCGAACGTAGATTTGTTAGCCAGGGGGAAGAGGGATCGAACAACGATGTTAGTCGTTTTGCCTCTTTCTCAAAGTTCTCCCAAGGCTTAACGAGGTCTGAATCAAACGGAGTAAGGACAGCCAGCTGCGGACCAATGCCGGGACCCGTTCGATTTTGCCAAAGGTTTGTGAGACATTCATGTATGCGATCTTGTATGCAATGCTTGAGCACATCGATCAAATGGATCGGGCTAGGCAAGCATCCTGAATGGTGACTTTTGTAGGCTGGAGCTTCCGGATACATTATGCCACCGCACTTGTCATTCCTGATTCGGAGCCAGACATTCTCGTCAAATTCAAAACCACTTTTCACCTGATCCACGAGCTCACTCAAGAGCATGCTTAGAAACAGAATAGTTGGACTTCCAATACCACCCATATGATATGATAAACGCTCCTTGTAGGTTGTACAAATGCCCATGTATGTGGGACTAAGGTGGAAGTTGAATGCTTCCTCCATGAGTTTATCCACATAATTGGGTTTGCCGTATCGACATACGAGATGGCCAGTTGTCTGAGTGTTTGGTTGGAAATATTTTTCAAACGAAATTGCTGGTTCCACTTGAGCACCCTCAAAATTCTTAACTATGTCTGGATCCCAGCAAACCCACGCCTTGTCACCGTCATAATCACCCCCTGAGAGCTTAGCTGCCAGTGGTCTTTCTCCCAGAGAGGAGAATATGACAACGTTTTTCAATTGGCGCAGCTCCGGCTTGAAAACGGCCTTTACCTTTTGAATGTCGCTGGGTAAATGGGCTGGGCAGCGAGAGACCAGCACATCGACTCCTCCAAGGTCATGCAAGGTTTGGTCTCCATCATTAAAGGCCGTGGAGAAGCACAATTGAACCTCATTTGGTGCCAGGATCCCTTGGAAGTCCACGGTCATTAGCGCGTATGTCGATTTGGTAATCTTAATGTGAAGCTTCTCCTTCGTTCGTTGCCAGCGACCCTTTTGCAGTTCAAACATATTGTCATTTAGGTACTTGAGCCGTTTTGGATCGAAACCGCCATCGACAAGAAAGCTCATTGTTTCACGTCGATCTTGGGGTAAACCTCCAATAAACCACGATGTGTCATGCTGACTGGCTCCAGGTTGAGAATGATTATGGCTGTGTATCCACTTTCGGAAAAGTTCTGGACTCTCCAAGGCAGCTTTAGCCTGATCTAGCTCTTCACGGAGCTGCTGGTCTATCCGGTTGCAGAGAGTCGTCTGTAATAATCCTCGGTTGATTGCTTGTTCCTCTAGGATTGGAATGAACTGATGATTAAGAGTGGCCTGTCGAAGCTCGCGAGAGTGTGATACCACTTCCAAAGTTCGATGGGCAGGATCAGACCAATCACAATCCCATTTCCGTTGCGAGGGATATATCTCAATCCACCGATCGTCGGATGAGACAGAACTCAAGTCTAACATCCAGATTCCTTTAGCGCTACCAATCCTACCCTGGATCGCGACTGGGAGAGTGTCCAAACCCATGATATCCCGCACTTCTTTCAAGAGCGAGTGCGAAATCCTTCCAATACCATCATTCATGGTGAAGCCTTCTGACGATTGGATATCCGTTTGGTGATGCAATACTGAACTTTCTGGGAGCAAAACAGTTGGGGTAGTTTTGCTTAGACCTAAAGAGAAGGGGAGGTTCTCTTTCAGTAAAGATGTCCAGAAAGATATCAAGCACAGATCTTGGGGTCTCACCTAGAGATATACGATGAAAAAGCTTCATGTAAGCCTGGTCTGCATTACTGTCAAGTTGCAAGAGCCAGTCTATAACGGCGTATCGGCTCAAAGTGTTAATCGATGCCGACGAAGTTGACGGAGCGATTGACTGGGTAGCTATTCCATAACCGCTGGAACCAAGGTTGGGTCTGAGTTGTTGTTCCGCAAAGAACATGACGCGCTTGCCAGTCATATGAGCCGTAGTATTGCCCTTTTTTTCACCCGATGACGATATATCTTCAATGAAGAATGGCATCCAATGCTGGGATAGAAACGAGTGTTGCCCGTACACTAACCATCTGGCCAAGGCTTTTTTCTTATCCGCTTCATCGATGATCTTTTTGCCTTGATTAATGAAGAATAGGTCAAGTTCTATAAATCGGTTGAAACCAAACTTGCGACGGAGCCTGCAGCCCTTTTCAAATACAGGTCTCTCGAGTTCTATCTTTGGCACTTTATCTGCATGGTCAAAAGACAACCTAGCTTTGTATGCCACAGATTCGGTTGCATTGAGGTCTTGGCCTTGACCTTGAATCCAAACTCCTCTGTCGCACTTTTTTGGGAAGCATTTATCACGGAAAGTATGATGCCGTTTCAGAGCATCCCAAAAGGTATCTTGATCTTCCCATACTGTGTTACAATCGAGGGAAATATCTCTCAGGTCCACAGAACAGTGGTATGCAACGCGATGAGCTTCCCACTTGTTGATCATTGGTGCATTTTCGAGCCATATGGGACAGGCGGCTTTTCGTGAATTAGCATGAGCCTCAGTGGCATTGGATAGAACGGAAGACGCACGCCATACAAAACTAAATAGCTCCGACGCCGTATCTGCGTGGAGGGGCCTGCGCTCTGCTTCAGCAGAATTCTCGGCTTTGAGAGGGTCAACCGCTATTGATGAGGCTTCAGAGAATGGTTCGCATCTTAGGGTAGTTGCACTTTCGCCTATGGCAAGTTGACTGTAATATGTGGATATCTCATCCATCGCGCTGATGGTTGAAGAAGTCGGGGAAATATTTGTGTCGGAGTATTCCTGTGATACTGGCGGAGAAGAAAATGTAGAACTGAGATTGCCCGCTAGAGTGGTAGATGATTCAGGACAAAACAAGGTCCTTTGTTTCCCACGGCTGGAAGGTTTGTTGTCAGCATCATGCTGCTGGTCACATGTGACCTGAGAAGACATTTGGCTGCGAACAGGAATATCATCTATAGCAGCCATCGCTTGCATGTGTATTTGTTGGTTCTGAGTTTCCATCTTTAGGCCAGAAATTCGAGAATGAACGCTAAAGGATTTCTTGAAATGATAGAGTAGTCTAGATATACGTTGATAAGGGCGAAGTGACGTGATGAGATGCTGACCTGGGGGCGAGCTGTTTACCACCATCGCCCCCTCACAGGCGCAGAGCCTTTCTATGGCTGATATGTCTCTTCAGTCAATTTTNCTCCTGCAGTGGAGCAAGTGATAGACTCGCATGACCAATTGATCCCAGACATTGCAGCTACGAAAGACAGCCACCAACAGCTTGATGCTCGAGACTTGTATTGCCCTGGCCGGCCTCAAGAGACCCTCCCAGCTGGAACTGTTTCTCTGCACCTACGCGGTTGGTATGTCGGCCCAGACGAGCCATAGGATTATTCAACATTCATTGTAATGTTGAAAAGCGAAACGCGGACAACTGCATATTTACAAGTCTTCATATCATGATGGTATACACTTTACGGCTTCTCGTGTTTAACAACTTATAGTCATTCTGCCTTATGTTCAGTAGCGATTGAAGAATCCACACGCGTTTCGTGCTGCGCCCTGATTTAATCTGTTGGTCCACGCAGGGCAGCCTTTTTACACTTCGTATGTAGGAGGCCGACCAACATGGCCAATATACGGCGTCAGGCATGATTACTGCAGAGAAGTCGTCATCTGTCGCAGCTGCCTGATCTTTAGGCGCCCGTCGCTCTCCTGCGACGTTTATTTGTGCTGGCGACTGCCCTTTGACGTTTCGTCCATCCGCAATCCTGTCAATCGCAAACCTTCTACATTCACACAGAGACGCCCTCGAACAAGACGCTACTTGGAACTGGCACTAAGGAAATTGCCTATTGTTGCTAGTTTTAACTTCATACTTTTCTGGGATTTATTGCCGTACAACCCTTTCAATCCTGCAAATCTTGCATAAAAATGACTGGAATTATGAGGTAAATATCTCATCAGGAATTAGTGTATTGTCGCTAACTTTACTAGAAACACACCTCGCAACGTCTCCTCGAAGGATCGCACTCGTCCCTGCTCTTACTTCCTGCGGAACATCAATTGTCGATACGGGCAAAACTGTCGGTTCTTGCACGAAGCTCCCAGCAGGCAGCGGTTGCCCCAACCCAATTTCTCGAATGCCTCTGCCACGTCACCAGAGGATAAGTTCCATCAATGGAAAAGACTTATAAGGTTAGGAGACTTGGGATCTGATTCACCAGAGTTGACCAAAGGGGTTGTGAGCCAATTCTTCCAGCTTGGTCTAGAGCTGATGGATGGTGATGTTGGCGCCGCGCAAGATGCCATCAAACTTCTTGCCAAGGAATCTGGCCTTGCCTTCATCAAGGCGTTGGTAGAACGCCATATCCCGCATACAGATGAGACAGGCAAGCTCGCCCTCTGGGAGTCCGAAGTCAAACCACTGTTTTCACTTATCACAAACCCTCGAGTCGTGGACTCGGCCGTCCTGGAACAGCAGGTCGCAGACCTGTTCAACTTCATTCTAGGAGTTCAGGGTCGACGCATGACTAAACTATTCAACTTCATCCTCAGTCTTGTTACTGAGATGCCGCTTTCTACACAGGAGGCCTTACGGATGGGGGTGCTTGAGCTCTCCCTTAGCGTACTGGCTAAGATAATCGACTGCAACACCAACAATATTGTCAACCCAGAATGTTGCAGAATTGTTTCTGCTTTTTCCAGACTTATGGAGAGGGATATTACCAGTGAGGATGATTTTTTCCGTCTTCAAGCCTTCAAGTACATTGAGTATATGCAACAACGACTAGACACCGGTAGAGACATTCCAGATCTGGCATACAATGTTCCTACCTCCGTTTCGAGGGAGGACTTTGTGCTCAAGAGAGACGGGCCTGGCAGACTCTCTGCTGACGGACGCCGCCACGACAATGACCATACCGACATAAAAAATATCAAAATCATGCCCACTTACGATGAGATCACATCACCACGCGCAGAGTATCTTCCAACCAACGACCCATCTAGATGGCATATCAAAGGAATTCGTGGCCGTCTAGATCGAGAGTTTCGTCTCATTCGAGAGGACACAGTCGGCCAGCTTCGAGATGCTGTGCGTGACATGCTGGAAGCTGCTCGAGACCCAAAGCAACGCCAGCTTCAGAAATCTAAAACGGTGATGACATACACTTACGAAAGCCCTATGCTAATTGATGTCCACTGGCATCGGATCGGGGGGCTAGAAATGGTTGTGTGTTGCCATCAGCTTCCAGCTGTAAGTAAGCTCAATGCGAAAAGACGGCGGGATTGGTGGGTACAGTCCAAGAGGTTACAGGCTGGTGCACTGGTCTGTCTGTTCGATATCAGTGGCACAGTGTTATTCTGCGTTGTGTCTGAAACCACGATGCGGTCCAAAGACGATAAAGAAGCAAAGACACAAAGCAAGGATGACCGAGGGCCCGATGAGGAGGTCAGAAGCCTGTCGGATGATGAGGCATTCCTATTTGTCAATTTAAGACTTGTTGATCCAACTGCGCGAGAGCTTATTCAAGCCATGCGATGGTACAAAACAACGCGATCTTCCACACGTCGATATCTTGTCGAGTTCCCAGGAGTTCTGCTTGACTCGTTCAAACATACCCTCTCGGCTCTGCAAAAGATGCATGAGAAGCCGGACATTCCGTTCAAGGATCTTTTAGCGCCCAAAGAAGATTCAGAAGTTCATGCGGATATAGAATTACCGCAATACGCACGAATACCAGGCTTTACATTTGACCTTGGCTGCCTTAGTAATGATAGATCTCCCCTCATTATGGAACCTCGCTCCCCCCTGGCACCTGAAAGGCTGGCAGTCAAATCCAGCCTCGACCTTACACAGTCTGCTGCCCTTTTGAACACCCTGACTCGAGGGCTGTCGCTCGTCCAAGGTCCCCCCGGCACCGGCAAAAGTTATACTGGCGAGAAGATTATTAAAGTCCTTCTGAACAGCAAAAGAAAAGCAAAGCTCGGTCCGATCCTCTGCGTTTGTTACACAAATCATGCCCTAGACCAGCTACTGGAACATCTCCTTGATGACGGAATAAGAGATGTCATTCGTATCGGGTCCCGTTCGAAGTCAGAGCGACTACAGAACCTGAATTTACGCAATATTGCAAAAGAAAGCTTCCTGACAAAGTCAGAGAAGAAAGGGCTATGGGAGATCAATCAAGAGATTCGCAGACATGTCGAGGATGGGCAAGACCTTCTGCAGAAACTTACTGCATGTCAGTCCTGGACCTCGGTTAAGGCCTTGTTGTCATCTGATTACCCCATGCAGCATGCAGAACTATTTGGCGAAGACAGGGACGGGTGGCAGACAGTCATCCATGAGCCGGAGTTGGTCATTCACCGCTGGCTCCAAGGTGGAAAGCATACTGCGGAACACCCTCGGCAGATTGAACAGCTCAAGAATGCCCAGCTTAAGAGCATGACAAAACATGAACGCAGCATTTTGCATCGGCACTGGGTTGAGTCTATCAGGGATCCGATCATCACCAGGATCACAAACCTCAACCAAGAATACAACGATGCCGTAAGGCACAAAGACGAGATCTACGGGGATATTGACTTACGCTGCCTGAATGAGGTAGATATCATCGGTGTTACGACAACAGGCTTAGCACGGAACCTGAGTCTCCTACGAAAGCTACGATGTAAGGTGATGTGTTGTGAAGAGGCAGGTGAAGTTCTTGAGGCACATATTCTCACAGCCCTCCTACCTTCCATTGAACACGCAATTCTTATTGGTGATCACCTACAACTTCGCCCTCAGATACAGAATTATGATTTGCAAAGTACCAATCCCCGTGGCAAGCAATTTTCACTCGACGTTTCTTTGTTCGAAAGGCTGGTTGAGCCATCGCACGACGCAGCGCTGAAGGTACCCTACAGTGTGCTGGAGACCCAAAGGCGAATGCATCCTTCAATTTCTCAGCTAGTTCGATCGACGCTGTATCCGTCCCTGAAAGATTCGAGGAATGTCGAGGACTACCCGCAAGTAGCAGGTATGAGAAAGCGTCTGTTCTGGTTCGATCACAATCAGCCCGAGAATACAAGTGACAATAATGAGTCGATGAGTACCTCCAGGTCCAACAGCTTTGAGGTCGACATGACAACTTCTTTGGTGTCGCACCTTTCTCAGCAGGGCAAATATGGACCGGGTGATATTGCGGTCCTTACACCGTACCTTGGACAACTGCAGCTCTTGCGGCGTAGGATGGAATCGATGTTTGAGATATGCGTCAATGACCGGGATTCAGATGAACTGGAAGGCATCCAAGGGGAACCAGAGGACACTAATAACTCAAACGTTGGTGTTCTTCGAAAGACAGCTCTTCTCAAAACTATCAGAGTCGCAACTGTTGACAACTTCCAGGGCGAGGAAGCTAAGATCATTGTTATTTCCATGGTTCGCAGTAATCCCCAAAGGGATTGCGGCTTTCTTAAGACCTCGAACCGTATCAATGTTTTGTTATCTCGTGCCCAGCACGGCATGTATATCATTGGAAATAGAGGCTGTTACGAGAAGGTCCCGATGTGGACTGGAGTCATTGAGGTTCTGACCAGCGGCGACAACATAGGGTCGGAGCTGGAGCTACAGTGTCCCAGACATCCAGACACATTAGCCCTGGTCTCTCACCCCGAGCACTTCTCTCAAATGTCTCCTGAAGGTGGATGCAGGCTCCTTTGCGACAAGCGATTGATGTGTGGCCATCCCTGCAGGAGACGGTGTCATTCAGATACACTTCACCGCGCCGTCAAATGCTTGGAAGCTTGTCCTAGGATCAAGAAAGGATGCAATCACGCTTGCCCTCTACGATGCGGAGATCCTTGTCACAAGAAATGCCTCGCCAGGCTCGAACATGACAGTGTGATGCTTCCTTGCGGGCATATATTACTCTCTCCACAATGCTGGGAGGCACAAGATCCAGCGTCCGTCCGGTGCGTCAAGATGGTCACCAAAAGCGTGCCAGGTTGTGGCCATGAAGTGTACGTTAAATGCCACGAGGACGTCACCACGGCCCAATATCAGTGCCCTTCAGTCTGTGGGAGCTATCACGCTTGTGGACATACCTGCAAGTCGCGTTGCTCCCAATGCAACACACGCAAGGATGGAGAGATCATTGAACAAAGCCATGGTGTATGCACTCAACGCTGTGGTCGGAACTACTCGACTTGTCCACATAGCTGTCGACAAATTTGCCACGGTGATGTACCTTGTCAGCCATGTAAGGAGCGATGCGAAGTACGTTGCATTCACTCAAGATGCGACAAGCCTTGTAGTGAGCCTTGCGCTCCTTGTGCTGAGGCAACGTGCGGTTCGACCTGTGCTCATTCCCAGTGTACCGCACCCTGTGCTGTCCCTTGCAATTGGGTTCCCTGTTCTTTGAGGTGCGACAAGGTTTTAGACTGTGGGCATCAGTGTGAGTAACAATCTGACTTTAGTGATTTAGTTTCCTTATTGACAAGTTCAGGTCCATCACTGTGCGGAGAAAGTTGTCCCACTTCAGAATTCTGCCAGATCTGCGCAACTGATGACGTTAAGTCAGTATGCGTGGACTTCATCATGCTGAAAGAATACCGAGACATAGACCTAGACAAAGAGCCCTGTATCTTCCCGAACTGTGGCCACTTCCTCACCGTCTCGTCCATGGACGGCCAGATGGACATGGCAAGACACTACACACTCGATACAACCGGCTTTCCCACACAGGTTTTGCGGAGCTGTGAACCTCTCTCCTTGGATGGCCAGGATATCAAATGCTGTGCCACTTGTCGTGGATCTCTTCGGAGCATCTCGCGATACGGTCGTATTTTACGCCGAGCTATGCTTGATGAGGCTACTAAGAAATTCATCTCATGGTCAAATGTTCAATATCACTCAGTGGCGTCAAGACTTGTCACTGAACAAGAACGTCTCGCCGGTATGAAACCGACAGCAATACTGGAACGAAAGCCTGGAACAACCGTGAATTTGACGATTGCAGGATCGCGACAGAGACAACTCCAGCTTTTAAAACATTATGTTCATGATCGATACGATGCCATTCTCAAGTTTCGGAAGAATATAGTTTCCTATGCTTCCAATGTGAGGAAGGAAGAACAGCCTTTCCAGCGTGTCGCGAACCTTGTCAAGCACTCCAACCTTCATTGTGGTGGCAAGAACGAATTCCGATACGATCAATCCGTGCTACAGGTGAAAGGGACGCTCCTCTCATCAGCCTTACTCTTGAAATGCGACATTTTGATACTCTCTGACTTCTTTCGACTATCTATCGGTGGGAAGGCAGGATTTACTACACCAGAGATAAATCTCGATTTGTCCTCCTTTATGCATGATTGTGATACCTTGATCAAGGATGCCAAGGCCGCTTTATACCCACGAGAAGAGGCTCAGGGTCATATATTTCAGGCTCAGCTTTGCGCCTTTTCCCGTACCTGGGTCTCAAAATTGGATACGTCGATGTCACGGGATACTGAGACACCCACATCTATATCCACGGGCGATTCCCAATCACTGGATCAGCTCCGTGACAAAGGTCTTGGTCACATACGGCAAGCCAGAAGACTCCTTGAGAAGAATCCATCGACAGCTTGTCTCAAGACTGACATAGATGCTACTGAAGAACTTTTGAATGGAGGAGTCTACCGTCCTGTAACAGCCGAGGAGTTGAGACAGGTATATGCCGCGTCTATGGGCGAGTTACATGGAACAGGACACTGGTATATGTGTCCCAACAGACACCCCTTTACCATCAACAACTGTGGCATGGCTATGGAAGAAGCGAGGTGCCCAGAGTGTGGAGCTAGAATCGGCGGTCGAAATCATGTGTCAGTGGAAGGTGTGACACGCGCGGCTGAAATCGAGGAGATTGCGAGAGAGATGGATGGAGTACGCCTGTAGAGCAAATCACGACTTAATGTATAGAGAGCGTCCGAAGTCCTTTTATTCAGCATGATTAACAGAAATAGGATTCAGAAACAGACTAGTATCAAGTCAAGCAGGTGACATAATCGGTTGAGGTTGAGGTGTCTATATATGTTAATTTGCACAACCATCTCATGGAGTTTGTGACCACAAAAATGACTAGCCGATGTTCCCTCGGTTGATGGTTTGTGAATGCTCATATTTCATATCTTGGGACACCCGCGCATGAAGCCTTATCCAAAATGATTCGTCTGCAGGAGCCTGTGTGAAAAGCCTCATCCACAGCCTTCCAGGCATACTGATGCCTTAGACACACAAAACACCATCATCCGGCGGATGAGCCGTCCTCTAAACCTAAACCATTCATTCCGGACAATTACGGACAGTCTTCAAATATTACCAGCAGTTTCTGATTGGATAACCTGAGCTATAGTGGCCTGTTCAGATGGGCAAAACTTGTGGGGTATCTGTGACGTGATGTCGGGATTGGCATACCAAGAGCTTGGCTTGGACCAGAAAATCTTGAGCACCAAAGGAGACGACCGCAAACTAATATGCCATAACCAGAGTAACCGGATATTTTACTTTGCTTGTTGGCTGTAGAGGTTAGCCTACGTTCAACGTGCCCTTGGTAACCAGTTTTGACTGGGAGAAATAAGCATATCTTACCTGGCGAGGTTGAGAAGGTCCAAGAAATTGATATCTTCAATCTTTTCAGCTCACTTTCTACCTTCCTGACCTGGAAACTGCGCCGATGCAAGGTCTGATCACCTGGTCTATTCGCTGCCTAAGATACGACGCTTTGTTGGTTGTTATGCTGTTGGTTGGCGTGCGTCCCACTTCCATATGTGACTAGGCGAATCGGGGAAGATCCTGAGACATTCTGAACAACCATCTTGTACCATGGTCGGTCTTTGAGTTACAAGAATACCGTAGAACATTACTATGGCTTAAATGAAAAGTGTTTTTGAAAAGCCTCGAGTTGACCTGTTTCGTCACGCGCTTGGACGGGAGGCTCGAAGACAGTTAGTAGTATATTGACTGCAGAGACAAATTCAAGATATCGATCCAAGACCCCGGCATGCTGAGTGTGTTACCCGTTGAACCATTTAACTTATTATGGAATACTGCGATATGGCAACCGGAAATGACAACCCTGCTTAATTCCCCGGGACATCGAACCATAAATGCTCCTCACCTTTCACCCACCATGCATCTAGAAACAAGCCTTCCTTCTGGGTTCTTCACTTTCGAAATTCCTGTGTCGAATAGCTGAGCACGCATTGGAAAATTCAGTCAGCACAAGCCGTAATGATATTGACTTCCGACGTCATATACTACTAGCCGGATTCGGTCAGTTCTGCTCCGGTACGATGTTTCTACTCGCACACATTCATCTGGCAGTTGTTTTGTTCACTGTCGCGGCATCTTGCTACTCAAAATTCATCCGACCTCCAGAATTTGACCCGGATCAGGATGCCGACAACGATATGAGAAGGAATAATCATTATGATGATGGAGACAAGGTCCCTATATTATTTTACACGAATATCCTTGAGACTATACTATATATTTGTCAAAGAATACCTAATGGAGGTAAAACTTTGGACCGGCTGATAGGTAAGATAGACCCAGCACTGTTTTCATCGAAAGCTTCGTTAAAGGTGTTATAGAAGGCGGCGAGGGAGATCCCGCTGAATGGGAAGCCCAGTACGATCTTGCAAACATAGCAACGAACGAGGAGGACTCGATATATTGGTTTGAATTACACGACAGCCTGGTGAAGGGTCGGATACTCGCCTCATCACAGTACGTGAATGTCAGCGCACCAGAATCCGACAAACGCCCGATGCCCAGTCCATCAAAAACATCGAGCATCGCAGTGGAAACGACTACATCACAAGGGCCAATGAGTACAACCACGGAGTCCTTTTCGAATGTCCCTTCGAGCGAAGAAACAAAATCAACTTCAGAAGCCAATTCAAAGTCCGGATTGTCTCGAGGGGAAACTGCAGGCGCAGCGGTTGGTGCAGCGATAGGTGGTCTCCTGATTCTTGGTGGCCTTGGATGGCTATTATGGGCCAGGTTAGCAAGGAAAAAACAGGATGTAAGCAGGCCTGAGCTTGAAGCTCCACCAAACCAATATCTGACACAGCAGCCTTATACCACGGAGGGAAGAGTTGAGTTGCCTGGGGATACTGCGACAAGCTCCTCGCGCCTTACGAAAGGTTATCCGACATTGTACGAAGCGCCCTAGCAGGTATTACAACGCATGATCAAACAACTTGAGCATCTACTATAAGTCAATAATTAAATTAATCAATTAATATTCTTGCATAACGTAATCTCTTCATGAAACGCCATAACTAATACTAAAAGTTAATTTCGACTATTTCGTATTATGGAACTATAGGATTTCAGTAATAACTAAGTATTAATCTTTTTCAAGTTATGCACATGTTCATTTTGAGCTGACTTTAATATTGTACCTTTTACCCCTTCTATATTAGCTAGGTACTGGTACCCCATTCGTCGAGCCAATCCGAGCGGGGTAGTCATTTCAAATTTCCCTCATACATCATAATTCTTTTCATCCAGCTGATCATATCGTTATTCCACGGTTCGAAACTACAAGATGTCAGCTTCTACAGAAGGAGATGCACCTATCCCACCTCAGGATGCACACGAATCTGTCAGCCGCCCGACACATTATTTGGATGGGATAAAAGTCGGAGACAACAGCGTGCAGCTCTTGGTGTCGACAAAAGACCATCTCTACAACGCCAGAGACGTCGGAGCTGCAGACAACTCATACCAGGTCATCGGTTCTTGGGAAGATAGCTCAGTCCAAGAGTTGACTAAGATCTTGAATCAGCGCCAAGTTATTACAACTCGACAGGCGCCTGGATGTTCTGGAGCATCACGCTTTGAAACAACACATGGAGCAGGGAAACCTCTTGCTGCGGCTCGTCGGGAGTAATGCCAATGAACTCTCAGTAGTCAGGGGCGCGGATTGACTGATTATCTTGATACTCGCATACTTCCTCCGCTCACGCAAACTTCATCCACCACACTTTCGTTGCGTGCATGTTGCTGCTGGTTTTGGGATCTCAATATATCGTTAAGGCTCCTCTCCGAAACAGAGCCAAAAAATTGAAAGCCACCATTGCCTGCTCTAGCCCCCTTGATATTGAATAGATCTCCCAAGGTAGACACGCATATCTGTTTCCCGTCGTCCCCAACCTGAATGTCTTCCACAACGTGCACCCTGCCTGACGATGCCCACTCTGACGCCCTTTCGCACACGTCTAAGCACTGCCTTGTGCTTTCTAACTCATCCTGGAGCCTTTCACGGTTTGCTTTAGGATCAGTCTCTTGATCTTGAAACTGTAACGTAGATCTTAGCCTAAGCTTTTCTTCGTTACCTTCGCGGTGAGATTCAAGGCGATCAATCGTGTCTGATAGATTATAGCTGCATGTTTTGAGAGCAGATATCGTTAAAGAATCGGCAAGTGTCATATTCTGAGTAGAGATGGACATTGCATCAGCAGGCGAGCTCGTTTTGGCGAGAACAGGCTGGAAATGCATTCCATTAATCTCCTCAAGCATACGCTTTAAATACGCAAGACATCGTTCAGTACTTTCTTTTTCGTTCTCGAATCTTTGTAATTTGGCCCGGGCTTCGTCGGTTTCTGTTGCTGTGCCTCGGGACACTATATCTTGCAGTTTTGAGTCGATATCCTTGAGATGCTTTTCCAAATCAAGCTTTGTATCGCATATTAGATCTTTATATTCATTTAATAATTCAAGTGTCACTTTGGAGGAACGCCTGAGAAGAAGTTAGAGAAGTTCAGTGTGAGGACAAGTAACTCACAGGTTGGCATCAGCCAGCGCTATGGTAATGGTAGCTTTGTAACCAGCCAAAAGCTCCTTGAACGACACAATATCGCCATTCATGTACACCAACTTGGCCCAGTCTCTAAAGCTTGTTCTCGCTTTATCGCGAGAACGCCTGCTGTTCTGCTCGACGAGGGTTTGGAAATTCGCGCAAGCCTGGCGGCATTGAATGAGGGGAAATTTCAGCGGTAAAAATGCCCTCTCATCGGTCTGTACATGATCTCGAAGCGGCAGAAGAACTGATTCAAGTGCTTTAAGCTCACGAATAAGATCCGAGACTGCAGTTTGATGATTCCGAAAGCTCTGGATAGTTTCATACAGTAATTTGCTGGATTGCAAAGTCGCCGTGACAACAGCAATCAGCCCTGATGCTACGCTCAAGGGATCACCCATGGTAAGAAACCTTTTGCATGGCAGGAATATTATTGTATGAATTTTATCCAAGCAGCATCAGCAACCAGAGAAACTAGAGCTATTACTCTGTTTCTGCTAGTTACCTGAACATGCTTACGATCTGTGCTTGGATATAACAGGGCAAATCATGCGGGGTAAACAAAACACGTAAATGTCGTGGACTCCACAGCTGTCAGCCAGTGAGCCAAACAGAATTAGTAGGTGGTGGTCATCCAGAATGTATCGATAACACTAAAACATCGGTATTCAGATCTTATAGCAAGAGATAATTAAAAAGACACATTTATCTTGGAATCCAAGAACGGGTCTCGGCTTATGCAACTTCCTTGAAATATGGATCAACATGGTTACTCGAAACGAGGCGAGGCTAACTTGTCAGTCTGTCACAAGTGCCACTGAACGCCCGATGCCCTGTGCTTCCATCAAGGCCGAAAACGGCCATGAGCTAAAGATGTTTTCTCTTTCCTCTCAGTAGGAATACATTTTGTAATCCATTTCTCCAACGGCCCTAACGCCCACTAACCGGCAGAGTCATGCTTCGGAAAGGGCTAAATAGCACAGGAGGCGCTTACCTGCAGTTAAATGGGCACCTCTCGTCCAATAACATCGTTCTCATGCTGGCGCGGTAGTAAAGGTGGCTTACCCTATAGCAGTTGACTCTTTGACCGTGGCAGCGAATCGACGAGGTTTAAGACATTACTGGATAGTTTTGATGCACTTGTACCTGCCATGGCCTTTTAAGTTCCCATAGGGAGCTTCGATGTGAATCTATGGGACTGGTTGTTGATATTAATAATATGCAATCGTCTAGTTTTTTTTTTGTTTATTTTCCGACTGCTAGGGCCAAGGTATAATTAAACACTATTTGTAAGACTAAATTTCATATCAAACTCAGGTCTACGCCGATGCTAAGTCCATTTTTCGACTTTTAAGTCTACTCATTATTAAAAATCAATTTAACGCCCTATACAGTGGGGTAAATTATATCAATCGTATAACAATTGACTTTAGACTTTAGACTAGGCCACTAATCACGACGGAACTACAAATCAGTACATCTTGTTGTTACGACAAGAATGTGCTAATCTGTACAAGAGAGCTTGCGTAGGTCTAATTTTAGATACCGAAATTGATCCGGGAAGCACGGGGTCTGGATTGCATACCATAAGCAACTGGAAAACACAGCTTCCCTGCGAACCGATGGATACATGTCAGCCAATTACATTTCACTAGTGCGGCCAACATAGTATCGTACAGACCTTCGCTTTTGCACTATCTAGTAATAGTCCTGCATCCACTGCCTATATAAGATGGACAAGTCTGACCACATTCTCTAACTTCTTGAATGGATTTGGCGGCAGATAATACGTATCCGGGTTACCATCCATTGTAATATAATTGCAGAGGGAAACGTCTTTAAACACCCACTTCTTCAAAATGCCAATCCTCTCGAATTCTCGACCAGATTTGTTAACAGCTATGATTCCGGCCTCTCCCATTCTTTCGCCGTCAAGGCTCTCAAAATGAGCTAGGTGGATAAACCACGCTTCTGTAATGGAAGAATCAACGGCTATGTCGGGTGTCCATTTGTACCGCTGTGACGAGGGATGGAAGGCTTTTCTGTCGGCTATCTCTGGGATAGCATGTGATTGAGTTGTGTTGGTTTTTGGATCAGTCAAAGTTAGATTGCCATCTGGTAATAGATAGACTTTCATAAAGTCCGTTAGAAATGAAAGACTTTGAGGGGGTCTTTCTTTCATTGCCTCGGTAAGTGCTGGCCATGTGTTGATTAAGGGTTCGTTTTCGGATGCCTTTGTGAAGGGCAGACCAACGAGCTCAGCCGACTTCTGCCATACCACGAAATATTTGGACCGCTTAAGCAAGGTTTCGACGGGCTTATCCACAGACAGCCACGACCAGGTTGGTATTCTATTTTCCTTAATCTCCACTCTCTGACCGATGGACGTTGGTAGCCAACACAAGTCTGCTGGAGCGACGTCGAGCCAGACGCCATGTGAATATCTGAGACCTGTGGCGTTGGAAAGAAAGGCTGCCAAGCCAGCAATGGCCACTGGTCGATCACTGGCATAAGTCAGGTTGCACCGGGTATATTCGAAGCGTATTTGGTTCCAAATACGGACCAGCCTTACAGCTCTTTGGCCTTCATCTCCAGCACCGATGACCACGTTAATCCCTCTCTTCCAGCTCGGATTCAGGGGATCTATAGATCCTTGGACGTCTGACTCTGATGCCTGGCATTGTGAACACTCCCAAAACAACCCAGTTGCACCAAAGAAGAGCGTACGCAGAGCCGAAGCACGTTCCTGTACTACCCAGGCACGTGTTTGAAGAGGCGCCACTCCGCTCTCGTACTCCCAGAAAACGTAGTTCGCAGTATTGGATATCTCGAACGATGTTCCAGGAATGTGCAGGCTTCGAGCGCATAAGGGATTTCGGGTTATAAAAAGTCCTTCATGGTTTCCCGCTGCGTGGAGTGCCCCTAGCGTCAGGATAGAGCGTCGATAAATACCACCCATTTTGGCTGACTCGACTTTCCAATCTGCCTCGCTATCTTGGATGATGCACAAGCTGTCCACCCACAAGTACTTGTAGCCCAGGGATCTTGTGACAACTATCGCATCACGGATGGTTTTTGCAAGGGTGTGCAGCTCAATCTCCTGCTGCATAGCTGGAAGTGCTGACTGAGTAAGTTTAACACATTTCTGTGTGCCCCAGACATAACTCAGTGCAAAGAAGTCCGGGACTTCGGTGTCGTCAGCGATTTGAACAACTTGAACATTATCATTAGGCAATCCAAGGTGAATGAGCCTAGCCGGCCGCACTGATTCGGAATACCTGCTGCCGTCGCGGCATTCGGGGTGCTCTTGGATGCATCTTCGAAGCCACCAGCTTGCCAGACTTAGGGCTTCGTCATCCCCTGTTGACTTGCACAGAGGACCTCTGGGAGGCTGTTCATTGTCTTTCCGATTCTGTGTGTTTGAGCCAAGACATTCCGGAGAAGGATTTCGTCGTGGTATGACATAAATAGCATTCGCTTCACCGAGCCGACCCGTTCTTAGCTCGAGGACCCCTTCGGCTGGGCCCCCGATACAATACCCCAAGCCTGATTGATTTCTGTAAGTCTTTGCGATAGAAAGTTTATAACCTTTCAATGCCTCTAAATAGGATCGAGCTTGGTTGACAGAAGACCCCTTGGAGAGAAAGGAGGTACCAAAGAGAAGCGAGCACAAATGACAGCCGCCAGCTGCGGAAGCCAGAAGTGAAGGGCCGTTTTGATAATGTCCAAGTTCAGTGCCACTCCTGGTTTCTGGAGGATGAAGAAGGTGATATTTTATGATGGTCAAGACATGCGAGCATCGATGGCATAAATAGCCCTCCTCCCAGATGGGTGCGGAAGTTGATTCCTCCATAGTGGTAAATAGTCACGTATGAAGTCTCAGTTGAGTTATGGAAAAAGGACACGACGCAGTCACAATCCTTATATCATACTCCCACTCGATCTAAACAATCCATCTTAGAGACACTTTCGTTCAGTACGCCATTTGCTTCGGCAAGGTGAGGGGTTGATTGCCCAGGCCCTGTCACAGCCATGGGGTGACATATCTTCAGTAAATTTCATTTGTAATCATCGGTGGCTGAACCTGAACCTGCGGTCGGTTACGCCTAGGTGTCACGCGTCAAAGTAGATTAGCAACATTGTAAGCCCTTACTACCACATGAAGTCATCATATAATCACGCATGTATCTTGATATTGACTCGAGACATTGTCTCATGCATGTGACACGGTAATGGAATGTGAGGTCAGCCTTGAGGTACTCAAAGTTTAAGTTCATGTAAAGCTCAAGAGACCCCAATATCTAGTCTCAACCTTATCTCCACCATTTTGATTACGCTAGCAAACCCTATCAGGTGCGCTAATGAAGGGATCTAGAACGTGTGAGATTAGTAGTTGAGGAATGGTCTCGACCTAGCACTGCTTTCCCCAGAATCAGGCTGTGGATCAAGAGAAGGCTAGATCGCCTGACATAAGTGTACCTAAAGTAGATTAGTTAGTATACTGCGAATCCTGAAAAACAGCAGCACAACAGAGACAATCAATCAACAAGCACAATTTGGTTCAACAGTTGCACGTAACCGTTAGGCCACAGGGCCAAATATCGGGCTATAACTGCTATTGCAGCAATCATAGTAGCGCTTACAGCTGCTTATAGAAGCCTTATAGCGCTGTTACGGAACCAATCGTAACACGAAGGTTATAATATGACCGATATAGGGATCTAGAGGGAGAATAATAAATAGACAGAGAAGAAAACAGGGGGAAACATAGGTGCTTTGAGCGATCAAGACATCAATTGGTGAAATTTATGTATTTTTAGTTTTTAGAGCCCTGTGGGCGGTGGCCTACCGGGCGTAATAGATCTGTCTGTCTGTCTGTCTGACGGAAATGCAGTGCGATTCCATCGGGAAGATATGGGGCGAAAATGGTAGACGGCAATTGGTCAAAAATAGAAAACACAATGCGTTTCTTCTGATAATTCTTGATTAGGATTCTAGCTTTATTTGAAAATTGTGACCTGTTAGGTGGTGATGAAGTATTAGATCAGATAGTATTGATGCAGGATGAGAGACTTTTGGCTCACTCACCTGTTTGACTGACTCGCTTATCACGCACGTTACCCTAATATATTACCTTCAAACCAGAGAAATTTTCTTCTTGATGTCGTTATTCCACTGCCAGTGCTCAATCTCAGCTATTCCAACTCGATAATATTCATTGGCTTGAACACCGGTCTCAATCAACCCCAAGCATTTGCACTTTCCAAAGCGCTGCTTATTCTGAGACATGTGGCGGAAAGCCACGCATTCTTCGAAAGAAGAGATATATCGAGCCATGTAAAGACATACAACATGAACAGTATCATCCTCCGGAGGAAAGTCTTCATCCCACTCTATTTTACCAATCTGGGTTGCTGAGGTGTAATCATACAGTCTATCACTCTCAGCCTCCCACCTGCATTGCCGTATGTAACCCTTCAGTTGAATTGTTCCGCTTCGTAGCTGACCAAAAACATTGTCTGTGACAGGCTGGCAATGAACGCTCAGTACCTCGATGTCGCTTCTGGCCCGTACCGGAAGACTTTCGAGTCCACTCGAGCCCACAGGGCACGTATCAGAATGATCATGGAGAGCTCCATGATCGAAATTAGTTCCAAACCAGGTCACCACATTAGCTTTTTTCATTGAAGCCCATGACCAGGACGGGGCCACAAAACCTTCCCCCGAAAACGGATATCGTTTAGTTCCATCCCCCTTTTTTAGTAACGTTCTCCACAACAATCCGCGGATAAGATCTCGTCTCCAAAGGCCAGAAACGTAATCGTCATTGAGGATACTACTCATCTGCTCTGCGAGGCCGGAGATAGTAACCAATTTATCCGTTATCTCTGTTACATGTCTGAGACAATATAGTCTCATTAAGTAATACCATCCATTATACGCCTGGCGACTTTTGTTTGTCATTGACCGGAGGACTCTTGATACACGTCTCATTTCATAATCAAGCACCATAGTCTTGAAGTCTGGATAGACACTGTCCTCTCGAACTGGAGGATTGTATGGCGTGCCTTCGGATAGTTTTGATGTGCAACAGAACCAGAATACGCTGTCGTCGCAATAAGATAATAACCTCCCGGAAAGAGTTTGTTCTTGAAGAGTCCAAGCGCGAAAGTCAACTGGCCCAGTCGGGCCTGGTTTGAATGCTTGACGAGACCAAAAGGAAGGTGTAGTGGTAGCTGTCGAGCTATTGTAAGTTGGTAGAGAGACTGGCCGTCGAGAAAGCGCATCTCGCGTCGCAAAGCAACCGCCGAAGACATCCGATGCGCCTTGCGCACAGACTGTAACCAAGGCGTTCCTGTAAACGTGTAACATCTGAGATGATTCTCGATCCCAATCATTCTTGCTGCCTTGAATAATACATAGAGCGTCAACCCAGAGATAACGGCATTCTAGGGCTTTGCAGATAATGATAGCATCTTGGAAGGTTTGGGGTAGTGACCGTGTGTGAATGCCTTCTTTATGTTGCTGAAGGTTGTCCTCAGTCGTCTTAAGAAACTCCCGGCCCCGCCCCCAACAATAGCTTAACGCAACATAATGAGCCTTGAAACCATGTCTGATGATGAGTTTCAGATCTGCGGCACAATCCTCAGGCTGAAGGTCAAGAACTCTTGTGGGTAGTGTAGGTAGAAATGGATCTTGCGTAGGACAATACCGATTGCAATCACGATGAGTTGCGACACATGTATCAAGCCATTGTTTGGCGAGCCCCAAGCTACGTTCAGACCCTGTGCTTATATCAGAGGGGTCATGATGTTTGCTGGTGTATCTTTCAAAAGAATCTGTGATAATATTAATTGTATGGCTTGCGATCGGCAGTGTTCTGTCCTACTAGGAATCTGGCAACCTAACAGGTTAATCTCCTCTTCGCCACAGCTGATCTGAAGACTTGGGGGGTCATTATTCTGGACAGTAAGCACAACAGGCAGAGACCGCACGGCTGTCAAATCTCGACGATCGTCGTGGGTTCCTGTTATTTCAAAGGATATGTAAGGGAATTCATAGGCGATAACAGAGCATAGCGGGCAGCGATTACCAGAAGCCGATGCTTCTAATTCCCCGAAAGTTGGAGCGAGCTGAAAATCGGAAAGAGTCGGGGTATCGGATAGTTTGAGAGTACTGCAACGGGAACAGAGGCCCATGGCCGAAGTTGTATGTTTGCAATACTCTTTCTAAAGCAGGGTATTACTTTAGTTGAGAAACATGAATTAATCAGATATTTGACATAAACTGACTCTCATATCAGACATTATTATATTAAGCTACAACGCCGCTTTATTAATCATTAAACCACCCATTTACAATCACATGCTAAAGTAATTGCGGACGCGCTGTTGCGATCCACTGAGAATGATCTACGTGGCAATCCACAATTGTTACGACCCCAGCACAATCATCACAACAATGCCAAGATCCATAAGGCTGCAAGGACGGGAAAAGGGCATCTGGTCAGACCAACAACTGGGCCTCTGATCGTTCTACAGTTGGGAGCAAGTCCTGCAACCTTACAGCTAGCCACCTTAACTAAACTACTTTAGTTGAGAAAATAGCGCACGTCCGCCACCAAACATGAAGCAACGCGTCAGTGTTTAAAATGAAGCAAAATAGGAAGCTCTATTACCGATAATACTTATAATCCAGTAGGAGGCTTTTTTCTTTTTCAAGGTAAACCTACAATGCTGAATAGTAACCGTGACAGGGCAGGGTTATAAGCATACTTTCGCAAGGAACATCTTTCATTTACAGACACTACTATATGCTTCGCAACCCCTCACAAAACGGGAAATCATCCTTTGGATTTCCGTCTTCTTCTTTAATGCACCAGAAAGGAACCTGGGAGGGAGATTAGACGCTTTAGCCAGTCAGACTTATGCACAGTTGATGAGTCAGATCTTCTGGAGTTGTCAAGCCACTCAGATAGATTGCATAAGGTCATTTTATCTGCAGTCATACTATTGACAACATCTCACACTCAACAAATCAAGGTTGAGTCATCGTTCGTGAAATTATATATTCTCTCAGTATCACGGGCGACCGGAGATATATTGTCATTGTTTATCAGGTAAGACGCAAATCGAGATAACTTGCCTTTACCCGACCCCCAAGCACATCCTAACCCTGCATTATCTTTCACCTCTCTTCACCCCGCCATGTCCCAATCCACAACACCATCCTTCGACAAAGCCTTTGCTGAGAAGCTATGCGATATGCAAGTTCCTAGAAGCATCAAGATCTCGCCCGACGGACAAAGGGTAGTCTACTCGACCAATCTCATCGGTCACTATCGCGACAGTAAAAACCACAGTTCAACACTATGGCTCGCATCAACCAACGAAGCCAACTCATTTCGAAAGATGATCTCAGGATCGTTCAACGACAACCGTCCAGCTTGGCATACATCTCAGTTGACGAAAAAGACAAAGTCGATGATGATGATGATCCGGAGCCTGAAGTCTGGGGTGAGAAATGGGACTTTGCTCGTATACGGCTTGTCGATGTTGAAACTCAGGAGACAAAGTTGCTTGTTGAGTTAAACATACACGTTGCCGAAATTGCTTCGTCTCCCGATGGCAAGTACATCACCTTCATGAGCACAGAGAACCCGCATATCGAGGAAGCTATGTTGACCGGTACTTCGATATCCTCTATCAACATCAAGACTGGCGATATTAGACCTTTCTGTACGGTTATGAATGAGCCATACGACTTAGTCTGGGCATCTGATGGCAAGATCTACTTCATTACTGGCACGCCACCGGATAAGGATTCAGGAGGGAGAGCTGTGTACACTATCGACCCCACTGCCCCATCCTCTGCTTTCATCAAATTTGCTTGTGGGGAAAATGACGATGCGGAAGGCCTTCGTATCGCGGGTGATAAGATACTCGTCAATCGACAAGTCAGACTCGTCGATGTTATAAGTGAGCTCGGAGGTAAAGGCCTCTTCGTTGAGGACAAAGAGATGTGGGCATGGGACGTCTTCATAAACCCCAGAACAGGTGCTCCAATACTCGCAGCTAGCTTATCTGACGTCAACACACCATACGAAGTCTTCACTATCCAACAGGGCAAGGAAATGACCAAGCTTTCCAACCACGGTAAAACGCTTGCAAACCACGATTTTGGAACTTGCACTGTCTTGACTTGTCAGTCATCAGATGGATACGTGGAACCAGGGGGTGAAACGATATGGACGCTCAGCCACAATGACACGCGGAACCGTCAAGGTAGTGCGGTATGGGAGGTATCTAGCGCAATGGAACATTCTCGTCGTGAGTCAAGGATTATAGTTCCTCCAATGCTTATTCTTCATGGTGAAAAAGACGAGAGGTGTCCTTTCTCACAGGCTGAAGGGTTTAGAAGGGCGTTGAGATGGTATGGACTGCCATGTGAATTTGTCCAGTATCCCGGAGTGGGTCATGGAATTGAGTCGCGAAGGTTCTGGCTGGACATGCTTGAAAGGGTTGGGGGATGGTGCGATATGTATATTGGCGATGTATTACGGACCAGCTGTCAAGGTTCACTGCCTAGAGTCTAGATAGGATGAATCATTGGCGTTGGTACTGACACTCGATTGTTTGAATTGAGCAGCGAAATTGAGTCACTTGCATCCCAGATACACTACTTGCCCATTGGCATGGTTTTCTCTTTAATGTTTTACCTTCTTGCTGTTTTCACAACACACTGCTGTGAGTAAACAATGGAAAAGGTGCCTTCGTATTGAATACCATTTCGTCCTATTACATCATGAATAATGTCTCAAGAACGCCAGTCTGGTGGGGTCAGTGTCAGTTCCTTACTGTCTACGACTCGATTGTATCCCAGAACCTTTCTGGCCAATAGAAATCATTAACCTTTTAGCCTGTCAAAACATTCACGTTTCCAGAAACTTGATTGAAGGCTAGGATCCAAACCCAAGTATCTTTCGATACCTGAAGAGGATAATGAGATACGGGTGAGCGTCGTAAGCCCTGCTAGGTTACCTGTTCAGACTAGCGTGCTTATAGTAGCTATTACGCCGAGTGGAAGTTACTGGGTCGAAGTTACAGGCCAGTTACCAGAAACGTCTTAGTTATGCTCATTCAGACTGCAATCCCATTGGTCATTACGCAACTCCCAGCCTCCTTTGTGTGTTAGACCATACGTAGTGACTGTGGGCTCTGGGTCTTCAAAAGTCCTTGCCAACAGGGACTTACGCCACAATTAAGCACTCTTACTAAATACGCAAGGATACAAAGAGCCAGATCAGCTATAGCAGGCTATAACCTATAAGCTCTCTATAGCTATAGGGGCTCCAGGGGGCTATAGAGCCTATCAATATCTGCTATTATCCCTATAGCGAGATAGCAATTAGCGCTTATAAGCTAGCGAAAGTACTCCTTGTATCTGTGGCTAGTGTAGATCTTAAGCCACAGTTACTTTTGGCAAGGACTTTTGATTCCTGCCTCCGTATAGCTAAGCTTATCGGCCACTTCCATGTTTGAACTTGGCAGAAAATACGATGACCTCGCCAAATCATTCTAACCCGGGCTGAGCCTTGGCTTTTTTTTTTTTTTTTTTTTTTTTTTTTTNCTACCCAAAGCGAAAATAAGGCCGAAAAGTATTGATTCGCTGGCGCGTATACCACCTAATTATTGGAGTTGTGATGTCTTCAATGTCAAGGGTCGGTGAAAGATTCCGTGTGTTGAATATATATTCTCTTGAATGAAAAATGCTCCCATACTTAGATGTAGTTATAATCTCACTCACTGGAAGAGATTCGCTGCTTAATTTACCGTGGTGTCTGTCTCTTGTCTTTTGACCTATCATCACATCGAAAACATTGATTCAATTGAGAAGACGGCAGTACTTTCTCCCAGCTTCCCACGTCAACGCGCGATACATTGACTGTTGTCAACTCGAGTCATGTTGACTTCCTATAACTCCCACGTCCCTTGATAAATGCACTTTACAAACTGTGCATGAGCTCAAAGTCAAGGTGTGTCAACAACTCCTACAGCAACCCCTCGACGATTGATAATACTTACCAAAAGCCTCAGGATTTCACTGCGGGACATACAAAATAGCTTATAGACGTCGCATGCGACAACTTATCAAGATATCTTTCCGACGAGGGTTTCCGACGCCCTCCAAGACTATATGGGAATTTCTCGATCGACATCCCGAAGTCCAAACTGGCCCGCAAGCAAAAGCCCAGCTTGACAAGATCCATGACGATGAGACTTTCTGCATCATAACTAAGATATTTAACAACACGATTCTACACCAAGAATACGACGAGGGGACTAGAAAACGCGTTTTCGCATTCGCATTCGTAAATGATCCTGATGCTTTGGCATGGTACGAGGAGAATAAAGAGGATGGTGATGCCAAGGAGATTTGTGATTGTAAGATGGGGAAAGTAGAAGGACGGGATCACCATTTGCACGATAGTATTGTTGAGGTGGAGAAGGCTGATTGTGAAAAGCACAAGGGAAATAATGAACCGGATCCTGATTGTTCGGCGTGCTGCCCTGTTTTGTGTGGAAATAATTGCCGATGGTAAATGTTTTACTGTTTTGTTAGCTTGCATCCTTATTAATTCTTGCAATAGGGGAAGATGATTGAATGCGGATAGCAGTTTATCTGGTGAATACTATTTTTCTTCATCTCTTCAAGTACCAGTAGATAGATGCACAAGCTAGAGGATTGAACTGTCTTGAGACACTTTTTAGATACAACATAATCGTAGCTTAGACTCGAGCACCTTTTCGTAGATTCCCATGCAATAAATCGTTCCAGAGTACAGGGTAGAGAGAACAGGACTAATTACTAAATTACTAATCATAGTAGCCTTGCTCATCCTTGACAGTGTTAGCACGAAATCATTTGCCGATACGGTAAAAGTTCTTATTGGTCCATCGAGTCCTCAATCGTCAGCGGGACCGGTAAATGCCTCGGCACGGGAAATGGCAAACTCCATTATGACGATTCTCATGAGTGGTATAAGAAGCCATGACGGCCCATACTTGCTTATATCTCTTTATACAAGAGAATATCCAGTCTATCAAACAACTACAATTCTATCAAAATGTCTCTCACAATTCATCACCTCCAAGTCTCCCAATCCGAGCGCATCCCCTGGGTGTGCGAGGAACTCAATGTCCCATACGAACTCAAACTTTATAAACGTTCCCCTCTTCTTGCACCACCAGAGTTCAAGGCTCTTCATCCCATGGGAGCTGCCCCTGTCATTCAAGACGGACCCATCACACTTGCCGAAAGCGCCGCCTGTATCGAATACATCAGCAACAAATACGCCAACGGATCTCTCTTTCTACGCGCAGATAACCCAGCCTACGCCGATTTTCTATACTGGTGGCACTTTACCACCGGAACTCTCGTCCCCGCTCTCGGACGTATCATGTTGATCCATTCCGCCAAGCTGAGCGATGATAACCCGGTTGTGAAGTTTGGAAAGTCAAAGTACAACCAGGCCTTGAAGGTTTTGGATGAGAGAGTCAAGGATAATGAGTGGCTCGCTGGAAAGGAGTTCACTGCTGCTGATATTATGGTTGTTTTCCCGTTGACGACTATGAGATACTTTTCGCCGTATAGCTTGAAGGATTTCCCCAACATCGTCAAATATCTGGAGCGTATTGCGGCAAGAGAAGCGTACAAGAAGACTATGGAGAAGATCGATCCTGATATGGAGCTGGCTCTTGGCGTAGAACCGCCAAAGAGCCCTTTCAAGTTGTAGAGCGATCAATTGTAGCTGTACAAGATGTAGACTCCTCAACTCAAATACAAAAATGTAATAGAATCGCTGACCTATAACATCCATCAATCTTATCAAGGCAAGATTGGAGCACAGAAGCTACCTCGTATGCATCCTGTGACCTAACTATGCCAAGAGTTCGCTTTGGGGTATCGATGAAGCATTGTTGGATCTCATCATAATGCGATTCACTACACGGGTAGACCTTTGCTTCGGTGTTGGATAAGTGAACCTCGAGGTTTGCGCATAGAGTATCTGACCACACAGTGGTGAACAATGCAGGATGATACTGGCCGGGAAAAAAGTAAATAACAGGAAATTGCAGTGTAGCTTACGTCGTAGTACACACTGATATCACCAACCTCGACTGACCTGGCGATGTAAGCTGACTAAACAATTCACCGATAACAGAAAGGCTACTACTATCTAACCACCATATGAGACAATCTTCCTTTTCAGGCGAGAAGACTCATATCATAGCTGTATGGAGCTAGTTCGATCCTGCAGGAGGCGGGGTCATGCAGATCAACTAATTCATTGTGAAAATAGTGCTTACTCGCAGAGGCGTAGCAAATCACTGAATACATTAAAATGGCGAGCTTGGTACAATTTCTTTTATCTTCATGTTTGGCCGTGGATTCAACTTCGATCATGACTTTATCTGTTGGAATTATTGGCGCTGGTATCGGCGGTCTAAGTGCTGCCATCGCGCTACGACGCACAGGAGCTCAAGTTGAGGTATGTTTTCGCCGTGAAGCTGCAACATGAAAACCAACCAGTCTGCCAGATTTTTGAGAGGAGCAACTTTCAAAATGAGATTGGGGCAGCCATAACAATCACTCCGAATGGGATGCGAATTCTGCGGAGTTTTGGGTTTGACGACAAGGCTGCCAAGGGAGTACAGAGTAAGCAGATGCGCATGGTAGATCCTTATACTTTACAAGAACAAATTGTGGAGGACTTTCGCGGTGTTGAGACTGATTATGGTGCGCCATTTATGTTCTTTCACCGAGTGGATCTGCATACTACGCTGAAGAACATGGCCGTGTCGAGCGAGAATGGTCTTGCTGGACCACCTGTGGTCATCCGAAATGGACTGCGTGTGGCGAGTGTTGATTGCACAAATGGGGGCGTTGAACTCGACAACGGTGATACCTTCAAGAAGGATCTTGTGGTTATCGCTGACGGCGTTCATGTAAGTCTACCACCCATTCCTATGATACAGAACTAATCCCCCCAGACCAAGTTAATCGACGGAATCACTCCTACCAAAATAACACTCGAAGACACCGGATCGTCTTTTTACCGCTGTCTTATCCCTTTCGAAGAAGTCAATAAATATCCTGAACTAGCCTCTGTCTTTGTCGACCAAGACCCCGGTTTCTGGGTCCCTTTCGAACTATCGACTGGTACATTCTTAGTTACGTATCCCTGCCGAGGCGGGAAGATGCTCAACATTGCATTCAAACATGCTACCAAGCCTGGAAACGAAGGCGCAAATGACTGGAATACTGATACTAACATTGATGATATAATTGCTATGGTAGAAAAGTTTCATCCATCACTTCCAAAGCTTTTTGGTTTAACGACGAGTGTTTCCGTCCATAAGGTATTCAGGAGGGAACCTTTAGAGACGTATACTCGTGGAAAGGCTGTTATAATCGGCGATGCAGCTCATCCAATTCAACCGACACATGGTAACTGGCCTCTACCTAAGAAATCTTAGTATTGCTGACATGCCACAGCACAAGGTGCAGTCCTCGCCATAGAAGAGGCAGCAGCACTTGAAACTTTGTTTACCGGCGTAGAGAGCCCTGAACAGGTGACTGAGCGATTGGAACTGTACAACAAAATCTTGAAACGCAGGATACATGCCACGCAGCTTTTGTCAGACTCACAACCGGGCCTGGGGGGTATTTTGAGGCAGCGTGCGGAAGATGTTTGGGGCGAAGGCGTATTCCCGGCCTCAGCTATGAACTTTACGAAGCCAGTTCGGGACTTCTTTTATGGTTGGGATGTCATAAAGGAAGCAAGCGAAGTTATAGCTAGGAGCTAGAGTTGCGGTAGGTATCTGATCCCGTTCGCAAAATTCAAGTATGATTTGGGACTGAAGAGTGGCTTGCTATGCATTGTTGCTTTCAGACACATAAAGGTATTCTATCTTGCTACTCATGACTTGAAAACGTTGATCTTAACGCTTTTAACCTGCGTCCAATCGTTAAGAGCATCAATACCATTCTCCCTTCCGAATCCGCTCTGCTTGATGCCTCCAAAGGGCGTGTTTGCACTAATACTGCCCCATGTATTGACAGTGATCACGCCAGCCTCGATCTGATCAGAAACTCTCACAGCTCTGCTGATATCATTGGTAAAGATAGCAGCTGCAAGACCGTACTCATTATCATTAGCGAGTGCGATAACCTCTTCCTCCGTTTTGAACTTGGCGAAGCTGACGACTGGTCCAAATACCTCTTCGCGCATGATCGTAGCAGAGGGTGAGACGTTTACAAAGGTTGTGTTTGGCACGAAGTTGCTCTTATCCTCGTTGGAGGTTTCACCGCCATGGAGTAGTTCTGTTCCCTCGCTCTTGGCCTTGGAGATGTATTCCATGATTCTCTCTTTTTGCGTAGCGCTGATGACAGGTCCTTTCACAGTGTCATCCAAAAGGGGATCACCCATGACAGCATCTTTGGTCATCGCCACAAACTCGGTCAAGAAGCGATCGTATATATCTTCCTGGACATAGATGCGACTGCCAGCCGCGCAAATCTGACCGTTATGCAAAGTAATTCCCGCCGTTGCAAACGCAAGTGCATTCTCAAAGTTAGCATCATTGAACACGATGCTCGGTCCTTTGCCACCTAACTCGAGCGTGACTCTCTTAAGATTCGATTTTGCAGCACTGATGAGAATTGTTCGTCCAACAGCGAGACTTCCAGTGAAAGAAAGCTTTCGGACCTGAGAATGGTCTGCTAGGGCTTGGCCTGCGACTCGGCCTAGTCCTGGGAGAATGTTGACGACACCTGGTGGGAAACCGGCTTCGAGAATCAGCTGGGCAAGCTTCTGGGCGTAAAGTGGAGCAAGCTCAGCGGTCTTAATGATGAGGGTGTTCCCAACTGCTAGAGCAGGCGCAAGCTTCCATATTGTGATCATACTATGAGACGTTAGCTTTTGTTCGTCAGTTGACGTGCGGTATTGGTCTCATCACGTACAGGGGAGTGTTCCATGGCACAACGGCAGCACAGACACCGATAGGCTCTCGCCTAGTATACGCCAAGCCTTGGTCAAAATCCATGGCCTGGCCCTCAATCTTATCCGCCCAGCCAGCAAAATATCGGAGCGTTTCCACAGCCTGGACAACGCAAAAGCCAAGGGACATGTTGTATAGCATACCCCCATCCACGGCCTCGATGGATGCCAGATCCTGGGCATCTCTCTCAACCAAGTCCGCGAGCTTGTTGAGCAGCTTTCTTCGCTCGGATGGTTGTGTGGTCTTCCATGTTTTCAGCGCTTCTTGAGATGACGAAACTGCAGTATCGACGTCGGCGGGTTGGGCGGCCGAGACTTCGCCAAGAGGTGTGTTGGTAGTGGGATTCTCGGTTGTGAAGGTTTTGGAATCGGTGGCAGGGACGAAACTGTTATTGATGAAGAGACCGGTCGGGACTATTGTTTGATTGTTAGTTAGTGGATATTCGGGATCATATTGGTTCTTTGTTGACATACCTTGGACCTTACGACCGCCGGCTCCAGTGAAGGTAATTTCAGACATGATGGCGAGGCAAAGTACAAAGTAAATACATAGAAGGGTCCTTCACGTTCAAGGGACGCGACAAAGGGTGAGAAACATACGATTTATGTACTCAACGGCGAACAATGTTCCTTCGTGGGTCTCGGGTCCCATCACGCCCGTTCCGGAGCCGCAATATTATGCCACAATGATCCACCCGGCGTCTCACGTACATCTAACTCCACTGCTCGGACGAATAGGGTAGAGACACCTGCCAAAAATGACCTAAAAATCTTACATAAGGCCATCCACAATTCCTGTAGGAATAAGGATAACAAATTGCATGACCAGGGTATGTATATCGGTGTATCGTAACTCCAACAGGGGGCCCGTAGAGGTCCTGATTGACGTACGCAAGGCTCTCAAGATTCCTACCCACTGCATCATTTATTCTCACTAACAGCTTCGGCCGCTATGCAATGTGAAAAGCAAACATATGACACTTATGTTTGCACTGGAACGTGGGTATGGCTCTGCCGTTGAACAACACAATATTGCTCGCGCTACATTCATTTTTGTTCCAGCCTCATCGCTGACAACACCTTCCTCGTCAATAAGGCATCCCACTTCGTCGAACTCATAGGTGGTCGTCTGTGCTTTATACGTGTCGAGAGGAAAGTACCCCACCGTGAAAGGTATCTGCGAAATAAAACACGGATAATCGATTAAGGCCTGTTAGTTACTTCGATATATTTTCTATAATCAATTCTCCTTTCAGTACCTTCTAGTGTAGTTATAATAGTCCAACTCACAAAAGTCACTTACTACTATGTTATAATTTACAATTATCAAAATTCGTAAGATAATTAAGAGGATTATATATCTGTTAAAGGTTTGTAAAATAAATAGTGTGTGCAACTTCTATGGAAGTAACCAATTGGGAGTTTTGACCTGCCGGAGAGGTTAAGGTTATTGTTGATATCAGTGAGAAAATTGGAATGCTTGGGCACCTGTTGAAAGTCGACAAGATAAATAAGATAAATAGCCAGGTCCTACACGAGAGATATTGTTACCCACTCTCCTGTAGATACATATGGTAGCAAAGAATATTCAATCAGTGTATCCCTAACTTCTCCTCCACGGTCGCATTCATCGCCGCTCGCCTCATTTAACCTTAAGTTGTTTCCACTTTGAGACTTATCATTGGAATCCTCAGAGAGATATTCCAAAAGGAATTCGACTTTGGAAGATAAGTGGCCCGAAACACAGCATCGGATCTTCGAGTCGACATTCTGTTCTTCTGGGGTGGCAGCAATATTGCTTGGGACGAAATCTGTTCCGACGCCCAAGTGAGCAATGGTATTGCTGATTATGGGGCTGAATCGCAATGCTTTTAGATACGTTTCACAGACGGTCCCAACCCTGAAGAACTCGCGGTCTTCTCCTTTGAGATATTCTTGAACAACAAGACTATACGAGGGTAAACGATCGACCGTGCCTCCAGGATATTCTTTGAACCGGGCTCGTTCTTTGTAAAGCGGAAGAATGAAAATGCGAGTAAGGTCTAGAGGACGATAGCAGAACCACAGATTTAAAGTGACATATGACTTGTTAAATCCTTCGCACCTGCATAATCTTAGATAGTCCAGGCTGTCGAAACCTAGCTTTGTAGCAGGCGTCTGTCGCCACCAAAGAAGAGAATTCCCAGTTCCTTCGAACCTGATAGGTATCAGAAGATATCTAATTCTCGAAATGGCCTTTTTGGACGATATATAGGGGTAGTTCATTGGAAGCATCAGGATAGTTTGACTTAACATTGCCAGTGGTAGGTAGGATCCCGACACGAACGCGTTGGGGTTTGTCAAGGAGCTCGCAGGGCCTACAACCATAGTCGCTCCCGGTCTCACTGACCAATCATAGTCAAGCCAAGACCCGTCGGGGGGGTACCATAATAGGCTTCTGCAGTGTAGCCATTTGCTTTTGTTCAGATGGTGTTGGTCTTTTGTCTTTCAAGTCCAATATGAGGCCGTGCATCGAGGTATTAAGCCATTCACCAGCAAAGAAACTATCACCCGTGTTTTTAGATACCTTTCTGATAAGGCCAGCGATGGCAGCGAGTCGGGTCGGTCTTGTTCCAAGTCAAATGGCATCGTGTATACCTTTCGATAGTTTTAGCCCATGCGGCCTTTCTCAAATCATTTTCTTGCAACAACCCAATCTCACTGCCAAGGTCGGAAAGAAGGGCACGTGCTGCGTTTGACACAGTCCCTAGCAAGCTACGTATCGACTCTCTCCATTCCAGTTAGAGAATACTACCAAAACGTGTCTCATTAATGACGCAGTCTTCGCACTTCCAATACAGTTGTTCTTTGCCAAGGTAGAGGATTCTTCTGGACAGGCAACGTTCTTGCAAGACCCATCCTCGACTATTAATGGGGGCTTCATAGATCTTAGATTTGTATTCACCGGGTACGAGTTCTGTCACAAGCAGGAACTTCGGAGAATCGTATGTTAGGAGAGGATGAACTGCGTTGTTTTCGTTCCTAAGAACATAGTATGGGTCATTAACACATCGGGGGATAGCACGAGGCTGACAATCTCGAAAAACAGTCTTTTCAGAAGAGCCACAGCATATCGTCAAAGTAAGGAAGGAGTATGAACAGATTTCTATCATCAGTGAAGCTTCGTTTGGGAGTTCGAAGCCGCCGTACACTTGGATGATGCACAGGTGAATCCAGAGGTGTTGAATCGAAAATGAACGGCATATAGCGATGATGTCCCGGTAGGATTGTGGCAAGGTACCGTCTGGCTGAGGCTCAGTGTATACGCGGTAATTACTTTTGGTTACTAAGGGCACATGTTCAGACAGGCGAGAAAGTGTAACGTATGGAACTCTGTTGTCGAGGGTTTCGCAGATACACCACGTGTTGGAGTTGATACCACCAAGGTACATCAATCTGGTAGGCGTGCTAGCCTCTTCGGGTGGTTGGGGTAAGACTTTACACGCACTGTGCTCTGCTTCACATTGGCTGATCCAGCGGTTTGTAACTGTCCCAACAGATGCCGGTATATGCCATGTTGGTATCGGGTGAGTCTTTTCCATCGCCTTTTTAACCTTGTGAGTGAGGAGACCGATTTCGCAATTCTTTCAGTCTACACTTATACAAAAAGTACTCTTCTGTGGTCTTATATATTGACACAGCGACATCGAGGTCCTTTAACCCTTTGCCAGATCGTGATAGGTAGATCATACCTCGCAGACGTTGGGTGATAACTAGCTCCCTCGAACTTTGTCTGAAATCCTTCCACAGGTTCCTCTTCTGGCGAGGCAAGTGATGAAGATCTCAAAGACCTCCAGAGCACCTAACAGATAGGGCAAGCGTCCTCTCAAGAGTTAATCAATGCTTCCCATGACCTACGCATGACATATCATTCTGAAGATGTAGAAAGTGCTATTTGAATCTAAGTGATAACCTGAAAGATAGAGAATATTATTTCTACAAACATAACCGATTGTAAATACCTTTTAGAGCCTTACCCTGTAGAGATACTCACATGCTACATCTTCCTCTTTGCTATACATTCTCGCGGCAAGGTTCCAAGGTATTTGTAAAACGTTCTAGGTTACCGTGATCATTGAAGCCTAGCTCAGCCGCTACGCAATCGTAGTAAGACCAAGTGGAACTATTGCAGCTTGTGTCTCACAAAGTCTGGGCTAATAATCTCGAGGGTATCTGAATTGGATTACGTTGACCATCCTGGGGAAAGGTATTCTCATTCGTAGTCATATGTTCCGTCTTTGCATATAATCGTAACCAAGAACGCGGTCCAGGTTTGAGCTAGACAGAAGAATATTACAAAATACTATTCATCACTTCAGACCATGTTCCTAATTCCAGGTATTTCAACTAAGAGGAGGAAATCCTCACGCTTATTCGTTGTAGCAACAGGTTGGGGTTTTTAGTAAGCCGAAATTAAATCGTAAACTTACGTAGGGTATAATGTCGTGAAACAGGCCTAAGTTGGCTCGAGCAGCCTCTGTTCCATACTCAGCTCCCTGCATTGCTGAGACCACAACTCACTGTAGATCCGGTCTAGGCCCAGTTGAATTTGGATCAACTGCCCCAATGATATTAACATGTGTTATACAACAAGGATATACCACCGACCCTTTCATAGACTGATTCCAGGCATATGAAACCTGGCAGCCTGGATGGGACAGGGCGTCCTATCAACTCTCTCCCTGTCTCGTGTCCTCTGACGAGATGTGCATATATCTACAACCAACATATAGTTACGCGAACCATGAAACTGGCAAACTAACGATGCTTGATACATTCCTTTTTGACAGGAATAGTTTCCCAGGTTCCATGTGTAAGGCTGTGAGCCTTTGCTGCGGTTAGTGTTTGATTGTTGTATTTACATTGCTTTCTTGACATTGTCATCCAACAATTAGACCTCCACAGCATTAGCGCTTTCGCAAGAGCCCGAGGCAACCCTTTCGTGCGTAAATGCTTCGAATTATGACGATCCGTTTCTAACCATCTGCGGGTTATATCAAACATTCATGGCTTATAAAAATATGAAGACGTCAGGCCATCCTACACAGCAGCCAATCAAGGTCTAAAGGCTCGGGGCGGCTCGGGATTTCCGGGACTGGTAGAGCCAAAATATATCGATCGGGTCAGACATGCATATGAGACTCTGGAACAATTTCCTGTTATTACCAGTCTGCGTGAATAACCTTGACGGCTTCCGGGGCATAGCTGAGGTGAGACAGACTTATCAGTGGCAAGAGCACGGGCTAGAAGAAGCAGTGATTGACACGACATAGAAGATGGCTAGGATGCTATTATAGATAGCCAATGGTGTAGACTGACCCCTTCTTGGCGATCTTGTAAGTTGGATCACTTACGATGGATCTAAGATTTTAGATAGTGGAGAGCGGAGACAGATCGGGTCAACCCTTTTGCCTTAGTTTCCAGTATGAGTGATTTAGTCTCACCGGCTTTCTATATCAAACGCTGAGATGTCCAACGTTCTTCTGATAACTCAATTCAAGTCCACCGGATCTTCTGGTTCCGTCTTGCCAGAACTAGAAGTCGTTGCAAACAATAGTCAACATTTAAGCGCTTCTACACTTTGCAAGAAATATAACAATGACACGAAGTGGCTGGCTGTGACTACCCTGGGACGATTCCATTTCTCACCACAACTTCCCGTGTCTTGACCCATGTCTCAGGCTCACTCTCCTAGGGCCTATCACTAAAACGATCCGAAAGCCACAGTATAACAAGAAGGAGAGTAGGGGTAAAGAAAAGAAAAAAGAAAAACAAAAAAGAAAAACTTGTCAAAAGAAATCTCTAGAGTCGGACTACCTTGCTCAGAGCAACAAATTTACCTCGTATTACAGCTAGAGAATCAATGGATCCTTGAGTCACTATGTCTCCACCGGGCTTGTTAACCAATTCTCTTACCCAAATTTGTAGTATATCTTAAACTTAGCTTTGTTTCGTTGATCGTTTTCTTCCCCTTGCAGCGCTTCACCGCCTTCTGCGGAGACCTGCTAGGACCAATATGACGGGATAGGAAGTAAGAACGTAGTAATTTCAAACTCTTCAGAGTTTGCGACATAGCAAGGAAGCTAGCTAGGAACTGCAAAGCTGTCAGAACCGCCTAATCTCTTATGGGCTCCAAATTCTCAAAAGCTATAAATAACCACTCATCAACCATCTTATCCCTCCCCACTCATCATATCCTATTCACTACTCATCATCAAGCTCAAGTATATTCCTTCCCTATTGTACTCCAACATGAAATTTACAACCACCCTTCTCATGACCCTTCTTGGTGTTTACGTCAATGCGGAATGTATTGACGGCCACCGAGAGGTTATCTCTCGGTGGCTATACCGTCGAATACACGTGCAACAAGGCGAAGAAGGGCGAAGTCGCTGTTAGTGCATCTTCAGAGAGTGCCTGCGCCGAGATCTGCCGCGATTCCGGCCGATCTATCTGTACCTTCAATTCTCGCCGAATGCAGTGCATTGTGGCCAAAGACGAGGGCAAGGAAGTTGATAGCCCTGGCTCTATCCTCATGACTAAGGTTGATGAGCCGGAGCCTGAAGTTGAGGACCCGTTTGCCGAAACTGAAGAGAAAGACCCTTTTGCCCCTGATTGTGAGGACGAGAAGAGCGTTTGTCTTGAGCGGGAGAAGAAGGCTGAGGCTGATAAGAAAGCCTGTCTGGATCGGGAGGAGAAGCTCAAGGCCGAGAGAGATTCTCTAAAAGCGCAAAAGGACAAGGTTGATGCTCGTTTCAACGACCTCATGGCTTCCAACTGTAAGTTTTCATAGTTCTCTTGGATATCCAGTTGACTAATATTCTGTAGGCCCAAGCCAGCATACCAGGTATGGCGTTGTCAACAAGAGGGAGTACCGATTCTTCTGTGGTCGTCGTAAGTATCATCAGGCTCGCCTCACTTCTTGAATTAACATTTCTTTCTAGACCATGAGCCCGAAGGCTACAAGGAGGAACTTCCAAATATCACCACAATGGCTGCATGCGTCGACCATTGTTCCCGTAGAGCCTGGTGCAGCCATGTTCTGCACGGCATCTACCAAAGCACGTGTCGCTTGTACGAGAGCCCTAAGGTATCTGCTACCACAATTCCAAGCCTCTACACCCACGTCTGGAATTGCGCCGTGAAGAAGTAGATAGGCTTATTGGCCAGCCACGTCTATCTTTAGTAAACAGCTGCTAAAAGTTTACATGGCTGTTGAAACATGTCGTTCGAATATGAAAGTATGATGGTTAGAATCGGAATAAATAGCAAAGACATGCCGGCTTGCTATACGGACTGAGCTTTCCGTTGAAGCCTTGCTGTTCAGTTTATAGCTGACTGCGTTTATTCTTTTTGCACCAATGCGGAGCAAATTGTCTCGTCTTAGGATTGTATAAGGGGTAGTTAGCAAGATTGTCGCTGTAATAGAAGAAATGGTTGTTTGTCTCTCCTGCCGTCACAGTAGGTGATCAGTGAATTTGATCAAATATCCACAAGTGGCGATTATCATTGCAAATCAAAGGTCCGTTTCCGTTTTATTTGGAATCGACATCAACAGATAGCTCAAAGTGCTCTCCTGCACGTCGAGCCTATTATCTTCTTTTTCACTTAGACTATCAGAAGTCTATTCAGATTTTTAAATGGTACACGTCTCAAGGTGCCATTATATTAAAAAGGTCCAAGGCTGACAGAATGATGTAGGGGTGACAAGTGGTATCAAACGCACAGGAGCTGATCATTTTTGGGACTTCAATGGCATTGGGCACAAGGGTGTTGGAACAAACCAAGTCACAGCTAATGTCAGTCACAACACAGCTCAGATGACTCGCTTCGGTGACAGGTCGATGGGGTTTCTGAGGATGGTGTTCCTTCTGGCTACGTTTATGTGAGTAATTGAAAGACCACATCGCTTTCTCGAGATTTGCTTTGGTGCCAAGGCCCCTTCGCTCTTAGCTTTGAGTTCACTTAGCAGGCTACCAAGAACAGCCTTTCCCTAGTGATCGTTTGTGACATCGCGAGTACACTGATCCGTCTTTCAGGTCTTTTCAACCCGCTGGCACGAAGATTTTAGACTTGTCGTCTGAGCCTTGCAATCAGTGGAGATGTTGCTGAATGACGTGTCAGGCAAGGCGAGATGTGATAATGGAAGACGTCAATGTGACCGTGCATCAGTTGTTGTTCGGCATCTGATAAGTGTTATAACGTGTGTCCGTCGGCCCCTAGAGCTTGACGGAAGCGGAAGCAATTATAAACCTCTGGTGCGGTCGGCCCGATCCAGATATCTTAGTGGTCGATGCAAGGGTTGTTGATGCTGTTAGCATCAGATCCAGCTGAGCTTTCCTATACTCTCTCGCGAGTACTGTGGGCCTCAACGATGAAGTACCTACCTCGTGAGCCGTGAAAAAGGGTTCGACCAGAGACAAGAGTCATCCGCTACTCAAGTCACCCATACCAAAAGTTCATACAACTTTCCCCCGGTCTACTAATCGTAGAGGTCCGCAACTAACAAGAGTAGAATATAGAGTAATAATATATAGAAATACAAGCTAAACTTTGAAGCTCTTAGCCTCTCCATGTTAGATAATAGGGTAACTGTCAAAGCCTAATGCATTCATTTCTAGATACGATACGTGACTAAGTCTATTTCGCCATAGGTTCCAAAGAAACGAGTCTAATAGTCACTAGCTAGCTATCATCATCCTCCTCTTAATCAAAGGGTTTAAGTAGGACATATGAGTATCTTGATGCAAATCCTCGCCACCATCCTCAAAAGTCTTTAGGATCTCAGAATTCCGTTCTTCTACCCTGTTGACCATTCGTTCAATAGCGTCAGTAGCATACTCCTCCAGGCAGGTCTCGTTGGCCTCTTTCGCCTGATCACGTATCTCATGCAGGCGCTTGAGCCAAAACATCCACCGCCAGGGCATAAATCCATAGGGGCATCGCTTTACAAGCTCTGTTTGGAAATGTAAGACGCCGCCCTTACCACCTGAGCTTGAACAATCGCTCAAGAACTTATCTAACAGTTCAACCATGGTATGACCGGCTTCTTTTACCCATAATGAAGCAGACGGCAGCAGTTGGGTAATTGTGACATCTCTTATCTCACGCTTTTTCCTGTTCTTCGTCTAGCTCACTAACAGAGCCGAGGCCTCGTCGTGCGTCCTCAAATATACAGCGCAAGGTAATAATGCCAATTTGGCACATTCTGTCCTTTTTGACTCTTGTGGATGCCAGTTTAACCAGGAATGGCACGAAGTTAAGACGTTCACTGCCTGAAAGCTTCGCGCAGTTGCCAACCCAGAATTTAGTCATATCAGTGACCAAGAAGGGCAGGTCATTCCATAGCGTACCATCCGCTGTTCGAGCAACATCGATCCCGTAACAACCCGACGCAGGCCTACTCAAAACTCCAAGACCTTGAATCCGGACTATGTCTAGAAGAAGTCGATAATGGTCAGATGTTTCGTGGGATGCGTAGCGGCTCAGGTGGTAATAGATATGCCAAATAATATGGAGATAACTCTCGAGAGTGTCGACACCATCACCCATATTATAGGAGAATGCGATAGCTGAAAAAAGAAACAGAAGATAATTTGGCTCGGAGTTTAGTAAAAGCTGCAATTTTCGCACATAGTGATCTCAGCAGGGTTAAGAGGTTAAGTTGTCATAGTCGGAGGATATATGATGCCGTAGGTAAGTTCCCGGAAAACGGAAACAGAGTCAATCTCGTCTGGCTACCATCGGGTAGTGAATTTAAAATCCAGAAGATCGCCAAGATGTCAGCCCGTCATGCTACAGAGCCATACGCAATATGTCTAAGCTAAGCCCAGACACGATGTACTTGTGCCATAAACTCCAGGGTACTTATGTCAAAAACTCCGTTAGTGATTAGTGCCCATCTGCCTTGCGGTGTAAGTAGGTATGCACTGCCATTGTATCCTTCAAGTGCTGAATAATATACACACTGTCCTGAGGTCCGAAGAATCGGTAGGCTAAGAGGAATAGAGCTATATGAAAAATGTCTTGGGCAGCATTCAGTCGCCTATCCCGTTATCCCGTTAGTAAAACCAACGCTAACAGTAACTAGACTTGTACTCATTTATCGTCAGGGGACATCCTTATAGATAACAATACTACTATACATACTACCCGTATCTTTACGGTCCGATTGGAAGGACAAAGAATCGAGTTTATAATTTGGCCGCCTCCTTCTCTAGATTTGAGCCCCAGACAACGCCTCAGCCATACTTTAGTGGAGTCTAAGGAGTTACCGCCCATATTTGACTCACTACGACAGCTTCATGCTTACAGCAGGGAGAGGGGTAACCTTTTTCTGGCACAATAAGCCAGGAATCCTAGTCCGAAACGCAAATAATTGGAAGCAAATTCCCATTCCTTCATAGCTTCACTATCAAGTTTTAGTTAACGCACATTTGTCGGCTATCACGGCAAAAGTTACAGCCTCAGTCACATCATACGCTACTAAACCTCCAGTTATACTAGAACAGGTATACGCCCTACCCTTGTGCAGCGGCCGCTTTACAAAGGTCGTAACTCAGGCTACGGACAAAATCAGCATAATCTGCATCTAAGATATAAGAGCGAAGGGCTAGACCTAACAGAATCTCAGCCAATAAACTCCGAATTCTAAATGTATAGGTGTCGAGATCGGGCATATTTATGTCAGAGCATCCGTCCTCCCGGGAACATTCGAATACAACAGGACTGAACAATATGAGAACTTTTCAGTCTCTGATATGAGAGAAATAATATTCAGGGGACTATCATGTCATAACCCTACAAGTTCGGGCTATGAATCTCTACTAAAACTATTAACCTCGCTATAGTTATTAGCCTATCTTAATGCAATTTATAGTTATAGAAAATTCATATTCTATTTATTTATATTTAAACTACATTTTTAAACAGTAAAACTAAATTAGAATAAACCTTAGGGAAATATTTATATATTAATATAGCTTAGTTTTACTTAGGTTAACAGGTGGAATTTCCCTTAACTTAACTCATTAAAATAGTGCAAAACCGCAATATACATCATCATTATAATATGCCAGGTAATTAGCGTGACCTCAGCTGCATTACTACCTCCTGCCAATCTTGCTACATAATGAAAACATATCATGATAAGCCATAGGTAGACAAGTCTATATAAGTCAATAACTATACTAATCAGACGTTATAAAGGTATGGCTGTTTTGGGACCTTACGTGATGCGTTTTCGAGCAATTAATGCCAGTAAAGCTCGAGGTCTCCCGATATCAAGTGATCCATCCGCGGTGCGATGTTGAGCTGTTTGCTGGGCCCGCTCATCGTCGGATTTTGTGCGTGATGTGTCAACAATTCTGCGGGACCTTTCTGATTCCTTCCGGGCTTCATCCATTGTAGGTCTCGGAGAGAAATAGGCAAGTTGTCGTTGGTATGCACGATAGTAGGAAGAGTTTTTCGACGATATTACTTGGTTCAAAAGTTTTTGATGCTCGTTGCTGCAGGGATTGGCGAGTGCGAGATAAAAGTGACAGAATGATTTTTCGTAGGTGGCAGATTCATGTTTGTAGGCAGAGCGCGAGTGACGTGTTAGCACCATCAGTTGGTTTGTCATCAATTTACCTTGTTCGATCGACCTGAGCATATCTACCTCCATGTCAGCTGTTGAACCAAATTGACCTAATTTACTCCGAAGTGGTGTAGATACAGGCCGAATTCCGATAAGCACTAGCCCCAACTCAACAGCCCGTTTCGTTTTTATTTTTAACAAGAAATTTGTTTGCCGTTATGAATTTACCCAACTCGCAAGTGAGAAGTGCGGTACTCAAGCGGTAAGGTATTGTGACCAGGCCAAGGAGACAAGATTGGAGAATATAAATATGTTGCTTCAGCTCCTAATTTCTATCCGTTTCTACTCAGTATCCTATAATCTCAATCGTTTTCTACAGCCCATTAGAACCAAGCAACATTTCAAAATACAAATTTGCTAATCCTACATCGCTATGAAGCTACTCAGTGTTACCTCAGCTGCTATGCTCGCTGCATATATCGTTCAGGCTGCTCCACTCAACGAACATACAGGACTCGTTGAGTATCGTAGTGTCAACGAGGCCCACGCGGCTTTAGCAACATTAGAAAAACGCATTAACTGTCAGTTTCTCGACCGTACCATTCGCTCCATTGGTACTAGCAAGATAACGTAAGTGACACACCAAGACCCATGAGCACCGGTGGCTAAAAGACATGTTAATAGCGTCGTATATATTGTTGCCGGCAGCGGCTTGGCAAGAAGTGTCTGCGCCCTTACAGGTCACGATAATTGCGGTGATGTTGTCTCTGTTATTCAAGGAGCCTTGTTTCTTGTATATTATGCAGCCTCTCACTATTCTGGTGCTGAGCCGGATACGACTGGAATGCCAGGTGTCCGCGATATCCATTCCGCCACTCTTGACTTCTGGAAAGCCGTCGCTGCTTCTGAGGGGCTTGCTTACGATTCCATTCACGGATTACCGTTTGATGTTAATCACGAAGCCTTACACAGGCGTGACGGAGATCCAGCTCTTTTGACAAGAACACAGCTTAATGGCCTGGTAAACGAGGCGACTGGTGACAAGCAGGACATCATCATCAATGAATACGAAGGTGGCAATATAGTGTTGCACCTTCCTTTCGGGGACATCTCAAATGGAAACCTCAGCAAACGTGTCAACCGACCAGGCTTCAAGATATCGTTTACTACTCGCGAAAAGTCAAAGCTCACACGCGCTCATCAGCATGAGATGGCAACTTATGCTGCGCAAATGTGGGCTGACTATGCTGATATCAGGACGGAGGACATGAATGATTTCATTGGCTTCGCTGAGACTGGACATGACGCAAACTTTTACTATCGCATCATTCCGGAACAGAAAGGGTTCGGCCTGAATTATGAATCTGTCGACATTTGTGGAGGTATGGGAGACCTTCTGTAATCCCAGGCTTCATCTTCCTTTCTCGTCATGAGACGATCAGTCGGGCCCTTGAGCGCGGCAGGTTCTGTAGTCGGTCGCAGTCGTGACGCACATGGTACATTGTGGCACGAATTTAGTAGCAATAGGATTCCCCACACTCATTCCTTGAATGGCGACCCCGAATGCCTCTCCTTCTCTTCTTACTTTTCTTTATTTATTTTAGTTATTTAAATTACCTACTATAGTACTATCATTACTAAGAAGAAATATAACTTATATTTTAAAATTATTATTTAATATTAAGGTTAAATATGTAAAGGATTAATTTTATTATGAATTAAGAGGCTATTATCTATCTACTTAATTACTAAATGTAACTATTATACTATCTCTATATTTATCTCACTTAGCTCTTAATATTAATAAAGGTATAAATAGTATTATAGATTCAAGAACTATAGTCTATATATTATTAAATATATAGAATATTACTAGATAGCATAATATAGTAAAAGGCGCAATAGAGTAAGATAGGTATACCACTCTATAATAGAATTATTTACCAGTAGCCGGTTAAAGGGATAGGCAGTAAGGTGACTGAGGGACTTAGCATTAGTTCCTATCCTCAAGATATAACTCGAACGGTTTCCCCAAGGGAAGGAACCTCAAGAACGGAACCGAGTGACAGATTTGGAATATTGTTTAACTTATCTACATAATTGCTTCATTTATTATATATCTTATATATAAAAGTTATACCCCAACTTCTCCATATTCCATAGAATCCATATCATTAATGTTGAAATACGTGATGCCAACCAGGCTTTCAACGCTTTGAGTAAGGGTGTTGACTTGGTGATTGATCATGTTAGAAATCGTCTCAACAACAGCGTAGGTCGAGTAACCAAGATCCTGTATATGTCGTATATCCAGAATCGCAGGGTCTAGATGTGATAACCTCCTCGAAAGCTGATATAGTTTACCGGGCTCAATACTTCTCGGCAATGGGTGGCCAGTTGCAATCGCACCTGAAAGTTGATATAGAACAACAGTGATCCTCTCTTCTAGCACGTCAGTTGAGGAAAGAAGGCTAGCAAGGTCTTCCATCCATTCTCGTGTACGCGTTGAAGTATGGTAATATTGCGAGTCAGGCCCATGCAATGACCATGCTTGAGTGGAATATGATAAGAGAGCGATATAGTCTAGTAGCCTACTCTGAGTGTCAGTCATGAAGCACGCACTGCGTTGCAGTAGTCCAAGTTCAACCTACATTCCAAGTTGTGAGATGATGTTGGAAAAAGTCTCAACAGGGAATTTACCTCCCAGTGTAGGTTCGTATTTCTGGAGGTAGACATTGTGCTTGGCAGATGAGTTCAGGACCATGGTCTTGTTGAACATTGCTCTGCGGGTCCGCGAGAGCAAGTGACCTTGGCTCTTCTTGTCAGCCACGTTCCCCTCCGTCCCGCGAAGTCGAGTCTTCAAGGTCGTGTGCACTACTGTGTGGTAATTGCCAACTAAGTGCATAATGGCCGCCATGTTCTTGCGCAGGATGCCTCTGGCTGTAATGGGATACGGCAGGTAAGTGAAGAATATGGAAGCGCAGGTCCCCCACAAAACACAAGCAACGCGTACGGCAACAACTGAATAAGGTTTATAGTAGATAACGCCCGATGACGTTGCCGCTTCGACGCCTATCTTGTTGACTTGGGTTTCGTAGCCGATTGAGAGAACTTCGGTAATAAACACGACTAACCATCCAATGATGTACCGCGGCCACCTAATCAAAAAGTACATCTGGAGGAAAGCCGCAAACCACATGAAAACAATAACCCCTCTATTTAGTGATTAGCTGTTTTGTGGCAATTTAAATGGGAACCTAAAGGTGTCTTACGCTGTGTGGCCGTCTGGGATGTACCAAACCAGATAGCAGATGATCAAAGCTGCAAACGAGCCGAGGATTCGAAGAATGTAAGAAACACCGGATTGCCCGGCAGACATATTCGCCCCAATTGCTGCAATGATGACGGACCAGATCAGGCGGTAATGTATGAATAGCGCCTGCGTTGGTTCAAGGTAGGCGATAATAGCACACGACATGGTTGCGCAAGCTGATCGGAAGCCAAAGCTAAACTCGGGCCCCTTGAGAAACTCTTGAAATCTTTGGATCTTAACCCCGAATCTCTCATAAGCATTTGTAGGCGGAAGGTGTTCAATGTTACGCGTTTTTCGCGTAGACTGTCCAAATACCAGCGTCGCCTCCTTCTTTGAGCCCGGTCGGTCGTCATCAGCTAGTGCCTGGTCGGCCGTGTCGAAGATGCTGAGCAGCCATTTGTATACTCTGCGGAGGGAGGGAACAATAAGTCGATTTCGTGTCATTACACCTTCGGCGACTATTTTATCAGTAAACTTGCACAACTCAAGCACAGATATTCCAGCAGAATATAACTATACGGCATTGGTTAAAATATGAGTATCTGCAACCAGGGTATGTTACTCACCATTTGTTGCATATACAGGAGAAGATAGAGCTGTTGTCGATCCCTGTGGACAATTTCAGGACTAAGACGCTCGTCAACACCGCCTTCATTGGACTTATGCAGATTGGTATTCAGATCTGTAGGGAGACGCCCGTTATTAACCCATGCATTCAAGGAGACAATTCTGTCCTTGGAGAAGTTTTCAAGCTTTTCCTCAAGCACTTTTGAAAATTCAGGGCTACCAGGCTCATTTCCGCTGCCTTTTGACTCGGTGTCGGCTAGCTTATTGCCTCGAACACCGAGCATTCGGCGTATGAAACCTTTAGCTCCTGGTCTGGGAATAATTTCCACTTGTAAGCCGGCATGTTCAAGTCCATCATTGATAGCCTTGACCAGGTCAGATGCTGGTTCAACCAAATTGCCAACTGCATCCTGCCATATTCTGTCATACTCTTGAAATAGTTTAGCCTTGTCGGCGGGGTTATTTGATTCGGAGACCTGTTCTTGCTCCACTTCAGTATCAAAGGGAACCCAGCCTCCATTTTCCTCGATGCGCTTGAGAATGTCTGGGATGTGGGACAAGCCGCCACTGAGAATAGAATTAGCTTCCTCACAGTCATTCTAGAAAGTCAGGAGTACTCACACTGGCATGAGAATGCGTCGACACAAGTCGCTAATAGCATCCAGATCTTGGGTACGTAGCTTTCCCCAAGCAATCTCGCGCTTCGCCATCACTAGCTCTTCATGCATCTTGGTGTATAGCTCTTTAACGCTGGATACTTGCTTTTTTAAACTCCTTTCAGCTTGGTCGCGTTGCTCTTGCACATCGGTCCCATCGTTCCTGTCATTCGGACCGGAACTTTGACCTGAGATCAACAGAAATGTAGGAGTTGTTGATAATTGGGTTAGATAATTGATGGATTCGCTCAGAGCTCGTTTTGTGCAAAGGATATATTTCTCTTGAACCTCGAACATCTCCGTCCGGCAAGTTGTAGGGTAGAAGAAGAGTCCAGAACAAAAGGATATGGCTATACCAGTGTAGTAACAACGAACCGTGAGGTATATCAGATCCCAGCATTCTTTCCAGGTGGTAAATACTGAGCAAGAGGTGAATTGCACAATCATGAAGATGTTGTACAAAATCGTGGGAATAAGGAGCGCCGGGAATCTTGCTTGAATATTGTTACTCACCCAGATGTGAAAAGTGAGCCAGATAGCGGTGATTGCTGGAACGTGTTAGGACAAAAGTATTCGACAGGTTGTAGCTTGCCTATCTTACCACTCTGCGATGAATTATACGCATTTAAGCCGTTTGGGTCAGTGTGGAATCGGGCTTGCAACGCTGACCACGTTGCCAACATCGCTAGTGGGATAGCTATGGCCGTCAAGGAGCAAATTCCGAAAGTCAACTCAAGCAGTTTCGCACGCGGCAACACATTTACTGTGACAACTGCAATAATAGCCACTAAGAATCCTAGTGAGGTAAACGTTTTTGACACAGGAGTGCTTTGATAGAACGACAACGAGATTGCCACCGGTATCGAGCCCCTGTCCTATTGTATCAGTCTGGATTCAACTAAAACATCTATAGAGCAGGCAAGTCGAGATCTTACTTGAACATTAGCATTAAAACCTTCCGATCAATGCTGAGGGATCTCCACCCGGACTTCAGACGCTGTCCGACAGATAATGGCATGTCTCGACCTGTTGATATGTATGACTTAATATGTTCAAAATGTCGATGAAAGGAGTGCAAGTATAGTCATTAGATAAGCATTTATAGATAACGTGCATAATAAGCAAGTGCTCCAGATAAGCAAGTGCTCTACTAATCTACACTTAAAGACTTAAAAAGTAAAATAAAAACACTATAACCTATCTAATTAATTAAAATTAATTGCTATACTATTCCCTATTAACCTTAATTAACCCTTAATAGGTCCTTATAGTATGCCTAATCTTTCTATAAATACTATATTGCTAAGGCTTTAATCCCTATAGCCTTTATTAACTATCTCTTAAGGATTTAGCTATTACCTATATATTAATATCTATTTAATTAAGTGCTTATAATACTCCTATTATAATTAAAGCCCCTTCTTTTTATACTATAGTTCTTTTTTCCCTTTAGTGCCGCCTTATTATCTTATTTTACTATTTAAATTATTAATTCCTTTTATATAATAAGGCTATTTTATTTATAAGATTAATTATTAACTTCTTAAAAAACTTAATAGCTTAAATTATTAACTTAAGGGAGTTATTTTTATAATTTCTAATCCTTCCTTATAAATATTTAAAATATAATTAGGCCGTTATTACTATCTTTAGGGTCTTTAAAGTCTAAAGGGTTAATAGTATTATAACCTTAATAGAAGGCATTAAAGTCTATAGCTATATATTAAGCTTTAAAATAATATTTTTTAAGTTAAAGGGAATAAGCCTAGCTCCTTTAAAACTTCCCTTAATATTACTTTTTATAATAGCAGCTTAATAGGCAATATAAAAGGTAGAAAGGAATTTAGTCTTAATAATATATAATATAAAGTATTTAATTAGATACTTTATTTCTTAACTATAGGCCTTTTTAAGCGGCCTAAAGTACTTTATATTAAGAGGCTAAAATAGATAAGAGGCATAAGTAGGTATATAAAGTATAATAATCTTATTCTCCTTATAATATCCCTTAAATTTAATAGAATAATAACTTTTATAACTATTAAGGATTAAAAGTTAATAGCGATTATTTATCTATTTAGCTATAGCTTAATTAAAGTACTTTAGCCACTTAAGACTTAAGTTAGTCTATTTATTTTTATTTAATATAATAACCTAATTATTAAGGAGGTTATATTTTTTATATTAATTAATAAGGTAATCTTTACCTATATTAATAATAAATAGTAAGATTAATTAACCTTTAGTATTAATTGCCTTAATTATAATAATCTATTTATAGTTTTTAGGCTATATTTATTTTAGCCTTCTTTACCTATAGGAGCCTATAATAACTATTTTAAACTTAATTATATCTATTATAAAGCCAGTCTTATTAAAGTTCTAAATATTATTTAATTAAATACTATATTTTATAATTATATTCTTTAAAAGCTAAAACCAGCTATAAATAATAGTTAGATCTTTATATTTAGCTCTTTAATAGTTATATCTATAAAATCGATATATCTTTAGCTTTAGTTATTACTTAATAAAGTTATAAGCCTATTACTTATCGATAGGTGGCATATTACAGTTAGTATATAAAGAATTTATAATATCTTCTATATATAATAGTTATAAAGGAAATCCTTATAAGTCTAGGTTAAGGAGGTATTATACTATTATATATTCTTCCTAATTAGAAAATAATTATAACTTATTAAGAGTTTTATACTTTAAAAGAATACCTTATTAGCGGTAACTTAAGGTAAAGCGGTTAATATAATATATAGCTATAGCCTTTTTAAGACTTAATTCTAGCTTATTTTAAAGGGCCTAAAGGGTAAGAATAATCTTAGCTTTATTTAAAGGCTTTAGTATATTAGGTTATTAAGAAATATCTAATTAAAAAGTAATAGTATAGGTTAAGGGATTTTTAGAGCATTCGCTTATCTGGAGCACTCGCTTATTATGCATATTAACTTCTAGCATGTATATATAACCAATGTGGCGGATGTTCCGGATATGCCGGCTTGACGTAATTGGCGTTCCGAGGAACGGGAGAGTCGAGCGGCTATTAATTCTCGGGTAACTAATGTTAGCGTAACCGTGCTTGCACATGAGGACCCAGCATCTGTGTAAGATTATAGGAGCATTATAGATCGGTGCTATACTAGGCCTGATTGTCGGCATATTTAGGTCTAAATATAATATTATTTATTTTATAGACTTTTAATAGGTGCCTAAGTATTTTAATCTCCTAAGTAATATTAATAATATCTTTTATCTTTTCAGTATATTAAAACTCTTAATTAGTCACTTTAATAGAAGTTATCTATAGTAATTAACCTCTAATTAAGATGAACAGCTTTATATATATATGTAACTTATAGCTTCTATGTGTATAATAGCTCGTTTGTCCTCATTTATTTATCAACCAATTCAACCGGACTAGCACGCCTAGCATACTCGACAGTCGACCCTTGAATATAATACTATAATTGTTCCCAATATGCAAAACCATACAAGCCCTGCAATTCTGGGTGCCGTCTTGGCGGTTAGTTGTTTGGGGGCGAAGGGCAGTGTTTGGTCTAAATTTAGCTTACATACAAAGCGGGGCTAACGCTGTTGGCATTAAAAAGGAACGTTATCCTCCACTCCAACAAATGCTTGTTCAATGCACCAAACAGTCCCCGAAAATGGTCGATCACCAGCTTCAGTCTGCTTTCATCACCCATCTACCTCGTGAAGTGCGCGACAAAGTCTACCTTGAGCTATGGCGTTCTTGCGGCCTTCGTCAACACATAATTTGGCACCATGACAAGAACGAAGTAAACAATTCTCATTTCTGCAGGTGGCAATGCACGACGCCATTCGAGGTTGAGGATATGCTCCAAGGATCTATCAATGCCACAAGAATTGAGCTTGGTGTTTCTTTGGGGGAAAGCTTCAGCAACAAAACCTACGCTCTACAGCTTTATTCTGCTTGGAAGAACCATTTCGCATGTGGCGAACGCATCGCGGAGGTATATGGCAATGGTGCAGGCCCTGGTATCAGTATGTGTTCTTCTCGAGGGCCCTGCTGGAGCAGTTGTGAGGCAACTTCACAGGAGTCATCGAAATGGAGCCCGTATTTGAGTATGCTCTTGTCGTGCAGAATCATGTAGGAACCCCACCAGCAACTACCCACCCATGATGTATTTACTAATTACAATTTCTCAGATCTTCAGAATGCATCAAGTCAATCTATGAGTCGATTACCTTTATTTTCACAGACGTTACCGCTCTCAACCTGTTTGTCGGGTTCTGTAAAGTGCCAGAGTTCTGCAAAGCAGAGTCCGAAGTGGCCATTCCACCGCCAGCGTTTCGCACTTATGGCAGACATCTCGAGCTATCCCTCGAGCCAGTATTTCCCATGATGCTGGCCTGTTCATCACCAGTCATGACACCACTACCAGAAGAGCGTCACGATCATCTGGATTTCCATGGACTGCGACTCGATCTTTTGGAAAATCTTACAACCCTCAACATCTGGGTAACCGCTCGTTCCACCGTACTGTTTCTAGACAGTTACGCAGAAAACATCGACCAGAGTCCATACAACGTCACACAGCTAGGCATTGATTATCTTCAAAAGGCCTTGGCCCCACTGAAGCAGGTGAAGAATATCACTTTAAGCATGCCCCTCTCCCAAGATTTCGAGCCCGAAGACGGTTACATCGTTGATAGCAGCCCTCTCCGGATATGGAAACGAGGTCCGGGCGATCATTTCCATCCATCGCTACTGCCAGCCTCTGATGTCAAACAATTCAGTAGCAATGTGTATTCGAGAAAAGATAGGTATGTTTAACTCGATTGCACAGGAAACTGACATTGATACTGATATCGTTTTATAGAACAGTGAAACTGGCATACAACCCCCAATCCGTAACTAGTGTTCATTATGTACAAAATCTCGATTTCAGTCCTGTTGAAAGATTATCATCAGGCCGTGGCCGTGTAGCTCGATTCGTGGAATCGATACGCTCTAAAGGGAAATGGCTAAAGAGGGATCGCAAAAACTAGGATAATTTCAGTGTAGCATACTAATCCCCCTAGTCCAGCCACTAAATTTATTTCTTCAATTCTCCATCCTTGTTGACAGTAAGCTTCTTGTTCTCCTTCAAGTCAAAGATTAGAGCTATGATTGCCATGAGCTCCGGGTTGTCTCTGACTTTATTCTCAATGTTGTTCATCCAGTTATACGCGCGACCATCATCAGGGGTGTCATTGTAACCACCAAATGCATCAAGATGGAACATCTGCATCATGTTAGCTTGGTGCTATTTTATGTAGTTTTTAATGATCTTGCTCACCTCATGATGTACCAGGACTGACAATTCCTCGATCAGGGTATCAACGGGGGTACTTCTGCTGCCCTCTGTCCAATCCTTCTTGAGTTCAGCCAAAGCCCCCTTGTCTGTCAGCTTTTTCAACGTTTCGTCACTGACAAAAAGCCCTCCATTATTGATTTTATCCTGTAGCCAGATAGGGTTAATGGTAATAGTATTCGGTATTTCCGATACGTCCCCATCTGTAACGATTGATATTGTATCCCTGCTTGTAGATGCGGCGATCTTGATTTTGTCGTTGAGCCAGGTGCCCTTAGCTATTTCCTTCTGGAACAGGATTAGTGGACTGTCTGGTCCCAAGCTGCGTTTTCTTGCATCGTCAAATGGCACAGTTGAGCCGTAGCCAGTGTCTATCTGGATCACGTCCGGAGCACAGTAAAATATCTAATCAATGTCAATAGAAGATCCGAGTCAAGATTATCAGGCTGCCTACGAAGTCGGTTTTGTAAGGGTTACTCCGACCCGTCCAGTCGTTCGAATCAGCGAAACCGCTGTCTTTTCCAATAGGACCTTCAAGACCAGCGAATAGTTCGTATCGTCCTGACTTTTGTTAACCATCTTTGCGAGACAGGGTAGTTAATAATTTGTGCTACCGTACTTTTCATTTCCCTCATATCACTCTCTTTGACGAACAAACGAGCGAGCCTTTTGAAAGAATCGAGAGGATTAATAGAACTGAGCTTAGAGGCACAGAGGGCGGATCTCTCTTTAGCAATTTCGACCGCCTTGATTAGGCCATCTCTGTACTCAGCGTTCTCGTCTTCTGATGTCAGCATTGCGTCTATGGGTAAGACTTAAAGACGTAAACTTACAGCAGCTGCGATGCATAGTCCATCGAGCAGCTTCGGTAGCACTGACAAGCTCCAGCAGAATGAAAATGGCAAGGAAAAACTTCATGGTAAAAAAGGGACTTGGGAACTGTAAACGTCTGATAATTTGTCTTATACTTCTTGGGATGTGGGTAGTAGGAGATGCTTCTGAGAAATAACTATCTGTAGACAGGTCCCAGGCGGTGTCTTTATATTCCCAGAATGACTAGGTGGATGGGGTGAGAGAGCATCAGCAAACGATATAATCAAGACCAGTTCTTTCCTAACTCTGACCTCTAAAAAAAGAATCATGCCAGGCAAACATCATGACCCGGAACTCAACTTGTCCGAGTAGTCATATCGACCGATGGAACACATTGCATGAATCCAAAATCCTTTGAAGTCGACATAAGTCCCTTGTTTATGCTGTACAGCCATCGCCAAGTTATGCAGGTAGCTAACTGTGTATTTTGTCATGAGGTTTGTAACTCAGCTGAGATGCTGTTGAGAGGGGGGAAAGTCATGCGATTGGTTAATAGGGTGTCACTCAACTGAGCCATTTTCGAGTTTAAACGCCGGGCACTTCCTTATTCTAGCTTCATCCTTCGCGGCCCCCAACTGGGCCGTTCCGCCCCCATAACAAAGGCTCATGCTGCGGGGTTACAACACCTCTCCCCTGGTACCTTGCACATAACCAAGCCACAACCGCTCTATGCATACTAACTCGAGAATGCAGAATGGCTATTGGGCGATGTCACTCCTTTGATCCAGCTGCCTATCTGCAACGCAACTATGTGTCTGACCACCATAACTGCTGTCCTCGACCAACTGCATATTTGTACCTCGTATTTCTCGATACTCTTTTTGATGCTATTTCGAGACAGCATGATGGCAAGGTAAACTTTGAACTCAAGGAGCAACGATTGTCTTTGTTACATTTCTATCTATGATACAGGAGCGATTTGGCCTATGATGGCTGACAAGTATATTAATGACGGGTGCCGCTTCCTCAACTGTCTCATTCATCAACAACCAGCAACCCTTTTCATCCAAAGTCTTTTCACAATACTCACAATTTTCTCAATCGCTTCCTTCTACCATGCCTGCTCTGCTCCATATGGCCTTTGCCGCGGCCTTGGTGACCAAAGCTACGGCGGACCGTCATATGCCTCGTCAGACAGAAGCCCCAGCCATCAATCCCAGAGCGTAGGCACTCTAACTCTTGACCACTATCAGATACTTACTACAGAATAGTGAAGACTATATCTATGTTTTGCAGCCACCCAATCGTGATCAGATCGTCCTTTATCCACCTCCGCCAGATAAGGTGTAAGTGGCACCCTTTTATTTATTGAAGTATTTTAACTCCATCTTTTGACTCACCTACTAACTTTACATCGACAGAAAGGGATCGATCGGAGTTTGGACAGAATATTTGACGGAGACTGAGGGTACCACTAGTGTCAGTATCCCCTTTCCTCTGTACAAAGATTTGAGCACTTACACAAGACTTGGTATAGTGGATTGGCCCTGATCCTTCCTATATCTCAGTTGAGACAACTACAAGTAAGAATGCTGAAGGAGCAACCGTCACGGGAACAGTCAACAAGGCCGTAGACGTTGTCAAACATGCCGACGGCGGTCTTGATATGATCCTGAGCCCAGCTTTCAGAGAGAAGGTTGAAGCTATCCTGAAAGAAGTGCCACCCTGCACAAAGAAGAAGCTTCGCAGACGACAAGGCCCAAGCTGTGGCATTGAAGCAGCTGCGCGTCGTGTTCTTGAAGACGAAGGCATTGCTGATATCTTTTCCGACCAAGTTCACGACGAGGTCATGGAAAACGCTGGATTAGACTCAGACGCGGACTCGGGCTATGGAACTGATGAAGACGGTTTCGTCGAAGGTGCAGAAGGGCCCCCGGGTTCAGAAGCAGGCGAGACAGTTGAAGCTTTAGTTCTCGGCCCGGAAACAGACGCGGCAGCCATTGCAGTTGCAGTCGGGGAGGCTGATGGTGCTATCGTTGTCGGTGGCATTACTCTGACTGCTGTTACCTTTCTGGGTATCCTCCTGAAGGCGGCTGATACTACAGGGAAGATTGAGCCTGTCTATCACATTCCTCCTGAGGATATCCAAACTGTGTCAAAAACGAAGACAGAAGCGACAAAAACAGCAACTACTACAACTTCTGCCTCGTCATGTCCAACTGGGCTGGTGAGCAAACTTTTCACTGACATAGTATTACCTATAGGCTAACGAAGATTTATAGTCTGATTGTGAAGATGATTGCAAGGTCACTAAAGTCGCAGATGCCAAGCCAACCGAATTTCCGTGGGCTTGTTCCGAGGTAAGGAGACTTCGTGAGACTTCGCGTCGCTTTCAAATTAATCCTGTCTACAGGGCAAGACCAAAGGGTGCAAATGCAACCCAAAGAGTGACACAGTCACGCACGTGTACAATGAGGAGCTCGAGATTATGATCCGCAATGCCTTGGGTAATCTCGACGGGTCGGACGAACCCGAAGAGCCCAAAGAGCCTGAAGAGCCCGAAATTACATGCCCCAATAAGTTTTCTAGCGCTCCTAGTGAATTCTTTGGGAAGATAGCGGAAGGCTTCTGTGATTACATCAAAGATAACTTTGATAACCCGAACAAGGATCTTCCTTTCGACATCTATGGCGCCAAGATTCCCCGACTTAGTCGTCGATCCAAGATGCTATTTCGCAGATCACCACCAGAGGATAGAGATAACTACAAGGATTACAAATTCTTCGTTTCGTGGACTCCAGCGGAAGGGGAATGCCTAATGGAGAAGGACACCCTGTGCATTGAAGCGTTCAAGAAGCTGGTTCAGACCCAACCCTGTGAGTTCTAGTCCATGTATCCCTTCCTTTAGCATCACTAACCCAGGGTAGGTGGACAGAACCATGGTTCGGCGAGCAACCGAATGACCATTGACGCGAAGATTGACTTGGGATGCGGCGAGTTCAAGTGGAACGTTGCACCACCTGAGGAGCACGAGCCTGAGCCTGAGCCTCCCGGCCTCGGTGGCCAGGAATGCTACGATAAACATAGTCACAGCGACGTGCAAGATGGTGTTCAGGACACGTGGGCAACCACTGGATGTAAGTGGTTTGCAGAGGGCAAGAAGATGAAGGCTGGCGACAATGAAGTCTACTGGGGTCCGCCCGGTATAACTGGACAGTCACATATGAACTACAAGATCTCGTGGAAAGAGGACTGCAAGGGAATCGAGGAGCAGTCGCTACAGGATCCTGTTGACGGAGAGAGCTGTTACAGTCTCATGCGCGCCAACTACAAGGCTTGTGAGTATAACCCACATGAATATTTGCTGCAAACAATGCACTAACTTTGGATATCAAGGCAACAACGGTGGTGCAGGAGGTTATAGAGATGCTGGCTGTCTTCGCTATGAGTTTTACGTGAAGTAAAGTTGACATTTGGAGTTCTCCCTTCGGTATGCCCTACATATTGACGTATCAATTTCCAAGTACATGTTATCTACCAATTAGTTTATGACGAGGGATATGCGGTTGTATGCCTTATGCGCAACCGGTTTTACGCGCTATCTTGGCACGAGCAAGGTCTATGAACTGTGTCTTATGCGGCTCTAGCACTGGAGATGAAGGGCCGTTTATTGATCGACCTTCGTCGACAATACTCATGACTCAGGGCACCACCCTCACTGGAGGTGCTGATCTAAATCAACTCGTTCTACATGATAAAGGTGGATTATTGATTTCAAGTGAGTCGTCACCAACATACAAGAAAGGGGAGGAGAGGTCCAACGCAGCGGTCCAACCAGAGGACTTTGTATAAGAAGCAAATGTCAGACAACATCATAATACAAGAAGAGACAGTGTAATTCTACATACAGCAGGTCGCGTCTGCGTGCATCAACAGTGATCGCCCTCACTATAACAGTCCTGTCTAAATTAAGACTTCGCTCATCGCTCTGAGCGACACAAGCCTTCGCTAGGGCCATAGCCAACGATAGCTTAAAGCCCTACTATTATAGAAGAGTGACCCTTCAGTCTGGAAATAACTTCAGCAGAGTTCTTGTAGCATTCTTGTACGTGTTGTTAAGGGAGCCGATTGACTCAGGCGAGGTTTGTGCCGCTCAAAGAGATAGACCATAAATAAGGCTACACTCAGAGGCCGTGTTTCTTATACTTTCCAATGTACCACAGTACCCAGCCCGACGAAGCCAGCAGTCGTAGCCGAATCAATACTCTGTCAGGATTTCTTGTCGTGTGAGAAACTACTTTCTGTACGGGCGCTACTGCCAACAACTCCAACCCGTGCGTCCAATGAATGAGGAGGCAACTGACGGCGACGCGTCAACTAACACAGTGCCCACTCTCCTTAGGTTTGACGCACTCAGAAAAGTCAATATCACAACCGCTGAAATTAGGGACTCGCAAACTTCTGCTGGACTCAGCGATGTCGCACAGTGAAACTTGTCGTGTGGCAACAGAAACTTTCATAACTACTCATGAGATTGAGACCAATACATGAAATGCTTCAACAACAACGCCAAGCACAGTTGTCTCAATAAGCGGTCTCGTCCCCTCGGAAGCCAGGTCCTTGAGACCCCGGAGACCGGGGGAGCCTACGCCTCCCACGTGTCATAGTATATTCCATCGTCGACTTCAATTGGCCGCCTAGAGGCTGTATGGATGGGATCCGCCAGCCCTCAGGGTCCCGAGGAGATAATCACCAGTCCGGAGCAACTCTAACACGTTTATCCAGATTGGACCATATTGTATCTCTCGAGAAGGCCCAGAAATGTTATCGACGTACTGCGTATAGAACCACACTTTCTAAAAGGAACTTCTTTGACAGCACAAATGAGGTTAGAAATGATGCCTGTGATACAGTCAAAAGACGGTTTTCACTGCTTGGTATTCGACTGCTAGCGTGATATATCCAATAATGATTCCACCATGGTGCTCCAACGGCTTCCGCTTGTGTGCTGCGATGTGGGGTTGGCTTGCGCACCCAAGAATTAGCCAAGCCATGTTATGCAGAGACGCCCCCCATGATATCAACGAGGCTTTGGGACAGCAGCACGCTTCACGTTAGTATGAGAACACCTAAAGAGATCCTCAATTTGTATAGCCAGGTTGAAAGGATAAGCACAGAAGCAGACAGGTAAAGAGCACCTCCTATGAATTGTATCGTGCCAGGATACTGTCTGTATATCAGACGTGGACGATTCCTGTTATTAGAATAGAGGGAATGCTTTATTTTATCGATGACCGAACAAACTAGATATGATGGACAGAATCCGCAACCATTTCATAGACCCGATGGTGTGTAGAGCCCCCCATCATTTCATAGGCCTGAGGTTGAATAGGTCGTCCGCTAATTTCATAAGCCTCTTGCTGCGGCATAGGCTGGTAGGCTCCTTGAGACTCGGCACTCTGGACACTTGGTGAGACTGGTTGATTCATCCAAACTGGCGGTGAGGCTGAACTGCAATTGCCAATCGAGTTCGGGGTTGTGAATACTGAACTTCTCCATTCCGTCGGCATTGGAAAAATTGGTCTTATTTTCCCAGCATTTGGGTCTGCTTGTTCCATTGAAGGAACCTGCATTGGCGACGAGATTTGGGGTGTCTTGTCCTTTTTCGATCTTTGGACAACCCACCAAATAGCAAGGCCTGCAAGCGCCAGCGCTACAAAACCTCCAATCGCACCGCCGATAATAGCTCCAAGGTTAACATCATTCGAGGCAGGCGGAGGAGAAGCTGAAGAGGAAGAAGAAGATGATGACGAAGTCGACGAGGTGAAAGAAACCGATTGGGTTGATGATGCGGCTGAGCCAGCAGTATAGGCTGTAGTGATAAAGTTTGCATTCTTCTGTCCATCATAGGTAAAGTCCACGCTCAAAGCTCTGGTGTTAGGCGTTGATACACATTCATAGTCTTGAATCCCATCTGGATAGACATACGTTTGACAGTATGCAGCTGATTCGTCGGTGCTACAGTACAATCACAACCATTAACAGAACGTCTCATAGGATTGCAGATATATTCAACTCACCAGCGAAGTATATTACGTCTCTGGCAGACATCGTCGCAAATCTGAGTATTCAATGCGGCCTCTCTGTCATAACACCTGAGGTGTATTTCCCAACTGTCGAGTTTATTTATATTGCCGCATATTATCCCTGCACTGAACCACATGCATGGTTGCTGGTTTGTACATGTAATCGCGGCCCCTACACTGCCTGACAACCAACCACATGTTTTACCTGGGGCTATCGTGATGGCATAAACTTCAGGACTGGTCGTTTCACGCTTTTCAATATGCCTGGACTCAGGTAAGCCCGTCACTTGAGTTTGTAAAGGCGGTCGGTCATTGTTCATGATATATGATCGTTGCGACGGCTCGGAAAGAACTCGACCCTGTGAACCTCGAATCATCCGCAGGATGAAGAATGTTGCAGAGTGTAGTAAATGCTTCATCGTAGCATTCAAGAACGCTAGATAACGAAATAAATCGTTGGTTGGCACGCGCGACAAAGCGTAAGATGAGGGTACTGCTTTGCACATTCTCGTCATCGCCCACCAGCGGCAGTATATACGCATTGTCAGACGGCCTCTATTAATATCAAGGCTAAGATTCACTGCACCTGTGCGCGACAGTACGCATAATAGAAGCCAAGCAGTCTCTAAGTGTAGCCTTTAGGGCCCAGGTCTAGAATTACTTCGGTTCATGAGCGAGCCGCACAGTTGCCAAAGATGCCAGAGCTGGGGCTGACATGTTAATATGCGGGTGGAGGGGTCATTATGATGCATGCAACCAAGGCACAGTATCTTCATCAGAATCTCCTTCATTCATATACTTCCAAGAGGTTGTATCAGCTCATTGTAATAACAAGCAAGGATGGAAAATGCAGTCGTTAAATATGGAAAGCTACAGATTGACCATCATACATTATTATATTCTCGTCGTTTCATCTTGGTGAGATGGTACTTTCCGTTTGATATCATCGACAAGACGTCTTCAATCACTCGTAAGAGGTAAGCCGTATTACGATGTCTAGACCATTGACCCTACTTCTCCATCGTGTGCTACAGTTCCAAGAAAAGACTTAATACGGCTTCCTGCCAGTGACATGTTCCAACTCGATAGGCTAGCCACATCTGCGATTATGCTTACAGTAGGTCAGCCATTGGTCAGGGCCCCTCCAATCATTAAAGTCTCTTTCTATACTATCCGTCGGAAGACGGTGACTCAGTTCATTGGTTAAACGTTAGTAAATATAGAGTCTCCAGTGGCAAACAATTCAACCACTAACATCTTTCTGTGAACTGTGTGCCAGAAGTGATAAGCTTTCTTTTGCACCATCTAACGAGCCGAACAAAATAAGCAACAGCTATTGAACCGCCAGAGTCACAGCGAAGGGAATAGAGGTGTAGGACAGCTGAGAGCTGCCTTGGATTCTCGACAACTCTACGTTTCATCGCTCACAGATCCGACGAATTGGATCGTGATAGAAATGTCCACATATCAGACTTCAAACTAGATATGCAGTGAGGCCGCGCGTCTTTCAGCTCCGGGCCTCAGCTCGTAGTAATAGCTATTTGGAGGCGCAGGTACATATAACAGGTAGAGAATGCTGGGACGAGACGTGAGACGCCTGAATTTATGGCTCATATATGCCAAGAATGATATTTTTCTAAAGCATTGTATATGATCTAGCCAGTTGTTATCGTCTTCAGCCTCAATCGCAACCAGAGGTTATGATTCTGCTAAGAGGTCTGATCATCGGGCTTCTAATCAAGGGAGCCCAAACTCAAACGGAGCCGGCCCCACCTCCAGCCCTGGCACCTGGATCTGAATCCAGAGTACCACCTCCAGCTACAGCACCCGTACCGGCCTTAGCTCCAGTATCTGGTACTATATCTGCAGCTACGCCCATCACATCTACGGCAAATTCAGCTTCTGATGCTGCGGGTGCGGCTACTAGTGCGTCTGGAGAAATGGCTAGGACTGATAAAGCTATAGATGGTACAATTACGATATCCCCTACAGTTACTAGTGTCTTTAAGACTTCAGTTTCTGAAGTGACATCTGCACCTGACACAGCTTCTGAAGGTACAGCTTCAGTTAGTACGGATTTTCAAACTACGACTATTGAACCTGCAACTACTGAGCCTACAGCTGAACCTATAACTGAACCTACTACTGGACCTACAACTACTGAACCTACAACTGAGCCTACAACTGAACCTACAACTGAGCCTACAACTGAACCTACAACTGAACCTACTACTGGACCTACAACTACTGAACCTACAACTGAACCTATAACTGAACCTATAACTGAACCTACAACTACTGAACCTACAACTACTGAACCTACAACTGAACCTACAACTGGACCTACAACTACTGAACCTACAACTGA